>CM038793.1:130741923-131430782 GCA_021764765.1 Vicia sativa | reverse complement strand
CGAACACCGCGCGATGCGAAGCACTTCTAGTAAGTTACTTCCAACAAGGTACATTTGCAATGAAACTACGGATAAATTAGGATTAAGAGAAGAGATCCATCACATGTTTGATAACTTAGGCATGTTAGAGTTTATGCAATTGACACCCACTTTGAAAATTACTCTAGAATTTTTGAGCAACATTAATTAGCGGGGCAGCGAGGTGGAATGGGTCAAAAGCGGTATTGTGGTGACTTGATTTTTCAGCTCTTTGGTGAGGAGCCTTTGTCTTTGCGGAGACGTTGGAGCCATTCTCGAAACTTCCTTCTGTTGGCCATGGCCCGAAACTTTGCATCTGAGTGCAGGACGGGTCTTGGTAAGCTGGTTATCTTGGGCACTTTGTAAAACGCCGGGCATTCACAATCCATGTTTAGGTATGCCCGGAAGGTTCGGCTTTTTTTACACACTTTTGGGCCTTGGAGATAGTCTGGGGTGTTCTTGCCAAAGAGAACTCTTATTCTTATATTGCATGATAGAAACGGTAGGGTGAATGTCGTTGCCTTTGCTGACTAATCACACAGAAGCAAGTTGGACATGCGGCCAAGTGACATTTCGATGGGTGGGATGATCCTCTCGATTAGGATCATCTTAATTGTAATTGATTCTTGATGGGCAAATTTATGGCGGTGAAGATTGACATACAAAACTTGGTGATCAAGGTATGATTGTGGTTCATCCCAATTATTCCTTGTTAGCCGTGATCACCATATTCTTGCATTACCCGCTCACGATTTTATTAGTATTGCAATGTTGCTAAGCGGCTCTATGGGTTCGGTCGCTTAGTTAGGGAGAGTCCTCTCGTGATCATCGGTTTTGGTGGCAGATGGAGGATGACACTCCAACTCAGCTGCAGTTCAGCCCATACCCCAAAGTTTTGCAGGCCGGATGTGGATCGTCCTCTTTGTCTCAAGATCGGTGGGGTGGTGTAATCGGAAATAGTGCTCTTCGCCAGAAGCAAACAAAATGGGTGGGCTGTTTCAACAGGCGTTGTTATGGATGACATCACGAGACCATGATGCGGCGCCTCATGTTACATTTCCGCACGACCTCCACCTCCTCCATCTCGATGAGTTCTGTGAGTCCTACTTGGGCTTAAAACATTGAGGTCAATGTTTAATTCGGTGAGGGAGGCTCCTATTTTTAGTTATATATTTTGTTTTGTTTTGTTTTGTTTTGCCACTTTCGTTTTTATAGTTTTATGTTTTCCATTTTACTTCATTTTATATTTTACTTCATTTATTTTTCCTTGGTTTGTTACATTGTTTTGTTTTGTTGCGGTCATTGATATGTTAGTTGATAATTGTTGAATGAAGATGGGCCGACAGCGATGGTTGAGCGACACTACCATTACTTGATCTCTAGGAACCCGGAGTTGACACAACTAAAAGGATTAAAGGTGGACGAAGTTAGTGGGCGGACGAAATTGTGGAATGGTAAGCCGGTCGAAAAAAGAAGCCACATGACCTGAGGGGACTTACGGGTTTGCAAACAACCAACATGGTGAGATTACCAAGGCCAAATATATATATCATCATGAGATATCGAGCGGGTATGACTTTATCATTACGATTTTGCGTATGTTCTTTGCTTGACACATCATGTGACACACGGAGGCATGTTGTTTGTTTAACCTTGAGCCTTAGCCTACCCATTAAATGTTATCCCTCGTGAACCACGTTGAGCCTATTTTCAATTTTCATGTTTGTTTGTTGTGTCCCAGTTGTAATAAACCCCTTGTTAACCTTTCACCACATTTGTCTCACCATTGCTCGGCATGATTGTGATTAATTTCAAGTGTTGCAATTTAAGTTGGGGTAGTCGTTCATAAAACTAAGAGGCGATAAGTGAACAAGTTTCAAAAAAAAATAATATAGGCGAAAAAAAAGAAAAACTAATGGAACATGAAGTTCTAAAAAAAGAAAAAGAAAAAGAAAGAGACACTTGCCTAAATGTCGGACTCTAGCTAATCACGTGCTCAAAGTAAACATGAGTAAAGATGAGTCAAAGCAGAATGAACCCCAAAATATCTGACAGTCTGCATAAAATTGAAGAAAGTTACATGAATGTCGGGCCAAAAACCTTTGTGATCCAATTTCCTTGTTTATCCCACGTTACCTAAGCCCGTTACAACCCAGACCTCATAAAGTGTGTGAAATCGTATGTGGTGCGAGTAGAATTTATTCAAAGTTAAGAATGATATTGCATGCTTAGGTCCTTGGTGAAAATACTATAACCACGAGAGATTTGGTGAGGTGTGAAAGCTTGCGGTGGAAGTAGTCTTCGATGTGGAAGTGTGGTGAGCAGATTGATTGGGAAGCCAGCTTCTTGATCGGGAAAGGAAGAAATTAATTTCGCGAAAGACACAGGTTGTGTTGTGGAAAGAAGAAATTCGTGGGTGACCTCTGTTGGACTCAATCATTACTCGAACAAGCAATGAGATAAGTTTGGGGTTGTGATCGGTCACCATTTCTAGTAAGTTTACGTGTTCTATTACGTAAATTCATCAATCGGTAACATCTGTGGTTGTTTTAGTTGCTTTTAATGAAGTTAATGTGTCTTTGGTTATTTTAGTCTTGTTGTGCGTTCTTGAGTTTAAGTGTCTTTAAAAGTATGTTTTTATGCTTCTTTGGGTAGTCTGGTGTTTCGGGTTAATGCAGTAGAAGGAACTTGTGGCGGGCCGAGAAGCACCGCGGAAGAGCTGGTTGAAGATTTTGAAGATTTGATCAACACGGGCACCGTGTTCATCAACATGGCCCGTGTTGAAAGTCGATTGAGCGCAAAATGGACACTGAAAGCAGGGGATCAACCACGGGCACCGTGTTCATCAACCTGACGTGTTGAAAAGCAAGTGGAAGATGCAAAATTGTACAAGGCGATTGGATCGACACGGGCACGTGTTCATCAACCTGACCCGTGTTGAATGGTCTGGAGCACGCAATATTTGTAGAGATCAACCGCGAGCCGTGTTCATCAACACGGCCCGTGTTGAATGCCGCGATGTGGAAACACGAATTTTCTTATTTGGAGCTTGTGTTGTCATTAAGGGTACTTGAGCTTTTGCCTAAAGGAGATGAGCGGAGACTATTAGAAGGATTTGAGATTACGAAAACCGACTTTTGAAATCACGAAAGAAATATCTAGAGAAAGAGAGCTAGAGAGAACCCGAGATTGAGAAAGGAACAACCATTGAATATCAAAGTCATCACTCTTCTTTGTAATGTTTAACTCTATTTCAATGTTTCTTTTAATACTATGAGGCTAAACCCCCAAGGCTAGGGGTGGTCTATTTTGATCATTGTATGAATTTGGATACTGATTTCCTTAAATGCATGTTTTTATTCAATTTAATTGTGTGTTCTTATGATCATGTATCGGACAAATACATGTAACCTATGACTAACAATTGGCGGGAATTTGTGATTGTTAGGGTTTCTTCTAATTAGTTATTGAGGAGGCAACCTAGGACTAGGAACTCTCTTTTAATCACTTGAATTCTCGATATTTTCATGGTTTAAAACCTAGGTTTGTTTGAATGGACATTTGAATAAAGATTAGGGTTTCATAGTTGTCTTTATTAAGGACTTAAGGAAGAACAATCTAGAGATAGGTAATTGATAGTTTACTTTTGCAATGAGGAAATCGGTGAATCATAGTTTGTTTAATCAACCATTCACCCTAGCTTCATTCGCATTATATTTCATCGGTCGTTACTTGTTACAAGCATAATTGGTGTTAATCAATGACCATTGTTTTTTGTTCAATTAAATTAAAACGAATAGGTATTTACTACTGCAGGTCCTCGAGATCGATACTTGGGAAACTCATTATAAGCACGCCGACAAAATAGTACACTTGCTATTTTTCCGATCAGTTGTTTCACTCGATTCCATTATCAAATATGAGCTTTTAATTTGCAAAATTGTCATACCCAAATTTTCCTCCATCTATTCAGATTTCATACATCCTATAAAAGTTCCTCGAGTTGATCGGACAAACTCTCTCTAGACAATCAACCCAAACTAGGGTTTGGTATCTCTCAAGTCAAGATGAGCTTCCAACATCTCCAGGCCTTGCCTCCTCGTATGCTTCAAGATTCTCCATGTCAAGTTTCAAGCTTCACAGTCAAGTTTCCTCGATGATTGCTCGGATGGTTGAAATCGGTTGTATTGGACAAAAAGTCAGCTGTGGTCAACATACAGTCAAACTTCATATTTTTGGTCAACATCCTCATTTTGAAGTTACATTCATCATTTGATCAAGGGTTGATCATGATTCATCAAGAAAACTCAAGATTTGCTCGAAAGTCAAACTTTCTAAATTAGGGTTTCTAGGTGAAAAGTCAATGAACTTTGTTGATCATAACTTTCTCATACTTTCTCAGAAATTTTCCCACAAAGCTCATTTTGAAGGAAATTCAATTCTCTACAACTTCATGTCTCACAAGAATGTCCAAAAATGCTTCATTTGAGAGGTATAGCTCAAAACATTCTGGTCATTTTCAAGTCAACAAAAGTCAACTTTTGTTTTGAAAATATATTGAGCATGGTAACTCCATTTGAGATGAGACCAAAGACATTGTTTAGAGGACTCTTAGAGCTTTCCAAAAGTCCAAGAACACTCAAAATGTGTAAAATTGAGCAAGATACACTATTGAGAAGTTGGGCGATTTTGAATGATTGCACAAAAGGACATTTGGTCAAAATGCAAAATTTTCAAATGGGCCTATAATCTTTTGTCAAACTTGTTCATGATGTTATGCTTGACCCGCAAATGCTTGACATTGGTAATTTTCTATTTTGTGATTTATATTTGAATTTTACAACATTTAATTCAAAAATAAATTATGCAAAATATGAAAATTAAGTTATTTTCAATTAAGTTGGTTTATATCTCTTAATGTCCAAGCAAGCCCAACCATTACCAAATTCATGGCTCATGCATATGGAAGGAAAAAATCAAGTTTTAAAGAAATTTGATTTGTATTTATTGGAAAATATTTGCACATTCAATTTCCATCTTTTTCCTTGTTTTCTCTTCCAATCTCTTATAAATTACCCGACATTGTGTACAAACAAGGACACGAACCTAACCCAAAACCACCCAAAACTTTGGCAAAATTTTTCAAGAATCAAAAAATTGATTTTTATTTTCAGCAAGCTTGTTGATTTAACCACTCAATCACCTTGAGGTTCCATGATCGATCCATACTCGTACCGAAGCCCAGTTTGCCCGGAAGCGTGCCCTTGAGTTCTCACCGGTTGCAAACTTTCAAATTCGATTTCATAATTCCATGCATTATTAATTGTTTTCATGTATTTGTTTGTGTCCGGGCATTCATTAGATCATGTTTGATGCATTACATGAAAGTTTCCGTGGAATCCAGCATGCCATTGTTAGGTTTTTAGAGCGTGGTTTGAAACACGAGTTCGAGCGTTTTGGGGCAAACTAATGGCACCATCGTTATTCGCCATAGCCGATTTAGGGGTAGGGTCCTTTGTTTCGTTTATACTCATATTTTGCGGGATCTCGGAATCTCCTTTGCCGGGAGAGCGGCCCAGACTTGGGCTCGTGGTGTGAAATATTTGACTCGGCAAGGCGTGGCGCTTACATTGCGTGATTAAGTCCATCTGATCGACGGGGCCCGCGTAGGCGACTCGTTTCAAATATACCGGGGCGTGTCAGCGTTTATTGAATGTTTCCGGCTTTTCCAACACAAAGCATACTTGGCCCAGTGGTTAAGGCTTGTGTTTTGAAGAATTCTCGAGAGGTCATGAGTTCGATCCAGCACTGGACGGTTCTTCCTTTTTCTTTTCCAAACTTCAAACTTTCTGTTTTATATTTTTATATTATTTAATATTTTGCATCTATTTTAATTTATTTCCATATTTTTATTTATGCATTAAAAAATTACCAAAAAATATTTTCTTTTTGCATTTATATTCTAAAAATCTTTATTTAATTTAATAAATTAAAAAATATATTTTTGCATGCATATTTATTTTTATTTATATTTTTGCATTTAATTCACTTTTAATTGCATTTTAATTATCAAATCTTTTCCAAAAAAATCCCAAAAAATTATTTTAGTTTATTTATCTTATTTCCAGCATATAATAATTTTTCCATATTAAAATTTGCATTTTTCTAACATTTTTTCTCTTGTTCGATTCATATTGCATTTTCCGATTTCTTCTTTTTGCACAGGTTGATTCGATTCAGACGATTTTCTCTTTATCACTTTATCATTCTATTTTTTTCAATAATGTAATTGCATATGGGTTGTAATAGTTTTAATTAGGATTTTATTTTCCGCATTTCAAATTATGTATCTGCCCCAAAGCCATGTAATAGCGTGGGTTTATCTTCGCACCTTTACGTTTCGCTTTTTCATTCGCATTTTACTTTTCACCCTATAAATTGCTAGTAATTAGGCATGTATGGCAAGACTAAAATTGAATGTAGCCACTAATCTTCAAGATAAAATATTCGAAATCAACACTTCTTCACATGCCTTACATAGGGTAATTCTCTCGATGCCTTTCGATTTCAAAATGGTCATGTCCCTCGAGCGTAGAGGTATTCTAGCACCGTTGCCTTCGAACAAATCATCATAGTCCCCGATACAAGATCATAAGACCCACGATGTCGCTTCCGAATACATGATCTTGACCCTCGATTGTCGCCTCGAAAATGATGATAGTCCCAGAAATGCTAGGATACTTCCTCTGAGTTGCCTTCTATGACCATCCGATGTCCCCTGAATGTCCGCTTACATCCAGCGAATGGAGCTACCTACTAACTAATGGTATGGCTAGCGCTATTCTAAAGGAATAAAAGTATAAACGACCAATTACGAGTAGGTAATAAGACTTTTAGTTGCTTGCTCTATCAAATGTTTTCACACCACACTCTTTTCAAAGTTCAATTTCTTTCAAAACAAAAACATTTCGAACACTTTGTATACATTCCTACATGAATCATTACAAAGTCAAAGCGAAATGCCTTTTCAAAACATTTTTGTCAAACACACAGAAAGCAATTTTAAAAAGTGATCTAGAGCAACTAAGAGCCCGTAGATAACTACGGATGGAAAGGGGTGCTAATACCTTCCCTTTTCATAACCATTCTCCCGAACTCAGAATCTAACAAAGGTCTTTTACTTTACCTTCCCTTAATTGGATAAAATAAAAGTCGGTGGCGACTCTTGCTATCCACACATTTGGATACAAAATCCTACAAAGTCGTTCACCGTATTCTGATGGCGACTCTGCTGAGGACACCACTAAAGAGAGATTTGCCTTAGGTTTCTAGATAACCTTTAATGCTTTCTGTTTGAATTGTATGCTTTATCTTGAAGGGTTGCTTGGGTATTATATTGTTGGGGATCCTACACGGATCCGGTTTCCTTTTAGGTAAGTAGCATTAGATCATTGCGACCGTTGGGCGTATAACTAAGCGGTCAACATGATGGCTACGTTAGCGTGACACTTTGGTTGTCCGATACTCTTCATTCCCAAGTTGAAGATAGTATTTGGCTTCTCGTGGTGTCATCAAGCTAACTAAACTTTTAGAACCTTAATTGACCCATCTTGGCCATTAGAAGGTAGTGAGATGGCGGCTTTGGTAATGAACCGAGGTTGGTTGATACTCGATGCTCGCTCATTGAGATTAGACTTTTGGGACATTCGATCGACCACTTGGCGGTCGTATTGAAATAAGCGCCTACGAGAAAGATCGTGATATGATTCCTAGAACGGTTACTATTATAGAGCAGGATGAACCAACTCAAACTTTTGGTAAGGTAATCACCTATACCTCATGCAAGCCTTAACCTAGGCTCATTGTGTGAATGCTTGTGTGTGCTAAACATGACATCATGACATCATTAGCATTGCATATCATTTCTAACTATTTCAAGGACCTAGGGTTTATCTTTGCTCGTTTTGTAGGGATTATGGCTTCTAGAAAGACTATCAGAATCAACTTCATGGGTATCCCTTCTCAACTCAAAATTGGTTTGAAATTCCCGACCATGCTCGGTTCATCAAAAGACATGGTTATCTGCTTGATTTGGTTATCTCGGTTTTGAAGAAGATATGATGCATGTCTATTCAGTTCTTTGATCCGAAACACCATTGCTTTACATTTCCAGATTATCGAGTTGGTTCCTACCTTGGAAGAATTCTCTAGCTACTTGGGATACCTATTCTTGACCAAATGCCATTCACGGTTTGGAAAAGGTTCCTAAGTTCGAGAGACATCGCATCCTTTACACCTTAAGCGCTCGGATATTGAAGCCAATTGGGAAACTAGAAGTGGAGTTAAGGGTTTACTTTCCAAATTCTAATTAAGCGGGAATTCCTCAAGTTATGAGTTTCCATGCATTTGAGAACATTGTGGCCTTGTTAATTTATGGTTTGGTTCTATTCCTAACTCGGATCAATTCATAGACATCAATGCCATCAAATTATTTCTTACCCGCAATCTGCCTACCTTACTTGGAGATATCCTACATTCTCTCTACACTCGTACTACTAAGAGACAAGGAACTCTCATGTTGTGTACCGTTACTTTCAAGGTGGTTTATTTACCTTCCTCCATCCAGTTTGAAGAATGAACAAAGGATGAGATGGTCTCAAAGATTGATGTCACTCTCATTCGATATCCGTTGGAATCTTTTCTCTCAAAAGGACTTCACATTCATTGAGCGTTGTGGAGAATTCCCTAATGTACTACTTGGTATAAGGAGGTATTACTTATAACCCTTCTCTAGCTCTCGTCAGGTTTGGTTTTTTCGAAGATGGTCCACATGATATGCTTCTCAAGATGTTGTGTTCGACTACAACCACGATCTCGAGATTAAGCGAAGGTTCATACATGCTTGGGGCATGGTAAAGAAGGCGATACCAAGACTTTGGGGCACCGAACTCCATTCCTTGGGAACCTTACCTCAAATGGGTGAGAGCTCGAGCTCAAAACCTCATGATGCCATTCACGCTGTTTTTCCGGTAATTATGGAACTGTTGCTATAGGTGGCGTACTATCTTGTTCTCCATCGACATGCCTCTTGATTTTGAAGACTTGAAGAGATCTGGATTCACTTAAAGAAGAAAGGATACCTTTGAAGCTCGGTGTTGTGCAAGCGAGAAGAAAGTGTTAGAGTTGACAAGCTACTTCATGAGGAGGCGAAGCATCAATGCCTACATCGGCACCAAGAGGCGCCATGGGAGACTTAGAGCTTTAGGATGTTTATGTTTTCTTTTATTGTTTTGAACTATCTCTTGTACATAAAAAGAAAAAAAATAATAATAGAAGTACTAATAAATGTTTGTTCATTGCTTGTTTAACAAATTTAAATCTCTTAGGTCCTTGAAAACATTGCATTGCATTCGCATAAACATCGCGCATAGCATAACATTGCATCACAGGTACATTGGAGATTGGTTTTCTCATTTGCTCGCTATTTATTTTAGCGAAATGGCTCTTGAGCAGTTGTCAAAGATCTCGAGCTCGAGAATGCTCGGTTTGTGATGTTCACCAACTTGGTCCAAGGCCAAGAAGATTTGAAGAAGCTCATCAACAAGAAGAAGGTTGTTGGTCTCCTCGACATGGGTAGATGTTTCAAAGGGGTCCTAAAGTGGTCGGTCGGATCGAGCTCTGCGAAGGAAGTGTCCATACCGGGGGAGTACCAAGGGTGATGAAGGTGATCGTGAACCAAAGAAAGGAGGAGAGGATCATCGATTATAGCCAACACTCGATGAAGATGACAGTACAAACAACTCGAAGACCGTCGAATCTTGTGGAAAACACGAAGATAGGGCTGAACTTTGATGATCGAGTCGTTCACGGTGTTGTGATTCCTCCCAGTTCAAAGTTCACCTTTTGCCAAATATGATGGCATGTCTTGCCCAAGCTGCATTTGAAGTCCTATGTCGGAAGATCAATCCCGATGACGAAAGTTGTGGATGCACTATTTTCAAGAGAGTTTGTCGGAACTTGGAATGGTACTATCGACTAGAGAATGACCGCATCCGTACTTGGGTGACTTGGTGATGCTTTCTGAAGACGTGTATGTACAATCTTGAATTGACACCCACTCATGCAACTACAAAGCATGTCTATGGGTCGTGACGAAGTTCAAGGTATGCTCGAGTGGAGAGATTTAGCGGCGAGTTCAACCACCCTTGTAGGGAGTTGGTTGATATGTTTATGGGACATGAGGCGTTCTTCAATCTGATTGGAAATTCTTCATCCGGATTCAGAGCGTGTATGGTGGCGCGTGGTAGGAGTATCAAAGTGGAAAGATTCGGTAGAGACATCTTCAATCTTTGCGAAGATCTTTTGGTACTAAAAGAAGCTAATCTTGTATGGTCGGAAAAGCGAGCCAGTCCGACCGCTCAATCTGTGAGAGGCGGTTGTGATCTCGATCCTACATCGGCACAATCTCGTGAGACAGCGCGTGAGCAGCGCACGAGCGATTCTGAAGATCAACATGCCTTTCATGACCTTGCAACACATGTTGAGCAGGTGATTATTGAGGATCCTCCTCGAATGTCAACTGCTCTCCGAAATACAATCCTAATGCTAAGTGTGCTTACCATTCCAACAGCCAGGGCACGACCGACAATTGTTGGGCTCACGAAGAACAAGATTCAAGATATGATTGAAGCTAAGCGATTGAGTTTGATCCTCTGTTGAGACTCAAGATGTGATCAATGCGCCTATGCCTAACCATGACAAGGTTCCATCTTGTTGGTGGCGACACTTATGTTTTCAACATAGATGACTTGACCATTCCTTTGATGGTATTAAGGAGAATTTGTTTGCCGGTGTCAATCCGGGATGCCCGGAGGATTGTCGTTGGTGCCCGTCTACACGATGGTTGTGCTTGGTTGAGAAGGCGTGTTCGGTGTATGATGGACAAGGTGAGATACTATTTGAAACCACACAATGCGGTATGTGAAGAAATGTCTAAGTTGAAGATCGACAATGCGACAGCTGTACCATCGTATGGGATACCTTGGGGCGCCAAGTGGAAAGTATGATTACATGGTGAAATACAGCACTTCACGAGCTACAAGATTCCTATTGAAGATGTTAAGGCGACCGGATGGGGTGTGATTTCCAAAGACTATGCTAATGTTAACACGATAAGAATTTCCTCGCGATCCTTGCCTAGAGTGGCACCTCTCATCATACTTCTTCAAGACCGGTTCCATATTCCTCGACAAAGCTATCCCTTGGAACTATGGGTGATGTTTAATATCATGGTGTCAAGCAAGATCCTCGACAATTGAAGATCTTACCATTGGAGCTTCTATTCACGACATCGACAACATCAGGATCGATGGGTGACGAGCAGGAAGGTATTCTCTCGAGATCTCTCCTCCAAAAGACAACTGCGACTCATTTCGCATTCCGCTATTCCACCAATATCCCGGCTAGAGGAAAGAACGGTGACTCATCACCTTTCGGCGAAGTACCAAGGAAGTTCTTGAAGACACCTCAAAACAAATGGAGGAAGTGCAGATTTATCGAAGAGTGATGTGTTGGTAGCAGTTGGGACGAACTCCGTCCAGATATCCATGCTCGCCTTGCTCTTGTGCTCAGAGGCTCGTACTAATGCCTTGGTAAAGTTTTTGAAGAAAGCTCATGTGCCGCAAGACACTTCCACGATCAATTTGAGGTTTGTATTGCTAGCACGGCTGCCAACAACAGCCTAGGCTTCTCGATCTTGATTTGACTCCTTCAGGAAAGAAACCAACAAGGCCTTGCACATCTACTGTTGAATGCAAGGGCGTTACCTGTCTCATGTCTTGGTGGATCGGGTTACTTTGAATATCCTTAGAAGCTGCTTTTGATCGACTTGATGTCGAAGGGTTGGTTCGAGACCGGTGACATTATCGTGAGAGCTTTTGATGGTTAAGTGCACGTTGCTTGGAGAGCTCACTCTTTGTTAAAGTCGGTTCCCAGACTTTTGATTCCACTTTCTTTGTCATGGACATCCGTCCGACTTATTCTTACCTACTTGGATGCCCTTGGATACATGGGGCGGTCTTTATACCTCGCCGCGAGCTGAAATACCGGTGAAAGGGAAGGTTGTTGGTATGTGGTGAAGAAGAATATATGGTCGGTCATCTCAGATCATTCCGCTATCTCGAGGTGGAGGGTGAATTCTTCGAGACTCCTGTCAAGCTTTTGAAACAATACCCGAGTCATGCTGTAGACTCTCCAGCCGCTCTGAGGTTACCAGCTCCGCCTAGGATGGCCTCGTTGAAAGATGCTCAAGCTCTTTGTTGAACAAGGAGGTAGTGCTATTTGGGGTCAGCTCACGATCTTCCCTTCAAATCGACAAGGCTGGTTTAGGCTTCACCATCAAGGTCGAGAAGATGATACCCGCGAGCGTGCGGCCAACTTCCTTTCGCATCATACAATGGAATCCATGCTATAGAAGGCGAAGACAACGGCCGACATCGGCAAGTGGATCTTCGACTCGGATCAAGGGCTCGACAATTGGAAGGCGAAGGCGTCATACCAATCTCCTTTCGGGAGTAATTGCTCTTGTTTTGTTTTGCTTTTATTTCTTTATGTTTTGAACAATAAACTTTGAAAGCCTAGTGCCTTGCGGGCATCATGGCTCGTTGCGAGGTTATTATCTGTTGTTTGCGTATTTTCATTCAATAAATTCGTTGGGCTTTTGCATTCAATTGTTTGTTTTCTTTCTTTATGCCCCTTCAAAAGCTATGTGTTCTTACACACACCGTGATACACTGCAGAATCACTCGAATCTCGTTAATATGACTATGCTAGTGCTAAATATGACTTCGATAATCCGATCTGCAGAAGGCGAAAGTGAGGAAGATTGTGAAGTGCCGGAGAACTTGCCGGATGCTACTGAAGAAGCGAGTTATACGACCACGAAGAGCAAGTTGAGGTTGTGAATTTGGATGCTTGTGAAGACGAAAAGAGATCAAGATAGGGCGGGTCTTGAGCAGTGTTAAAGAAAGGTTGGTTCGGATGCTACGAGACTATATTGAGGTTTTGCTTGGTCATACGAAGACATGCTGGTTTAGACATTGATATTGTGGTACAGATTGCGACAAAAGAAGGTTTTCTCGATGAAACGAAGGTTCGTCGTATGTGCAGATGTCTGAGATGAGAGATCAAAAGATCCAGGAGTTATAAGCGGTTCAACGCTGGTTTCTTAGTTGTCACCTCTTATCCCGATGGGTTGCTAATGTGGTACCCGTGCCTAAGAAGGATGGTAGTGCGAATGTGTGTGGGATTACGAGAGATACAGAAAGCGAAGTCCGAGCGATTTCCACTTCCTCATATTGCGTTACGGTTGACAACACCGCTCTTCGACCTGAGTTTTCTCCTTCATGGATGGTTTCTCCGGTTACAATCGGATCAAAATGGCTCACGAAGACATGGAAGAAGACTACTTTTGTTACAGTGGGGCACTACGCTACAAGGTTATGCCGTTCGGACTAAAAGAGCGGGTGCCACTTATCGGTGCTATGGTGACATTGTTTCATGACATGATCCATCACGAGATAGAGGTCTGTCGGCGACATGATAGCTAGATCACGGTGAAGAAGAACATCTAGATCATTTGCGGCTGTTGACGGGTTGAAGAAGATTGAGGCGAATCTAACAAGTGCACCTTTGGAGTCGGATCCGGAAAACTCCTAGGGTTTGTTGTCGATGGTAAAGGTATTGAAGTTGATCCGCCAAGGTTAAAGCTATTCGAGATGCCGACTCCCGCCCAGAAAGAAGTCGAGGTTTCTTGGGCCGATTGAACTACATTGCGATTCATTGCACACTAGCTTCTTGTGAGCCAATCTTCAAGTTACTAAAGAAAGATCAAGTAGTAGAATGGAGCAGCGATTGCGGATCGCTTTTGACAAAATCAAGGAGTACCTCTGAATCCTCCCATCGATGCCGCCCGCGAAGAAGACCTCTTATCATGTACTTGGCAGTGTTAGAACTCAATGGGGTGTGTGTTGGGGCAACATGGCGAGTCTGGTCGAAAGAGCATGCAATATACTACCTTAGCAAAAGTTTACACTGTGAAACAAGATACTCGCTAGAAAACTTGCAACGCTGCAGGGCTCGCCGACTAAGGCGATATATCTTTGACTACCATTGATTTCTAAGATGGATCCGATAAAATACATCTTTGAGAAACCCTTCTCTCGGGAAGAATAGCAAGATGGCAAATGATCTTGACCGAATCGACATCGGTACACTTCTCGAGAAAGCGATCAAAGGAAGTGTGGTAGATCATTTGGCTCATCAGCCATAGATGACTATCGATCTATGGGTTAATTTCGGATGAAGATGTTTTACTAGTTCTGATTGAAGAACTAGGCGGACGAAGGACACGAACAAGGATCGATGGACTATGGTCTTTGATGGAGCCTCAAGCGCACTTGGCAATGGCATTGGCGCCATCATTACATCCCTGCAGCGGACCGCCTTTCAGCAGATTATGTTTGATTGCACTAACAATATGGCCGAATCTGAAGCGTGCATCATGGGTCTTAAAAGCTATTGACTTAAGAATCAAGTTCTTACAAGTGTATGGAGACTCGGCTTTAGTGATCGGTCAGTTAAGGGAGAGTGGGATCGAAGCATCCGAATCTCATTCCATATCGAGAGCTTGTTACGAGTTTGATTCCCTACTTTGAAGAGATCACTTTCAATCATATTCCACGAGAAGAGAATCGGTTGGCGGGCGCATTGGCTACTATGTCGTCTATGTTCAAGGTTAGATGGGACAACGAGGCTCCCGGATCATCATTGAGAAGTTTGACGAACAGTATTGTTGTGAGCTTGGCCTGAGAGAAACCTTGGTACTACGATGTGAAGAGGTATCTTGAGACTCGGGAATATCCATGAGGGCATCATCAATGATAAAAGTTCATGAGGAGATTTGCTTCAAATTCTTTCTGCAACAACATCTTATACAAGCGCAACCCGACTTGTGCTTACTCATTGTGTAGACCAGAAAAAGCGATGCGTATCATGGAAGAGTTACAGTAGAATTTGGTACCCACTCGGTGGACACACCATAAGAAGATTTTGAGAACGAGTTACTATTGGTCTACCATGGAGGCGATTGTCACCGCTTCGCTCGATCTTGTCACAAATGCCGGTTATGCGGACAAAGTACACGTACCTCGGTACCTCTGAGCGTTTTAACTTCTCCTTGGCCTTTTGCAATGTGGGGCATCGACATGATTGGAGAAATTAAGCCCGACTTCCAATGGACATCGTTTCATCCTTGTGGCAATAGATTATTTCACAAGTGGGTAGAAGCGACCTCGTATGCATCATTACCAAGAATGTTGTGGCTCGATTCATCAAACATAATCTTATCATCGGTATGGCACCGAAAGGATTATCACGGATAACGGTTCTAATCTCAACAACAAGATGCGAACTCTTGCGCGATTCAAGATCAAACATCATAATCTTCTCCTTATCGGCCAAAGATGAATGGCGCGATGGGCGCCAATAAGAACATTAAGAAGATTATCTGAAAGATGATGACTTACAAAGATTGGCATAAAATTAACATGGTTATCGCACTCTCCACGAAGAACATCAGCGAGGCGACCCCTTCTCTCTTATACGGTATGGGCGTCTTACCCATCGAGTTGGATACCCTCAACGAGTCCTCGGGCCTTGAGAGTTAGGCGAGCGATTGGGTCCGAATCGCCTTGACCAGATTAACTTGATTGATGAGAAGCGACTCGCGTCCATACGCCATGGACAGTTATCGAAGCGAATGATCGAGCATTTAATAAGAAGGTCAAGCACCGAGTCTACCAAGTCGGTGATCTAGTAGTCAGCGTTATTCTTCCAGGTGATCGATGGAATCCCACCTATGAGGACCATTTGTAGTCAAGACAATATTTTCGGCGGAGCTATGATACTTAGCACCATGGATGGTGAAGACTTCCCACACCACGTGAGCGGAGACATAGTCAAAAATACTACGCATAAAGAGACGCTGGGTCGGCGAACCTAGGCAAAAATAAGGGCATCTGGCGAACCAGGTTCGGGCAAAAATAAAGGATATATACAAAACATGTACACGGCAAGTCGAAAACACGAAAAGGCGGCTTGGGCAAAAAGGTATCGATGGGCGAAAACCCGAAAGGCGGTCTAGGCAAAAGTTAGGGACTTAAGCGTGCGACTATGTCTCTTCGGATCACATGCTTCGGACTACTATCAACATTCAAGATTCAAATGGCGAAGATCGATCTACTCACTTTCTCTGACAAGGATGAGATAGTTGAAATATATGAGTACTAGCATAGTTGGAACTTAACGAGATTGTTTCATAGCTTTTTACTATTCTTGTGTATAAACTACTTGGCCATCGCCACCTTCCAAATAAGCCAGTTCTCTCTTTACATTTTCACTATTGTCGTTTGCAATAAGTCCAACGTTTGTTTTGAATGATTATATGCATTTGACAATAAGAATCTAATCACAAACATCTGAAAAGTGAAGCGTGCAAAAGTGCTTACTAAGGTTCGGGGAATTGAGATGACGAAAGTCACCAAATAGTCCCCAGAGCATGGTCCCAGGTGTCACTCTGACACACTTCCCAGTAGATATCATCCAGTCTCCAAGTAACATTTCATCCCAGCGAGATATTTATCCCTAGCGGACATCTCGGTCCTTCCTTCCCAATGGTATCGGACTCGAAACTTGGTCGGATAATGCATCGGAGGAACCTACATCTTCATTCGGCCCGGAGATTACAACGGATTCGGCCCGTCTCAACAACCATCATATTCTCAGTGAGATCTACACTCGGAATCCCAGTAAGTGCTTCCTAAATTTCCTCAGCGGGATCTACATACAAAGTCCCCGGATCGCCTCCCAGAGACTCTCCTCAGCGGGGTCTATGAAATCTCCAACAAGCGAGCTTCTCAAATCTCCCACCTCCCTCAACAATATCTAGGCCCAGACTTGGTCAGATAGTGCATCGGAGGAATCCAGGATATCTTTCTTCTCTTCCAGCGGGGTCCTCACCTACTCGATGCCCCAAGCGGAAGTCGAAATCTTCAAGCAGAATATCCGCATCTTCTTCAAGATGGATATGTTTTGAAATATCACAACATTCATCATTCATACATTTCTCATAAAGTCATAATTCATGCATATGTCATTCATATACACATCATGCATCATACTTTGCATAAAACTAACAATATTCTATCAAAGTTTCTCTTGTTTTCTCCAAAAGCAGTATGATCACTTGCGCAAAACGGGTCCGAGTTAAGCCCGAACCGGCGGAAAACTATCGAAAGACCGCCTTGGTTGTCCTCCTCCGCGGGTCGAGTTAAGCCCGAATCGGCGGAAAACTATACGAAAGATGCCTCTGGTTATCCTCCGATAACGGGCAATGGATCAACACCGATGCATGAGCTATCCACATTTTGCCAACTACAATCTCCCTCGGAGTAATCAGCGAAGATTTATTCGATTCCTTATTATCAGCAACTACTGAGTCTAGCGTACGACTCGGTTGCCTTGGATGGCATCTTAAGCCCATCTGGACTACTTATCAACGATTGCTTCACTTCGAGAATCTGCATATGGTTAAAAATCAATGCAAACCAATAACTTCACTCAAAGTGAACACGAAGTCTAACGTCGACTCCTTAGGATGGCATCTTAAGTCCATCCCTCTCCGTTCGGGGAACATCTGAGAGTCTAACATCGACTCACTCCCGGCGTCGATCTTTCGGATGGCATCTTAAGCCCATCCCATCAGTTCTCCTATCAATAATCTCGAGTCTAGCGTGGGACTCATTTACAACTTCTGACGGCATCTGGCCGTTCCCGCATCATCGACCAACCGCGAGTGCAAATTTTGGTGTACTCGGTGTTCGATCATCTTCACCTCCGGTCACGAAGACAAGCATGTCAATCTAACCCTCGTACAAGAAGATTGAGCAGGGGCGTTGTCATACCCCAAATTTGCCCTCCATCTATTCAGAGATTTCATACATCCTACTCGAGGATTCCTCGAGTTGATCGGACAAACTCTCTCCTAGACAATCAACCCAACTAGGGTTTGGTATCTCTCAAGTCAAGATGAGCTTCCAACATCTCCAATGGCCTTCATGCCTCCTTATATGCTTCAAAGATTCTCCATGTCAAGTTTCAAGCTTCCAAGTCAAGTTTCCTCGACAATTGCTCGGATGGTTGAGAATCGGTTGTATTGGACAAAAAAGCTGTGGTCAACATCTGATCAAACTTCATATTTTTTGTCAACATCCTCATTTTGAAGTTACATTCATCATTTGATCAAGGGTTGATCATGATTCATCAAGAAAACTCAAGATTTGCTCAAAAGTCAAACTTTCTAAATTAGGGTTTCGGTGAAAAGTCAAGCGAACTTTGGTGATCATAACTTTCTCATACTTTCGAAATTTTCCCACCAAGCTCATTTTGAAGGAAATTCAATTCTCTACAACTTCATGTCTCACAAGAATGTCCAAAAATGCTTCATTTGAGAGGTATAGCTCAAAACATTCGGTCATTTTCAAAGTCAACAAAAGTCAACTTTTTGTTTTGAAGATATATTGAGCATGGTAACTCCATTTGAGATGAGACCAAAGACACTCAAAAATGTGTAAAATTGAGCAAGATACACTATTCAGAAGTTGGGCAATTTGGACAATTGCACGGACATTTTGGTCAAAATGCAAAATTTTCCAAATGGGCTATAATCTTTTGATCGAACTTGTTCATGATGTTATGCTTGACCCATAAATGCTTGACATTGGTAATTTTCTATTTTGTGATTTATATTTGAATTTTACAACATTTAATTCAAAAATAAATTATGCAAAATATGAAAATTAAGTTATTTTCAATTAAGTTGGATTTATATCTCTTTATGTCCAAGCAAGCCCACAACCATTACCAAATTAGTGGCTCATGCATATGGAAGGAAAAATCAAGTTTTAAAGAAAATTTGATTTGTATTTATTGGAAAATATTTGCACATTCAATTTCAATCTTTTTCCTGTTTTTCTCTTCGATCTCTTACATAAATTGCCCGACATTGTTAATACAGACCAAGACACGAACCTAACCTAAAAACCACCCAAAACTTTGGCAAAATTTTCAAGAATCCAAAAATTGAATTTTTATTTTGACTTATTGATTTAACCACTCAATCACCTTGAGGGTTCAATGATCGATCCATACTCGTACCTCGAGCCAGGCTGCCAGCGTGCCCTTGAGTTCTCACGGTTTGCAAACTTTCCAAATTCGATTTCATAATTCCATGCATTATTAATTGTTTTCATGTATTTGTTTGTGTCGGGCATTCATTAGATCATGTTTGATGCATTACATGAAAGTTTCCACGTAGGAATCGGCATGCCATTGTTGGGTTTTAAATTGTGAGTTTGAAACCACGAGTTCAGTTTTGGGGCAAACTAATGGCACCATCGTGTTCGCCATGGCCGATTTAGGGGTAGGGTCCTTTGTTTCGTTTATTGCTCATATTTTGCGGGATCTCGATCTCGCCTGGAGAAGATAGGAGCTTGGGCTCCGTGCGTGGGAATGTTGACTCGGTGAGAGTGGCGTGGCGCCGTACTGGCGTGATTCGTCCATCTGATCAGCAAGGGGCCGCAGCGTGGCGACTCGTTTCAAATATACCGGGGCGTGTCAGCGTTTTTATTCAAATGTTTCATTTTCCAACACAAAACATCTTGGCCCGATGGTTAAGGCTTGTGTTTTGAAGAGATTCTCGGAGGTCATGAGTTCGATCGACTGGGACGGGTTCTTCCTTTTTCTTTCAAACTTCAAACTTTTCTGTTTTATATTTTTATATTATTATTTAATATTTTGCATCTATTTTAATTTATTTCCATATTTTATTTATGCATTAAAAATTACCAAAAATATTTTCTTTTGCATTTATATTCTAAAAATCTTTATTTAATTTAATAAATTAAAAATATATTTTTGCATGCATATTTATTTTATTTATATTTTGCATTTAATTCACTTTTAATTGCATTTAATTATCAAATCTTTTCAAAAATCCCAAAAATTATTTTAGTTTATTTATCTTATTTCCGACATATAATAATTTTTCCATATTAAAATTTGCATTTTTCTAACATTTTTCTCTTGTTCGATTCATATTGCATTTCCGATTTCTTCTTTTTGTACAGGTTGATTCGATTCAGACGATTTTCTCTTTATCACTTTATCATTCTATTTTTTTCAATAATGTAATTGCATATGGGTTGTAATAGTTTTAATTAGGATTTTATTTTCCGCATTTCAAATTATGTATCTGCCCCAAAGCCATGTAATAAGCGTAGGTTTATCTTTCCGCACCTTTACGTTTCACTTTTCATTCCGCATTTTACTTTTCGCACCCTATAAATTGCTAGTAATTAGGCATGTATGGCAAGACTAAAATTGAATGTAGCCCACTAATCTTCAAGATAAAATATTCTGAAATCAACACACTTCTTCACACATGCACCCCTTAGGGTAATTCTCTCTCGATGCCTTTCGATTTCAAAATGGTCATGTCCCTCGAGCGTGAGGTATTCTAGCACCGTTGCCTTCCGAACAAATCATCATAGTCCCCCGATACAAAGATCATAAGACCCACGATGTCGCTTCCGAATACATGATCTTGACCCTCGATTGTCGCCTCGAAAAATGATGATAGTCCTTCAGATGTTAGGATACTTCCTACTGAGTTGCCTTCTATGACCATCCGATGTCCCTTAATGTCCGGCTTACATCCAACGAATGGAGCTACCTACTAACTAATGGTATGGCTAGCGCTATTCTAAGGAATAAAAGTATGAAAGCGACCAATTAAAGGTAGGTAATAAGACTTTTAGTTGCTTGCTCTATCAAAATGCTTTTCACACCACACTCTTTTCAAAGTTCAATTTCTTTCAAAACAAAACATTTCCGAACACTTTGTATTCATTCCTACATGAATCATTACAAAGTCAAAGCGAAATGCCTTTTCAAAACATTTTTGTCAAACACAACAATTTAAAAAGTGATCTAGAAACTAAGAGCCCGTGAGGTAACTACGGATGGAAAGGGTGCTAATACCTTCCTTTTCATAACCATTCTCCGAACTCGAGAATCTAACAAAGGTCTTTGTTACTTTTACCTTCCTTAATTGGATAAAAATAAAAGTCGGTGGCGACTCTTGCTATCCGCACATTTGGATACAAAAAATCCTACAAAGTCAGTTCAAGTATTCACAGGCTGGCGACTCTGCTTGAGACACCTAAAGAGATTTGCCTTAGGGATTTCTAGATAACCTTTAATGCTTTCTGTTTGAATTGTATGCTTTATCTTGAAGGGTTGCTTGGGTATTATATTGTTGGGGATCCTACACCGGATCGGGTTTCCTTTTAGGTAAGTAGCATTAGATCATTGCGACCGTTAGGCGTATAACTAAGCGGTCAACACATGAGCTACGTTAGCGTGAACACTTTGGTTGTCGATACTCTTCATTCCCAGTTGAAGATAGTATTTGGCTTCTGCGTGGTGTCATCAGCTAACTAAACTTTTAGAACCTTAATTGACCCATCTTGGCCATTAGAAGGTAGTGAGATGGCGGCTTTGAGTGTAGACAGGGTTGGTTGATACTCGATGCTACGCTCATTGAGATTAGACTTTTGGGACATTTTCGATCGACCACTTGGCGTTATGAAATAAGCGCTATGAAAGATACGTGATATGAGATTCCTAGAACCGGTTACTATTATGGGACGGGATGAACCAACTCAAACTTTTTGGTAAGGTAATCACCTACCTCATACAAGCCTTAACCCTAGGCTCATTGTGTGAATTGCTTGTGTGTGCTAAACATGACATCATGACATCATTCGCATTGCATATCATTTCTAACTATTTCAAGGACCTAGGGATTTATCTTTGCTCATTTTTGTAGGGATTATGGCTTCTAGAAAGACTATCAGAATCAACTTCATGGGTATCCTTCTCAACTCAAAGAATTGGTTTGAAATTCCCGACCATGCTCGGTTCATCAAAAGACATGGTTATGCTTGATTTGGTTATCTCGGTTTGAAGATATGATGCATGTCTATTCGATTCTTTGATCGAAACACCATTGCTACATTTCTAGATTATCGGTTGGTTCCTACCTTGGAAGAATTCTCAGCTACTTGGGATACCTATTCTTGACCAAATGCCATTCATGGTTTGGAAAAGGTTCCTAAGTTCGAAGACATTTACTCGCCTTACACCTTAGCGCAGGATATTGAAGCCAATTGGGAAACTAGAAGTGGAGTTAAGGTTTACTTTCCAAATTCTAATTAAACAGAAATTCCTCAAGGTTATGAGTTTCCATGCATTTGAGAACATTGTGGCCTTGTTAATTTATGGTTTGGTTCTATTTCTAACTCGGATCAATTCATGACATCAATGCCATCAAATTATTTCTTACCCATGATCACGGCCTACCTTACTTGGAATCACCATTACACTCGTACTACTAAGAGACAAGGAACTCTCGTGTGTTTGTGTGCAGTTACTTTCAAGGTGGTTTATTTGCACCTTCCTCCATCGGTTTGAAGAATGAACAAAGGATGAGATGGTCTCAAATTGATGTCACTCTCGTTCCGATATCCGTTGGAATCTTTTCTCTCAAAGGACTTCACATTCATTAGGCGTTGTGGAGAATTCCTAATGTACCCTACTTGGTATAAGGGAGCAAACACATCGACACGCAAAAATATCCAACTCATCCTTGTAAAATCATCAATAAATAGAAAAAATATTTGTTGCCATTTAAAGATGTCGTTGGCATCGGACCACACTTATGTATGTATAATTGTAACTTTCGAGCTTTCGGGTTAATGTAACGGAATGATAATCTACTTTGTTTCGAATTGAGATACATCACATTTATCAACAACATCATCATGACTCGTAAATTTTCACCCAACCATGAGAACTCATTTGTTTTAAGTTTTAGTAACTAAATTATTGACCTTTTTAGGCCACAAGGTGGAAGCAAGCGATGCTTGGAAATGCGCATGATTTTTTGCTTAATTCTCTTTGAAAAAATTTACCCCTCATGTAAATCGTCATTAACTTAGATCCGGGATCTAGAATAGTACATCTCATGTCTCTTTCAAATGCAATGAATATTTCTTTTCGATCATTTGCCCACTTAAAAAGAATTTGATTTATTTCATGTACAAATAAAACATAAAATATATTTTATACGAGGGAGTTTCAACGGCTACAACAACTTTCCTTTGACATCGACATGTTCTCCATTACTATACTTGTTATGGTGTAGAAGGACTTATCAAGTTCCTTAAAATGTCAACATTGTGAATCATGTGATTAGTCATCTACTATCTATTAGCCATGTTCTTTGCTACTATTAATTTGAATAGCGAAGCCATGAATAATTTCTCCTTTGTTGGTGGTATTCAACAACT
Source organism: Vicia sativa (assembly GCA_021764765.1). Classification (NCBI taxonomy): domain Eukaryota; kingdom Viridiplantae; phylum Streptophyta; class Magnoliopsida; order Fabales; family Fabaceae; genus Vicia; species Vicia sativa. Next base: position 131,407,236 of record CM038793.1, on the reverse strand, counting down.
TGGGCTTTTTCCTGTTGGTTTACTTTGTTTAAAATTCTCCACATGACCAAGTTGATTCACGGACTCTATGTTTAACTCACAGCCATACCAACAATATTTTTCTAAATAGTATCCTTTTTTGCAATGTTGATAAAGTGGGAATTTCTTTTCAACTCTCTCCTTTTTGTTGAATTCCTCCCTTTTCCTTTTCCTTTCTTCTCTCTTTAGACACTTCCTCATTGTGATTTTTTATTTGAATTCTTTGTTGGGTTATTTGAAGGGTGGTGGATTGCATCTATTTTCCCAACATCCCGAAACTTGGAGCTCTCAAATAAGCTTTCATTTTGCAGCCCATGAATGGTTTTCTCCTCAAACATAGGAGGTGGAGGTAAGAACTATTGTTGGCTGACCATTTATGGTGTTTAAAGGTTTTTGTAAATATTTTTCTTATTGATTTTTTTTCTTCCACATGCGAATTAAGATCAATGAGCTCTAGATAACATGTAAGAAAATAGAAGTGATGGAAAGTAGTGTAGAAGAGAAGGATAGAAATCACAAATAATAAAGATAATTTTTAGAGGAAAATGTTATGTTGTTTTCATTTTATAAAGTTGAAAAACACTACAAAATATATAGAGTCGAACAATAAGCACCTTGTTGGGTGGATATGTGTCTGGTGGTGACTTTGTAGAATTTTGTATCGCAAATGCGGATAGCAAGAGTCGCCACCGACTTTTCTTTTATCAATTAAGGGAAGGTAAAAGTACAGAAAAAGACCTTCGTTAGATTACGAGTAAGGAGAAGGTTATGAAAAAGGAAGGTATGCACCCCTTTCCATCGTAGTTATCTCTGAGCTCTTAGTTACTCTTAGATCACTTTAAAATTGTGCTTTGTGTGTTTGACAAAATGTTTTGAAAAGGCATTTCTCTTTGACTTTGTAATGATTCATGTAGAATGTATACAAAGTGTTAGGAAATGTTTCGCTTTGAAGAGTTTGAACTTTGACAAAAGTGTGAGGTGTAAAAAGTATTTTAATAGAGCAAGCAACTAAAAGTCTTATTACCTACTCGAGAATTGGTGGTTTCGTGTTTTTTACGTTCCTTTAGAATAGTGTTATCCATACCATTAGTTGGTAGGTAACCCTATTAGTTGGATGTAAGCGGGACATTCGAAGGGACATCGGATGGTCATAGAAGCAACTTGTAGGAAGTATCCTAGCACATTCGAAGGACTATCATCATTTTGTGGCGACAATCGAGGTCAAGATCATGTATTCGTGAGGCGACATCGTGGGTCTATGATCTTTGTATCGAAGGGACTATGATGATTTGTTTTGAAACAGGTGCTAGAATACCTCTCGTTCGAGGGACATGACCATTTGTATTCGTAAAGGCAGCGAGAGAGAATTACCTAAGGGGTGCATGTGTGAAAAGTGTGTCAATTGGTATTTTATCTTGAAAATTAGAGTGAGCTATGTTCAATTTTATCTTGCCATACACGCCTAATTACTAGCGAGTTTATAGGTGCGAGAAAAAAAGTGCGGAAATATAAAATCGGAAAGATAAATCCTACGCTATTACATGGCTTTAGAGCGAGATACATAATTGAAAAATTCGGAAAATAAAAGTCCTAATTAAACTATTACATCCATAGGCAATTACATAATATGAAAAGAAAAGCGATAAAAATTGTCAAAGCAGGATAACTTGTAAATAGATGAAAAATAAAATCGAGGAAATTGAATAAGAGGAAAATGTTAGTAAAAATAATAAATTTTGAATGAGAAAAATGTTTTCATGCTGGAAATAACATTAATATGCTAAAATAATTTTTGGGATTTTTGGAGTTAATTTAATAATTAAAAATCAATTAAAAGTGATTTAAATGATAAAATAGAAATTAAATTAAATATGCATGCAAAATAATATTTTAATTTTATAAATTAAATAAACATTTTTAAATGTGTGTGCAAAAAATAAATATTTTGGTATTTTTAAATGCATGATAAAATTATGAAAGATAAATTAAATTGTATGAAAATATTAAAGAAAATATGAAAATAGTAAAAATATGCAAACTTGTAAAAAATGTTTTGCCATGGTACAGGGAATCGAACTCAGACATGCCTTCACAAACCCACGCCTTGACCAAGCGGTGGCTTGCCTGAAGTGTTTGGCAAGGCGAATAGATTGTAAGCAGTGTCGCTCCACACGATTGCACCGACCATGACCTTAAATCTTCTTCGTTTTGAATTTTTGAAAAGATAGCGTCGGCCTCGATGAGCTATAGTCCTGCAATTTCAAAATCAAACACAAGCAATATAAATGACATTCAAGGGCATGGTTCGATTGGAAACATGATTGAACACGATGGTGGTGGTCTTTTGGTCCAATTTTAGTTTAAAGAAACCCTAATTGACAAAACCTAGTGGTGATTCATGTTCTAGGCCATGGAATTTAATCAAACCACCCAAAAAAGCTTCAAGCTTTGTTGAAATCGTGTTCTTGCAATTCTTGATGTTTGGACAATATAAAGGTTTGGGATCGCGAGGATGTCGAGCGATGTTTGGATCCTCAAACCAATTGAAACAAAATTGGAACAAAGGGCTGCTAGTTACTTGAAAACCGCAGTTTTTGACTTTTAGGTTAGGGTTCTTGAGCAATTTTACATTCTCATTCATGTGATATGCATTGTATATTTATAATGGATGGAAATTGGTGATTTGAGGAAGAAATAATCATCAATCAATGCAAAATTATTTGATTTTGTACAAATCAAATCTTATCTTTGATCAATTTCAATCAAATCTTGCCATATCAAGACCAATTTCGAAATTTGACAGATTTTAGGGTTACTTGGACCTCAAGGAAGAGAAAAATCAATTTGCAATTAATTTTGATTTTATACCTTATTTTGAATTTAATTTGTATTTAAATGAATAAAATCCAAATTAAATAGAATAAAGTTAAAATTCGTGGCATTGGGCTTGGATGTTCCTAATTGTATAAGAACAAGTTTGAATGAAGAAAAACTTAGGCCCATTTGCAAAATTTTGATTTTACAAGTATCTCTCTTTGTGCACTTCTTCAAAATTGCCCAACTTGTGAAAGGTGTATTTTGCTCAATTTTCCACATTTTGAGTGTTCTTGGACTTTTGTCTAGAGTCCTCTAACCAACCTCTTTGGTTTCATCTCAATTGGAGTTTCCATGCTCAATATATCTTCAAAACAAAATGTTGACTTTTGTTGACTTTGAAAAAGGACACTAATGTTTTGATCCATACCTTCCAAATGAAGCATTTTTGAACATTCTTGTGAGACATGAAGTTGTAGAGAATTGAATTTCCTTCAAAACAAGAGGTGGTGGAAAAATTTGAGAAAGTATGAAGAAGTTATGCTCGGTCAAAGTTTGGTTGACTTTTCACAAGAAACCACTAATTTAGAAAGTTTGACTTTTGAGCAAATCTTGAGTTTTCTTGATGAATCATGATCAACCCTTGATCAAATGATGAATGTAACTTCAAAATGAGGATGTTGACCAAAAATCATGAAGTTTGTTGTATGTTGACCACGATTGACTTTTGTCAATCTGTTGATTTTCGACCATCGAGCAATTATGCGAAACTTGACTTGTGAGCTTGAAACTTGACATGGAGAATCTTTGAAGCATATGAGGAGGCATGAAGACCATTGGATGTTGGAGTCCATCTTGATCGAAATATCAAACCCTAGTTTGGGTTGATTGTCTAGGAGAGGGTTTATCGATCGACCCTTGAGGAATCCTTGAGTATGGATGTATGAAATATCTTGAGAAGTAGAGGGCAAATTTTGGGGTATGACAGCTGCCCTGTTCAATCTTCTTGTCTTGGAAGGGTTAGATTGGCATGTTGCCTTCGTGACTGGAGGTAGAAGATGATTGAACACTCGGTCACTGAAAATTTGCACTCATTGTTGTGATGATGCGGGAATGGGCTTCTGAGATGCCATTTGGAGAAGTTGGAACTTATTGGGGGATGAGTCAAATGCGCTAGACTTGAGATTGTTGTCGAATAGGGAAGCTGGGCGGAGATGGGCTTAAGATGCCATCTGGAAAGATCGATCGGGGAGTGGCGTGCGCTGAGCTCATGGCGTTCTTAGTGAGAGGAGCATGGAGATGGGCTTAAGATGCCATCCGGAGAGTCGTCACGTTAGACTTCGTGCTCATCTTTGAATGAAGTTATTGGTTTGTATTGGTTTTTAACCAAATATGCGACATTCGAAGGTGGAGAAATGTTGACAAGTAGTTGGAGATGGGCAAGATGCCATCAAGACAGGCCCAGGTCGTGCAGCTAGACTACTGTGATTCTTTGATAATAAGAGAGTCGGAATACCTTTGTGTGATTACTACGAGGATAGTAGTTGGAAAATGTGGATAGCTTCCTGTTGTGCTCGGGTATTGATCCATACACATTATCGGATAACTTGATCGTTGAGATAGTTTTCCGTCTAACAGGGTATTAATCCTGGATCCGTTGTCGGAGGACAACGGTGTCGTTCGAGATAGTTTTCGTCGGATTGGTGTTAATCTGGACCCGGTTGTCGGAGGACAACTAAGGCGATCGTGAGATAGTTTTCCGTGCGGCGGGCATTAATCTGGACCAATTGTTGGAGGACACTTGGGTGGTGGATTCGAGATAGTTTTCCGTCACGGCTTGGTGTTAATCTTGGACTGTTTGCGTCGAAGTGATTTTCTGTTTTGGAGAAAACAAGAGAAACTTTGATAGAATATTATTAGCTTATGCAAAAGTATGATGCATATTGATGTATGAATGACATATGCATATATTATGACTTTATGAAATGTATGAATGATAGATGTTGTGGTATTTCAAAACATATCCATCTTGAAGAAGATGCAAATGTTACGCTTGATTTCGGACTTTTGTTTGGGGGCAAAGCGAATGGAGACCACGAGAAGAAAAAAAAATTTGATTCCTCCAGATGCCTTGTCGACCAGTCTTGGCCTAGATATTTGTTGAGGATGGTAGAGATCGAGAATCACGTTGTTGAGGATCTTGGCCATGAACCTGTTGAGGGAGAGTCAGGGGTACTCTTGGGGATCTTGCGTGTAGATCTCTTCTTGAAGAGTATTTGATAGTTCTTTGGGAGGCCGGGTTAGCAGAATCTGGAGCTCGTTGACATCTCAGCTGAGGAATAAAGGTATAGGTTTCCTCAGATGCACTATCGGCCAAGTTTTGGTCTGGATCACTGGCGCTTTCTTGGGAAATGATGATTCTTGAGAGATATTTTCTTTGGGGATAAATACCTCGGATGAGGATGGCTATTCTTGGCAGGAGCGATGTAGACTCTCCTCACAGGGGTAGGTTTGTTGTGGTGACACCTCTGTGGGATCATGCTCTGCGAGGAATGCATTGGTGACTTTAAATTAAGTCATCGATTCACGGAGCACAGTAGCAATGCTGTTATGTTACACTTTTGGCATGTTTGTGACTAGATTTTTGTTATCGAATGCATATAATCATTCAAAGTAAGCGTTGGACTTTATGCAAAGCGACAACGGCAAAATTGTAAAGAGAAAGAAACTTGTATTGTTTGAAAGGTGGCGTATGGCCAAGTAGTGCTGTATACAAGAGAAAGAAAGCTATGTGGAAACAATCTATTTAAGTTCCAACTATGCTAGTACTCATATATTTCAATATCTAAATCTCTTCTTTGTTAGTAGAAGTGAGTAGTAATTCTTCGCCATTGGAATCTTGAATCTTGATAGTAGTGCGGAAGAAGGTGATCGAATAAGGACATGATAAACCATGCCCGTCTAACTTTGCCCTGGAGCCACCGCTGGGTTTCGATCCTATAGGGATACCACTTTTTGCAAACCGCCTTTGCGGGTTTGAGCTTACGGTGTACATGTTTTGTATATATCCTTAACTTTTGAACCACTTTGGTTCACCGGGATGCCATATTTTTGCCTGGAGTCGATCGACCTAGCGGGTACTCTTTATCGTGTATTTTTGACTATGTGCGTTGTTAAGGTGTGGGAAGTCTCACGCAGTCCATGGTGCTAAGTGTGGCTCTCCAGGAAAATCTTGTCTTGACTACAAATGGTCCCTCATGGGTGGAGTCCATTTGCCCTGAGATCACCTTGAATCTCAAGATACCTCTTCACGTCGTAGTACCAAGGTTTCTCTTATGTATCACTCATAACAATATCTTTGGTTAGTCGAACTTCGATGATGATCGGGGAGCCTCGTTGTCCCATCGACCTTGAACATAGGCGACATAGTAGCCGCGTCGCCAGATTCTCTTCTCGTGGAATGTGATTGAAAGTGATCTCTTGATAGGATCAAACTCGAACATGCTCTCGATATGGAATGAGATTCGGATGCTTCGTATCCACTGCCCTGTCGGTGATCACTAAAGTTGAGTCTCCATACACTTGTAAGAACTTGATTCTTAAGTCAATAGCGACTTTGATACCCATGATGCAACCGTATTCGGCCATGTTGTTAGTGGCTGAAACATAATCTGGCGGTGAAGGCGTATGTCTTCCTGTGAGGATAATGATGGCGCCAATGCCATTGCCAAGTGCGTTTGAGGCTCCATCAAGACCATGGTCCCGGGATCCTTGTTCGGGTCCTTGTTGGGCCTGGTTCTTCACAATCGGTGACTAGTAAAACATCTTCATCGGAAATTGAGGCGCATAGGCGATAGTCATCTACGGCTTGATGAGCCAATGATCGGCTACCACTTCCTTTGATTGCTTTACGAGAAGTGTCTTGGATGTCGTATTCGGTCGGGATCATTTGCCATCTTGCTATTCTTCGGAGAGAGTTGTTTTCTCAAATATGTATTTTATCGGATCCATCTTAGAAATCAACAAGGTAGTGTGAGTCAACATATCTTGTCTTAGTCGGCGGCATTGACAAAGTTGCAAGTTTTCTCATTGTGGTATCTTGTTTCCGCGATCGGTAAACTTTTGCTAAGGTAGTATATTGCATACTCTTTTCGACCGGACTCGTCATGTTGCCCAACACACATTGAGTTCTCTAACCTTTATCAAGTACATGATAAGAGTCTTCCTTGACGGGCGGCATCGGGATGGAGGATTACGTAGGTACTCCTTGATTTTGTCAAAGCGATCGGCAATCGTCGTTCCATTCCACTACTTGATCTTTCTTAAGTAACGAAGATTGGCTCCAAGTAGCGTTAGATGTAATGATCGGTGTAGTTGATCGGCCAGAAACCTCGACTTCCTTCTCGGTGCGGGGTGGCATTTCTTGAATAGCTTTAACCTTGGCGGTCAACTTCAATACCTTTACCATGACAACAAACCCTAGGAGTTTCGGATCGACTCAAGGTGCACTTGTTAGGGTTAAGTCTCGATGTACTTCTTCATCTATCAAATAGTTTACTAGAATGATCAGATGTTCTTCTTGATGCGTGATCGAGCTATCTATATCGTCGGCGTAGACCTCATCGTGATGAATCATGTCATGAAATAATGTCACCATGGCGCGATAAGTGGCGCTGCGTTCTTGATCCGAGCAGCATAACCTTGTAGCGAAAGTGCCCATTTGTGTAACAAAGTAGTCTTCTCCATGTCTTGGGAGCCATTTTGATCGATTATGTAGGAGAAACCATCCATGAAGAAAACCTTATCTTTGGCGGTGTTGTCAACGAGAACATCAATATGAGGAAGTGGAAAATCGTCTTTCGGACTCGCTTTGTTCGGATCTACGTAATCCACACACATTCGTACCTTGCCATCCTTCTTAGGCACGGGCACATTTGCAACCCATTGTGGATAAGAAATATGACTAAAGCCGGTTGAGCTGTTTCATAACCCTTTGATTTTCTCGACATCTCGGGGCCATGTCGACAGACATACATTTCTTGGGAGAAAACCTTCTTTTGTCGGCAATCGGTGTACCACAATATCAATGTCTAAACACGGCATGTCTTCGTATGACCAAGCAAAAACCTCATATAGTCTGCATATGAACCATCTTTCTTTAACATTGTTCTCAAGACCGCTCTATCTTGATCTCTTTTACATCTTCATCGGTACCCAATTCCAACCTCGACTTGCTCTTCGTGTGGTTTGTATAACTCGTTCTTCTTCTTGTAGTAGTCGACAAGTTCTCCTGGCACTTCACAATCTTCCTCACCTTTTCTTGACGGTAGATCGGATTATCGAAGTCATATTTAGCAATAGCATATTTGTTATCAGCGAGATTCGGAGTGATTACTGCGGTGTATCACGTGGGTGTAAGAAACACATAGCTTTTGAAGGGGTGATAAAGTAAAGAAAGAAAACAACATTGAATGCAAAAGTCCAACGATTTTATTGAATGAAAATATGCAAATGACGGATAATAACCCTCACAAGCGAGCCATGATGCCGGGGCAAGGCACTAGGCTTTAGAGTTTATTGTTCAAAACATAGAAAATCGAAAAGCAAAACAAAACAAGAGCAATTACTCACTAAAGGAGATTGGTATAGCGTCTTGATCTTCAATTCTTTGAGTCCGTTATTAGGAGTTGGGAAGATCCACTTGCGATGTCGAAGTCGTTGTCGTAAGTCTTCTATATGGATTCCACTCACGGTGATGCGAAAAGAAGTTGGTGCACGTTCGCGGTATCATCTTGACCTTTGATGGTGAAGCCTAAACCGGTCTTGTCGGTTTGAAAGGAAGATCGAGGAGCTGTCCCAAATAGTACTACCTCCTTCTTGTGCATTGAGCATCTTTCATGAGGCCATCCTAGGCGGAACTAACTGCGGGGGTGCGGGAGAGTCAGCAGGCATGACTACGGGATTGTTTCAAAAGCTTGCGAGGAGTCTCGAAGAATTCACCTTCCATCTCGAGGTATCGGAATGTTGTAGATGGCCATATATTCTTCTTCACCATCTGTAACAACCTTCCCTCACCGGGTACTTGAGTTCACGATGTAAGGTAGAGTATGATACCATGTATCAAGGGGCGTAAGCAAGAAGTAATTTGGACGGATGTCCATGACAAAGAAAGTGGAATCAAAAGTGCAGGCCGACTTTGAGCGAGAATGAGCTCTCTCAATCTTGTTAAGCTTAGAACCATCAAAAGCTCTCACAATTATGTCGGGCTTGAACCAACCCTTGACATCAAGTCGATCAAAGCGGTCTTTGGAAGGATATTGAGGCGAGCAGGTATCCACCAAAACATGAGATAATGTAGTGCCCTTGCATTCAATAGAGATGTGCAAGGCTTTGTTGTGTTTCTTCAAGTCAAATCGACATCAGGAAGCCTAGGCCGTTGTTGGCAGGTGCAATACAAACTTCAATTGATCGATAGTAGTGTCTTGCGACACGTGAGCATTCTTGAAAACTTCACCAAGGCATTAGCATGAGCCTCAGCACAAGAAGCGAGCAAGCATGGAATCTTGGATGGAGTCTGTCCCATTGTTCCACAACATTGTAGTCACTCTTCTTGATAATCTTGAATTTCCTCCATTTCTTGTTTGGAGGTGTCTTGAACTTCCTTTGGTACGGTGGCGGGGATGAGTCCTTTGGTTCTCCCTCTAGCTTGGGAATGGATTGAATAGTTGGAATCTGTTGGAGTGTGATGTCTTTTGGAGAGAGATATGGAGAGAGAATACTCTTCGGTTCTGGTCACCTTACTTGATCGGTGATGTTGTCAATGTCGGGAATGGTAGCTTCAATTGTAAGATCTTCAATGGTCGAGGGTCTTGCTTGCGCCATGATAGTAAACATCGACTCCATAATTCCAAGAATAGCCTTAGGAGGAATATGGGCTGGTGCAGGAGAAGTAATGATGAGAGGTGCCACTCTAGGCACGGATCGTGAAGGAAATCCTTATTGTGTTAACATCGCATAGTCTTACGAAATCGTCACCCCATCCGGTTGCCTTAACATCTTCAATAGGAATCTTGTAGCTCTCGGGCAGTGTACTTCACCATGTAATCAAACTTTCACTTGGCTGCCCCAAGGTATCCCATGCGGAGCGGTATTGTTTCATTCACATCTTGATCTTGATTTCTTAGACATGTCTTCACAGGCTCTCCACGGTGGTTTTGAATAGTATTTCACGGTTATCCATCATGCCTTGAACCGTCTTCTCGACCAAGCCTGACCATCGAGTGCGAGATGGGCACCAACGACAATTCTCTAGGCATCTGGATTGACACGACGCGGCAAATTCTTCTTAGTCATCGGAGGAATGGTCAAGTCATCTATGTTGAAAACATAAGTATCTTCCCCAACGACATTGGAACTCTTGTCATGGTTAGGCATAGGCGCGTTGATCACATTGGTCTCAGCGGAGGATCAAACTCAATGCCTTAGCTTGATCATATCTTGAATCTTGTTCTTGAGCCCAGGTTATCGATTAATGGTACAGGGCTATTGGGTGGTAAGCACACTAGCATTAGGATTGTATCTCGGAGAGGAAGTGTTGACACTAGGAGGAGGATCCTAATGTCGACTGCTTTCAACATGTGTTGCAAGGCTTGCGACAATGGCATGTTGATCTTAGTAAAGCATCTTCGTGGCGCGTTACGGCTGGCGTTGTCTGAGGTTGTCTTGATGTAGGATTGGAGATCCTGGCCCTTTACAGTTGAGCACGGTCGGTCTTGGCTCGGCTTTTCGACCATACCTGACATTAGCTTCTTTCTTACCACCAAAGATCTCTGCTGACATTTGAAGATGACTCTACGAATCTTTCACTCTTGATACCGACAATCGCTCTCTTGTCAATATCAGCTCGGTGAATCCGGTGAAGAGTTTCAATCGGATGATTGAAGAATGGGCTGTCGGTGTTCCCATAAACATATCAACCAACTCCCTATTGGACAAGGGTGGTTGAACTACTGCTGCTAGATCTCTCCATTTACGAGCATACTCTTTGAACTTCTCATCACGACCCATAGACATGCTTTGTAGTTGCATGCGAGTGGGTGTCAATTGACATTGTACTCATCTTGCATGAAAGCATCTACCAAGTCACTCCAAGTACGGATCGGTCATTCTCTGGCGATAATACCACTCCAATTGAGTTCGGACAAACTCTCTTGAAAATAATGCATCCACAACTTTACATCATCGGTGTGGGGTTGATCTTGAACATAGGACTTCAAATGCGACTTTGGACAAGAAATGCCATCATACTTGGCAAAGTGGGAACTTTGAACTTGGGAGGAATCACAACACCGGGACAAGACTCGGATCATCAAAATTCACCGGACATCTTGAGTTTTCCACGACGAGACGGTCTTCAGTTGCTTGTACTTGTCATCTTCATCAGTCTTGGCTATAGTCGGACGATCCTCTCTCTCTCGGGGCTCGCTGGTCATGCTTCATTACCCTTGACACTCCCTCATTCTTGACACTTCCTTAGAGCTCTATCAGTGACCACTTTAGGACCACCTTTGTAGCGTCGCCCATGTTGAGAAGACCAACAACCTTCTTCGTTGATGAGCTTCGGATCTTCTTGGCCTTGGACCAAGCTGGTGAACATCTGCTGAAATGAGCATTACGAGCTTGGAGATCTTTGTGATTGTTAAGAGCCATTTACGCTAAAATAAATAGCGAGAGAATGAGAAAACCAATCTTCAATGTACTGTGATGCAATGTTATGCTATGATATGCAATGTTTATGCGGATGCAATGCAATGTTTTCAAGGACCTTAGAGATTTAAATTTGTTAAACAAGCACGAACAAACATTTATTAGTTCTCTTTTTATTCTTTTCTTTTTTTAAGTACAAAGATAGTTCAAAACAATAAAGAAAAACATATAAATCCTAAAGCTCTAAGTCTCCAGGCGCTTCCTCTTGGTCGAGGTAGGCGTTGATGTTTCGCTCCTCGTGAAGTAGCTTTGTCAACTCTAGCACTTTCTTCTCACTTGCATAACAGAGCTTGAATGTATCCCTTTCTTCTTTAAGTGAATCGGGATCTCTTCAAGTCTTCAAAATCGGTAGGCATGTCGGGATGGAGAACGGTATAGGATTCGTCACCTATAGCAGGTTCCATAATTACTTTGTAACAGGTGTAAATGGCATCATGAGGTTTTGAGCTCGAGCTCGCCCCATTTGAGTAAGGTTCCCAAGGAATGGAGTTTGGTGCCCCAAAGTCTTGGTATCGTCTTCTTTACCATGCCCCAGCGTGTATGAACCTTCGTCGTGATGGAGATCGTGATTGTAGTCGAACACAATATCTTGGAGAAGCATATCATGTGGACCATCTCTTGAGCAAAACCAAACTACGTAGAGCTAGAGAGGGTTGTAAGTAATACCTCCCCTTATACCAAGGTGGTACATTAGAATTCTCCACACGCTCAATGAAAGTGAAGTCCTTTTGAGAGAAAGATTCCAGCGGATATCTGAATGAGAGAGTGACATTATCTTTGAGACCACTTCATCTTTGTTCGTTCTTCAAAACTGATGGAGGAAGGTGCGAAATAAACCACCTGGAAAGTAGCGGTATACAACACATGAGAGTTCCTTGTCTCTTAGTAGTACAGTGTGGAAGAATGTAGGATCTCCAAGTAAAGTAGGCCTTGGATTACGGGTAAGAAACAACTTGATGGCGTTGACATCTATGAATTGATCCGAGTTAGGAATAGAACCAAACCATAGATTAGCAAGGCCACAATATCTTCAAATGCATGGAAACTCATAACTTTGAGGAATTCTCGGGCTTTCTTAATTGGAACTTGGCAAGTAAACCCTTAACTCCACTTCTAGTTTCCCAATTGGCTATATGCGGCGCTTAAGATGTAAGGCGATGCAATGTCTTCGTACCTAGGAACCTTTTCTAGACCGGTGAATGGCATTTGGTCAAGAATAGGTATCCCAGTAACAGAGAACTCTTCAAGGTAGGAACTAGCGATAATCAGGAATGTAAAGCAATGGTGTTTGGATCGAAGCTGGAATAGGACATGCATCATATCTTCTTCAAAACCGAAGATAACCAAGTCAAGTAGATAACCATGTCTTTTGATGGGCGAGCATGATCGGGAATCTCGAAACCAATTCTTTGTTGAGAAGGTATACCCATGAAGTTGATTCGGATAGTCTTTCTAGAAGCCATAATTCCTACAAAAGCAGGCAAAGATAAATCCTAGGTCCTTGAAATAGTTAGAAATGATATGCAATATGATGATGTCATGATGTCATGTTTAGCACACACAACAATTCACACAATGAGCCTAGGTTTAAGGCTTGCATGAGGTATAGGTGATTATCACCAAAAGTTTGAGTTGGTTCATCACATCCTATAATAATGTAAGGTTCTAGGAATCTCATATCATTGATCTTTCTCGTGGCGTTTATTTCAATCGACTACCAAGTGGTCGACAAAAAATATCCCAAAAGTCGATCTTAATGAGCGTAGCATCAGTGTCAACCAACCTTGGTCTACACCAAAGCCATCTCACTACCTTCTAATGGCCAAGATGGGTCAATTAAGGTTCTAAAAGTTTAGTTAGTGCTTGATGACACCGCGAAGCCAAATACTATCCTCAACTTGGAAATGAAAGTATCGGGACATCCAAGTGTCACACTAACGTAGCCATCATGTTGACCGTTTCGATATCGTCTAGCAGTCGCGACGATTATTGCTACTTACCTAAAAAACCGGATCGGGTGTAGGATCCCCACATATAATACCCAGCAACCCTTAAAGATAAAGCAAGCAAATCAAGCAATAAAGTGTTCTAAAAAATCCCTAAGGTATTCTCTCTTTAGGGTGTCTCCCCGTGATCGCCGGTTACATGTCACGGTGAAGACTTTGTAGATTTTGTATGCAAATGTGCGGATAGCAAGAGTCGCCACCGACTTTTCTTTTATCAATTAAGGGAAGGTAAAAGTACAGAAAAGACCTTCGTTAGATTTTGAGTAAGGGAGAAGGTTATGAAAAGGAAGGTATTAGCACCTTTCCATCCGTAGTTATCTCACGGGCTCTTAGTTGCTCTTAGATCACTTTAAAATTGTGCTTTCGTGTGTTTGACAAAATGTTTTGAAAAGGCATTTCGCTTTGACTTTGTAATGATTCATGTAGGAATGTATACAAAGTGTTCGGAAATGTTTCGCTTTGAAAAGAGTTTGAACTTTGACAAAAGTGTGAGGTGTAAAAAGTATTTTAATAGAGCAAGCAACTAAAAGTCTTATTACCTACTCAGAATTGGTCGTTTTCGTGTTTTTTACTTTCCGTTAGAATAGTGCTATCCATACCATTAGTTTGTAGGTAACCATTAGATTGGATGTAAGCGGGACATCGAATGGTCATAGAAAGCAACTTGTAGGTATCCTAGAACATTCGAAGGGACTATCATCATTTTAAATGGCGACAATCGAGGTCAAGATCATGTATTCGTGGCGACATCGTGGGTCTATGATCTTTGTATCGAAGGGACTATGATGATTTGTTTGAAACAGCGGTGCTAGAATACCTCTACGTTCGAGGACATGACCATTTGTATTCGTAAAGGCAGAGAGAGAATACCTAAGGGTGCATGTGTGAAAGAGTGTGTTGACTCGGTATTTTATCTTGAAAATTAGAGTGAGCTACGTTCAATTTTATCTTGCCATACGCCTAATTACTAGCAGTTTATCGGTGCGGAAAGTAAATGCGGAAATATAAAATGCGGAAAGATAAATCCTACGCTATTACATGGCTTTAGGGCGGATACATAATTGAAAATGCGGAAAATAAAGTCCTAATTAAACTATTACATCCCATAGGCAATTACATAATATGAAAAAAGCGATAAAATTATGCAAAGCAGGATAACCTATAAATAGATGAAAAAATCGGAAATCGAGGAAATTGAATAAGAGGAAAATGTTAGTAAAAATAATAAATTTTGAATGAGAAAAATATTTTCATGCTGGAAATAACATTAATATGCTAAAATAATTTTTGGGATTTTTGGAGTTAATTTAATAATTAAAATCAATTAAAAGTGATTTAAATGATAAAATAGAAATTAAATTAAATATGCATGCAAAAATAATATTTTTAATTTTATAAATTAAATAAACATTTTTGATATAACAAAAAAAAATATTTTTGGTATTTTTAAATGCATGATAAAATTATGAAAGATAAATTAAATTGTATGAAAATATTAAAGAAAATATGAAAATATAAAATATGCAAACTTGTAAAAATGCTTTGCCATGGAATCGAACTCGGGACATTGTCTTCACAAACCAGCCTTGACCAATTAATTTGGCTTGCCAAGTGTTTAAAAGGGAAGCGAATAGATTGTGCGTGTCGCTCCCGATTACACACCCTTCATTATTCTTCGTTTTGAATTTTTGAAAAGATAGCGTCGGCCTCGATGCGGCGCTATAGTCCTGCATTTTCAAAATCAAACACAAGCAATATAAATGACATTCAAGGGCATGGTTCGATTGGAAACATCGTTCGAACACGATGGTGGTGGTCTTTTGGTCGATTTTCCATTTAAGAAACCTAATTGAAACGAAAATCCTAGCAATGGTGATTAGTGTTCTAGGCCATGGAAATTTAATCAAAACCGGACTTCAAGCTTTGTTAAAATCGTGTTCTTGGAATTCTTGATGTTTCGGACAATATAAAGGTGCAGGATGCTTCAAGGGATGTCAAGGAACGTGTTTGGATCCTCAAAACCAATTGAAACAAAGCTGGAACAAGGGTTGCTAGTTACTTGAAAGGCACGGTTTTGACTTTTAGGTTAGGGTTCTTGAGGCAATTTTACATTCTCATTCATGTGATATGCATTGTATATTTATAATGGATGGAAATTGGTGATTTGAGGAAGAAATAATCATCAATCAATGCAAAATATTTGATTTTGTACAAAATCAAATCTTATCTTTGATCAATTTCAATCAAATTCTTGCCATATCAAGACCAATTTCGAAATTTGATAGATTTTAGGAGTTGCTTGGACCTCAAGGAAGAGAAAAATCAATTTGCAATTAATTTTGATTTTATACCTTATTTTTTAATTTAATTTGTATTTAAATGAATAAAATCCAAATTAAATAGAAAAATAAAGTTAAAATTCGTGGCATTGGGCTTGGATGTTCCTAATTGTATAAGGAACAAGTTTGAATGAAGAAAAATTAGGCCCATTTGCAATTTTTTTTTATTTTTACAAGTATCTCTCTTTGTGCACTTCTTCAAAATTGCCCAACTTGCACAAGGTGTATTTTGCTCAATTTTCCACATTTTTGAGTGTTCTTGGACTTTTTAGAAAGCTATAGGAATCCTCTAACCAACCTCTTTGGTTTCATCTCAATTGGAGTTTCCATGATCCATATATCTTCAAAACAAAATGTTGACTTTTTGTTGACTTTGAAAAGGACCTATAATGTTTTGATCCATACCTTCCAAATGAAGCATTTTTTGAACATTCTTGTGAGACATGAAGTTGTGAGAATTGAATTTCCTTCAAAACAAGAGGTGGTGGAAAAATTTCTGAGAAAGTATGAAGAAGTTATGCTTAGTCAAAGTTTGGTTGACTTTTCACTAAGAAACCCTAATTTAGAAAGTTTGACTTTTGAGCAAATCTTGAGTTTTCTTGATGAATCATGATCAACCCTTGATCAAATGATGAATGTAACTTCAAAATGAGGATGTTGACCAAAAATCATGAAGTTTGGTGCATGTTGACCACAGATTGACTTTTTGTCAATCTGACTTATTTTCAACCATCGAGCAATTATGCGAGGAAACTTGACTTGTGAGGCTTGAAACTTAACATAGAGAATCTTTGAAGCATATGAGGAGGCATGAAGTCCATTGGAGATGTTGGAAACCCATCTTGATCTGAGAAATACCAAACCCTAGTTTGGGTTGATTGTCTAGGAGAGGGTGTGTCCGATCAACCCTTGAGGAATCCTTGAGTATGGATGTATGAAATATCTTGAGAAGTAGGAGGGAAAATTTTGGGGTATGACAATATATAATCCAAAACAACACTATTCTAAATAGTAGACTAAATAGTAGACTTCATAAAGGGATTTTTAGATATTGGAATATTTGATCTATTCAAAGTGACATTCCTTAATTATTTGTAGTTTGTGTTGAAAATTTTAAGAATCACCGTGCCTAATATTTTTCTTAAGATTGATTGATGATTCACTTTACTTTTTATGTTTGTTTTTTTCCGATTATTCTGATGATGACAAGTTTGGGGATATTTTACTGCAGTTGTGGTCATACTTCTTGGTTTTCAACATTTTCTTCTGATGTTGGGCACAACTGTGCTCATTTCCACTGCTCTTGTTCCCCGTAGAAGGTGGAAATGTATGGACTAACAAATTAAACATACTTAAGGCTTATTGAAAAATTATGAAAATCCGGTCAAAATAAGTTGTATTGAAAAGTATTTCTTTGTTGCTTGCAAGTGGAGATGGCCAGAATTATTGAAACACTACTTTCTTGCTAGTATTAACACATTGGTGAAACACTCTTTGGAAGTCGACTACCTGCAGTAATTGGAGGGTCTTGTACATATATGGGCTAACACAAATCTCAATTATTCTTGCTGGTCGATTCAATGGTGAACAAGATCCAATAGAAGGTATTGTTAAAAGTGCTAACTATACTAAAGATGCAGGGTTGATATGCTTATCATATTACATAATTGTAATCAAATGGCATTTTAAACCTAATGTTGGCGGTATTCTAGAGGTGGTATATGATAAATTATACTATTGCAGAATTTTGAGTGGAAAAGTGACTTTTATACTACATACATATACCCCAAATTTGCCCTCCTACTTCTCAAAACATTTCATACATCTATACTCGAGGATTCCTCGAGGTTGATCGGACAAACCCTCTCCTAGACAATCAACCCAAACTAGGGTTTGGCAATTTTAGATCAAGATGGACTTCCAACATATCCAATGGTCACCATGCCTCCTCATATGCTTCAAGATTCTCCATGTCAAGTTTCAAGCCTCACAATCAAATTTCCTCGGACAATTGCTCGAGATGGTTGGAAATCGGTTGTGTTGGACAAAAGTCAACTATGGTCAACATGCAGTCAAACTTCTGATTTTGGTCAACATCCTCATCTTGAAGTCACATTCATCATTTGATCAAGGTTGATCATGATTCACAAAAAACTCAAGATTTGATCAAAAGTCGAACTTTCAAATTAGGGTTTTTCAATGAAAAGTCAACTAAACTTTGGTGACATAACTTCTTCATACTTTCTCGAGTTCCACCACCTCTCATTGAAGAGAATTCAATTCTCTACAACTCTGAATGTTCAAAATGCTTCATTGAAGATATGGATCAAAATATTCAGGTCCTTTTCAAAGTCAACAAAAGTCAACTTTATGAAGATTTATTGAGCATGGAAACTCAATTGAGATGAAACAAAATAGGTTGTTTAGGCGACACCTAGAGCTTTCTAAAAAATCCAAGAACACTCAAAAATATGGAAAATTGAGCAAAATACACCTGAGATGGGCATTTTGGACAATTGCACAAAGAGATATTTGTCAAAATCAAATTTTTCCAAATGGGCCTATAATTTTATGATCAAACTTGTTCATAATATTATTTGTGACCTATTGATGCCTTGCCACGACCACCTTTTATTTTTGATTTATTTTGAATTTAAAAACATTTAATTCAAATTTAAATTATATAAAATATGAAAACAAGGTATATTTTCAAATGGATTGGATTTTTATCAAACTTGAGGTCCAAGATAGCACACAAGACTTGCCAAATTCGTGCTAGCTCTCATATGGAAGAGAAAATCAAATTTTCAAAAGATTTGATTTTATTTGAAAGGAAATTATTTTGCATTGAATGGCATATCTTTTTTCCTTCCTTTTGCTCTAATATTACACTCTATAAATACCGACACATTGCACAAGACCGAGGCGAAAACCCTAGCCCATACAAGCAACCCTTATTTTCAAAAAATTTCTCAAAGTTGTGAAAATCGTGTTTCATTCTCCAACCGTTTTCAATCCAATTTGAGCATTCTATTGTGTTCCTGAGGTAATTTGGAGTAAGTATACATCATTGTCCATGGTTGAAACAACCTGAATCGAGCCATACATGATCATACATATTCATATTTTTCTTGAATTTGCATTTTTATTATCTGTGTGTTTTAATTGAAACTAACCATTCCAATGTGTTCATGAGATGCAATAGATAAGATCTGGATCATCGTTTCATAGCTTGAACGTCTGAAACACGATTTGCCATGTTTAGGGTTTGAAAACTGTTGAGCTTCGAACTGGATGCTACAGGCGTTTTCAATCGAAACTAACAGCACCATTGAATTCGCAGCCATCGATTTAGGGGGGTAGGGTATCCCTTTGTCTTTTATTTTTGCTATTTCGCAGGTTTGACATTTTGGATCATCGGAAGGCAATAGGAGCTAGGGCTCGGCGTCGTTGATTGGAGACTCGGCGAGACAAAGCGGTGATTTGATTCGTCCATCCATTTAACCTAGACCCCAGTGGTGAATGCGTTGAAACTTCGGGACACATTAGCGCTTATAATGCCATGTTTCTATTTTCCAAACACCAAACACACTTTGGCTCGATGGTAAAGGCAAGCGGACTTGAGTTTTCATCAAGGGTCTCGGTTCGAAACACAGCAAGACCTTTCTTTTTCTTCTTTGAAAACTAACATATTTTTCACTTTTCTATTTTCTTTAATATTTTTCATCAATTTAATTTATCTTCAATATTTTTATCATGCATCTAAAAACTCCAAAATATTTCTTTTTGCATAATTATCAGAAAAATACTTATTTAATTTTAATATTAAAATCATTATTTTGCATCCATATTTAATTTAAATTATTAATTAATCATTTGAATGACTTTTAATTGTTTTAAATTACCAAATCGATTGAAAAATTACCAAAAATTATCTTATCATATTAGTGTCATCGCTAATCAAAAACCTTTTCCTCATTCAAAATCATGTTTTACTAACATTTTCTCCTCTTATGCAATTTTCTCGTATTTAGATTATGTATCATTCACAGTTGTAAAGTTTGGACGATTTTCTTGCTTTTCTTTTCAATTATGTAATTGCCTATGGGATGTAATAGTTTAATTAGGACTTTTATTTTCCGCACTCTTATTATGTAGCGCCCCAAGCCATGTAATAGCGTAGGACTTTATCTTTCCGCATTTTACATTTCCATGATTTACTTTCTACACCTATAAACTGTTAGTAATTAGGCGTGTATGGCAAGATAAAATTGGACATAGATCACTCATAACTCCAAGATAAAATACACGAAATCAATACACTCTTTTCACACGCACCTTAGGGTAATTCTCTCGTTGCCTTCTGAATACAAATGGTCAAGTCCCTCGAGCGTAGAGGTATTCTACCTTGTTGCCTTCAAAACAAATCATCATAGTCCCGATACAAAGATCATAGACCCACGATGTAAGCCTCACGATACATGATCTTGACCCTCGATTGTCGCCTATGAAAATGATGATAGTCCTTGAATGTGCTAGGATACTTCCCAAGTTGCCTTCTATGACCATCCGATGTCCCTTCGAATGTCCATTTACATCCAACGAATGGGGTTACCTACCAACTAATGGTATGGATAGCACTATTCTAAAGGAAAGTAAAATAACCGCAACGACCATTACGAGTAGGTAATAAGACTTTTAGTTGCTTGCTCTATCAAAATACTTTTCACACCACACACTTTTGTCAAAGTTCAAACTCTTTTCAAAATGAAACATTTTCGAACACTTTGTATACATTCCTACATGAATCATTACAAAGTCAAAGCGAAATGCCTTTTCAAAACATTTTTGTCAAACACACAGAAAGCACTTTTTTTAAATGATCTAAAAGCAACTAAGAGCCCGTAGATAACTACGGATGGAAAGGGGTGCTAATACCTTCCCTTTCATAACCTTCTCCCTACTCGAGAATCTAACGAAGGTCTTTTCCTGTTCTTTTCACCTTCCTTAATTGGATAAAAGAAAAGTCGGTGGCGACTCTTGCTATCCGCACATTGCGATAAAAAGCAAAACAAAATTCTCAAAGTCGGTTCAAGTATTCTGAGCTGGCGACTACTGCGAGGAGACACCTAAAGAGAGAATGCCTTAGGGATTTCTAGATCACTTTTACTGCTTTCTGTTTGACTTGCTTGCTTTATCTTTAAGGGTTGCTTGGGTATTATATTTGTGGGGGATCTTACACCAGGATCCAGGTTTCCTTAGGTAAGTAGCAATAGATCGTCGCGACCATTAGGCGTATACCGAAACGGTCAACATGATGGCTACGTTAGTGCGACACTTTGGATGTCCTGATACTCCTCATTTCCAAGTTGAGGATAGTATTTGGCTTCTGCGTGGTGTCATCAGCACTAACTAAACTTTTAGAATCTTAATTGACCCATCTTAGCCATTAGAAGGTAGTGAGATGGCCGGCTTTGGTGTAGACCGAGGTTGGTTGATACTCGATGCTACGCTCATTAAGATCAGACTTTTGGGATATTTTCGGTCGACCACTTGGTAGTCGTATTGAAATAAACGCCTACGAGAAAGATCAATGATATGAGATTCCTAGAACCGGTTACTATTATAGGACGGGATGAACCAACTCAAACTTTTGGTGGGGTAATCACCTATACCTCATGCAAGCCTTAAACCTAGGCTCATTATGTGAATTGTTTGTGTGTGCTAAACATGACATCATGACACCATCGCATTGCATATCATTTCTAACTATTTCAAGGACCTAGGGTTAGCTTTGCTCTATTTTGTAGGGATTATGGCTTTTAGAAAGACTATCCGAATCAACTTCATGGGTATACCTTCTCACTCAAAAATTGGTTTCGAAATTCCGATCATGCTCGATTCATCAAAAGACATGGTTATCTACTTGACTTGGTTATCTCGGTTTTAAAGAAGATATGATGCATGTCTATTCGATTCTTTGATCAGAAACACCATTGCTTTACATTCCCAGTTATCGAGTTGGTTCCTACCTTGGAAGAGTTCTCTAAGCTACTTGGGATACCTATTCTTGACTAAATGCCATTCAGGTTTAGAAAAGGTTCCTAGATGCGAAGACATTGCATCGACATTACACCTAAAGCTCGGACATTGAAGCTAATTGGGAAACAAGAAGTGGAGTTAAGGGTTTACTTGCCAGTTCCTAATTAAGAAAGCGAGAGTTCCTCAAAGTTATGAGTTTCCATGCATTCGAAGACATCTTGGCCTTGCTAATCTATGGTTTGGTTCTATTCCTAACTCGGATCAATTCATAGATGTCAGCGCCATCAAGATATTCCTTACTGATTACGTGCCTACCTTACTTGGAGACATCCTACATTCTCTCCACTCGTACTACTAAAGACAAGGAACTCTCATGTGTTGTATACCATTACTTTCGGTGGTTTATTTAGCACCTTCCTCCATCAGTTTTGAAGAGCGAACAACGATTGAAGTGGTCTCAAGACTAATGTCACTCTCTCATTCGGATATCCGTTGGTGTCTTTTCTCTCAAAAGTTTCATATTTGTTGGCGTTGTGGAGAATTCCCTAATGTACGCTCCTTGGTATAAGGGAGGTATTACTAACCCTTCTCTAGCTCTCGTTAGTTTGGTTTTGCTCGAAGAGATGGTCCACATGATATGCTTCTCCAAGATATTGTGTTCGACTACAACCACGATCTCGAGTGCAAGCGAAGGTTCATACGCTTGGGGCATGGTAAAGAAGGCGATACCAAGACTTTGGGGCACCAAAACTCCATTCCTTGGAACCTTACCTCAAATGGGTGCGAGCTCGAGCTCAAAATATCATGATGCCATTCACGCATGTTTTACGATAATTATGGAACACTGTGCTATAGGTGGCGTACCTATCTTATTCTCCATCCGCATGCCTCTGATTTTGAAGACTTGAAGAGATCACGGATTCAACTAAAAGAAGAAAGGATACATTTGAAGCTCGGTGCTATGCAGCGAGAAGAAGGTACTAGAGTTGACCAAGCTACTTCACGAGGAGGCGGAACATCAGCCTACCTCGGCACCAGAGAAGCGCCATGGGAGACTTAGAGTGTTAGGATTTTTGTTCTTTTATTTCATTATTGAACTATCTTTTGTACTCAAAAAAAAGAATAAAAGCGAACTAATAAATGTTTGTTCGTGCTTGTTTAACAAATTTAAATTCTAAGGTCCTTGAAAACATTGCATTGCATTTGCATAAACATCGCATATCATGGCATAACATCTCATATGGTACATTGAAGATTGGTTTTATCATTTTCGCTATTTATTTTAGCGAAATGGCTCTTGAGCAAATCAAAGATCTCGAGCTCGAATGCTCGGTTCTAGGAGATGTTCACACTTGGTCCAAGGCCAAGAAGATGCGAAGAAGCTCATCAACAAAAAGAAGAGGGTCGTTGGTGTTCTCAACATGGGTAGGCGTTACAAAGGTGGTCCTAAAGTGGTCACCGGATAGAGCTCTCGGGAAAGTGTCAAGGCGGGGGGGTGTCGGGCAATGACGGCGATGATCGGCGTGAACGAGAAGAAGGAGAAGACTATGAGGATCGTGCTACGATGAAGATGACAAGTACAAGCAACTTGAAGACCGTCGAATCTTGTGGAAAACACGAAGATGTCGGGCTGAATTTTGATGATCGAGACTTGTCCACGGTGTGGTGATTCCTCCCAGTTCAAAGTTCAACTTTTGCCAAGTATGATGGCATTTCTTGTCCATTGCATTTGAAGTCCTATGTTGGAAGATCAACCCCATGATGAGAGAAAGTTATGGATGCATTATTTTCAAGAGAGTTTGTCGGGGACTCAATTGGAGTGGTATTATCGACTAGAGAATGGTATCCGTACTTAGGTGACTTAGCGGATGCTTTCTGACGATATAGTACAATCTTGAATTGCACTCGCATGCAACTCTGAGCATGTCCATGGGTCGTGATGAAATTTCAAAGTATGCTCGAAATGGAGATCTAGCGGTGAGTTCAACCACCTCATCCAATAGGTTGGTCGATATGTTTATAGAACGTTAAGGCCCATTCTTCAATCATTTGATTGGAAGCTCTTGGTAGGGTTCAGGTGATACTTACAGAGGCGTATTGAACTGGTATGAAGAGTGGGAAGATTCGGTAGAGTCATCCTCGAATCTGCGAAGAGATCTTTTGGTGGTAAGAAAAGCCAATCTTGTGTATGGTCGGAAAAGCCGAGCCAAGACCGAGTGCTTAATCGTGAGGCGGTTGTGATCTCGATCCTACATCGGCCAACCTCGGTGAGACAGCGTGTAGCGAGCAGCCACGAAGGCGGTTCTGAAGATCAACATGCCATTGTCATGAGCCTTGCAACACATGTTGAAAGCGGTGATTACCTTGAGGATCCTCCTCAAAACATCAACACTTCCTCTCAGGATACAATCCTAATGCTAAGTGTGCTTACCACTCCAACAACCGACGACACGACAGGCCTCACGAAGAACAAGATTCGGGATATGATTGAAGCTAAGCAGATTGAGTTTGACCCTCACATTGAGACTCCGAATGTGATTAGCGCCTATGCTAACCATGATAAAGTTCCAATGCTATTGGTGAGAACTCTTATGTTTTCAACATAGATGACTTGACCATTCCTCACGATGGTATTAAGAAGAATTTCTGCGGGCGGTGTCAATCTGAGGATGCCCGGTTGTCGTTGGTGCCCGTCGCACGATGGTTGTGCTTGGTTGAGAAGGCGTGTCCGATGCATGATGGATAACCGTGAAATACTATTCTGAAACCACATGGAGTACGTGTGAAGACATGTCTAAGAAACTAAAGATCAAAGTGAATGAATAGAATGTGTGGGATACCTTGGGGCAGCCAAGTGGAATGTTTGATTACATGGTGCAATACTTGTTCTGGCTACAAAATTCCTATTGAAGATGTTAAAGCAACGGATGGGAGCGATTTCCCAGAAGATTATGCTAATGTAAACACAATAAGGATTTCCCCTGCTGATTTTGTGCCTAGAGTGACACCTCTCATCATTACTTCTCCTAGACCAGTTCCATATTCCTCCGACAAAGCTATCCCTTGGAATTATGGAGTTGAGGTTTACTATCATGGCGTCAAGCAAGACCCTTTGACCATTGAGAATCATACAATTGAAGCTACCATTCCTAACATTGACAACATCACCAGATCAAGTAAGGTGACCAGAACCGGAAGAGTGTTCTCCCCAGAGATCTCTCCTCCAAAAGACACTGTGACTCCAGCTCGCATTCCGCTATTCAACGGTTCGAGACTAGAGGAAAGAACCGATGACTCATCTGCTCGGGAAGTACCAAAAGTCTTGAAGGTCCCTCAAGCGAGAAATGGAGGAAATGCGAAGATCATCAAAGTGTGACTACAATATTGTGGAGCAGTTGGAACGAGACTCCGTCCAAGATCTCCATGCTTGCTGCTCTTGTGCTCGAGGCTCATGCTAAAGCCTTGGTGAAGTTTCGAAGAATGCTCACGTGCAAGACACTACTCTTGATCAATTTGAAGTTTGTATTGCTAGCACGGCTGAATAACGACCTAGGCTTCTACGATCTTGATTTGACTCTGCCGTAGGAAACACAACAAAGCCTTGCATCTACATTGAATGCAAGGCGTTACATTATCTCATGTTTTGGTAGGTACATTACGCTCTGAATATCCTACCAAAGGCGATTTTGATCGGCTCGATGTCGAAGGGTTGGTTACGAAACCGGTGACATTATTGTGAGAGCTTTTGATGGTTCTAGCGAGCGATACTTGGAAAGCTCATCACACTGTTAAAGTCGGTTCCCAGATTTTTGACTCTACTTTCTTTGTCATGGACATCCGTCCAGCTTACTCTTGCCTACTCGGACGCCCTTGGATACATGGGGCAGGCGTTGTTACCTCTACCTTACATCAGAAGCTGAAGTACCCGGTGAAGGGGAAGGTTGTTACAGTATGTGGTGAAGAAGAATATATGGTCAGTCATCTACAGTCATTCTGATACCTTGAGATGGAAGGAGAATTCTTCGAGACTCCTTGTCAAGCTTTCGAAACAATCCCCAGAGTCATGCCTGTTGACTCTCCTGTAACCCCTGAAGTTACACAAGTTCCACCTAGGATGGCCTCGCTGAAGGATGCTCAAGCTGTAGTTGAAGAAGAAGGTAGTACTATTTGGGGACAGCTCCCTGATCTTCCTTTCAAATCTAACAAGACGAGTTTAGGCTTCACCATCAGTCGAGAAGATGATCGCGTGACGTGCCGACCAACTTCCTTTGCATCGGCGGTGGAATCCATGCTTTAGAAGACGACGACAGCGACTTCGACATCAGCATGTGGATCTTCCCAACTCCTGACAACAGACTCAGCAATTGGAAGACTGAAGACGTCATACCAATCTCCTTTAGACATGAGTAATTGCCTTTGTTTTTGTTTTGCTTTTCGTTTTCTATGTTTTGAACAATAAACTCTAAAGCCTAGTGCCTTGCCCGGGGCATCGTGGCTCGTTTGTGAGGGTTATTATCTATCATTTGCATATTTTCATTCAATAAAATCGTTGGAATTTTGCATTTAATTTTTGCTTTCTTTCTTTTACTTTATCACCCCCTTCAAAAAGCTATGTGGTTCTTACACACCCGTGATACTGAGAATCACTCCAATCTCGTTGATACGACTATGCTATTGCTAAATATGACTTGATAATCGATCTACCAAGCGAAGGCGAAGGTGAGGAAGATTGTGAAGTGCCGGAGAACTTGTCGGGGCTTTCTGACAAGAAGATCGAGTTATCTGACCACAAAAGAGCAAGTTGAGGTTGTGAATTTGGTCGATGAAAACGAGAAAAGAGATCAAGATAGGGCGGGTGTTGAGAACAATGTCAAAGAAAGATTGGTTCGGATGCTACGAGACTATATCGAGGTTTTGCTTGGTCATACGAAGACATGCCGGTCTGGACATTGATATTGTGGTACAGGTTCACCGACAAAAGAAGGTTTTCTCCCTGTGAAACGAAGGTTCGTCGCATGCGTCCTAAGATGTCCGAGAAAATCAAAGCCAAAGTTATGAAGCAGTTCAACGCCGGTTTCTTAGTTGTTACTTCCTATCCACAGTGGGTGGCTAATGTGGTGCCTGTGCCCAAGAAGGATGGCAAGGTGCGAATGTGTGTGGATTACAGAGATCGAACAAAGTGAGTCAGAAAGATGATTTCCCACTACCTCGTATTGATGTTACGGTTGACAACACCTCAACAGGTCTTCTCCTTCATGGATGGTTTCTCGGTTACAATCAGATCAAAATGGCTCACGAAGACATGGAAGACAACTTTCGTTACGATGGGGCACCTTTTGCTACAAGGTCATGCCATTCGGACTAAAGAACGCAGGCGCCACTTATCAGCGTGTCATGGTGACTTTATTCCATGACATGATTCATCACGAGATAGAGGTCTACGTCGACGACATGATAGCTCGATCACAGACAGAAGAAGAACATCTTGATCATTTGCGAAGCTGTTTGATAAATTGAAGTCTGGACTAAGACTCGATCCTAACAAGTGCACCTTTGGAGTCAGATCCGGTAAACTCCTAGGGTTTGTCGTCAGTGGAAAAGGTATTGAAGTTGACCCCGCCAAGGTTAAAGCTATTCAAGAGATGCGGTTCCCTTGCGAGAAGGAAGTCAGAGGTTTCTTGGGACGTTTGAATTACATTGTCAGATTCATTGCACATTTAACTGCTACTTGTGAGCCAACCTTCAAGTTACTTAAGAAAGATCAAGTGGTAGAATGGAGCGGCGATTGCGGATCGCTTTGACAAAATCAAGGGTACCTCTGAATCCTCCTATCACGATGCCGCCTGAAGGAAGACCTCTTATCATGTACTTGGCGGTATTAGAGAACTCAATGGGGTGTGTGTTGGGGCAACATGGCAGTGCAGTCGAAAAGAGTATGCAATATACTACCTTAGCAAAAGTTTACCGTATGAAACAAGATACTCACATTCGAGAAAACTTGCGTTGCTTTAACTGGCTTTCGCCGACTAAGGCGTATATGTTGACTCACACTACCTTGTTGATCTTTAAGATGAATCCGATAAAATACATATTTGAAAACCAGCTCTCTCGGAAGAATAGCAAGATGGAAAATGATCTTGACCGAATCGACATCGGTACACTTCTCGAAAGCGATCAAAGGAAGTGTAGTGGCCGATCATTTGGCTCATCAAGCCGTAGATGACTATCGATCTATGCGGTTCAAGTTTCGAGCGAAGATGTTTTACTAGTTATTGATTGTGAAGAACTAGGACTAGGCGAAGGACACGAACAAGGATCGATGGACCATGGTCTTGATGGAGCCTCAACGCTTAGCAATGACATTGGCGCCATCATTACATCTCCTACGGTGGACACACTCCTTTCACATGATTATGTTTCAATTGCACTAACAACATGGTCGAATCTGAGCGTGCATCATGGGTATCAAAGTTGCTATTGACTTAAGAATCAAGTTCTTACAAGTGTATGGAGACTCGGCTTTAGTGATCGATCAGATTAAGGCGAGTGGGATACGAAGCATCCGATCTCATTCCATATCGAGGCATGTTTTGAGTTTGATCCTACTTGAAGAGATCACTTTCAATCACATTCCACGAGAAGAGAATCGGTTAGCGAGCGCATTGGCTACTATGTCATCTATGTTCAAGGTCGGATGGGACAACGAGGCTCCCGGATCATCATTGAGAAGTTTGTGAACCAGCGTATTGTTATGAGCTTGATCTGAGAGAAACCTTGGTACTCTGACGTGAAGAGGTATCTTGAGACTCGGGAATATCCGAGGGCATCATCAACGATAAGAAGTTTTGAGAAGGTTCGCATCAAATTCTTCCTCGACAAGCGGCATCTTATACAAGCCAACCCGACTTGTGCTTACTTGTGTGACCCGAGCAAACGCATCATGGAAGAGTTACACGAAGGCGCATTTGGTACCCACTCCAGTGGTCATATGATGGCTAAGAAGATTTTGAGAACGGGTTACTATTGGTCCACCATGGGCGATTGTCATCGCTTGCTCGATCTTGTCACAAATGTCGGTTTATGCGGACAAAGTGCACGTACCTCGGTACCTCTGAATGTTCTAACAGCTCCTTGGCCTTTTTCAATGTGGGGCATTGACATGATTGGAGAAATCAAGCCCACCGCTTCCAATGGACACCGTTTCATCCTTGTAGCAATTGACTATTTCACCAAGTGGGTAGAGGCAGCCTCGTTCGCATCTATTACCAAGAATGTTGTGGTTCGTTTCATCAAGCATAATCTTATGCATCGGTATGGCACTCCGAAAGGATTATCACAGATAACGAATCTAATCTCAACAATAAGATGATCACCGAACTCTGCACGCAGTTCGAGATCAAGCATCACAACTCTTCTCCGTATCGGCCTAAGATGAATGGCATCGTGGAAGCCGCCAACAAGAACATTAAGAAGATTATATAGAAGATGACAGTGACTTACAAAGATTGGCATGAGATGTTGCCATTTGCTCTCCACGGTTATCGCACTATAAATCGGACATCAACAGGGCAACCCTTTCTCTCTGTATACGGTATGGGCGATCCGACCCATGAGGTTGAGATACCCTCGACGAGTCCTCTAGGGCCGAGTTAAGCGAGCGATTGGATCGAGACCCACCTTGACGGATCAACTTGATCTATGAAAGCGACTCGCATCCATCGCCGTGGGAGATCTATAAGCGAATGATCGGGCATTTAACAAGAAGGTCAAGCACCAGTCTACCAAGTTGGTGAGCTAGTAGTCAGCGCATCATCCTTCCACAAGGTGATCCTGGGCAAATGGACTCCCACCTATGAGGACCATTTGTAGTCAAACGATATTTTCGGTAGACTATGATGCTTAGCACCATGGATGGTGAAGACTTCCCACACCTATGAGCGGACATAGTCAAAAATACTACGCATAAAGAGACCCGCTAGGTCGGTGGCCTAGGCAAAAATAAGGGCATCTGGCGAACCAAAAGGTTCGGGCAAAGTTAAGGATATATACAAAACATGTACACTCGGAGTCGAAAACACAAGCGGCTTGGGCAAAAAGGTATCGGTGGGCGAAAACGAAAGGGTGGGCAAAAGTTAGGGATTCAAGCGTCGACTATGTCTATCCGGATCACCTATCTATAGACTACTATCGGCATTCAAGATTCAAATGGCGAAAATTAATTCACTCACTTTCTCTTGTGTGAGGAGATGAGATAGTTGAAATATATGAGTACTAGCATAGTTGGAACTTAACGAGATTGTTTCCATAACTTCTTACTTTTCACATGTACAAACTACTTGGCCATCATACATTTCAAATTAATACAAGTTCTTTCTTTTACAATTTTCACTATTGTTGTTTGCATAAAGTCCAACGTTTGCTTTGAATGATTATATGCATCTGACAATAAAAATTTATTTACAAACATGCGAAAAGTGAACGAACAAGGATAATTACTACAGGCTCTAGGAATTGAGATGACGACGAAAGTCGCCAATACATTCCCCTGCAAAATACAACTCCCATAGAGATGTTAGTTGCTACACATCTTTCCCAGTGGAATACAAATTTCTTTCCACTTATTCCAAGCTTCATCACGTCAGTCCCCGAGCAGTTGTCATACCCCAAAATTTTCCCTCCATCTACTCAAGAGATTTCATACATCTATACTCAAGGATTCCTCAAGAGTTGATCAGACAAACTCTCTCCTAGACAATCAACCCAAGCTAGGGTTTGGTATCTCTCAGGGCAAGATGGACTTCCAATATCTCCAATGGTCTTCATGCCTCCACATATGTTTCAAAGATTCTCCATGTCAAGTTTCAAGCTTCACAAGTCAAGTTTCCTCAGACAATTGCTCAGATGGTTGAAAATCGGTTGTATTGGACAAAAGTCAGCTGTGGTCAACATCGGTCAAACTTCATAATTTTGGTCAACATCCTCATTTTGAAGTTACATTCATCATTTGATCAAGGGTTGATTATGATTCATCAAGAAAACTCAAGATTTGCTCAAAGTCAAACTTTCTAAATTAGGGTTTCATGAGAAAAGTCAACTAAACTTTGGTGATCATAACTTTCTCATACTTTCTCGAAATTTTCCACCACCTCTTGTTTTGAAGGAAATTCAATTCTCTACAACTTCATGTCTCACAAGAATGCCCAAAAATGCTTCATTTGAGAGATATAGCTCAAAACATTCTGGTCATTTTCAAAGTCAACAAAAGTCAACTTTTTGTTTTGAAGATATATTGAGCATGGTAACTCAATTGAGATGAGACCAAAGCAGTTGGTTAGAGGAATCTTAGAGCTTTCCAAAAGTCCAAGAACACTCAAAAATGTGGAAAATTGAGCAAGTTACACCATTCACAAGTTGGCGATTTTGAAAAGAATGCACAAAGAAATACTTCTAAAATCAAAAACTTTGCAAATGGGCCTACTTTTCTTCATCTAACTTATTCCTCATGCAATTAGGAATATCCAAGCCCAATGCCACGAATTTTATTTTATTTTCCTATTTAATTTGGAATTTATTCATTTAAATACAAATTAAATTGAAAATAAAGTATAAAATCAAATTAATTACAAATTTGATTTTTATTTCTTCTTTGTGATCCAATCAATTCATTAAAAGCCACAATTTGAAATTGGATCAATATGGCAAGATTAGATTGAAAATTGACCAAAATTTGAAGATTTGATTTTTGCAAAAAATCAAATTTGATTATCATTGATTATTGATCAATTCTTTCCCAAAACCATTCCAAATCCATCAATATAAATATGTGATGCATACCACACGAATTAGGGCAAATTTTTGACTCGAAGCCTATTCCCAAACTCAAAAACCGTGGCAAGCAAGCAATTGGAGATCATACTTCCGGCCGTTTTCAACCAATTTTAAGGTGCTGACACATTCCTTGGCATCTCGAAATCGATCCGAGCCTTTACATTGCTCAAATCCATCGAATCAAAATCAGTGTTTGGTTTGTTCTTGAAAATTTCAAAATCGATTTCTCATATTCATGCATTATTAACACGATTTGTTGTTGTTTTTGTGATTAGTGACAAGTTTGCAAACTTTAAGGGTGCTTTAATCAATTTCCATGGCGGGGATGCATGACACCATTGTTAGGGTTTGAACACGTTTTAGGGTTTTCCAAAGCGGAAAAATTGGACCTCGAACCCGGTACCATTGCATTGAATGATGTTTCCAATCGAACCATGATCTTAGATATTATTTATATTATGTGTTGCGTTTTGATGTTTGCGGGGACTTTGTGTGAACCATGGCCGCGGACTTTTCAAATATTCAAAGGTTGAAGGCGAAGCTTGGTGCGGCGGGAGGAAGCGAGGAGGCAGCAGCGTGTTATTTTCCACTCATTCGTTTCGAACACGGATGCCGTTAGCTCGGTTGGTTAAGGCGTGGGTATTGGAGATGCTTTCCCAGTCACGAGTTCGATCCTTGCGAGACGGTTTGCTTCTTTCTCAAACTTGCATATTTTTCATATTTCTCTATTTTTCTAATTATTCTAATATTTTTGCATTATTTTAATTAACTTCCGCATTTTATTTCTGCATTAAAAAATTATCAAAAATATTTATTCTTTTTACATTACTTTCCAAAAATCTTTATTTAATTTAATAAATTAAAAAATACATTTTTGCATGCATATATGTTTTTATTTGTAATTTTGCATTTAAATCATTGTAAATTCATTTTTAATTATTAAAATGCATCTAAAAAATCCAAAAAAATTATTTTAGCATATTTATATTATTTCCAGCATATAATATTTTTTCCAATTTAAAATTTGAATTTTTTCTAATATTTTCTCTTATCTCGATTTCATCATATTTTCCGATTTCTCGTTCGTTTCACAGGTTCTTCCAATTCGGACGTTTCTTTACTATTTTCATTTTATTTTCCAATAATGTAACTGTATATGGGATGTAATAGTTTAAAATTAGGTCTTTATTTTCCGCATTTTAAATTATGTATACGCCCAATATTGTAATAGCGTAGGACATTTACCTTTCCGCATTTTACTTTCCGCACCCTATCAATTGCTAGTAACTAGGCGTGTATGGCAAGATAATAATTGAACATATCCCACAAACCTGCAAGATAAAATACGAAATCAACACTTCTTTCACACACGCACCCTTAGGGTAATTCTCTCTCGTTGCCTTACAGATTCAAAATGGTCATGTCCTCGAGCGTGGGGTATTCTAGCGTTGCCTTCAAAACAAATCATCATAGTCCCTTCGATACAAGATCATAAGACCCGCGATGTCGCTCCGAATACATGATCTTGACCCTCGATTGTAGCCTCGAAAATGATGATAGTCCCGAATGTGCTAGGATACTTCCTACTGAGTTGCCTTATGACCATCGGTGTCCCGAATGTCCGCTTACATCCAGCGAATGGAGCTACCTACTAACTAATGGTATGGCTAGCGCTATTCTAAAAGCGTAAATGCAACGACCAATTACGAGTGGGTAATAAGTCTTTCGATTGCTTGCTCTAAACCAATGCTTTTTCACACCACACTCTTTTTCAAAGTTCAAACTCTTTTCAAAACAAAACATTTCGAACACTTTGTATACACTCCTACATGAGTCATTACGAAGTCAAAGCGAAATGCCTTTTCAAAACATTTTTGTCAAACACACGAACACAATTTTAAAAAGTGATCTAGAGCGACTAAGAGCCGTGAATAACTACGGATGGAAAGGGTGCTAATACCTTCCCTTTCATAACCATTCTCGAACTTCGAGAATCTACGAAGGTCTTTTTACATTATTTTACCTTCCCTTAATTGGATAAAAAAAAAGTCGGTGGCGACTCTTGCTATCGGCACATCTGCGATACAAAATTCCTACAAAGTCGAGTTCAAGTATTCTGATGATGCCGATCAACTTAACGATTATACGGTCTTGACATGGCGTTTCATCCCGGTGAGGTATTTATCCCTAGCGAGAATATCTCAGCGATCATCGTTCCCCAGACTCGGTATCCGGACTTGCAACTTGGTGGATGGTGCATCGGAGGAAACCTACACTCTTATTCCCCATCCGAGGTTTCAGCGGGCTCGGATCCCCGGACTGTCTCCTAGCAACAACCAAATACTCTCAGTAGAATCTACACACAAGATCCCCAATGGAACTCCCCTAAATTTTCCCGGGGATCTCGCACAAGATCCTCGGCAGCGTACCTCTCGGTCTCCACCCTCCTCAACAATATCCAGGCTCAAGACTTGGTCAGATAGTGCATCGGAGGAATCAAGGATATCTTTCTTCTCTTTCAAAAGCAGGGTTCCCATCCGTTTCATCCCAACAGAAGCCAAGAATCCCCAAGTAGATTATCCACATCTTCTTCAAGATGGATATGTTTTGAAATACCATAACATCTATCATTCATACATTATTCATAAAAGTCAAAATCTTTGCGCATGTCATTCATACACATTACATCATGCATCATAATCTGCATAAGACTAACAATATTCTATCAAAGTTTCTTTTGTTTTCCCAAAGCGGTGAAAATCATACGCAGCGGTCGGGATTAATGCGGCGGATGGGAAACCTATCGAGCCCTAGTTGTCCTCCGACGACGGATCCAAGATTAACACCCGAAGCCATACGGGAAACCCTATCGACGATCACAAGTTATCCTCGATATGAGCATTGGATCAATACCGAAACCTGGAGGAGCGGTCCACATTCTGCCAACCATTATCCTCTCAGAGTAATCAAAATGAAGATTTATTCTAACTCTCTCTTATTATCAACAGCATCTACAGAGTCTAGCGTACGACCCGGTTGCCTTAGATGGCATCTTAAGCCCATCTCCGACTATTTGTCGACATCTCTCCGCTTCCAGAATGCTGCATATTTGGTTAAAAAACCAATACAAACCAATAACTTCATTCAAAGATGAGCACGAAGTCTAATGTACGATTCCCTCCGGATGGCATCTTAAGCCCATCTTGTGCCCCTTCCACTTCGGGAACATCTACAGGAGCCTAGCGTCGACTCACTCCCATCATCGATCATTCCGGATGGCATCTTAATCCCATCTCAACGACTCTCCTATTGGAGCATTCTTGAGTCAATATACAACTCATTCACGGAAAAGTCTCCACCTTCTCCAAATGGCATCTGTAAGCCCATTCCATCATCGATAGCGGTGAGTGCAAATTTTAGGTGTACTCGGTGTTCAATCATCTTCTACCTCCAGGTCACGAAGGAAAGCATGCCAATCTAACCCTTCGGTACAAGAAGATTGAGCAGGGCATTTGTCATACCCCAAAATTTTCCTCGTACATCTCAAAACATTTCATACATCTATACTCGAGGATTCCTCGAGGGTTGATCGGACAAACCCTCTCCTGACAATCAACCCAAACTAGGGTTTGGCAATTTTTAGATCAAGATGGACTTAACATCTCAATGGTCACCATGCCTCCTCATATGCTTCAAGATTCTCCATGTCAAGTTTCAAGCCTCACAAGTCAAATTTCCTCAGACAATTGCTCAGATGGTTGAAAATCAGTTGTGTTGGACAAAAAGTCAACTATGGTCAACATACAGTCAAACTTCCTGATTTTTGATCAACATCCTCATCTTGAAGTCACATTCATCATTTGATCAAGGGTTGATCATGATTCACCAAGAAAACTCAAGATTTGATCAAAAGTAAAACTTACCAAATTAGGGTATTTCAATGAAAAGTCAACTAAACTTTGACTGAGCATAACTTCTTCATACTTTCTTAGAAATTTTTTCAACACCTCTCATTTTGAAGAGGATTCAATTCTCTACAACTTCATGTCTCACAAGAATGTTCAAAAAATGCTTCATTTCGAAGATATGGATCAAAACATTACAGGGCCTTTTCAAAGTCAACAAAAAGTCAACTTTTTGTATTGAAGATTTATTGAGCATGGAAACTCCAATTGAGATGAAACCAAAGACGTTGTTTAGAGGACACCTAGATATTTCTAAAAAGTCTAAGAACACTCAAAAATATGGAAAATTGAGCAAAATACACCTTGTACAAGTTGGGCATTTTTGGACAATTGCACAAAAAGAGATATTTGTCAAAATCCAATTTTTTCCAAATGGGCCTATAATTTTATGATCCAAACTTGTTCATAATATTATTTGTGACCTATTGATGCATTTCCACGACTACCTTTTATTTTTTTGATTTATTTTTTAATTTAAAAACATTTAATTCAAATTTAAATTATATAAAATATGAAAACTAGGTATATTTTCAAATGGATTGGATTTTTATCAAACTTGAGGTCCAAGATATCCCACAAGACTTGCCAAATTCGTGCTAGCTCTCATATGGAAGAGAAAATCAAATTTTCAAAAGATTTGATTTGATTTGAAAAAATTATTTTGCATTGAATGGCATATCTTTTTCCTTCCTTTTGCTATAATATTACACTCTATAAATACCCGACACATTGCCTGACCGGGGCGGAAACCTAGCCCATACAACCCTTATTTTCAAAATTTTTCTCAAAGTTGTGAAAATCGTGTTTCATTCTCCGTAGTTTTCAATCCAATTTGAGCATTCTATTGTGTTCACGAGGTAATTTGGAGTAGTATACATCATTGTCCGTGGTTGAAACAGTCTGAATCGAGCCATACATGATCATACATATTCATATTTTCTTGAATTTGCATTTTTATTATCTATGTGTTTTAATCGAAACTAACCATTCCAATGTGTTCATGAGATGCAATAGATAAGATCTGGATCATCGTTTCATAGCTTGAACGTCTGAAACACGATTTGCCATGTTTAGGGTTTGAAAACTGTTGAGCTTCGAACTGGATGCTACAGGCATTTTCAATCAAAACTAATACCACCATTGAATTCGCAGCCATCGATTTAGGGGGGGTAGGGTATCCCTTTGTATTTTATTTTTGCTATTTCGCAGGTTTGGCATTTTGGATCATCGGAGAAGACGACCAGAGCTAGGGCTCGGCGTCGTTGGTGGAGACTCGGTGAGAGCATGCGTGGCAAAGCGTCCGATTCGTCCATCCATTCAACCCTAGACCCAGCGGGTGCGTGCGTTGAAACTCAGAAATCAGGACACGTTAGCGCTTATAATGCCATGTTTCTATTTTCCAAACACCAAACACACTTTGGCTCAGTGGTAAAGGCAAGCGGACTTGAGTTTTCATCAAGGGTCTCGGTTGAATCTGGCAAGATCTTTCCTTTTTGCTTCTTTGAAAACTAACATATTTTTTTCACTTTTCTATTTTCTTTAATATTTTTCATCCAATTTAATTTATCTTCAATATTTTTTATCATGCATCTAAAAAAATCCAAAAATATTTCTTTTTTTGCATAATTATCAGAAAAATACTTATTTAATTTTTAATATTAAAATCATTATTTTTGCATGCATATTTAATTTAAATTATTAATTAATCATTTGAATGACTTTTAATTGTTTTTAAATTACCAAATCGATTCAGAAAATTACCAAAAAATTATCTTATCATATTAATGTCATCACTAATCAAAAACCTTTTTCCTCATTCAAAAATCATGTTTTTACTAACATTTTTTTTCCTCTTATGCAATTTTCTCGTATTTTCGATTATGTATCTGTTCACAGGTTGTAAAGTTTCGGTCGATTTTTCTTGCTTTTCTTTTTCAATTATGTAATTGCCTATGGGATGTAATAGTTTAATTAGGACTTTTATTTTCCGCACTCTTATTATGTAACTGCCCCAAATCCATGTAATAGCGTAGGACTTTATCTTTCCGC
The DNA here is from genome assembly GCA_021764765.1 of Vicia sativa. Classification (NCBI taxonomy): domain Eukaryota; kingdom Viridiplantae; phylum Streptophyta; class Magnoliopsida; order Fabales; family Fabaceae; genus Vicia; species Vicia sativa. Next base: position 131,369,409 of record CM038793.1, on the reverse strand, counting down.
ATTTTACATTTCCGTAATTTACTTTCTGCACCCTATAAACTGTTAGTAATTAGGCGTGTATGGAAAGATAAAATTGGACATAGATCACTCATAACTCCAAGATAAAATACCTGAAATCAATACACTCTTTTCACATACCCCAGGGTAATTCTCTCTGTTGCCTTCGAATACAAATGGTCAAGTCCCTCGAGCGTAGAGGTATTCTAACTTGTTGCCTACAAAACAAATCATCATAGTCCCTTGATACAAAGATCTTGACCCGATGTAAGCCTACGAATACATGATCTTGACCCTCGATTGTCGCCTCTGAAAATGATGATAGTCCCTTGAATGTGCTAGGATACTTCCTAAGTTGCCTTCTATGGCGATCCGATGTCCCTTGAATGTCCGCTTACAACCAACAAATGGGGTTACCTACCAACTAATGGTATGGATAGCACTATTCTAAAGGAAAGTAAAATAACACGAAAACGACCATTCTGAGTAGGTAATAAGACTTTTAGTTGCTTGCTCTATCAAAATACTTTTCACACCACACACTTTTGTCAAAGTTCAAACTCTTTTCAAAATGAAACATTTTCGAACACTTTGTATACATTCCTACATGAATCATTACAAAGTCAAAGCGAAATGCCTTTTCAAAACATTTTTGTCAAACACACAGAAAGCACTTTTTTTAAATGATCTAAAAGCAACTAAGAGCCCGTAGATAACTACGGATGGAAAGGGGTGCTAATACCTTCCCTTTTCATAACCTTCTCCCTTACTCAGAATCTAACGAAGGTCTTTTCCTGTTCTTTTCACCTTCCCTTAATTGGATAAAAGAAAATTCGGTGGCGACTGTTGCTATCCGCACATTTGTGATAAAAAGCAAAACAAAATTCTCAAAGTCAGTTCACCGTATTACAACTTCCACTGGTGGATGAACATTGGAAAAAATGCAGAAATATTTAGTGACTTTTTGTACTATACTTCCACTGGTGGAGGAACATTGAAAAAACTCTGATTCTTTTAATTCACCAAACACTTCTACATTTTAATATTATCATTACAAAGCCTTTATATAGGCTTGAATGAAACTGATAGAGATTACAAATAGGTTGCTAATCAAGATGAGGACTCTTTGGTTCTCTCATGTCTAATGATACAACTCTACCATAAATCTAAATAAAGACAATCATTATAATGTGATGGTTACAATTCTCTCATAATGCTTCCTAAAGATAGTGGTGGTTACAACACATTAATTTTAACACTCCCCCTTAATGTGTTGCTCTTTAACTCCCATTGCTTCTCTAAGTTGCTGAAATCTTCCTCTTGGTAGTGCTTTAGTAAAAATGTCTGCAAGCTGCTCTTGTGAATTGCGAACACTAGCACATCACCATCTTGATCACACTTGAATGAAGTGGTGCTTTATATTAATATGTCTTGTTCATTGTGGAAAACTGGATTCTTTGCCATGGCTATTCTGATTTATTGTCACGGTGAAGCGACTTTCTTCTTGCTTTTCTCGATATCTTCAAGTATTCTTCTCAACCACAATGATTGTTGTGTAGCCAAACCAGTACCAAATATTACGCGGTGAAGATTGCGCTTCTGATATCTTGTTTCTTGAACACCAGAAATTACTCCACAACGGTGAACATATAACGAAAGTGCTTTTTATTTCATCAACACTTCCAGCCCAATCACTGTCACAGTAGCCTTTAACTTCGAGTTTAAAATTCTTTTCAAACTTGATTCCATGTTCCATGGTTCCCATGACATACCTTAGAACTCTCTTTGCTGCTCCAAGGTGTAAGTGACTCGGTTTACTCATAAACCTTGAGAGTAAACTAACAGCAAACATTAAATCGGGCCTTGGAGCTGTAAGATAAAACAAGCTTCCAACCAACTTCTATACATACTTGCATCTACTAATCTTCCACCATCTTCTTTCTTTAATTTTTCATTCACCAATAAAGGAATATCAACAGGTTTGCAGCCATTCATGCCAAACTTTTTCAAAATATTTTCAACATATCTCTTTTGACAAATAAAAATTCCATATTCATCTTGGTAAACCTCAATACCAAGAAAATGATGCAACAAGCCAAGATCACTCATCTCATATTTTTTCATCATTTCTATTTTAAAATTTTCAACCATTTTCTTGTTGTTACCCGTATACACCAAATCATCAACATAAAGGGCAACAAGAAGGATATCATCTTTACCTCGATGCTTCACATACAAGGTATGCTCACTTTGACTTCTTTCAAATCCTTGTTGAATGAAGTAGCTGTCAATTTCACTATACCATGCTCTCGGGGCTTGTTTCAACCCATAGAGAGCTTTCTTCAACAATAAACTTTTCCTCTTGGCCTTTAGTCACAAGCCTTGAGGTTGCTGCACATATACCTCTTCTTTTAATTCTCCATTCAGGAAAGCTGACTTCACATCAAGTTGGTACAGGTTCCACCCTTTCTGAGCTGCTAATGCAATAACTGTTTGTGAGATATTGGGTCAAACTCTATTGTGTCGAAGGATGCTAGAATTGTTAGCATCGAATTGGGCCTGTTTGTTATGTCCAATTGGTTAAGTTAGCTTGTACCCTAAGTTAGCTTGTAATGGGTATTTGTGATAAAATCCCATTAGTTTAGTATGTTAGGTTTATTATAAATAGCATACTAGTCATCATTGCATCTGCAAATCCTAATTTAGGGTGAGAGGGTTATTTGTTATTCTTGTATACTTGTAATCTTGTTTTAAGATAAAGGAAAGAATAGCAGTTAATAACCAATCCTTGTGTTCGTCGTGTTCTTCATTCTTTTTTCACTACCTTGAGCAAACAAGCTTATATATATTTGTTTCAAGGCATCCGATACACAACAAATTGGTGCGGTGAGTGTGGAGAAGATGCCTTCGACAAAGTATGAGATTGAAAAGTTCACGGGTGAGCGATTTCGATCTGTGGCGCGAAGATGAAAGCCCTATTGGTTCGCGAGGGTTGTTTGGAGCGTTGAAGGAGAGTCGACCATGAGCAAGCGTTAACGGCGGTGAGAAGAAGGCAATGATAGAAGGCCCACAGCGCATTTTGTTGAGCCTTGGTGATAACGTTCTTGACAGGTATCAAAGGAGGCGGCGGGGTTATGGGTGAAACTTGAAAGTTTGTACATGACTAAATCGTTGGTGAATCGACTCACGAAGCAAGCTTTGTATTCATTCAAGATGATTGAAGACAAAGTGTTGGTGGCGATTGGATATGTTCAACAAGTGATTCTTGATCTTGAAAATATTGATGTGAAGATCGATGATGAAGATCAAGCGTTATTCTTTGCTGCTTGTTGGGATCACATGCCACTTCAAAGAAACTCTCTTGTATGGAAGGAGTCACGACCTTTGAAGAGGTTCAATCGACCTTGTATTCGAAGGACTTGAATGAGCGAAGGAGCATAAACCTTGACGGTTGGTGAAGGTTTGGCCGTTAAAGGAAAATTCTTGCGAAAGGATAATAAGTTCGACAAGAAGAAAGGTAAAAGTCGTGAAGTTTTACGGTGGTGAAGCATCTAGTATTCGATGCTATCATTGTAAGAAGGAGGGTCACACAAGAAAAGTGTGCCTGAGCGCTGAAAATCATGGAGGAAAGGATAATGGCAATGCGGCTATTGTTCAAGATAATTTCGACTCATCGATGTTCTTGTGGTTTTGAGCAACTCGTCGAAGGAATGGATTATGGATTACGGGTGCACTTGGCACATGACTCCAAACAAAGACTTGTTCGAGGAATTATGTGATCAAGATGGTGGATCGTATTCGGGAAACAACAAAGCTTGCAAGATTGCGGTGTGGGATCGTAAGATTCAAACTCCATGATGAGTCAATAAGGTTATTGGTGAAGTCGTATGTATGCAATTTGAAGAAATTTGATTTCTCTTGGTGAATTCGACAAGAAAGGATATGTTTTCAAGGAGAAAAGTATCCTAAGAGTTATGAAGGGGTCGAAGGAAGTCTTGAGAGGCGTGAAGAAACAAGGCTTGTATACCCTTGTGGCTGAAGTTGTAAGTGGTTCGACAAATGTTGCATCCACGAAATCTTTGTCGAAGACAAAAATCTGGCACATGAGATTAGGCCATTTCAGTGAAAGGGGTTTGGTCGAATTGGGGAAACAAAATTTGCTTGGTGGAGACAAAGTCGAAAAGCTGAAGTTTTGTGAACCACGTGTACTGGAAAATCTTGCAGTGAAGTTCAACAAAGGCAAACAAAGAACACATGGATCCCTTGATTACATCCATGCTGATCTTTGGGGGCCTGCAAGGTGTCCATCACATTCAGGAGCAAGGTATTTTCTATCCATAGTAGATGACTACTCCAGAAAGTTATGGGTATTCATTCAGAAGACTAAGGATGAAAATTTTGAGAATTTCAAAGGTTGGAAGACTCTGGTCGAAAACCAAACTAGCAGAAAGGTCAAGAGGTTGAGAACAGACAATGGTCTTGAATTTTGCAATGAGGAATTCGACAACTTTTGTGCTGCCTCTGGTATTGCAAGGCACAGAACTACAGAAGGCACTCCATAATAAAATGGTTTGGCTGAAAGGTTTAATCGAACCATCTTGGAGAGAGTTAGATGCATGTTGACTAGTGCTGACTTAAAGAAGGTGTTTTGGGCTAAGGCTGTTTCGACAGCAACATATCTGATAAACAGATGTCCTTCGACTGTGTTAGATATGAAGACACCTAAAGAAGTTTGGTGGGACATCCACCAAATCTCGACAAGCGAGAGAGTATTTGGCTGCGTAGCCTATGCTCACATTAGGCAAGACAAGGTCGAACCTAGAGCTCTTAAATGCATGTTCATGGGATATCTTGAAGGAGTCAAAGCTTATAGGCTATGGTGCCTAGAGTCAGGTCATAGAAGAATTATCACTAGTCGAGATGTTATTTTCAATGAAGCTGAAATGGCTTTCAAGAAAACGGATGATATTGGTCGAAGTGCAGAAGTATCTGACGAAGAGCTGGAACAAATAGAGATTCCTATTGAGGTGGAGCATGTTGATGCTGAATTGCATATCCCAGATAAAGTCGAAGAAGCAGATGATGCTGATGAAGTTGAGGAAACTGTTGATGACTATCTCTTGGCAAGAGATAGGACACGAAGAGTCATCAAACCACCTCAAAGGTTTGGGTATGCAGATCTTATAGCTTATGCCTTAATCTCTGTAAGTGAGGTTCTGGACGAAGAACCAAGAGACCATAAGGAAGTTATGAGGAGTCAAAATAAGATTGAATGACTGAAGGCCATGGATGATGAGATGAAGTCTCTTCATGATAACAACACTTGGGAATTGATCAAGAATCCTGCTGGAGCCAGGTTAGTCAGCTGTAAATGGATTTTCAAAGTTAAGGAAGGAATCGAAGGAGTGGCGTCGAAAAGATACAAGGCAAGGTTGGTTGCAAGGGTTTCACTCGAAAGAAGGTATAGATTTCAATGATGTGTTTTCTCTGTGTGAAGCATAGGTCCATTCGAATGTTGCTTGCCATGGTGGCACAGTTCAATCTTGAACTGGAACAGATGGATGTGAAGACTGGGTTCTTGTATGGTGATCTAGATGAAATAATCTTGATGAGGCAACCTGAAGGGTATGTCGAAAAGGGAAAGGAAGATTATGTGTGCAAGTTGAATAGATCTTTATATGGGCTGAAAAAATCTCCTGGACAGTGGAATAAGAGATTCGACAAATTCATGACACTCATAAGTTTCGTTAGAAGTCAGTTCGACCACTGTGTTTACTTCAGATTTCGTCTTGGTAATTCATTTGTTATTTTGTTACTTTATGTTGATGATATTCTCATAGCAAGTAACAATGTAGAAGAGGTAATGAGGGTGAAGGCAGAACTCAATAAGGAGTTCGAAATGAAGGATCTAGGAGCAGCTTCCAGGATTCTTGGAATTGACATTCGAAGAGATAGAAAGCAGTCAAAATTATGCTTGTCTCAAGAGGCATATTTATGAAGGATTCTTGAAAAGTTTGGTATGTCGAATTCGAAGCCTGTTGTGACTCCAACAAACCCTTAATTCAAGTTGAGTATTGATCAATGTCGATCGAGGTCGAAAGAACTTATATGAATAGCATCCATATGCTAATGTTGTAGGTTCTTTGATGTATGCTATGGTTTGTACTAGACCCGACATAGCATATCAATGAAGTCTTGTATGAGGTACATGGCGAATCACGGAAAAGCTCAGGCATGCATTGAAGTGGATTCTAAGGTACATAAATGGGTCTCTGAACAGAGTCTTAATTTATGGTGGAGCCTTTGGTGAAGATAGTAAAGCAACAATCGAAGGATATATGACTACGATTATGCAAGGTATGGATTCCGAAAATCTATTTACGGATATGTTTTCACTATGTTTGGTACAACTATTAGTTGGAAAGCAACACTTGAAGGTTGTTGCATTATCAACCAGAAGCGGAATATATTGCTTTAACTAAAGGCTGAAAGAAGCATTGTGGCTTGAAGGTTTTGCTAAATTTGGAAATTCAAGGAAGTTATCAACATTAAATGTGATAGTCAAAGTGCAATACACTGTCAAGAATTGACCTATCATGAGTGAACCAAGCACATTGATGTGAGGTTGCATTTACGTCGGAGGGTAATCGAGGGAGAAGTCAAGTCTTTGAAGGTTTCGACGGATCATAATGTTCTGATATGATCACCAAGACATTGCCTAGTTGCAAGTTTTTCCACGTATACGATTGATAAAAGCATGAAGAAAACTAATTAGTTAGTTGATAATAGAGTTTGTTCCAAGGTGGAGATTTGTGAGATATTGGGTCGAACTCTATTGTGTCGAAGGATGCTAAATTGTTAGCATCGAATTGGGCCTGTTTGTTATGTCCAATTGGTTAAGTTAGCTTGTACCCTAAGTTAGCTTGTAATGGGTATTTGTGATAAAAGCCCATTAGTTTAGTATGTTAGGTTTATTATAAATAGCATACTAGTCTCTCATCATTGCACACTGCAAATCCTAATTTAGGGTGAGAGGGTTATTTGTTATTCTTGTATACTTGTAATCTTGTTTTAAGATAAAGGAAAGAATAGCAGTTAATAACCAATCCTTGTGTTCATCGTGTTCTTCATTATTTTTTCACTACCTTGAGCAAACAAGCTTATATATATTTGTTTCAAGGCATCTGATTCACAACACTGTTCGTACAGTATCCAATCTTACAACTGGGGCAAAAGTTTCACTATAGTCAATTCCAGGTTGTTGTGCATAGCCTTTTACCACCAATCTAGCCTTGGCTCTTTGAATTAACCCATCTGGATTATGCTTCAATTTGTACACCCACTTTACTCCAATAGCTTCTTTGTCATTTGGCTTTTCAACTAACTGCCATGTTTTGTTTTTCTCAATGGCATTTATTTCTTCTTGCATCGCATTCCTCCAAGCATCTTCTTTGATTGCTTCATCAAAATTTTCTGGTTCCACAACACAATAGTTGCATCTTGCATAAATATCACTCAAGTCCTTCAATTTTATTGGAGTTGAGCTGGGAGATGATGAACTTGAAATTTGTGAACTTGGAGAGGATGAGGAATTTGGTGTACATGGAGCTGGTTGCTCATTATCAGCTGTTGGGTTTTGTTGTTGTAATATGATTGCAGGGACTGTTTTCTCCTTCATTTTGTCTTCTTCCCAATTCCAAGAAGCGTTCTCATCAAATACAACATCCCGGCTAATGATCACCTTGTTTGTCTTCAAGTTGTAAAGTCTATAGCCCTTTGACATGGAACTATAGCCAATAAAGACACATATTTCACTTGTTTCTTCTAGCTTTGTCCTCTTTTGTTTAGGAATTTGAGCATAGCAGACACACCCAAAAATTTTAAGATGGTTCACCGACGGTGTTCTTCCACTCCAGGCTTCAAATGAAGTCTTTTTCCACACGGCCTTTGTTGGACACCTGTTCATCAAATACACAGTAGTGTTAACGGCCTCGGGCCAAAAAATTTTAGGCAAACCTTTCTCAAGTAGCATAGTGTTCACAGTGATTTATGGTGAAACAACCGCTAGTCCTCCAAACTATCGAATAAGCTTTATGATTGTTATTCAATTCCTCTGGTAACTTGCAGGATCGACTAGATTGATCCTATGGGGTATTGATCGTTTGGATAAACTTAATAACAAAATAAGTGTTCATGTTTAAGACTTGTATTTAGAGTGTTTTATATATGTCCAATGTATTCCAATCACAATGTTAAATGACTTAATAACATGATCAAGTAAAGTAATAAAACTGATTTAAATAAGTAAACACATAAAGGTTCGATTTGCAAAGAGATGTATAAATGCAGGAAAACGTAAATGGCTCTTAAAGGTAAAGGACTTTTAATGTAAAAGCATGAATATAAAAGCATGAAATGTAAAAGACAAGAATGTAAAAGACATAAATATGAAAGATTTCTGGAAAGTAAGAACGTTAATGTAAAGAGTTTCTGAAATGTAAAAGACTTCGAAATAAAAGAAACGTTTAAATGCAAGGAAAAGTTAAATGACTTTGAATGTAAAGAATTTAAAAGACATTGATGCAAAGATAAAGGATAAATTGGAAAGATAAAGATGTTTTACTGAATAATAAAGGTTTTGGTGCAATCATACGTACATCATTCGAGCATTCGTTTCCCTAGCCATGTGGTATTTTGAATGTTTACTGAATTTTTGTACAATAGATATGACACCCGAAATCCTAACACTAAGACTTCTATTTATACTACTTTGACCATAACGGTCTGACTTATGAGATCTTGTCACGTTCAGAACATGCATAACACTGCGCTTCTCTTGCTTCACGCGTCTTCGAACCGTCTCCAGCGCATATATTCTAACTTCCAATTATCCCGCTCGCATTTGAATTTCAAATGCTTTGGCCACTTCGTTTCGAACTGACTTCTCAGATACAACTTTATTACTACTTCGAAGCTTCTTTTACATATATCATTATAATTGCCATTCGAAGCTCCAAGTTTCAGTACGTCCATTCGAAGAACCAATTCTTTCATTCCGAACTGTGACATTCACTTTGTCCCAACGAATACTAACATCATTTCGTTTCGAGCTCAATGATTCCATTTCGACTCATATATATCAAAATCTTCAGCCAACAAAATGCCCCTTTAAAATATGTATTTCGAACCTCTTTTTGAGAAATACTTATTTTAAACATATTCACAAGATTTTGATGTGACTTTGAGTAATCATGACACTGTGTATGACTTCCTCCATGTCAGTCACGACGTCTCTTGGGTTTCCTAACCTCTTCAAAACAGTTGCCACAGCATGGTGCGGTTATTAAACACAATGATTATCTTTAATCACGCTGGTTACCAATGTTCACTTTACGCCACCTCATACCGTATCCAACCCACGACCTCCACGTATCTTGGCTTTAGTTGATGAGTGCTTCAACTTCCTTACTATAAAACTAAACAGCTTTAGTCTTTTACTCTTTTTCCACCTTTTGAACTCCTTTCTTCTTCTCTTCTCGCTGAAAAACCTAAAGATTCTCAACAACCTCCAACAATGTCTTCAACAACATCCCAAATGAAGAAGATCTCCAAGAAGAAAAGTAAGAATGCAAACACGATTATGGAGAGCAAAGTTGGTATTCACCAAGGTCAATTTGTACTCATCCCCCAAGGAATCTCCAAGGAACAAGAACTTCTATACTCTTCTTAGGTACTCATTCCCACTAATGCCGCTGGAAAGAGGTTTGCCCTAATGGGCCCTCTTATAGTTTTTGAAATTCTGAGAGATACCAGAACCATCTTTCCTGTTTGTTATGACTTTAAACCTCTGTTTAATAAGATGGAAATCCCTAGGTTAGGAACTGAGAATATGGCTGAACCCTCCGCTTCAAAAACTATAGAAACCCCTGATGTTCCCCCAAAAGATCCTTTTGTTTTGGATTATGTCAAAAGCAACTTTAAGCCGTTTCGATCTTGCCCTACCCCTGACGTAGCTTACCAGAACTGGTTTGCTAAGGTAGAAGTTAAGAAATCCCATCGGGAAGAACTAGGATCTATAATTTGATTAAGTTATCGAAACCAGCTTCCTCTACCATCCCTTGTTATTTGCATCCTTGTATTTTGGGATAGTACTTATAACACTTTTCACCTTCACGGAGGATGATCACACCCACCTTCGATATAGCGGTATCACGGGCTTATCACGGAGGAGAGACTTATATTCCGACTCACGAAGAACATTCAAGTATCATTGACTTGACGTCAAGTTGGCGACTTCTCAAAGTTTATCGGTCATTATCAGCTGAAGGTGATAATGTATCGATGTAAACATATTGCCTTCCTCACCTATGGTTATCGAGATATGTGTTTTGTGAGTCACTACAAGTAGCGATGGGTTCATCCCTCTATCCGAGACCTACATGAAAATAGGAGAGTTTGTTTGAGTGAGCTCTTACTTGTTGATCTCTATGAAAGCTTGAGATCAATTGTTTGATCTGAAATCTCACACTCTTAAGAACATCTTGCTAGCTGGCCCTTTTGGTTACTCGGTTATGACTTAATGCCATGTTGAATTTTATTATCCTTTATCGATACCATTATTGAGCAAGATCCAGAGGTAGCGGATCGAATTGTTGAAAACACAAGGTGAGAAGGACTCAAATGATGATAAAGGTGACTTCCAAGTTCTATTCTCACAATACATCATGATCTTCTCTAAAAGGCATAAATTTGAAGAGACTATGGCACCTTTTGCTTGAGGACTCATGGACCATCATGGTTCACCATGTCCCTTCGAGGTTGCTAAGAGTAAAGAGATCCAAGACATCTGGAAAACCTTCTTGCTCCCAAGACTAATCTCCTCAAGAATCACTCCAACCAAGAACCAAATCATACATTTGCCTATCAACTAATTTCGTTTCAAGACAATTCGGTTTATGTCGATTAATTCACGAACCCTTTTCAAACCCAGTGCCATTACTTACGGTCGAACTTTCAAGGCGGAGAAGCTAAGCTGCAGAGGAACAATACCAAGATTTCGCTCAGTTTGAATTAATTTCTTTTGAACCAACCTATTTTTCATCGAAGGGTTTTCTGGATTGGTGGACTAAGTTCTACCAGTCTTATATGTTCGATATTATCACCATTCAAAAGAAACTAACTGCTGTGTTCGATGTGTAGGTACACAAAAAGAAAGGTATGTTCACTCATGCTCAAGAGATTAAGGCTTTTCAGAATTATTTCGAGACTACCTATGATCCCACACGCTTGGAGACCACTGTGTATCGAGCGTCCCAAACCTTGAAGGAAAAATTTAAAGAAAAAGTCTCTAAGTTCAGACTTCCTTGAGGTTGTCACACGAGGATAGGTATAGGTTGGCACTCGAAATGCATCCACCTAAGTTTCCCAAACTACCTACCTCGCGGCTCGGCTTGGTTTCCCCATACCCTTGGTGGTTGACTTGCAAAGAGATGTTCAAATACAAATCTCAAAAAACTAAAGCCATCCGAGGCTGTGACATGGGCTCGACATTGGCTCCATAATTTCCGGGCATCTTCGCTATGACCTTTCGCCATGTCGATTCTTTCGAATAAAGGCGCAGGTGCGAATGCTTGGGAAATCCCCAAATAATTCTTACTTTCTTTATTTTAACATTTCGTCTTAATTGTTTCGATTTTCAGCCATCAGGATAAAGACTGTTGCGTCAAAGACCAAGGAAGGAAGTAGTTCCCAACAAACTATCGAAGCTGATGGCAATGTGCCCCAGACAATTCCAACAATTACTCCTACAACAACAACAACAACAACAACAACAACAACAACAACCACCACCATCGCTCCAACTCCAACAATTGCTCCAACTCCAACAATTGCTCCAACTCCAAAGGTAATCAATTTATTCTGGTATTTCGAATGGACTTGAATTTATGATTGAAGTCTAACTCATGTTTGCGCCATTTCAGACTAGTAAACTCCCACCAACCACTCCAAAGAAGCGAAATCCTAGTACCATTGGGAAGACTCCCAGGTGGGAAAGTTCTGGCTTGAGAAAGAAGCAAAGAAAGATGTTTCAAAGGATACTAACGTCTACGGACTCGATTCCGGGATGTTGCTCCTACCAAAATCAAAAATCCACCTTCGACCTCCAACGTAATGTTGGAACATATAGATAACAATATCTCTTGGATAATCCACGGTGAATTGAATTGAATTTTTAATAAAGATAGTTATTCGTACCTTAGCGCGTTTAATCTTTCTTTGTTTGTATAGGATGATTCAAATCCAATCCCTACCGCTTGATTCCTCCATCCAAAGCTCCAATCCATTCTTCTCCTCATGGGATTCGAGTAATCTGTGCAAAACAAAGGATCCTCCAATATGGCGGTTCGATTGGGGCTCCCGAGCAACGGATGATCAAGGCACTTCACCTCCTCTCAAGGATACAATCGACACGCTTGAAGATCTTTGCGGAAGTGCCTCGAGATTTCTCATCAAAATCTCCTCTCAAGATTCCTCAAGAAAGTGAAAAAGTCACCCAAGTTGAAGAGGAAAGTCTTGCCCTTCTCGAGAGGCGAAGATTCGGTGAGGAAGGATCGAGGACGAAAGAGGAGAAGAGGCTCAAGGTGGTTCGAGCGAAGGAATGGAGTCTGATGCTCACAGTAATGAAGACGATGACATCGAAGTGGTGGACCTAGTTGGTGATGAAGAAGATGACGAGGAAGAAAATAATGAAGGTGATGGTGTCCCTACCAATGAGCCAATGGAAGTCGAGATGGATGTTACTCCATTGCGCAAGGAACTTCCTGAGTCTTCTCAACCTCAAACGGCTAAAGAGGAGTTAGCCCTCTTAAAACGAAATGACCCTATTGGGTATATGAAGGCTAAGCTAGCTCAGAGAGATACTCCTCTTCCTAAGGTTGGTGCTGGTTCGACTACTGATTCCATGCCTTCTGATGATAGGGTTGTACTTCTTCACAAGATTAGGAAGACAATCCTTGATGTGGATCTATTGAAGTACTCAAAAAGATAGTACACCTGCTTTATTATGAAGGACTTCTTAATCAAGTCGACCTCACCACATTCTATGGAAGTTAGCACCATCTTATTCGAACTTCAATCTTTGATGAACAACGTGGTGGATGTCTCCTCCAAGATGAATCTACCAATAAGGTCCAAGAGAAGCGGTGCAATGGATCTGCTTATGAGCATGCTTCGAAGCTTTCTAAAGAAGTTGAAGAGCACGCCATGCATATCAAGCAAGCTAAAACTGATTATGAGCTTCGAGCTCAATCCATTCTTCTCTGAGATAAGAAGATTCAAGAACTTCAACATAAAATTAAGGAGGCCCAACAGCAACAGACGGCATATGAAACCAACACTTTTGGCAATCGATTCGAAGAGCTTCTCAATAAAGGACTTGCGAAGCAGGCGGTGAGCAACTTAAGGGTGAAGTTGCTATCCTGGAAGGAGCCAAGCGCTTCACTCAGCAAAGGCTTGAGTATTTTCGGAGTATTTTCGATCGACTAAGGAACAATGCCCATTTCTAAAGATTTTTTGTTTATTTTGCTTGGAATATTAATTTGACTTTAATCTGTAATACCCAAACAATGCCATTTTGGCAATTTTAACTTACCATTTTGGCATATCTTCACTATATTTCGATTACGCTATTATTATTCGAATCTCCTGCAGGCGTGGCTTATATTTCTTTAAATATTTCCCATTAACCCTTAAGATTCGTTTATTATCATTTACTTCTTCAATCTCATATGCATTGTTTGAAAATGTTTTACTATTGAAAAGGTCCTTTAATGAAGTGACCATTTACCTAATGCTTTATTCTTCTTGTCCATGGGCAATATAACTTTCCATACTAAGTTATTAATATTGAATGTTTTACCTTTCACCCTTTTGTTATATGCCCTGGCCACTCTTTCCTTTTGCCTCATTAGGATTTCCAATGCACGCAATCTAACCTCGTCTAACTCAACTAACTCGTTCATCATCATCTCCCAATACAACGCAGCTGGGATTTCATTTTGTCTTTGAATTCGAACTGATTGTAGATGAATTTCTACTGGTAGAACTGCATCATGACCAAATGTTAGTTGAAAAGGTGTGGTATTAGTAGCTTCCTTAGGAGATGTTCTACAGGCCCATAGTATTTGGTCTAAAGTCTTATGCCAATTTCTTGGTTTTTTACCAACATGTTTTTTTATCAAACCTATTATTACTTTATTGGCTGCTTCGACCTGACCATTTGCTTGAGCATAGTATGGTGTTGATGTTAGCAATTTAAACCCCATCTCTTGGGCAAATTCTTGCATCTTCCTACCAGTAAACACAGAACCTTGGTCTGTGGTTATGCTCTCTGGCAATCCGAACCTATAGATAATTTGTTTCTGTATGAACTCAATAATAGCCTCTTGATCTACAACTATTAATGGTATTGCTTCGATCCACTTGGTAAAATAGTCTATTCCTACCAAGATGTATTTCTGACCTTTAGAAGAAGCAGGATTGATATCTCCTATTAAATCTAATGCCCATCCTCTGAAGGGCCATGACTTAATGATCGAATGCAACTCACTTGCAGGAGCATGTTAAATCCCTGCATGTTTCTGACATTCTTCACATCCTTTAGCGAAATCTATACAATCTTTGAGCATGCTGGGCCAGTACATACCATATCGAAATAGCAACCATTTCATTTTATGGCCTGCTTGATGTGCCCCACATGCCCCATTGTGGACTTCTGACAATGCTAAGTATGCCTCACTTTCTCCCAGGCACTTGAGCAAGACGCCTTCTTGGGTCTTTTTGAACAATTCATTCCCCATAAGGACATATGATAATGCTCTATATTTTATCTTCCTATCTATATTAAATGTTGGGTTTTTTAAATAACTCACCAGTGGACTTCGCCAATCTGTATCTGATAAGGTATCTATGGCTAGTACTTCGAATCTATCTTTATCACCACCACCTAATTTGATATTTTCCAAATCTGAAGGTGTGAGTCTAGTAGCCATGACCCTTCCTCTTATTTCGACCAATTCTTTAAAGTTTTTGGTAGAAACTTTGTACCCTGAAGCCAACTGTGCTAAGTCATTTGCTTCTTGATTTTCCACTCTTGGTATGTGTTGAATATCCATGTATTTGAATTTTTTGAGTAGCCTGTTAACTATGACAAAGTAAGTCATCAGGTTTTCCTTTATGCATTTGTACTCCTTTGTTATCTGCTTGACCACTAACTATGAATCACCTTTAATTTCGACTCTAGTTGCCCCCAATTCCAACAAAGCTTCAAGTCCAACAATGAGCGCTTCGTATTCAGCTTCGTTGTTTGAGCAACGAGGACCATCTAACTTATACTTGAATTTTGTTGGAATTCCTTTAGGAGAAATTATGAGAACTCCAACACCACTACCCTCCTTGTGGGTCGAACCATCAAAGTATAATTTCCAAGGTTGCATTTCGACGTAACCCATGACAGGGTTTTTGACCAGTGAATGGTCCACAATGAAATCAGAAATTACTTTACCTTTCACAGCTCTTAAAGGCATGAAAGTCAAAGAATATTTTGTCAAGGCTAGAGCCCATTTACCAACTCTGCTATGCATTATTCGTTTTGAAAACATGTGTTTGATAACATCGAAATGAGATGAAACATAGACATCAACAGGCTTTATATAATACTTAAGTTTCATACAAGAAAAGTATAAACAAAGACATAACTTTTCTATATTGCTATATCTAGTTTCTGCATCATTCAATACCCTACTTAAATAATATATGGCTCTTTCGATGCCATTACTATCTTCTTGTGCTAACATACTACCTATAGTAAATTCAGAAGTAGATATATACAATCTCATGGGCTTTCCCCATGAGGGTGGAGACAAGATAGGAGGCTGAGAGAGATATCTTTTGATCTGGTCAAACGCCTCCTGATGTACTTCGTTCCACTTGAAGGCTTGGCCTTGCTTTAAGCGAAGTAGTGGAGAGAAAGCTTGAGTCCTTCCACTTAGATTCGAAATGAATCTTCTGAGAAAGTTAATCTTCCCCAGTAAAGATTGCAGCTCCCTTTTCGATGTGGGTGCTTTAGTCTCTATGATGGCTTTGGTCTTATTCTGGTTGATTTCAATTCCTTTTTTATGAACCACAAAGCCAAGGAAATCTCCATCCTGCACAAAAAATGCACATTTAAGGGGGTTCATTTTTAAGCCATGTTTTCTCATTCTTTCGAAGGATTGGCTCAAATGATGCAAATGGGTTTCTGCAGATATGGATTTGATGACTATATCATCAATATACACCTGCATAAATGTCTCAATAAAATCATGGGAAGATTGAATTCATTGCTCTTTGGTAAGTTGCCCCAGCATTTTTTAAACCAAAATGCATCACTACCCATTCGTAGGTGCCTAAGGCTCCTGGGCAACGAAATGTTGTCTTAGCAACATCTTCTTTAGCAATAAAAATCTGATTATAACCAGAGTATCCATCTAGCATACTTAGGTATTCGAATCCTGCAGCAGAGTCTGTTAACATTTCTGCCACAGGCATAGAATATTCATCTTTGGGGGTTGCAGTATTTAAATCCCTAACGTCTATGCATATTCTCAGAGAACCATTTTTCTTAATAACAGGTACTATATTTGCTAACCATTCGACATACCTTGTGGTTACGATGAATTTGCAGCGCATTTCAACCTCAACTTTGATCTTTGTGAGCCTTCGCGCGAATCTTCGGGAGTTTGCTTGATGGGCTTCTTGCCATCCTTAATTGGAAGTCATGCTCCACTAACTCTCTCTTGAACCGGGCATTTTGTCATAGTCCCATGCAAAGCAATCTTTGTTTCTCTTGAGGACATCGATCACCTCTTGCTTAAAGCTTGGGAGTTTTGCGCTTATGTAGGTTATTCTTTTGTGTTGTCATCCCCAAATTCACCTCTTGACGGATCTGTGCTAACATTTTGGCACCGAGTTTGTAGGATCCTTCTCGAAGCCAAGGGTTCTTTGTCATAGATGGCATCGAGCCTTTGATCTATTTCGTTTTCTTCACGGGTGAGTCTTTGAACCATTCCTTCCATTTCTTTTACTTCAACTATATTATCTATTTCACCTGCCGCTTTCCATTCATACTCGATATATCGAAATCCTTCGAAGAAGGAAGACTCGATCATGAGCAAGGTTGTCGAACTCCACCTGCCGCCTCTTGCGAAGTGCCTCCGACTCCTTCATCTCCTTTAATTATTTTCCTATCCAGACATGCCATCATGGCAAAGGGTCATATAGTAGTGTGCATCCCTTGTTTCGTTCATTTCGTCACTTGGGGTACAAGGGCTATCTTTGCCACTTGTCATAATTCCTTTTGTTGACTAAATTGGTTGTCATAAAGTAACTCCCGCTTGATATTCTCCACTATACCATCTTCTCTCCACGAACTAACCTGCATTGGCGAAGGCGCCCTCGCCATGGATCCACTCCTTCCCGACAAGTTATAGTTGGCCTTGGCGATCACCATGAACATGGTGGGCTGCTTCGATCCTACGGTTAGATCCACTTAAACTACCCCCAACGTCTGACCTACTTTCCCTTCATAATTGGATAGGACCATGTTGTGTGGCTTGACATCACCCTCTTGTATTCCTAACTTTTTTAGCATGAATTGAGGCATTAAGTTAACTGCAGCGCCTCCATCCACTAAGACCTTGTTCACACCATGGGCTCCAGCCTTTGCTCGAATGAACAATGACTTCAAATGATTCTTCATTGCTGGCTCTGGATGTTCGAAGAATGCGTTACGCTCTTGATCGCCGTTATCCATTACATAGTAGCAAACTGGTCTGTGTTTCATCAAATCTATGGTATCCTCTTCCTCATGCTCTTCGATCTCGGTCTCTTGTCCAAACTCAGAAGGTAGTACAGATACCATGTTGCAGTTTAAGTTGAGTGAGGACTCCCCCTCTGATTCGAAGTTATCTGTCAGCATGTCCTCGTCTTCTTATGGACTTGGAGTGTACTCTTTTGATTCATCTGGTTGTGTTTCAGAGAAAAGCCTCCTACTAACTGGAGGTTTGTCTTCAGGTTGATTGTTTGTTGTTGACTTGTTGGTACTTGATACTTCTTTGTTGCTGGTCGAAGCTGCTCCTTTGTCCGCCAACGCTTCCCTTTCAGCCTTTCTAATTCGCTGTTGCCTTCGCCATTAGGATCTTGACATGGGATTCTTACCTTTGTAGTTTTCTAGTCTCAATTCTTCTCTCTTCGCAGTGTTGAATTGTCTCCTATATACCATGGCGTGACGTGCATTTCGCTCATTGCCTCTCCATTTATCTTTCCCCTTATTCACTCTAACCTGCAGCCATTTGTCTGTTGGTACTTCAGCAGGGATTTTGAACGTCACCCTTCGAGCACCTTTTGGATAGGGGCTATCAAGCTTTCGTTGAGTATGATTACCCTCGAAGTGTTGACTCATCTGACCAATCTCCTTGTGACTCCAGCATGGGGCGAAGGGAATAGTTTGAGCGCTCCGATGTTACGGTCATATCTTCTGAGCACCTTGGGCCGTCAGCACTTGGTTGCCTTTGTGACAAAACTAAGAACTCAACAAACTCTCCCACTCTGGGGTAGCATCGAATAATTGGTTGTCTTGGCGCCAATTGACTCGATTCGAGCCCTTTGTTTCCTCTCGAAATCTGCGGAATCCTCGGTTGCAGATGATGCTGCATCTGGGACATAGCATCATTTCAACATTCCCCTTGTGGCACAGCATGAGATAATCTTTGAGGCTGGTATCTGCAGCATAGCCATCCTTCATTTTGTACTTTTCCTTTTCTAGGTACCTTTCCATTTCGCATCTCGATCTCCCATATCCACATCTTCCCTCCGTCATCATCTCCCCATCCTGATGGTTTGACATCTTCAATTCGAATCTTTGAACTCTCTGGGGCAGAGTATTTTACCAGGTAATCAAATTTTCCACTGGGTTCCCCTAACGTATCCCAGATTTTCTTCTGAGGAATGCTAGCATCTCCATTCTCCCTTTGTATCATCATCTCCCATCCTGTGGGCTTGCGTCTTCGATTGGAATTCGAACTCTACGGGCGAATATTTCACGGATAATCGAACTTCCAGGTTCTCCCAAGGTATCCGTTTCTTTTTGAGGGAGGTGGTTTTGTGATCTTTACTCTCTCCAATTCTAGCCTTAGGCCTTGGTGGCTGTCAAATCTTGCTTGGTCTTCACGGCCCTCGAGCTGGATCTCTTTCGAAACAACAGATGACACTGTTTCGGTCGAAGCCTCTAGTTGTTTGTGGACGTCCTCAGTGACTCCATTGTTGACTTCGACTAACACCCAATTTCCATCCTCAGTGCTTTCTTCCCCAAATGGAGTGGTTTCTTGGTCTGCTTCCACCATGTTGATTTCCCCAATGCACGAAGGCTCGGAGTAGTTGGTGTCTGCAACATCCAGAGGGTTTTCGTCTACTTTCATTTTTGGTTTGTCAGCAAACTTCAATCTGCCTTCTTTAATTGCATTTTGAATTAGATCCCTGAAAAGTAAACACTGTGAGGTCTTGTGGCCTAGGAAACTATGATATTTACAAAAACCTCTTTTCTTTCTTTGATCTAAAGGAGGTGTTTTGACATTTGATGGCACAATTAGCTGGCCATCTTTGACAAGCAAATCGAAAATCTCATCACACTTTGTCACATCGAAGCTATATACCTTCTTTGGGAATTTGTCACTTTTCTTATTTTCAACAATTTCTTTCCCTATTGTGGGAACTAGTAGTTTACAAGAGTAAGGTGGAGTCTGTTTTAATTCAGCGAGATCTATTTCGACCTCTTCGAATTCAGGATAGTCTTCGACTTCCTCAGTTTCGACATAGGAAATTCTTTCTTTCTTATTACTTTTAAAAGCCCTGGCCTTTTCGGCCTTTAGTCTTTCGACTTGTCGAACTCTATCTGCTAACTGAGCCATGTCCCTTAAGTATTGTGTGTCCAATTTCTTTCGAATAGAATAGTCCAGGCCACCAGCGGCCATTTCGACCAACTCATGTTCAGGAACTACTGTGAAACACCTAGATTTCAAGAGCCTGAACCTATTTAAATATACTCATCTATGGGTTCAGTAAATTTCCTCTTAACACTTGCTAGTTCCTTTAGACTTATCTTGGATTGTCCCATATAGAATTGTTCATGGAACAATCTCTCCAAGAGGGTCCAGGTATCTATGGATCCAGGAGGCAAAGTGGTAAACCATGTGAAAACATTTTTAGTGAGGGAACTTGGGAAATATTTAATCCTAAGGTTCTCATTATTTGCTATATCTCACGCTTGATCGACACGGCTATGTGTTCGACTGTTGATTCATTGGTATCTCCAGCAAACTTTGTAAACTTGGGGATCTTGTATCCCCTTGGTAAATCAGTATGCATTACATAATCTGCTATAGGAGAGGCATAATTTGACCTTCTAATCCCTGTATTAAGAACGTTTTGGGCCATAATCCTCTCTATCATGGTGGTTAGATTATTTTCTGCCAAGATATTGTCATTTCAATTCTATGGACAATGCATGACATCTTGGTTTCGACCCACCATGACAACTCCTCTAGGTTGTTCTTCTCGAAATCTTTGGGACTTCTAGCCTTTCGACCCTTGCCCAGTTCCATAACTCCCTTTGTGGTTCCTCTCGAATCAACGGGGCATCTAATCTTCGACCCTTGCTAGTGGTTCTATCAATCCCCTTTGTGGTTCTTCTCGAATCAGGGCATCTACCCTTGTGCCCTTGCCCCAAATTAACCCCTCCGGGCCTATAGGGTGGGTCATCAACAACTTGTTCTATGATAGGTCGTTCGCTCGAACCAATGCAGTTACGCCTCGCCTTTTGGGCGAAGAAATCTGCTATTCGACTCATATTATCGCATTTTCTCTGTTTGTCACGGTCACATTTTGAACTATTGGGGCAAAGATTTCTTGCATAGTTTGTGCTAACACTCCTATCATATTATGGTTACTATCATCCATTAAGCGCCTAAAGCTATCGATTTTACGTGGTTAGGATAGGCGTGTACTATAACCCTCTTGACCCTTGGTTATTTGTCATAAATTGATTAGCCCCGGATCCGACCCTAATTGTGGTGACATGTTCGGCGTTGAAGTTTGTAATCCGCCATCAAAGATGTTGGCATCCCATAAGGGACGGGTCTATTACTATCGGCGGGTGGTCTAGTTGGTGGCGGGGTAGCGAAATGGGTTTGTGCCCCTGATGGTGGGACAAGTCCCCTAGGATACCCAGTGGTTCCTGTATTGCCTAGGATCGAATTGTTTGTTGACATGCCACTTGTTCCGTTCGTGGCCATATTTCTAGTCGAAGATGCAACGGACTGTGCATTCGAAGGGATCGTGTTGGGCGTTCCGTCGAAAGCACGCATTAGTGTCTGTTCCATGTGGGGCGTTTTGTTCCCCTTGTTGATTGTTTGGATCAGACATCCTATTATTTCGTTTTCTTCTGGGTAAGGGTTGGTTACTATTGGTTATTCTACCACTCCTAAGGTTCATATACCAACGAACTTTGTTTACTCAGAAAGAACTTTTATAATAATTATGTCTTATAATCCTTATTTTATTTTAATTTGTAACGACCAATGAAGGTCCCACTGGGCGTGCCAATTTGTTCACAGCGATTTCTGGTGAAACAACCGCTAGTCCTCCAAACTATCAAATAAGCTTTATGATTGTTATTCAATTCCTCTGGTAACTTGCAGGATCGACTAGATTGATCCTATGGGGTATTGATCGTTTGGATAAACTTAATAACAAAATAAGTGTTCATGTTTAAGACTTGTATTTAGAGTGTTTTATATATGTCCAATGTATTCCAATCACAATGTTAAATGACTTAATAACATGATCAAGTAAAGTAATAAAACTGATTTAAATAAGTAAACACATAAAGGTTCGATTTGCAAAGAGATGTATAAATGCAGGAAAACGTAAATGGCTCTTAAAGGTAAAGGACTTTTAATGTAAAAGCATGAATATAAAAGCATGAAATGTAAAAGACAAGAATGTAAAAGACATAAATATGAAAGATTTCTGGAAAGTAAGAACGTTAATGTAAAGAGTTTCTGAAATGTAAAAGACTTCGAAATAAAAGAAACGTTTAAATGCAAGGAAAAGTTAAATGACTTTGAATGTAAAGAATTTAAAAGACATTGATGCAAAGATAAAGGATAAATTGGAAAGATAAAGATGTTTTACTGAATAATAAAGGTTTTGGTGCAATCATACGTACATCATTCGAGCATTCGTTTCCCTAGCCATGTGGTATTTTG
The DNA here is from genome assembly GCA_021764765.1 of Vicia sativa. Classification (NCBI taxonomy): domain Eukaryota; kingdom Viridiplantae; phylum Streptophyta; class Magnoliopsida; order Fabales; family Fabaceae; genus Vicia; species Vicia sativa. Next base: position 131,347,051 of record CM038793.1, on the reverse strand, counting down.
AATGTTTACTGAATTTTTGTACAATAGATATGACACCCGAAATCCTAACACTAAGACTTCTATTTATACTACTTCGACCATAACGGTCTGACTTATGAGATCTTGTCACGTTCAGAACATGCAGAACACTGCGTTTCTCTTGCTTCACGCGTCTTCGAACCGTCTCCAGCGCATATATTCTAACTTCCAATTATCCCGCTCGCATTTGAATTTCAAATGCTTTGGCCACTTCGTTTCGAACTCACTTCTCAGATACAACTTTATTACTACTTCGAAGCTTCTTTTACATATATCATTATAATTGCCATTCGAAGCTCCAAGTTTCAGTACGTCCATTCGAAGAACCAATTCTTTCATTCCGAACTGTGACATTCACTTTGTCCCAACGAATACTAACATCATTTCATTTCGAGCTCAATGATTCCATTTCGACTCATATATATCAAAATCTTCAGCCAACACATAGACTTCGCCATCTCCATCACGGATTGGTTCTTTCTTTCAGATACACCATTTTGCTGAGGTGTATATCCAACAGTGAGCTGTCTTTCAACACCTTCATCTTCACAAAATATATGAAATTCATTTGAGGTGTACTCCTTCCCTCGATCACTTCTCAGCATCTTTATAGATTTGCCACTTTGTTTTTTGATTAATGCTTTAAATTTCTTAAAGATTACAAACGCTTCAGATTTTTGTCTCATGAAATATACCCAAGTCATGCGGGTAAAGTCGTCAATAAACAAGATAAAGTACCTATTTTTGCCATGAGACAAAGTATTCATCGGGCCACACACATCTGTGTGTACAAGTTCCAACACTTGTTTAGCTCTCCATCCACCTTCCTTTGGAAATGGTTGCCGGTGGTGTTTGCCAAGCACACAACCTTCACACATTTTTCTTGATTCTTGGCAGCCCATACACCATCTTCTTTTGATAGAGTAACTTGAGGCTTTCGTAATTCAAATGCCCAAGTCTCCTGTGCCATAAACACGAGTCATTCTCTTCTCTGGCCATTATGCTTACATTTTCTCCTCATAGCATAACGACAACTTGAAATACGAAAAGTTAATGCTAAGCAAATTAAAATACATAAAGCGTGTCATGTATGACTTTGCTTCCTTGCTTTGTGGTGACTCCAATGCTTCCTTTCCCTTTCACTACGACATGTTCTCCATTGCCCAATTTAACTTTTGAGCAAAATGAAGAATCAATGTTTATAAATGCTTCCTTTTGTCCGGTCATATGGTTGCTACAGCCGCTGTCCAAATACCATACATTTTTACCTTCTTCATGCAATGCTTTTTGACAAGCAAAAAATAAACTTCCTTCATCAGATTCTCCTTCTGCGTACAAAGCATGTTGTTGATTTGCAAGACGACAATCCTTTTGAAGGTGCCCGAATCTCTTGCAATTGTGGCATTGTGGTTTACCTTTGTTCCAACAATCCTTCTCGTCATGAGTACCGCTGTTATAAATTTTGCACCATTTATTTGATGTCCATTCCATCTTCCGCCATTTGCGCTTCTTCCAGATCTGCCACGTGAGTTTCGACCTCTGCCTCTGCCTCTTCCAAATCTGCCACCTCTAGAAGACTCACCTCTAGTTTGTATTTGGGGCTTATTTTCACCATTGTCGGGCTGAATGATGAGTTTAGATTGAAAGGCACTCTTGATTGATTTTTCCGAATGTCGTAACATCCTTTGCTCGTAGGATCTCAAAGACCCCATCAACCCTTGAACAGTCAAGGTTGATAGCTCCTTGGTTTCTTCTATTACCCCCACCATTGGGTCAAATCTTGCTGTCAAACTGATCAGAATTTTGTCAACAATTATGCGATCTTCTATCGTATCACCATGTGACTTCATCTGACTCACCAACTCGGAGAGTCTGTTGAAGTATTCGTTCAGGCTCTCGTTCTCCTTCATCCTTTCATTTTCATAATCTCTCTTAAGAGATTGAAGCTTCACCGTTCGCACCTTTGAGTCTCCTTCGAACTCTTGTTGTAGGATACTCCATGCTTCTTTCGATGTTTTAGCTCTCATAATCCTCGGGAAGATGGATAGAGAGACCCCTCTTTGAATCATCCCGAGAACTCCAGCATTTGTGATCTTCTTCTTCTTCAATTCTTCAAGCCGTTGGCTTGATTCTTCAGCCTTTTCTTTTGATTTTTCACCCTCTGTCACCGCCGGTTCTTCATAGCCGTTTTTGACATACTCTAGAACATCCAAAGATGTGAATAGAGTCTCCATTTTAACAGTCCAAAAATCATAGTTCTCTCCTTCAAATAGAGGAACTTTGACATTGCTGTAAGTTACGGAAGAGTTGTTTGTGGAAGCCATAACTGTTGTTATTTTTGCTGCAACTGCAAGGATCTGCAGCTCTGATACCACTCTGTTGGCGGTATTCTAGAGGTGGTATATGATAAATTATACTGTTGTAGGATTTTGAGTGGAAAAGTGACTTTTTATACTACACTTCCACTGGTGGATGAACATTGAAAAAAATGCAGAAATATTTTTAGTGACTTTTTGTACTATACTTCCACTGGTGGAGGAACATTGAAAAAACTCTGATTCTTTTAATTCACCAAACAGTTCTACATTTTAATCTTAGCATTACAAAGCCTTTATATAGGCTTGAATGAAACTGATAGAGAATACAAATAGGTTGCTAATCAAGATGAGGACTCTTTGGTTCTCTCATGTCTAATGATACAACTCTACCATAAATCTAAATAAAGACAATCATTATAATGTGATGGTTACAATTCTCTCATAATGCTTCCTAAAGATAGTGGTGGTTACAACACATTAATTTTAACACCTAAATAGAGATTTTGATTTGCAATCATGTTGCATACTAGATTTGTTATTTGTATTGTGCCTCTAAAAGCTAACATTCACTCACTACCAAATGTTCTCATATGATGCAAGTTTAATTTTTTGTTCAGGTTCTTAAGTCCAATTTCAGCTGTTCCATTAGTTTTACTTGTTGGTTTTGGGTTGTACGCGGTTTTCCTGGGTACTGCAAAATAATATGCATCTTCTTAATTCACTTGCAGGTATTGTTATCGGAGAGGAGGTTGACCTTATCTTAGACAAAGCTGATAACTTGGTTGTGTGACTTGCATGCTGACACTATGTAAGAAAGAAATTTCTAAGTTCGGATGGTAAGAATTTAGAAAATAAGAACATGAAAGTTGGATGTGTTTGCAACATGGGAGGTTGGCATGGCGGCGTATGGAAGTGGATCTTAATTCGTAGCGGGGAAGTGTTGGGTTTGGAGGTCACGAGGCAGCTAGAAAAATCGGAGGAGATTTTACAAGGCATTAGTCCTATAGAGAATCAAATAGAAGTGTTTATTTCCCCCTTTGACATTTCAAAAAGATTCACTGTGACTTCATCATGTTACAAAAACTTAATGTAGGAGCAAGGTGAAATTGGGTTGGAGGGTAGGTGGAAACAGGTGTTAAGCATAGTCTGGGGTCTTGGGTTCCATCGAAATTGAAGATTTTTCGGGTGGAGACTTCCTCAAGATAGGCTGCCATCAAAGAAGCAATTATACAGCCGATGAATAATAACACATATTGAAGAAGTCACTTGTGTTTTTTGTCTTGAACAGGTGGAAGATTTAGACCATCTATTGGTGTATTGCTCAAAGCTGTGTCCATGTCCATTTTCAAAAAATGCAGTATGTGATCCTGATGAACTTTTTTTCAACATTTTGTGATACTTATGGTGGTGGCTTGCCATTGATGGTAAGGATAGAATTTTGAGTAGTTTCTACGAGTGGTTTAAAAATCCATGTCTTTGAATGTAATTTCTTAGTAGTATCAGGTTATTTAATCCTGAAGTATTCTATCTTGTACGAGTTGGAGTACCCCTAATACTTTAGTATAAAAATTGCTTATAAAAAAACATGAAAGTTGGATTGTAAAACAATGCAGAATAGCACATGGTAGCAAGAAGGTTGGAATTGAATTGAAAACACAAGTTGCAAGAGGATCATATATAATAAACTGAAACTTCCAAACAAAACTAGTTATTATAAGATTAAATCATATACGTTCATTCAATTCAATTACATAATCACTAAATAGGATAAGTAACCTTAACTCTCAAGTAATAACATGAAAAAAAGCTCTCTTTCAACATAAACATAAAATAAAATAATAATAATAATAATAACAAGCACAATACCACTCATTCTCTTTCGACATAAAGTGCAGCATTTCATTTATGGTAAATGATTTCGTCCACAACGTCATTAGATGGGAGCTCGTTCAAATCGAAGTACCGAACAACTCTTGACGCTGCTTTTTCACCTAATTCGCCCCGGTTCTTCTCCTCCTTCACCACTGTTTCATCAATATGATCACTTGTTACGGACGCAAATGATTTCTGCATCATCTCAGTATCATTCACATTGCTAGAAAGTTTCATCCTTTTACAGTCAGGATGATTCACATTAAGATTCACTGCAGATGATTCGCGAGACATATTCAACAAGGGTATTGGAGCAGTATTTTTAGCAAGTCCATGATGAATAAGATATCGTCTGCACCTTTTCTTGGTATTATATGATCTTGGTGGCAGCAAGCTTAACAAGTCAACAGCTGGTAACTGTTCTTGTTGAATAGGTGGTTGATGAAGGGTACCCTTGAAAACCCTAATGTGTGAGTGTCTTTTCTGTCTGACATCATCATTCTTACGATAACTTGGAGAAGAAGATAAAGAGAAAGCGACCTTCATATTTTTATAACCCTTGTTAACATGATGATGATCATGTATCTGTTGTTTGTTGAAGCGATGACAAGTCTTGTGACCGCCCAGTGCTTGGCCAGTGGTGAATACTTTGGGACAAAACTCACATTTGTAAACATGTTGTTTCCCGTATTCAAAAGACCATTGGGGTTTTTTGTAGTTGTTTCTGAGTTTTCGAAACCAAGAAGGTGACGAAGATTTCTTCGCCATGATGACGTAGGGTTTCAAAGAAACAAGAAACGTGTGTAAGATGTGGTGGAAGAGTGAGATAGTGAAGACTGAGATTGAAGTATATAAAGAAAACAATAAAGCGTAGCTTAATTATAGGGTTTTCTAATTTCTATTTCAAGAAATACATCTTTTTAGGGTGGATGTTTAAAGAAATATTGAATAGAATTTTTTTTAAATATTAAAAAAAAAGATTTAATTAAATCCTTTTATTACACCATTAAAAATATATATATATATATATATATATATATATAAAATGTGATAATGACAATATAATCTAAAAAGTTTGGTTAAAATAAACCTCTTATACTTATGCCTCAAATTTCAATACATATGCAAATAAATTATATCTAATTAAATTTGTCAAAATATATTTTAAAAGATTCCGTTAAACTATCCTGAATTTATTTTTTCAAAAATTGATTTCATTTTAAATATCATTTTTTTAAAATATTATTTTTTAAATATTTGTTTTTGGAAATAAAAGATTATACATATTCAAAAAATAATTTGTACATTAGGGACACATAGGATCCACCTAACAACACCCATACCAACCATTTACAACCTGCTCCATTATATCAACATTAATTCGACCAAATTTTGTTTATCAAAAAAAGAAAATTCGACCCAATTTTGCTTATAAAAAACAAATTCGACCAAAATTTTCCCTAAGTTTTGGGTTAACTATTCTATTTATAATGATATTTATGATTTTTCTTTCTATACTTATATCACTATGGGCTATGTTGTAATTCATATCGATTCTCATCAAGCCAGAGCAACCTTAAGAATCTCTACTCCCCAATTCTTATGTTTGCACACCTTTACCAAGCATTCTTGTGCATCCATCTTATGGGATTATGCTCCACCGTCATCAATTTTAGGACAGCTTCCCAAATACTTTTAGTCAACAAAATCATAAAATTGACATATATTATTGCTCAGCAGGGGGCCGGTCCTAGGTTTTTAATGGTCGACTAATAATAAAAATGGATCATAATAAAAGATTAAATAATTAAATTTTAATTTTAATTATGTAATAATTTTTGAATATTTAATTATAAAAATAAATATTATTTAAATTTTACATTAAAGAAAAGATTATATCATACAATTTAGAGATTTTATTCCAATTTTAAAAATTTATTCTTTAAAAAATGTATAGAAAAATATCTATAAATATATCAATATTCTGAGACGAAGACTAAACAATAAATTTACAATTCGCGATACAAATATAATATCGTGAAGAAAATCAACCAAATTATGCAAATTATAAATTTTATAGAAATCGAAGTATCTTAGACCAAATATGATTATTTAAAAAATAGTTTAAACTTCATAATTTATTTTACTAAAATATGCTTGGATGAGCGGAAGGAATCTTTTTCTCATTTCTCTTATTTAGCAGTTCCATTCTCGTATACCTTAATAAAAGTTTTTTTTTTTTTTGATTGTTTTTGAAAGACAAAAAAAAGTAATATCCTTATTATTTTTTGTAAATAAGGATATGAAATGAATGTGATATTAATCTCCACACTATGAGACTAATGGTAATTTAGGAATTAGTAGAGAAATCAAAAGGGAATGGTTAGAAGCTAATTGAATGGCATATTAGTAATTTTGAGTTAGTTGGATGGCACTTTAGACATTTAACATTTCTTGCATGTGGGTTAACACCTTGTTTGATAGAGGCAAAGTTATATTTCTTCCTAAATTAGAATTTGTCAAGAAAGTGGAGATAGAGAAGAGATAGAGAGGTTATGTTCATCTTCATCATCTTCATTTTCATGTTCCATGGTGCAGCTCCACTAAAAAGGCTATATCTCCTAACTTACAACTCGGATTGAGGTAATTTCGGATATTTTGGAAAGCTTATGAAATTCTCTTCAATTTGATATATTGATTCGTGTTCATAGATTTTGAATTGAAGGAGAAAAACGAGTTCGAAGTTGGAAGATTCTTGCTGGAATTTGGATAAAAGTGGCTACGAGATTCATGGTGATGGAAGTAAAAGTTTGAGCAAGATAATGATGTTATGGCATCAAAAACATCATCCAAAGCTCTACTAACCTAAGGTGAGTCTCTGTTTACTGTGGAAAATGGTAAACAACCGCTGGTGCTCCCAAGCCCTAAAAACTAAGGGTAACTCGCAAGATCGACCAGTTGCTCTTATGACATGTGCTAAGAGTTTGAAAATTACACTTGCTCTGTCGAAATCCTTACTATGAGAAACAATTTTTTATGAATAAGGGAACAAGTATAAAAGAAGTTTTCCACACTATGGTTAGACCGACTGATTGGTGACTCGTGACCGATAAAAGGTGTTCATACAAAATAAACAATGTGAAGGAATTGTTTAAGGATCAATAGACCGACTGATTGGTAACTTGTGACCGACATAAGGTATTGAATTGTTTACGCGAAACGGAAAATAACGTAAAGAGATTGCTCGAAAGTAAATATAAAACAAGTAAAGTATTCAAAGAAGACAATTGAAAAGTAAAGGATTTGCATTGAAATATAAATGGGGATTCACGTACATCAAACACTTCTGTACTCTTTGCTTCCTTACGCTCGGAATAATAGAGTTTTGACAAGTGATTTTAGTACAAGTGAAAACCCCAAAATATACACTACACCTTCTTATTTATAGTGATTACAATGTAACTGCCTATACACATGATCTACTGACACGATAAAAAACTTAAAGCAACTGCTCTACAAGATCTCGCCACCTATTTACCGCTCAATCAGAACAAAAACTATTGGTAATTTCTAGTAAATTCAAAATTCAAATATTCTCGCTTCTGGCTCGCTTCGATGTTACCTTATGGCAAGACTAAATCATTAGAATTCTTCTAAAGCTTGAAAACCCTTTGGTCGACAAGACCAATTTCGACTATTCTACTTATTCTTCATCCTTTGGTCGACTACACCAACTTCCAAATATCTTGTCATTTATTATCTTTTCTCCTTCTGGTCGATAAGTCCCAATTTCGACATTCTGGCTTAACATTTGTCTTTAGTTTGACAAAGCCAAATTTCAAATATCGTGGCTTTAATTTCCTAAATAACCCTTATTTTAGAAGATTACTCTTAGCTTATGGGAACATCTTCATTTACCACACGTGCTTAAATACCTTAAGATTTTTAAAGGTAACAAAATGCCCCCCAGAGATGTCATTTTCGAATTCGACTCATGATCCATACTCAAGAGTTCCTCAAGGGTTGACCAGATGAACCCTCCTCTAAGCAATCAACCCACAAATAGGGTTTTATTTCTCTCAAGTCAAAATTGACTTATATTGCCTCAAATGAGAATCATGCCTCCTCATATGCTTCAAAGCATCACCATGTTAATTTTCAAGCCTTATGGCTCAAGTTTGCTCAATCTATTGCTTAGTTGGTTGAAAATCAGTTGTATTGGAATAAAAGTCAACTGTGGTCAACATACAGTCAAACTTCATCATTTTTTGTCAACATCAATATTTTGAAGTCACATTCATCATTTGATCAAGGTTTGATCATGATTCATCAAGAAAGTTCTAAGAATTGGTCAAAAGTCAAAGTTTCTAAATTAGGTTTTTTTTTATAAAAAGTCAACAAAACTTTGACCAAGCATAACTTTCATATACTTCATCATAAATTTTTCCACAAAAGCTCATTTTTAAGGTAATTCAATTCTCTACAACTTTGTGTCTCACAAGCTTCGCCCAAATATGCTTCATTTGACAGATATGAGCCAAGATATTATAGGTCCTCATAAAAGTCCAAAAAAGTAATCTTTTTCCAAAGGGGTGTACATGAACATGGAAACTTCAATGAATATGTGATAACACGAAATCGCGTCATATATTTACTATGAAATTAACCCGTTTTTACATCGGATTGACCCGTTTAACTCCCGAATATTCCGAGTTTTTATGTCTTTTTGCAGGTACCACACATCTTAGGTCAAAATAGCAGAAAACAACAAATGAACAAGTTTGCAACAAAGATCAGAAGAGAAAAGATAAATCTGCCAAGAAAACCAGAATTTGCTGCTATGACGGTCGTCACCCCCTTGCCACGACCGTAAGACACTTCAGAAGCACGTGACGCTCGTCATACCTTAGCCACGACCGTAACACGCTACTTTATGAAATATGCCCGTAACACAGTGGCCACGGCCGTAACAAGCTATATATCAGTTTATGAAATACGTGGAGAACGTGGAAAAGCTCAGCAGAAGACCTTCAGTGACTCCTGATTTCTCTCAACCCACAATTCAACCCACGATTCATCCCACTTTCCGATTCTTTCTGAAGTTTTGAAGTGAAGCCCACGAAACTACTTCCAACTGCCAGTGCATTCCTTCTCTATAAATAGCATGGATTACAAAGAGAAAGGTACAGAGCATTATTTAGATTAACCGTGCGGAAGCTCTGCCCAATTGAAAACCATCGTTTTACCAGTTCTATTTTTCTCTACAATTTGTTATTTCCTTTGTTTATTTCACTGTCCAAATAACAATTTCCAACATTAGGAAATTGTTATTCTAGTTTAGAATTTATTTCAAGCCTCAGAATTCTTTTACATTCCAAATTCCGAAGGTCCGAGTTTCCGATCTGTGGAAGAAGGACTAGAAGTATTTGCTTTATTTTCAGGTTTCCATTACATTTGGTCTACAGTTTATTTTAATTATTTAATTTAAGTTTTATTAATTATTAAGAATGTTTGTTTTACCATTCCATTATTCTGTTTACTGTGATTCTATTTTAATTGCAATGGTAGCTAGATTCTCTGTGTCGGTATGGGATAGTTAAAGACAGTAGGCATTTAATCAAAACCTAAGCTAAAACCTTAATCAACTTAAACTCTGGTTATAACTTTTTGTGTTTAAAAATAAAACCTTTTTGTTACGAAAGTAAGAAAAGTAAATAGGTTAGGATCGAGACCACGAAAGTGTGAGATTTTTACCGGATAGCTAAAGTTAGGCATTCGATTTAAATACTGAGAGCGCTTTAAAACGAATTAGAATTAATTAAGTTTTCAAAGAGTATTTTCTCAACACTTATGGGCTAGCGAAAGCAGGCATAGGGCTTTAGACGTATAATCCGAGATAAGACCACGAAAGTGTGAGTTGAGAGTTTTTAAACTGATTATTTCTACAGAACAATTAAGTTAACCATCCTTATACGCTTAGGTTCGATTAGATCCTATTAGGTCCACTCTATTTCATACCAACCGCTAATTATTATTCATTTAAAATCAATTAGTTTTACTTTCCCTTACCTCCCTAAAAACCAAACGTGACATCATTCGCCTTAGCTAAACTAGCCTTACATTCCTAGCACTAGAGTGATTACAAAGTCCCTGTGGATTCGACATTCTTTTATTACTACCGCAATAGACTGTGCACTTGCAGTTAAGATACTGTTAGACACATTAGGTCGATCGCACATCAAGTTTTTGGCACCGTTGCCGGGGACTTTGATATAGTCACTAGTGCACTCCTAAAGTAGCAATGTCTAGACTAAGGCAACTATTTATTTTTCCCTCTGTGTATGCCAAATACTCGCTCTCAAGGCGATCCTTTGCATATACCAATAAACGATATCGAGCGTTATCTCAGAATTAGAAGACGAATTCAGGAGCACCGTGAACTCAACAATCTTTCTCCGTCTAAACTTCTGGATATTGACGAACTACGAAGAATGGCTGAACCACCGCCTCCACCTCGTCCTCTTAAGGATTACGCAGTTCCTTCTCAAGCGGAGCCTCACAACAGTATTGTTGCTCCTGCTATTGCTCGAAATGATTTCGAGCTGAAACCTTCGCTTCTTACTGTCGTTCAGCAGAACCAATTTTCTGGATCTCCTACTGACGACCCGAATCTACATTTGTCAGTGTTTGTGCAGTACGCAGACACTGTGAAAGCGAATGAAGTAAACCCCGAGGCGATACGATTGCGCCTATTTCCCTTTCTTTAAGAGACGAGCTCGCTTGGCTCCAATCTCTTCCTTCAAACTCAATCACCACATGGGATGAGTTGAAGAAGGTCTTCTTAGCTAGATATTTCCCACCAAGCAAAACTGCTATGCTCAGAGCCAACATCAATGGTTTCAGACAAAAAGACAACGAATCTCTATTCGAAGCTTGGGAACGCTATAAGGATATGCTAAGACTCTGTCCTCATCATGGTTTAGAAGAATGGGTGATTATTCACACATTCTATAACGGTCTCTTGTACAACACAAGATTGACTATAGACGCTGCTGGTGGTGGCGCACTGATGGATAAACCATACGCCGATGCAAACCAACTTATCGAAAGCATGGCTCAGAACCATTACCAATGGGGAAGCGAGAGAGCTAATGTAGAGAAATCTCAAACGAAAGGTGCCATGGTCGAAGTGAATAGCCTGGATCAAGTTAACGCTAAAGTGGAAGCTCTTACCCAAAAGCTAGAGAACCTTACCATCACTCCCGCAGCTACCGTAGCTGCAGTAGCCCAAACTTGCGATTTATGTGGTCTTCAATCACATCTTGCTCCAGAATGCCCACTTCTAACCGGAGTTCCAGGCGAACAAGCAAACTACGTACAGGGAAATCCTTACAGTAATACCTACAACCCAGGTTGGAAGAATCATCCGAATTTCTCGCGTACAAAAGCAACAACGCGTTGTATGCACCTGGACAAGCTCCTGCTGTACCACCTGGTTATCCGAAAGCTATCCCAAATCATCCTAATAACGGACCTAATACTTCCAACGTTCCTAGGAAATCTAATCTGGAAATCATGATAGAACACTTCATTGCCTCTCAATCCCAGACCAATAAGGACGTTCTAAATCAGAATTTACACACCAATGAGCAAATTAAGCAATTATCTAGCAAGGTCGATGCTTTAGCTACCCACAACAAGATGCTTGAAACTCAAATTTCTCAAGTAGCCCAACAACAAGCACCTACTGCTGCTCCTGCTGGAGTATTTCCTGGTCAACCACAACCTAACCCAAAAGGACACGCTAACGCTGTGATACTAAGGAGTGGAAAAGAACTTGACGGACCTGTTGATCCGAGACTAGAAAACCCAGCAATGTACCAAAAGCAAGACAAGCCAAGTGAAAACGAGAGCAAACCAAAAGAAAAGGAAAACGAGAACCAAGAGGCAGTGGAAAAAGAGAAACCTGATGTGCCTCCACTGCCTTATAAACCACCAATTCCATATCCTTAGAGATTAACCAATTCCAAAACGATGGGCCAATTCAAGAAATTCGTTGAACTTCTGAAACAACTAAATATCACAATACCGTTTACAGAAGCCATCACCCAGATGCCCTCATACGCTAAGTTTCTTAAGGAAATCCTATCTAACAAGAAAAAGATAGAAGATAACGGAATAGTTACACTCACCGCTGAGTGTAGCGCTATTATTCAAAATAACATGCCTCCTAAGTTAAAAGACCCAGGTAGTTTCTCTATACCCTGTAACATTGGAAAGTTCGTCATAGACAAAGCTTTAAGCGACTTAGGAGCAAGTATTAGTGTCATGCCCTTATCTATTTGCAAAAAGCTGGAGATGGGAGAACTTAGACCCACAAAAATGTCTGTTCAATTAGCTGACCGATCAGTTAAATACCCTATAGGTATATTGGAAAACGTTCCAGTTAGAATAGGTCAATTCTATATCCCAACTGATTTCATAATCATGGACATTACCGAAGATTCAGTTACCCCTATCATATTTGTAAGACCTTTCCTAGCCACAGTTGGAGCTATAATTGACATAAAGAAGGGCAGACTAACATTCGAAGTCGGAGAGGAAAAAGTGGAATTCATCCTTACTCAATTCTTACAAGCACCAGCCATGAACGACACATGTTATCTACTCGATGTTATAGACGAGTGCGTAAGAGAGATGGAAACTGAACAAACCACATACTCTGAAATAATGAAAGTTCAAACCCCTCTGATATTCGAAGACGACAATTGGCGAGAACCATATCAAGATGATAGTCTAAGCGAAAGTCTAGCACTCACACCTAATCATATGCCATGTCCGAAGAAACCAGGTTTAGAATTAAAAACTTTACCTAACAACCTACGATACGAATTCCTAGATACTGAACGTACTCGACCTGTTATAGTAAATTCCAGTTTAGGAACGCTCGAAACTCAGAAACTTTTAGACGTTCTAAGGAAATACCCTACCGCATTAGGTTATAACATATCCGATTTAAAAGGAATTTTTCCTTCAATTTGTATGCACCGTATTCTGCTAGAAGAAGATTGCGAAACCTCTCGAGAACCTCAAAGAAGAATCAATCCGATCCTCAGTACTGTAGTCAGAGATGAAATCAAAAAGCTAATGGAAGCTGGAATTATATACCCAATCTCCAACAGTAAATGGCTCAGCCCAGTACATGTCGTGCCAAAGAAAGGAGGTGTCATTGTTGTGAAAAACGCACAAGGCGAATCGATAACACAAAGAGTGGTTAGTGGGCATAGAGTGTGCATTGATTATAGAAAACTAAACAAAGCCACTCGGAAAGACCATTTTCCTCTACCCTTCATTGATCAAATGTTAGAACGATTAGCCAAACACTCCTATTTCTGCTATTTAGACGGTTATTCCGGATTCTTCCAAATTCCGATTCACCCTGATGACTAAGAGAAGACTACATTCACGTGTCCCTATGGAACGTTCGCATACAGACGAATGTCTTTCGGATTGTGTAATGCCCCAGCGACCTTTCAACGATGTATGATGTCGATCTTCGCAGATTTCATCGATGACATCATGGAAGTGTTTATGGATGACTTCTCTGTGTGCGGACAAAGTTTTGAAGGATGCTTATCTAATCTAGAGAATGTTTTAGAAAGATGTGTGAAAGTAAACCTTGTCCTTAACTGGGAAAAATGTCATTTCATGGTCAGAGAAGGAATCGTACTTGGACATGTTATCTCCAATAAAGGAATTGAAGTTGATAAAGCTAAGATAGAAGTGATTAAAGAAATCCAACCACCCAAGACCGTTCGAGAAATACGAAGTTTTCTAGGACACGCCGGTTTTTATCGATGATTTATCAAATATTTCTCAAAAATTACAAAACCACTTACCGGTCTATTAATGAAGGATGTTGAGTTCATATTCGATGACGATTGTCTCACAGCTTTTGAAACCCTTAAAACAGCACTTATTTCCGCACCAATCATGCAACCACCCGATTGGAGGTTACCTTTCGAAATCATGTGCGATGCAAGTGATTACGTCGTAGGCGCAGTTCTTGGACAAAGAAAGGACAAGAAACTTCACGCAATTTACTACGCCAGCAGAACGCTAGACTCGGCTCAGATGAACTACGCCACAACTGAGAAAGAACTGTTAGCAGTGGTCTTCGCACTTGACAAATTCCGTTCTTACCTCGTAGGAGCAAAAATCATCATTTATACGGACCACGCTGCTATCCGATACCTACTTACCAAGAAGGATGCAAAACCCAGACTCCTCCGATGGATCTTACTTTTACAAGAATTCGACTTAGAAATTAAAGATAAGAAAGGAACCGAAAACGTCGTAGCGGATCATTTATCAAGATTAGAAGGTATAAAACCCGAACAAGTGCCAATTAACGATGATTTTCCGTATGAACATCTGATAGCACAAATGATAAGAGACCTAGCTCAATTGGATTTAAACAAACCAGAAGCTGAGGAAGTCGTGGAAGCAATCAATACGACCGTAGGACTGCCATGGTATGCTGACATAGTCAACTATTTAGCTGCTGGTGCGCTTCTGTTCGCGTTAAAAAGTGACGCGCGAGGGAATCGAATCTGAATTCGAATTCTCTGGATACCATTCCTATGGCAGCTACCTGTTGTTGTCGGCTGACATTCTTTCGTGGTTTCCCTCGGGATACCATTCCTATGTCATGTTCCTTTTTCTTTGGAAAACTGGTTCCAACCCTCTTAGTTCCACTGGAAGATCCTATTTCTTTGACCAGACGTCCTGTTCGAACTCCTTCCTCTAGCCGCATTCCCATGCTTACCATCTCGGTGAAATCTCCGGGAGCGCTAGCGATCATTCCTTCGTAGTAAAATGGGACAAGAGTGTTTAAGAAAACCTTGGTCATTTCCTTCTCCTCTAACGGTGGGTTGACTTGCGCAGCAATTTCCCTCCAACGTTGTGCATATTCTTTGAATGTCTCTCTTTCCTTCTGAGACATGGAGCGGAGTTGATCCCGATTTGGAGCCATGTCCAAGTTAAATTTGTATTGTTGGACAAAGGCTTCGCCTAAGTCGTTGAATGTCTGGATATTCGCGCTGTCTAGTCCCATGTACCACTTCAGTGCGGCGCCTGTGAGACTATCTTGGAAATAGTGAATCAACAATTGGTGATTGTCATTGTATGTAGACATTTTCCTAGCGTACATCGTAAGATGACTCTGCGGGAAGGAATTTCCTTTATACTTTTCAAAGTCAGGGACTTTGAACTTTGCAGGTATCCTTACGCGAGGAACTAAGCATAAATCATGGGCGTTCTTCCCAAACAATTTCTTCCCACGGATTGTTTTAATCTCAAGCTGCATCTTGAGGAGCTGTTCCTGGAGAGTCTCCATCTGGCCACGAGGATTCGTGTTGTAGCCTGGATTATGGTGGACTTCTTCGTCTGCAGTAGTGTGAACTACGGAAGCTGAGTTCGTCATGATTGGTTGAGAAACCGTCATTGTGACTTGCGGAAAAGTTACTCCATGTTGTGGAGTAAGTGTTGAGTTTTGCAAAGTAGGCACTTCAAGCGTGGTTGTTTGTACCTGAGAAGTCGGTTGACGAAATCCGATGCCGAAATTGAAAGGCATGCCCCATGGATAACCTTCTAGCATACTGAAGAGTGAACTACTGGCTGCAATAGTTGAAACTGGAGTAGTAGTGGTCTCTGAAATCGTCGCTTGATTTTGACTGCTCAATGTTGCTTGCTGACTTTGTGCGGTTGCCAACGAATTGACCAAAGAAGTGAGTCTCTCTACCTCTTCTTGCAGCGTTGTCACTGTGCTACGAAGCTCAACATTTTCTTGCTCAAAGCCTTCCATTATTTTTCTTCTTTTTGAACGTGTATTGTATGTACGAGTTGGCTGTGGACGTGGTCGAGAAACTCTAAGACGCGACAACTTGGCGATCTTTTCCTTTCTGGAAAGAATTCCAAAAGATCAGACTCTAATCAACAAACTCGATATGCAAAGTATGATGCATGATTATGAATGCAAAGAGAAAAATTTCCAAAGAATTTACACTAAAAGAGAAATTTCTGGCAAATATTTGGATGGAACACTCATGTTTTATTGATTATTGAAAGAAGATTACAACAATTTTTGTTTTTGAGCACGGCTCGTACAAGTGATAAAATAAATGATAAAATTACAATCTAAACTAATTAATCGTCTTCGTCGGATGAAGATCCAAAGGCTTGATGTAGCTTCAGCTTCAAGATTTCTTTCCCATAGTGAGCTTTTAGCTCAGCTTTCTCGGCTTTTAGCTTGCTAATGACTTTCTTCCATTCGTCGGGAGCAGGATCGCTGGTTGTCATTTCTTGAAGCTTTCTTTTCCTTTTTTTGATGTATCTCCTGATCGCGTTATCTTTCTGGAGAATCTTCTCATCTTTCTCCATGAGCCATTCATCCTGGAAGTAAAGCGTCTTTTCATGATCTTTGACCTACTTCTTAAGCTTCTCATTTTCGAGATCAGTCTTAAGTAACTTGTCTTCCAAAGCTTCTTTCTCAAGCCTCATCTTGGCCAAAGCTTCTTGATATTCTCCCATAGTCTTGACGGGAAAAATTGTTGATCTAGAAGCTGTTGAGAACATGGGTTCCTCATAAGCATAAGGCATTCGAAATTCCTTTGCTCTTTTCTTCACCCAAGAAGTGTAGATTTCCATGGCTACACAATTCCTTGCATTTCCTTTTTCCTTCCTTCGGATGTGATGCCAAGCTCTGATCATTCTGGCTTTCAATCCTTGGGAATCCTCCCCTTCATGATAGAAGTAGCTCTCCACTGTAAAACCAAGAGGTTTACTAGAGTTTGCATACCCGAGTTGACGTCTCGCCAAGAATGGGTTGTAGTTGATTCCTCCTTTTGTACCGATGAGAGGTACGTTGGCAAATTCTCCACAACTTTCAATGATTTCCATCTCATTGTCTGCCAAGGTATACCAATGGATATCGTCGTTTGTAAGAGACATGAGTCTTCGAGAACAATGCCAATTGTCTTTGTTTTCGCGAAAGATAGGAGATTTAGGCAAGTGTGAGACAATCCATTTGAAAAATAGAGGTACACAACACACAATAGTTCCATCTCCTTGACGATTCCTATGATGAATGGAGAAATATGTGTCACCAAGCAAAGTGGGAACGGGGTTTCCAATCAAAAAAATCCTTATGGCGTTGATATCAACGAAACTTGGGAAACAACACCAATCCATAGATGAGTAGAGCTAAAACAGCTTCAAAGGCTACCATACTACCGGCTTCAGAGAATTTAAGAGCCTTCTCCATTAGGAACTTTGAAGTTAGTCCTAAGAGTTTTCCTTTGGTAGTTGGGTTTTTGTCTATCTCAGATTTCTTTAAGTGTGTCATTGTTGCAATGACTGGTGACTTAGGAATGGCTTCCAAACCATTGAAAGGCACTTTGTCTGATACTGAGATACCTAGGATGTGTGCGTACTCTTCCAAAGTAGGCATCAACTGATAGTCAGGGAAAGTGAAACAATGATAGACTGGATCGTAAAACTGAACGAAAGTTTTGAGAAGTCCTTCATCAACGTTAGTGTTCAGAATAGTTAAAAGAGTTCCATAGCGTCTTCTGCAATCCTAGGGGTCTTCTACCAAGGATGCTAACTCTTTCAACTTTCCTACATCAGGAATTCTAAAACCTGTATCTCTTGGTGAATCTTCCTCGACGTCCATCACTCTAACCTAAAATATTTACAAAGAAAAATCTCTAAATTCTTTGGAAATGGGAAGAGAAATGAAGTTTTGAATGAATGCATGAATGCTACAAACATGGTTAGTAGTTATACACACGGTCAAGCGTTCGAAGTCACGAGCATGACCAACGATAAGAATCAAACGTGGGTAAGTTCTAAGGGCTTATTCATCTGTGAAACGGGTTCTACTGATAATACAGGCTCAACGCTTCTCTTTGAAATATTATCGGATTTGTTGAATACTCGAAGTCCAATAATATTTTTCAAGAAAAACTCGCCTGATCATAGTCTCGCATGACAATTATTCTAGGCTTACGCCTGAATAATTTCGCACTACATCCTAAATGGCGGGATGGGTTATGTGTTCTCTGACCACTCGACCGTTAGTTCTCTTGAAAGCAAAATGTCTTCACAAATACTTGCTGAACACAAATACTCCCAAAACAACCTCCACTGAGAGGGGGATCTCAAATTAACTCCGTAAGTACTGAGACTTCTCACAAGTTAATAGGACTATACCCCCACCTAGATCTTAAAATGTTTCTTAAATCCAGGTTAGGATTTCTTTCCATCAGATGAAATCGCGAAAATACACAATAAAGAAAAACAAACATATGCACATATGAAAGCTTAACCCCTTTTTTTCTTTTTGAAAACAAAAAAGCTTGGTGCTCTTGAGCAGAGTCACATTTTTTTTTTTAAAATCAAAATTTTAGCGTACTCCCCAGCAGAGTCGCCATTTTTTCTGTTCGCGTTTAAAAGTGACACGCGAGGGAATCGAATCTGAATTCGAATTCTCTGGCTCGAAACGATTTAATCTTTTGATTTGTTTATAAAGATGCCGTGAGCATCAAGCTTTATTATTTTCAACACAAGAAAATGATTATGAAAAAGGGGAAAGCTGTTAATACCCTCAATTGATATGATATGCATTACAACTAGCGCAAACTAGACGCAACACATTGGGGAGATTCCGGGTAAGGGGGTTTGTTATATAAAGGGAATAGATGGAACACCCTAAATATATATGGTTTTCCATAGCTTTATATATGAATATGTTTGATATGTTTGTGTGTTTTAAATTGCTATTTCTATGATTGGGAAAGTTTCTCCTTTGGGATTTTAAGAAGGATAGATTATGTGGGATCCTAGTGTTTGTTATTATGGTGCTCGCAAAGATCATTGGGATCTTCTGCATACATATCCCTTAATGGGAATCAGAGCATTTGTAGCTCGGATCTAAAGGGATCTATGGTTTGTTTGGTTTGAGGAAGAAAGAAATTTGCTCGCCAAGGATGAGACCTTGTGCCTACGTATTCTCAAAAGGATGTTGAGAAAGTCAGAGCAATCGTAGTTCCCACTTATGCTAGTGGAAGCAACGGGAGTTAATAAGAGACACAGACAAATGTCATCTTAATGAAAAATGTATCTAATCTATTTCATCACATACATTTTGAAAAGTTTGATTGATTGGATCTTTCGTCGTAAGTTATAGGTGTCTTGCTTGAGTGTACAAGCGTTACCACTTACGAGTTTAAGAAAGATGTTTGAAAAAGATGATTGAATCTTTTAATTGTAAGCATTGGGTGTTTTGCTTGAGTGTACAAGCGTTACCACTTACGATTAAGAGATGTTTTTGTTTTGAAAAGAGTTTGAAAAGCTTTTGACTGTATGTGATGTGATAGATGAGATACTTCTTCCATAGAGATGATTAACATCTAAATCTCGAGGAGAAATTGATTGGATTTAAGGGGATGCTTTTAAGAAGCCCATGGGTCCTTGTATTGTAAGCCCAAGAGAAGGCATTCCGAGGGTCATCGAGGGTCCTTGTATGAAGCTCAAGAGGAAGCTATAGGGTATGGCTGGCTTTAGCTTTAATAGGGATTTCACCGGGAAACCATCCTCTTAGGATTAAGAGCAATTTCACCGGGAAATTATACTCTCTGGGTTCTATCCCAATGCGGGTGATTCTTTGTATTGGAAGCCCAATAGGAGGCTGTTAAGATATTTCCTGGTCTCTTTCTTGTATGATGCCCAAGAGAAGGCTAAACTCAATGAGGAGTTCTTTTGAACGAAGCCCAAGAGGAGGCTGACTCAACAGGGGAATGTTGTCTTATATGGAGCCTAAGCGGAGGCTAAACTCAGATGAATGAGTTTTCTTATATGAAGCCTAAGAGGAGGCTGAACTTAGATGAAATGAGTTACCTTGTACAAAGCCCAAGAGGAGGCTATCTCTGTGGGGAACCTATTGGTTAGACTAGTTGTTATGTTATAACTAGACAGTTGTATAAACAAGCGTATGAAGTTTATTCACAGGAGTTTATGAAGGAAATATAAACAAGTGTGTGTAAAACGAACGTTTAAAACGAGCGTAACTTGATTATTTACAAGTTTGAATTGTGTACAAGGAAGTAAATATGTACACGAACGAGTATTTATGTACAGGAGGATGTGGATGTACATAGGAGGGTTGGGACTTACACCATAAGGGAGGCTCATTGGTTTAAAAGCAGTTTCACAGGGAATAATGCTCCTTTTAATACCAATGGTATTCAGTGTATATACAAGTGAAATGAAAACAAACGGACGAAGTTTGTCTGTACTTGAGTATTTACAGAGTATCTGTATTATGTACAAGGAAAATTAATATGTACATGAAAGAATTTGATATGTACAAGGAAATATGTATGTATATAAAAAGAATTTTGGGACTTACACCGTAAGGGAGGCCCATGATCGGTTAAGAAATTCGAGAGAAAACGAATTCAGTTTTATCGTCAAATCGGATCGATCATGGAAAAAGATGTAAGTTTGATGAAAAGTTTTGAAAAAAATGATCTTGAAAGTGTTTTTGAAAGATGAAATTTACTTACAAGAAGTTTGGAAAAGAATCGGGCTTCGAAAGTTTGAAAAAATCACCTTTGAAAGTGCTTTGAAAAGTACTCAAAAGTATCGTTTTCGGCTCGATAAAAATACAATCAGATGAAAGTTTTTCTGAATTTTTTTGACACTATCATAAAATAGATATGTTAATTGACAAGTGTACAAAAAATCACCTCAAAATGAGGAGTTTTGATTGGGTTTTGAAAGAGTTAAAGTTTAAAAAAAATATGAAGAAAAAATGACAAAGTTTGGCAAAAATGGTCCCAAGGCTATTCGAACCCGGGACCATTGAGCAAGGCGTGGCAAGAATGACTTAAGAGTGAGCTGGCAACCGCTGGGGCGGCAATACATCCGTGTATTGAGTTCAAACCATGTTATAATATTATAAACCAAATGTTTGAATTTGAAAAAACGCGCGCAAGCTTCTTCTTCTTCCCCGATCCTTCAATCAGCCATGGATTGCTTGTTTCTCAATGAAATTGCTTGATGTAAACATCAAACTTGATCGAAATTGAACCAGGAACATGATGATGTGGTTTAATTTCATTTATTTTTAGCTTAACATGATTAAATTCCCAGAAATCACGAAGAACCCTAATTCCTAAAAATCAAATTGAAATCGTGTATGGTGATGGAATTAAGCAATTGATTTAGGGTTATTGATCAGTGATAGTGCAGAAACAAAACGGCCAAGAGCTTTTTGAAATGGAAGCAAGAAATCATGGATTTCGAAGTTGAGTTACATACCTCTTGAAGCTGAGATCGGAATCTTTGATGGAGTGTTTCCAGAACTGTTTTGATGATTCCTATAGCACCAACGGACTTCAAGGATCGTGTGAGGATGGTCTGCTCACCATGAATTCGCCTGGATCATTCCAACCAAGTCCACCTGCACATGCTTCAAAGTGAAACTCGAAATCGATGTTAGAGGTGTTACAGGTTGAAGTTAATGGTCTGCATCATCCATATGGAGTATGTTGATGATGTTTGAGTGAAAAAAACACAACTTGCTTGAGCCAAAGATCAAATTCGAAGGTTAAGGCAGTTTTGGCAAGTTTGGAAGCATGAAATGCAAATCTGTTTTTTAATGATTCTTATGTTGATTTTAAGTTACAAACCAATTACATATGTTGTTTATGACACGTTAGACACCAAATCTCTCATGTTTTTTCACAAGTTTTGAAAAATACAAGATTTCTCAAATTGAACTATGTTACTTGAATTTTAAGAAAGAATTGAGAAAGCTTGTTTTGGCATAGCTTTGGTGTAGTTTGAAATGGAAAACATGACCTCTATTTATAGGTCAAAAGATCAGAATGGCAAGTGAAGAAGATAGGCTTTGGTTTGGACAACTTGCCTTAGAGGGCAAGAAAGTCATTTTTGCAATAAATGCAAAAGGAAGCTTCCGTTTAACCATGGTTAAATCTCACCTTGATCTTATCTCATCATAATTACTTTCAACTGATTTTTCTCAGCTCTAGCCTATCTCCAATTAGTGACAAGGCTTCTAGAAAGAGATTTTGCAAAAAATGACTTGTAATTTTGAAAGTTGTATTTGAAAATCCATGGTTTTGGAGCTCTATGTTTCAAAATAAAAAGTATAGCTAGACACAATGGATTTGCAAGTTCTTGGACATTTTGGAAAGCTTGTTTCAAGGGCTACAACTTTCATGTTTTGAGTTTTTTCTAATTCCAAATGGAACTATGTGAAAAATTGCCATGAAAGTAGGAAAAAATGTGAATTTTAACACTTGAAAATTATTCTGAGTGTTGAAAATTTTGACTTTTTGTTGACTTTTCCATATTTCTTGATTTTTTATGATCATGATGGATAATTTGAAGTATTTTGATGATTGAAAAGTTTTATTTTGAAAAAGTTGACCAAAAGTCAAAGTTTGACTTTTCAGTGCAGATGAAATTTCATCAGATGATTCAGAAATTGACTGATGAATTCTGTGAACTTCTGTGATGTTTTGAATCCAGAAATTAGGTCAATATGTGGTATTTAGGATATGAAGATCAATCTCCAATCAAAAAAGTCTTTCATTGATCAGAAAATCAGTAATTGCTTGTCCTCGATGAAAACCCTAATTGGTCGATCCTCGATAGATCATGAGGAAAAATTTGATATCTGAAGATCAGAGGTTGATGATTGACCAAGATATATCAATTTAGGTGAGTGAAACTCAAACCCTAATTGATTACCTCTTGAATCAGATGAAAATTTGATGAAACCCTAATTTTGACCTGTAGAAGCTACACCCGATTAATTCTGTTCTGAACTGTTAGTGATGCAATGATGCAATTAGGTCAAAAATTGGGGTATGACAGCTTCCACCGGATTTAACTTACCAACAGAAAAAGAAATTCTTCCACGATCTCAAATATTACTATTGGGACGAACCACTTTTATTCAAAAGAGGACCTGATGGAATTTTCCGCCGTTGTATACCCGAAGAAGAGATAGAGGATGTTATTTCTCACTGTCATTCATCTCCCTATGGCGGACATGCTAACACTTCTAAAACCTGTGCCAAAATTCTACAAGCCGGCCTTTTCTGGCCTAATCTTTGGAAGGATGTCCACATCGCCGTTAAAAACTATGATCGCTGCCAACGCACCAGTAATATCTCAAGACGCGATGAAATGCCTCAGAATGGAATACTAGAAGTCGAAGTCTTTGATGTTTGGGGAATTGACTTCATGGGACCCTTCCCATCTTCTTTCAGAAACAAATTTATACTCGTAGCTGTCGATTATGTTTCAAAATGGATCGAGGCTATAGCTTCTCCTATAAATGATACACGAGTAGTAATAAAGCTCTTTAAGAATACAATCTTTCCATGATTCGGTGTACCTAGACTTGTCATTAGTGACGGTGACTCTCATTTTATTTCGAAGATATTTGACAAATTACTATCTAAATATGGAGTCAAGCACCGCGTAGCAACACCTTATCATCCACAAACTAGCGGACAAGTCGAAGTTTCGAACAGAGAAATTAAACAAATCTTAGAGAAAACTGTCGCTATATCTAGAAAAGATTGGTCATCCAAGCTTAACGAAGCTTTATGGGCTTATAGGACAGCTTATAAGACTCCTATTGGAACTACACCTTTCAAGCTTGTGTACGGAAAATCCTGTCATCTCCCGGTAGAATTAGAACACAAAGCTTATTAGGCAATAAAAACGCTCAATATTAACTACACTGCTGCTGGCGAGAAACGAATCCTCGACTTACATGAACTGGAAGAATTAAGATTAGACGCTTATGAAAACGCTAAAATATACAAAGAACGAACCAAAAAATGGCACGATAAGAGCTTATCCCGGAAAGAATTCAGTGTGGGAGACGTCGTACTCCTATTTAATTCTAGACTTAGGCTCTTTCCTGGAAAACTTAAATCTAGATGGTCTGGTCCTTTCGAAATTACAAAAGTGTTCCCTAGCGGAGCGATAGAAATTAAGGATAGGAATAGTGCCCCGTTCATTGTAAACGGACAACGTTTAAAACAATATCATCATATTGAGAATAGGGATTATATTAATAGTCTAAAACTTGTAGAACTGCCCACTATTTCTCCCGAATGATTTTTCACTAGGCACTTCGTCAGGCTTATGACGTTAAAAACAGCGCTTCATCGGAGGCAACCCATTTATTTGTTTTTGGTTGCTATTTTATCTTTCGTTTCCGTTTTATTTCTTTTATAATCGTTATTTCTTTTTCAAAATTTTATAAAAACTGCTGCTGATTTCAAAACAACTTTACTTGCCACAGGATTTCTGAAAAAGTCTTTTTCTCTCTTACTTTCTCCTCTACTCTGTTTCCCCCGTTTTACTTTTGCTATGGATCCTCCACAAAACTTTATGGAAACCACCTTTAGAGGAAGAAACCAAAGAAGAAGGTTTGAGGCTTTGTCTCAACGAGACATCAGTTTGACCCTATATCATGATGAACCCACTATGGACGCTTTAGGCATAACTGATAGTGTGTTTTATATGCTTAACCAATTGGGATGGGAGAAATCCCACCTTAAGTCTAGGTTTATCACGTACCGAGAGCTTACCCTTGAATTCCTGAGTTCCCTAGTCTATATACCTGAACACGGTGTCGGAGCCAGAAAAGGAATAATAGCCTTCAGACTTTTCGGTATTGAGTTCACCTATAACCATAGGGATTTAGCTGATCTACTAGGATTCCCTAGCGGACCCTTTGCTTTTACTACCACTCAGGCGGATTTAATGGATTTTGAGCTGGATTACTTTTGGGGTTCCTTAACCGGAAACTATCACCCTGACCCGGATAGCATGGATAACAAAGAGATACATAACCCCGCTATCCGCTATTTCCATAGGATTCTAGATCACACTTTATTTGGGAAAGAACATAATCAAACTGTTGTATCCAAGGATGAGGTATTTTTGCTTTACTGTATGAACCAAGGACGCCCTGTTAATGCTGTCCCATTCCTAATGAAAACCTTTACTCGCATTAGTGAGGACCCTAATGAATCTGTCAGTGTGGGAGGATTAGTTACCATGATTGCAAATGCTCTCGGAATTTGTTACCAATTGAATAATTGTGCACCATATGGATTAATTAGGCCTATGAACATTGACTTCTGTTTCAACCACCGGATAATAGGAAATCTAGGTCCTGCACCCTATGAATACCAGATAAGGAATGAAGTTGTCACTCTCTTTACCCTTCCCGACCATGCCAAAGTAAGTGTCCACAACCGAGATAACTAGCTATATGAACTGACTCCTCTTGACCATTCTTCAACACCGGAAACACCACAATCCTATTATGTTGCTGATAACATCATGTCTGAAGAAACAGATCCTGAAACCCCTCCTGGTTACCATGATTTTACCAATATGGCTGAAGCACCAGAAGCCCCTGACATAACCCAAGGAGAGTACACTACACACTTGACTACCATTTTAACCACTTTGGATACTTATAAGACCGACATTGATGGAATCAAGGATGAATTGAAGAGTATGCGTCTGGATATCGTTGGTTTTACTGACATCACTGTGGAACAATTTTATAACAACACCAAGGCTTTAGAAGAATTAAAATCAAAGATTGGATGAAGTAGCAGTTCAGTTTTTAGCTTTAGCATTTTTTTTCATTTTTGTTTTGTTTCTAGGTAGTTTCCCTTTCTGTCAGAATATTTAATTTCATTTTCAGTTTTGCAAAATTTCCTTCCTGTAAAAAAGAACAAGTATTCAGTTTAATATCAATTTCATTGTTTGTTTTTCCATTTCAATTTACATTCAGTTTTTTCTTTACAATGAAATTTTTTGTTTTTCTTTTATTCGGATGGTATGATGTTCTGATTATTGGAGTATGTGCTGAATGGATTAATATCATGTTTACATTGGACTATTTTTGGTATGTTTAATATGCTGTGTTTTAATAACTGTTTTATTCTGTGCAAGTATATCTCTGTTCTGCTTAATTATGCAAATTTTGTTGCTGTTACGACCGTCACCCAATCCCTAACGACCGTCACACGCCCTTTAGCGTGTTACGCTCGTCATCCCTGTGTTACGACCGTAACACGGGTTATATCAGTAACCCCTTAGCAGACAGCGTTCTTTTCTTCTTCTTCAACCTTTACTTCTTCTTCTTCCATAACCTTCAAACCGTCCTACTACCTCCTTAATTTCCCACTCATTCCACTTAACTCACCATTAATCCCATCTCATTTTCCAACTTCCCCATTATTTCCCTTCACTATATATACCTCATATCATCCGTATCCTTCACTCATTCCAACCCACACCCCACTTTCACTCTAACTCTTGCATGCAAATGGAAAATATCAACCAGCAAATCCCAGGCATCAACCTACGTGAGGGTGACCAAGGCGAAACCCAACGAACCAAGTTTTTGAAGTTTCAATGTCGAGGTCTCCATCCTACTAGGTACGTCGACATTGACTGCCTGAGAGACCTTGGATTTCTTGAAGGTGTCCAACATCTTCTCCAGAATGTCAACCTTTGAACCCTTTGTAGCCATCCCCAGCCCACGTATGAAAACCTCACTCTTGAGTTCCTGAGCTCCTTCTGTTACATAACCCCTAATGGTCCAACCAATCAGCTTTCTGGCGTGGCGAAGTTCCGCATTTTCGGTACCGAGTACGAGTTCTCTCAGAATGCATTCGCATGATTGCTCGACTTCTGTACTGATGAAGGTGCCCACCTTCGTGTACCCGACAACTTCGGCGAGGAATCCTTTAATCTGTGGCATAGCGTAACCAACAACCGTGCCAACTCCTACGATCACCTCAATGCCACACAAATCCATAATCCTTCCATTCGCTATTTCCATCGAATCCTTTGCAACACCATTTTCACAAGAGACAATAACCATAAGCTCAACTCCAAAGAGTTATTCTTCATGCACTGCGCGTTCACCGGCCAGAAAATCAACGCCGCGCCCTTTCTCTTGGGCCACATTCATTCCATTTGCACGAGAGGCGACAAACCTTTCTATTTCGGAGGGCTTGTCACTTCTCTTGCCTTGGCTTTGAATCATGGCGACACCCTTGCTCATCTACCCTCCCGAGCACCGGTTTTGCTCACCTTGGACCATTGCAAATCTGCTAATCTTATCCACGAGCGGGATGACGGCAAGTTCCATCCAGTGATACGGAACATTGTTTATTCTAACATTGTTCTGCCTTGCAGGGACCGTATTGATCCATAAAATCGAGCCAATTGGCTGTTTGAACTTGAAGCCCCTGAAGGCCATGCTCCTGTGCATGGTGAGCTACCTGTCGCTCCCGCGGATGAGATGCAGGAAGAACTGGATCGAGCTGCACCAACCCCTAACATCCTTGAGTCTTCCTCTGCTCCACCTCCTCTCACTTATGAAGACATTCTCCGAGCCATTCATCAGCAGAATCTTATGAATGCCGCAGCTGAGAGGAAGCATCAGGAGCGTTACGACAACTTATTTGCACAAAATGCCCAAATCCTGAGTGGTCAGCGCTCCATGAACGAAAAGCTGGATGAAACCCTTTGTGAGTTGAATGCTTTGAGGATGGATGTCACATCTCTTGGACCCCAGAGCACTGACTCTAAAGCCACTCCCTCCAGAAGATCTCGTATAAGAAGTCGAGGCCGTGGTCATCAGTAGTTTCTATTTTCCTTTTCCTTTCTGAATTCTGTTGTTTTTCCTGATGTATTTTGAATTTTTCCCCGCCGATATATCATAACATTGGGACAATGTTTGATATAGTGTGGGAGGAGTACCGCATTTTCAATTTAAACGAGTAATTTCCATTTCCTATGTTTAGGAATTTTTCGTTGTTTCATCTACCTGTTTTATTTAGCCATACCAAAAAATTTTCGCTTTATTTTCGTATATCCATTGTTACCTATTTTAAACGAAATCATAGTTAGAAATCCGATAACGATTCAAAAAGAACAATACGTTTATGACACCTTTGACTCCCCACTTACGCGATCCGTTTCAATAACTGTTATATCGATATTTTAAGTTTTAAGTCCTAAAATAACCCCTAGTAGTGTATACTAGCAGTCGGCACCGTCTGAACACAAAACCACGTGGAGAGCCGATGAATATAAGTGGATGATCTCGGTAAATTTTTTAGAAAAATGTTACATGCTTTAAGGAAATAGGTAATGCACCAATTAAATTAGGCGATCCTTACCCGATCGTTTAATCCAACGGATGCAAAAGCCTTACTTAGTAACATAAGAGTCCATTGATTAGGTGGTTTAGAAGCATCTGGTACTAAACTTGGTAGGGCAGACTACGATTTGATCCCCCGCATCTTACAATTGGATAGAAAGGTTGCCACATTATTGTGCCAGAAACCATTGTGCTATGATCAGAACCACTAACCGGCTACTCCACTACGTGCGTGCTAAGGCAATAGGCTTAATGTGATTGCGCGAGAACGAAACCGGGTGAAATAGGTACAAGAAACTTTTAAGTTGAATTATAATGGAATAATTGAATGTTTTGTTTAAAACGGAAAGTCAACGACTAGCTTGTTGCTTGTGTCATTAGCGTATCGTTAGTGTTTTACTTAATTGTCGGTCAAACTAGCTTAAGATTTCCTGTAATAATTTGAAAACAAAAAGGTATACTAGGCATGTGCGTCTATAAAAAACTTGTCCGACTTTTCTAAAATTGTTTATTTTGCTTGAGGACAAGCAAAGGTTTAAGTATGGGGGGATTTGATAACACGAAATCGCATCATATATTTACTATGAAATTAACCCGTTTTTACATCGGATTGACCCGTTTAACTCCCGAATATTCCGAGTTTTTATGTCTTTTTGCAGGTACCACACATCTCAGGTCAAAATAGCAGAAAACAACAAATGAACAAGTTTGCAACAAAGATCAGAAGAGAAAAGATAAATCTGCCAAGAAAACCAGAATTTGCTGCTATGACGGTCGTCACCCCCTTGCCACGACCGTAAGACACTTCAGAAGCACGTGACGCTCGTCATACCTTAGCCACGACCGTAACACGCTACTTTATGAAATATGCCCGTAACACAGTGGCCACGGCCGTAACAAGCTATATATCAGTTTATGAAATACGTGGAGAACGTGGAAAAGCTCAGCAGAAGACCTTCAGTGACTCCTGATTTCTCTCAACCCACAATTCAACCCACGATTCATCCCACTTTCCGATTCTTTCTGAAGTTTTGAAGTGAAACCCACGAAACTACTTCCAACTGCCAGTGCATTCCTTCTCTATAAATAGCATGGATTACAAAGAGAAAGGTACAGAGAATTATTGAGATTAACCGTGGGGAAGCTCTGCCCAATTGAAAACCATCGTTTTACCAGTTCTATTTTTCTCTACAATTTGTTATTTCCTTTGTTTATTTCACTGTCCAAATAACAATTTCCAACATTAGGAAATTGTTATTCTAGTTTAGAATTTATTTCAAGCCTCAGAATTCTTTTACATTCCAAATTCCGAAGGTCCGAGTTTCCGATCTATGGAAGAAGGACTAGAAGTATTTGCTTTATTTTCAGGTATCCATTACATTTGGTTCACAGTTTATTTTAATTATTTAATTTAACTTTTATTAATTATTAAGAATGTTTGCTTTACCATTCCACTATTATGTTTACTGTGATTCTATTTTAATTTCAATGGCTAGCTAGATTCTCTGTGTCGGTATGGGATAGTTAAAGACAGTAGGCATTTAATCAAAACCTAAGCTAAAACCTTAATCAACTTAAACTCTGGTTATAACTTTTTGTGTTTAAAAATAAAACCTTTTTTTTACGAAAGTAAGAAAATTAAATAGGTTAGGATCGAGACCACGAAAGTGTGAGATTTTTACCAGATAGCTAAAGTTAGGCATTCGATTTAAATACAGCGAGAGCGCTTTAAAATGAATTAGAATTAATTAAGTTTTCAAAGAGTATTTTCTAAACACTTATGGGCTAGTGAAAGCAGGCATAGGGCTTTAGACGTATAATCCGAGATAAGACCATGAAAGTGTGAGTTGAGGGTTTTTAAACTGATTATTTCTACAGAACAATTAAGTTAACCCTCCTTATACGCTCAGGTTCGATTAGATCCTATTAGGTCCACTCTATTTCATACCGACCGCTAATTATTATTCATTTAAAATCAATTAATTTTACTTTCCCTTACCTCCCTAAAAACCAAACGTGACATTATTCGCCTTAGCTAAACTAGCCTTACTTTCCTAGCACTAGAGTGATTACAAAGTCCCTGTGGATTTGACATTCTTTTATTACTACCACGATAGACTGTGCACTTGCAGTTAAGATACCGTTAGACACATTAGGTCGATCGCACATCCATATGAAACAAAAATGATCTCTTAGAGGACATCTTAAGCTTTCTAAAAAGTCCAAGATCACTCCCAAATGATGAAAATTGAGCAAGATATAGTTGGTGCAAGTTTGGAAATTTTAAGAAAGTGCATGAAAGATATATTGAGCAATTTAGAAATTTTTCCAAATGGGCCTATATTTTTATGATTAGAACTTGTTTCTAACATTATCAAGAGGCTCCAAGCCCATTCATGCGCCATTTTAATATTTATTGTATTTATTTTTTATTTTATTCATTAAAAATCAAATTAAATCAAAATAAAATATAATATCAAATATGATGCATGCAAGGTTGGAGATCTGAGTTTCTTGAGGCCTAAATAACACTATGCAAGCTGGCCATGAACGTACAAGGGATGATTGGCAAGAGATTGACCAATTTTGGAAACTTTACATTTGATTTTTCAATAAAATATTTTTCAATGAATGCAAAATATTTTCTTCACAAATTCTTGACCTAATACACTCCTTATAAGTACAACATCATGGCCATATGTTGGGGACACGAGTTGCAGCCTCTTACAAACCCTGGAAAATTGTCCATAATTTCAAGTTTCTAAGGAAAACTCAAAGCCAAATTTCTAGCCGTTTTCACTCAATTCTAAGGATCGAAGCATACTGTAATACGGTGGGAGAAATGACTTTGGATTGTTTTGCTTTTGATCGCAAATGTTGCGGATAACAAGAGTCGCCATAGACTTTTCTTTTATCCAATTAAGGGAAGGTGAAAAAAGCAGAAAAAAACCTTCGTTAGATTCTGAGTAAGGGAGAAGATTATGAAAAGGGAAGGTATTAGCACCCTTTTCATCCGTAGTTATCTACGGGCTCTTAGTTGCTTTAACTCACTTTAAAATTTGCTTTCTGTGTGTGTGTTTGAAAAATGTTTTTGAAAAGGCATTTCGCTTTGACTTCGTAATGATTTACGATGGAATGTATACGAAGTGTTCGGAAATGTTTCATTTTGAAAAGTGTTTTAACTTTGTAAAAGTGTGAGGTGTGAAAAGATGTTTTGATGGAGCAAGCAACTAAAAGTCTTATTACCTACTCAAAACGGTCGTTACCGTGTTATTTTACTTTCCTTTAGAATAGTTCTATCCATACCATTAGTTGGTAGGTAACCCTATTCGTTGGATGTAAAGGTACATTCGAAGGGACATCGGATGGTTATAGAAGGCAACTTGTAGGAGTATCCTAGCACATTCGTAGGGGCGATCATCACTTTTCGTAGGCAACAATCGAGGGACGAGATCATGTATTCGTAGGAAACATCGAGGTTCATCGAGGGACTATGATCTTTGTATCGAAGGGACTATGATGATATGTTTGTAGGCAATGGTGCTAGGATACCTCTACGTTCGAGGGACTTGACCGTTTATTCAAAAGGAAATGAGAGAGAATAGCCTAGGGGGTGCATGTGTGAAGAGAGTGTGTTGAATTCAGATAAGTTATCTTGCTATTAGAAGTGATCTACGTTCATTTTTATCTTGCCATACACGCCTAGTTACTAGCAGTTTATATGGGTGCGGAAAGTAAATTGCGGAAAGTAAAGTGCGGAAAGTAAATCCTACGCTATTACATGGCTTTGGGGCAGTTACATAATATAGGAGTGCGGAAAGTAAATCCTAATTAAAACTATTACATCCCATGAGCAGTTACATAATATGGAAAAAAGAAATGCGAGAAAATTATCCTAACTATTACAACCTAGAAGTAGATACATAATAATCAGAAAAATAATAAAATTGCAAATAAGAGAAAATATGTTAGTAAAAAAAAGATTTTGAGTTAGGAAATTTTTTTAAGGTTAGTAAACCTAATTAGATGAGAAAATAATTTTTGGGAATTTTCTGGATTGATTTTAGTAAGGAAAAACAATTAAAAGTCAATTTTTTGGTTAATTAACAATTAATTAAATATGCATGCAAAAATATAATTTTTATGCCAAAAATTAAATCAGCATTTTTCTGACCTAAATGCAAAAAGAAAATATTTTTTTGTGATTTTTAATGTGTTAGAAAAAATATTTGAAAAGAAATTAAATTAATTGAAGAAAAATGGAAAAATAAGAAGAAAAAAAAAAGGGTCAGAGTGCTTCTAGATGAAATTCTCCCAGAAGCTAGAGCTTCTAGGAGACCTCTTGCTGACCATGCCCAGAAGTAAGCACTTTTGGGGGTTCTTGCGCTGGAAGTGCCCAGAAATTGAAATTTCTAGGGCTTTTCTGGCCTGGAGACGCCCAGAAGTAAGCACTTCTGGGGTTTTCTGTGGAAGATGCGCCCAGAAGCTGGAGCTTCTGGGATGTAGCGTGCTGCAATGAAGGCCAGAAGCTGGAGCTTCTGGGCATGTCTTCTGGAAACCTGAAATTTCAAAAAATGTTAAGTAAAAAGACAAGGTTCGAACCCATGTCCTCTTGAACAAACACGCGCTGCCTTGCCATCTGAGCTGAGTGGACTATCTGTTAACAATATGAAACAAAAGGAATACAAAGGGAATGGATTTCTGAGAAAACATTGAATCAGAAAACGCGCGCAAGAGTCATCTTCTTCATTCAAATATTTGAACCTTTAGCTACGGTTTCTGCTTTCCGTGGCTAAATCCATGCAAATCAAATCACTACGAAATATGCAATATAAATGGAATATATAACCATAGATCAACTGGAAACAAGATTCTGAACACAATGGTGCCCTTGGTTCCTTCGAATTTATCCTAAATAAGAAAACCCTAATTCAAGGTTTTAAAACCTAGCCATGGCATATCTCGGTTCCGGTACCTAAACTCAAATTGATCTATACAGAAACATTCAAACATCAAAACGAATAGGAATATGCAATTAAAATGTATTTATAATGCACGAAACATAGAAATCGAATTTGGATAAAAGTTGTGCAAACCGTGATTTGTATATTACGTTTCTGAACGTATTTGTGATCTGTGAACGTCTGGGAAGACTCAAGGGACCTCCAGGAATGTGTTGGATTGCTTAGAATCCCTTGAATTGGACAGAAACTATGGCTGCTAGTAGCTTGCAAGGCACGGTTTTTTGAAGCTTGGAATAG
This sequence comes from Vicia sativa, assembly GCA_021764765.1. Classification (NCBI taxonomy): domain Eukaryota; kingdom Viridiplantae; phylum Streptophyta; class Magnoliopsida; order Fabales; family Fabaceae; genus Vicia; species Vicia sativa. Next base: position 131,313,269 of record CM038793.1, on the reverse strand, counting down.
GGTTCTTGAGGCCAGAATTTCGTCCCTTGTGCATGTAGTAACATCATGTATTTATAATAGAGTGAATTAGGTCAAGAATTGTAAGAAGAAATCAAGCCAATCAATGAGAAATTATTTGATTTTGAATCAAACCAAATATTTCCTTTTTGAGCCAATTTTAATCAAATATTTCCTTTTTGGACCTCAAGGATGAGAGAAAATCCATCTTGCAATTAATTTTTGATTTTCTATCTTTTATTTTAATTAAATTGGTTTTAAATGATTAAAAATCCAAAATAAATAAAAAATAAAAGATAAATTCGTGGCCTTGGGCTTGGAGGTTCCAATTCAGCTGAGGAACATGTTTGAATCAAGAAAAGTTAGGCCCATTTGCAAAAATTTTGGTTTTGTCATGTATTTCTCTTTGTGCACCTCCTCAAAAATGCTCAACTTGGACAAGGAGTATCTTGCTCAATTTTTAACATTTTAGGGTGTTCTTGGAGTTTTTATAAAGCCCAAGATGTCTTCTAAACAGCCTTTTTGGTTTCATCTTCATTGGAGTTTCCATGCTCATGAACACTTCTTTGCAAAAAGTTGACTTTTTGTTGACTTTTAAAATGACCTGTAATGTTTTGATCCATAACTTCCAAATGAAGCATTTTCTACCCAAGCTTGTGAGACATGAAGTTGTAGAGAATTGAATTCTCTTCAAATGAGCTGTGGTGGAACAATTTTTGATAAAGTATGTGAAAGTTATGCTTGGTCAAAGTTCTGTTGACTTTTGTTTGAGAAAGCCCAATTTAGAAACTTTGACTTTTGATCAATTCTTGATTTTTCTTGAGGAATCATGATCAACCCTTGATCAAATGATGAATATCACTTCAAAAAATTGATGTTGACCAAAAATTATGAAGTTTAACTATATGTTGACCATAGTTGACTTTTTGTCCAATACAACTAATTTTCAACCATCTGAGCAATTGTCTGAGAAAACTTGACTTGTAAGGCTTGAAACTTGACATGGAGATTCTTTGAAGCATATGGTGAAGCATAATGATCACTTGAAGTGTCAGAGACCATATTTATTTGAGAATGGCCAAAACCCCAGTTTGGGGTGATTACTTAGGAGATGGTTTATCTGGTCTACCCTTATGAAATCCTTGAGTATGGATATGTGAAATGTCTTGAGAAGTAGGAGGCCAAATTTTGGGGTATAACAGTTGCCCCTGTTCAATCTTCTTGTACTGGAAGGGTTAGATTGGTATGCTGCCTTTCGTGACCTGGAAGTAGAAGATGATTGAACACTCGAGTACACCTGAAAATTTGCACTCGCTGTTGGTTCATGATGTGCTGGAATGGGCTTATAGATGCCATTTGGAGAAGCTGTGTCGGAGATTGATTCATACGCTAGACTCGCAAATATCGTTTGAATAGGAGAAACATTGGAGATGGGCTTAAGATGCCATCAGAAGAGACTAATGCTGGGGAATGAGCCGTACGCTAGACTCTGTAGGTATTTTGAACGTAGAAGAAAGCATAGAGATGGGCTTATGATGCCATCTGCGGGCGATTGATGTCGAGTCGTACGTTAGACTTCACGCTCGTCTTTGAATGAGGTTATTGGTATGTATTGATTTTTAACCAAATATGCAGCATGTTGAAGGTGGAGAGCTGTCGACAAGTAGTCGGAGATGGGCTTAAAGATGCCATCCGGGGCAACTGGGTCGTATGCTAGACTCTGTAGTTGCTGTTGATAATAATAGAGATTCAGAATAAACCTTCGTCTTGGATATTCTCGAGGTGGATATTTTGCAGAATGCGGATAGCTTTCCCGTCTTGCTTCGGGTGTTGCTCCAATGTCCGCCGCCTGGAGACAATTTGTATGGTCTTTCAGATTGGGTTTCCCGTCTTGTTCCAGGCATTAATCTTTCACCTGTTGCCTGGAAGTGATTTTCATGGTTGTTCAGATAGTTCTCCCGTATTGCTTTGGGTATTAATCTTTGACCTTTCGTTCGGAAAATAGCTTCTCATGGTTGTTTAGATAGTTCTGTCGTCTTCTTTTGGTTATTAATCTTTAACCTTGCATTTGAAAAATAGCTTTTACCTGTTAGGGAAATAAATCTCGACAGGGTATGGTTAGTTCTATGCAGATTATGATGCATGCAAGCATATGACAAGGTTCTTGAATGATATGTGCACATGTTATGATTTTTATGAATAATGTATGAATGTAGATGTTGTGGTATTTCAAAACATATCCATCTTGAAGAAGATATGAATGTTCTGCTGGAGATTTTGACTTCTGCTTGGGGATGAAGTTGTTGAAAACCCTGACTTGGAGGGGAAAGAGATGTTTTTGATTCCTCCGATGCACTATCTGACCAAGTTTTCGAGTCTAGATGTTAATGTTATTGGAAAGAATAACAACTAGGAGGTACTCCACTGGGGATCTTGTGCGCAGATCTTGTTGGGTGAGTATCCGAATGCCGCTTGGAGACTGGCGTAACGTGGCAACGCTAAAGAGGAGTAAAGCTGATGAGATTTGAAGAATCCTTTGACTCGGGAATAAGAGGGGTGTAGGTTTCCTCCGATGCACTATCTGACCGAGTTTCGAGTATGGATATTGCTGCTGTAGGGGGGTGATAATCATCGAGAGACATTCCGATGGGGATAAATATCTCTGTGTATATACGAGATAAACTATTACTGCTCGGAGACTGATGTAACGAGGTGAAGTTGATCAAGATCGTTGCTCGGGGACTGATGTGATGAAGCTTGAAGTGTTGGTATTTCGTCAGAGAAGTTTTGTCTTTGTAGGGAGAGGGATGACTCTGTGGGGATTGTGGAGGTATTTCTCGTGAAAGTGACTCTGTGGGGATTGTATTGATGACTTTAGTCATCATCTCAACTCCTAGAGCCTGTAGTAATTACTTTTTGTTCGTTTGCTTTTCGTATGTTTGTGAACATATGTTTATTGTCAGATGCATATAATCATTCAAACCAATCATTGGACTTTATGCAAGAAACAACAAAAATGAACACTGTAAAAGAATGAATTTGCATTAATTTTGAAAGATTGGCGTATGGCCAAACAATTTGTATACAAGAGACGAATAAAAGTAAAAGCTATGCGGAAATAATCTCGTTGAGTTTCAATAATGCTAGTGCTCATATATTTCGACTATCTCATCTCCTTGCTGTCAGTAGATAGTGAGGGAATTGATTTTCGCCGTTTGAATCTTGAATGCTGATAGTATTCTGTAGGTAGGTGATCTGGACGAGACATAATCATACGCTTAAATCCCTAACTTTTGCCTAGACCGCCCTCTCGGGTTTTCAGTCTACCGGGATACCCTTTTTTGCCCAAGCCGCCTTTGCAGGTTTTCGACTTTCCGGGTGTACATTTTTTTGTATATATCCATAACTTTTGCCCGAACCCTTTTGGGTCGCCAGGATGCCCTTACTTTTGCCTAGGTCAGTCGACCTAGCGGGTCCCGTTCATACCTAGTATTTTTTGACTATGTCCGCATTCACAGGGTGTGGGAAGTCTTCTCCATCCATGGTTCTAAGTAGCATAGCTTCGCCGGAAAATACTATTTTGACTACAAACGGTCCCTCATAGGTGGGAGTCCATTTGCCCCTGGGGTCACCTTGTGGAAGGATGATGCGCTTGACTACTAGATCACCGACTTTGTACGCTTGGTGCTTGACTTTCTGGTTGAATGCTCTGATCATTCGCTTCTAGTAGATCTGTCCATTGCAGATGGATGCGAGTCATTTTTCGTCGATCAAATTGATCTGATCGAGGCGAGTCTGGATCCATTCGTCCTCACCTAGCTCTGCGTCCTGGAGGACCCTGGTTGAGGGTACCTGAACCTCGATTGGTAAGACTGCTTCCATACCGTATACGAGAGAGAAGGGAGTTGCCCCTGTAGATGTTCGTACTGTAATGCGGTAACCATGGAGAGAAAATGGCAACATCTCGTGCCAATCCTTGTAAGTCACTGTCATCTTTTGTATCATCTTCTTGATATTCTTGTTGGCGGCTTCCACTGCGCCATTCATCATAGGCCGATATGGAGAAGCATTGTGATGTTTGATCTTGAACTGCGTGCAGAGTTCGATGATCATTTTGTTGTTGAGGTTGGTACCATTATCTGTGATAATCCTTTCGGGAGTGCCGTACCGACAGATAAGATTATGCTTGATGAATCGAGCCACAACATTCTTGGTAACAGATGCGAACGAGGCTGCTTCTACCCACTTGGTGAAATAGTCAATTGCCACAAGGATGAAATGGTGTCCATTAGAAGCGGTAGGCTTGATTTCTCCGATCATGACAAAGCCCCACATTTCGAAAGGCCAAGGAGCGGTCAGAACATTCAGTGGTACTGCATATATCTGGCATTTGTGACAAGACTGAGCATAGCGGTTACAATCAGCTTCCATGGTGGACCAATAGTACCCTGTTTTCAGAATCTTTTTAGCCATTGTATGTCCACTGGAGTGGGTACCGAATGTGCCTTCGTGTAATTCTTCCATGATCCGTTCTACAGTTTTCTGATCTACACAGCGGAGTCAACACAAGTCGTGATTGCGCTTGTATAAGATGTCGTTGCTGAGAAAGAATTTGGAAGCGAATCTTCTCAAGAATTTCTTGTCATTGATAGATGCCCGTGCGGGATATTCCTGAGTCTCGAGATACCTCTTCACTTCGTAAAACTAAGGCTTCTCTTCTGTATCGAGTTCGTAACAGTATGCTGGTTTGTCAAACTTTTCGATGATGATCTGAGGAGCTTCGTTGTCCCATCTGACCTTGAACATAGATGACATAGTAGCTAACGCGTCTGCCAACTGATTCTCTTCTCGTGGAATATGATCAAAGGTGATCTCTTCGAAGTAAGGGATCAGACTCAAAACATGCTCCCGATATGGAATGAGATTCGGATGTTTCGTATCTCACTCGCCTTTAATCTGACTGATCACTAAAGTTGAATCTCCATACACTTGCAAGAAGTTGATTCTTAATTCAATGGCAGCTTTGATACCCATGATGCACGCTTCATATTCGGCCATATTGTTAGTGCAATTGAAACATAATCTGGCGGTGAAAGGCGTGTGTCCGTCTGTAGGGATGTAATGATGGCGCCAATGCCATTGCCAAGTGCGCTTGAGGCTCCATCAAAGACAATGGTCCATCGGGATCCTGGTTCAGGTCCTTCATCTGGTCCTGGTTCTTTGCAATCAGTAACGAACAAAACATCTCCGTCTGGAAATTCAAACTGCATAGATGGATAGTCATCTACGCTTGATGAGCCAAATGATCGGCTACTACACTTCATTTGATCGCCTTCTAAGTAGTATAGTGGATGTCGTATTCGGTCAAGATCATTTGCCATCTTTCTATTCTTCCGGAGAGAGCAGGTTTCTCGAATATGTATTTCATCGGATCCATCTTAGAGATCAACAGGGTAGTGTGAGCCAACATATACCGTCTTAGTCGGCGAGTAGCCCAAGCCAAAGCGCTACAAGTTTTCTCGAGCTGTGAGTATCTTGTTTCACAGTCGATAAAATTTTTGCTAAGGTAGTATATTGCATACTCTTTTCGACCAGACTCGTCATGTTGCCCCAACACACACCGCATTGAGTTCTCTAACACTGTCAAGTACATGATAAGAGGTCTTCCTTTGGCGGGCGACATCAGAATAGGAGGATTTTATAGATACTCCTTGATTTTGTCAATAGCAATCTGGCAATTGTCGTTCCATTCCACTACTTGATCTTTCTTCAATAACTTGAAGATTGACTCACAAGTAGCAGTTAGATGTGCAATAAATCTGCCAATGTAGTTCAACCGTCCCAAGAAACCTTTGACTTCTTTCTCGGTGTGGGGCGCTGGCATTTCTTGGATAGCTTTAACCTTGGCGGGGTCAACTTCAATACCTTTACCACTGACAACAAACCCTAGGAGTTTACCGGATCTGACTCCAAAGGTGCACTTGTTGGGATTAAGTCTTAGTCTGTACTTCTTTAGTCTATCAAATAGTTTCTGCAAATGATCGAGATGTTCTTCTTCAGTCGGTGATCGAGCTATCATGTCGTCGACATAGACCTCTATCTCGTGATGAATCATGTCATGAAATAATGCCACCATGGCACGTTGATAAGTGGCGCCAGTGTTCTTCAGTCTGAACGACATGACCTTGTAGCAGAATGTGCCCCACTGTGTAACGAAAGTAGTCTTCTCCATGTCTTCAGGAACCATTTTGATCTGATTGTAACCGGAGAAACCATCCATGAAGGAGAAAACCTTATGTTGAACGGTGTTGTCGACTAGAACATCAAAATGAGGAAGTGGAAAATCGTCTTCCGGACTCGCTCTATTTAAATCTCTGTAATCCACACACATTCGTACTTTGCCATCCTTCTATGGTATAGGTACCACATTCGCATCCGACTGTGGATAAGAAGTAACAGCTAGGAAACTGGCATTGAACTGTTTCATGACTTCGGCTTTGATTTTCTCAGACATCTCCGGACGCATGCGTCGAACCTTCTATTTCATTGGGAGAAAACCCTCTTTTGTCGGTAACGTGTACCACAATGTCAATGTCTAAACCTGGCATATCTTCGTACGACCAAGCAAAAACCTCGATATAGTCTCGTAGCATCTGAATCAATCTTTCTTTGACATTGTTCTCAAGTCCTGCTTCTATCTTGATCTCTTTTCTATCTTCATTAGTACCCAAATTTACAACCTCAACTAGCTCTTCGTGTGGCTGTATAACTTGCTCTTCTTGTTGTAGCAGTCTGACAAGTTCTCCTGGCACTTCACAATCTTCCTCACCTTCGTCTTCGGCTTGGTAGATCGGTTTATCGAAGTCATATTTAGCAATAGCATAGCTGTTTTAAACGAGATTCAGAGTGAATTTGCAGTGTATCACGTGGGTGTGTGTAAGAACACATAGCTTTTGAAGGGGTGATAAAGTAAAAGAAAGAAAACAACTTTTAAATGCAAAATTCCAACGATTTTATTGAATGAAAATATGCAAATGACAGATAATAACCCTCACAGACGAGCCATGATGCCCCGGGCAAGGCACTAGGCTTTAAAGTTTATTGTTCAAAAAACGAAAAGCAAAACAGAAACAAAAGCAATTACTCCTGTCTAAAGGAGATTTGTATGACGTCTTCAGTATTCCTATTGCTGAGTCCGTTGTCGGGAGTTGCGAAGATCCACTTGCTGATGTCGAAGTCGTTGTCGTCGTCTTCTATAGCATGGACTCCATTCTGACTGATTTGGAAAGGAAGTTGTCCGGCACGTTCGCGGCGTATCATCTTCTAACCTTTGATTGTGAAGCCTACACCTGTCTTGTCAGACTTGAAAGGAAGATCAGGGAGCTGGCCCCAAATAGTATTACCACCTTCTTCCACTGCAGCTTGAGCATCCTTCAGCGAGGCCATTCTGGGCGGCACTTGTGTAACTTCAGGAGTGACAAGAGAGTCAACAGGCATGACTCTTGGAACTGTTTCAAAAGCTTGACATGGAGTTTCAAAGAATTCACCCTCTATCTCGAGATATTGGAATGAATGTAGATGACTGACCATGTATTCCTCTTCACCGCATACTGTAATAACCTTCCCCTTCACTGGGTACTTCAGCTTCTGATGCAAGGTAGAGGTAACAACGCCTGCCCCATGTATCCAAGGGCATCCAAGTAGGCAAGAGTAAGATGGAAGGATGTCCATGACAAAGAAAGTGGCGTCAAAAGTCTGGGAACCGACTTTAACAGGCAGAATGAGCTCTCCAAGTACTGTTCGTTTAGAACCATCAAAAGCTCTCACAATTATGTCACTGGGCTTCAAGACCAATCCTTCAACACCAAGTCGATCAAAAGCACTCTTCAGTAGGATATTCAGAGTAGAGCCGGTATCTACCAAAACATGAGACAACGTGATACCCTTGCATTCAACAAAGATGTGCAAGGATTTATTGTGTTTCTTTTCGGCAGGAGTTAAATCAGCATCAGAGAAGCCTAGGCCGTTGTGGCAGCCAGGCTAGCAATACAAACTTCAAACTGATCATTAGTAGTGTCTTGCGGTACATGGGCATTCTTCAGAAACTTCACCAAGGCATTAGCATGAGCCTCAGAGCACAAGAGTAGAGCAAGCATGGATATCTTGGATGGAGTCTGTCCCAACTGTTCCACAATATTGTAGTCACTCTTCTTGATAATCTTCAGAATTTCCTCCATTTCTTGTTTGGAGGTATCTTCAGCAACTTCCTTTGGTACTTCTGTCTGAGCAGGATGAGTTACTGGTTCTTTCCCTCGCGCCTCGGCAACTGGTTGAATAGCTGGAATGCGAGTTGGAGTCGCAGTGTCTTTTGGAGGAGAGATTTCTGGAGAGAACACTCTTCCGGTTCTATTCACCTTACTTGATCCGGTGATATTGTCAATGTCAGGAATGGTAGCTTCAACTGTAATATCCTCAATGGTCAGAGGGTCTTGCTTGACGCCATGATAATAAACCTCAGCTCCATAGTTCCAAGGTATAGCTTTGTCAGAGGAGTATGGAACTGGTCCAGGAGAAGTATTGATGAGAGGTGCCACTCTAGGCACAAGATCAGCAGAGGAAATCCTTATTGTGTTAACATCAGCATAGTCTTCTGGGAAGTCGTCTCCCCATCCGGTCGCCTTAACATCTTCAATAGGAATCTTGTAGCTTTTAGGAACAGTATACTTCACCATGTAATCGTACTTTCCACATGGCTTCCCCAAGGTATCCTAGACTTCTGGTACAATTTCGCTCATGTCTTTGATTTTCAAATTCTTAGACAAGTCTTCACACAGACTCTCCACATGTGATGGCTTCAGAAATAGCACTTCGCGGTTATCCATCATGCACTAAATACGTCTTCTCAACCAAGCACAACCATCAGGTGCAGATGGGCACCAACGACAATTCTCTGGGCATCCTGGATTGACACCGGCTTGCAGCAGATTCTTCTTAACAGTCATCAGAGGAATGGTCAAGTCATCTATATTGAAAACATAAGAGTTCTTGTCAATAGCATTGGAACTTTTGCCATGGTTAGGCATTGGTGCATTGATCACATTCGGAGTCTCAACAGGAGGATCAAACTCAATCTCTTTAGCTTCAATCATGTCTTGAATCTTGTTCTTCAGAGCCCAACAATCATCAGTGTTATGTCCTGGGTTGTTGGAGTGGTAAGCACACTTAGCATTAGGATTGTATCTCGGAGAGGAAGTGTTTATATTTTGAGGAGGATCCCTCGAGGTAATCAGCTCTACTTTCAACATGTGTTGCAATGCTTGCGACAATGGCATGTTGATCTTCGTAAACTATCTTCGTGGCGCGTTCTGGTTACGCGCGTTGTCTCGCTGAGGCTGTGCTGGTGTAGGATTTGGAGATCACAATTGCCCCCACAGATTGAGCACGATCGGTTTTGGCTCGGATTTTCTGACCATACACAGCATTGGCCTCCTTCTTACCACCAAAAGATCTCTTCGCAGCATTTGATGATGACTCTACATGAATCTTTCCGCTCTTGATACCAGCTTTAATAAGTTCTCCCGTCAATATCAACTCGGTGAATCCAGCTGAATAGTTTCCAATCATATGATTGAAGAATGGACCTGTCAGTGTGCCCATAAACATGTCAACCAACTCCCTATTGGACAAGGGTGGTTGAACTCTGCCTGATAAATCTCTCCATTTTTGAGCATACTCTTTGAACTTCTCGTCGCGACCCATAGACATGCTTTGTAGTTCCATGCGAGTGGGTGCCAATTCAGCATTGTACTGGTACTGTTTGTAGAAAGCTTCCGCTAAGTCATTCCAAGTATGAATGTAGGTATTCTCTAGCTGATAATACCACTCCAACTGAGCTCCGGACAAACTTTCTTGAAAGAAATGGATCCACAACTTCCTGTCATCAGTGTGGGGATGGATCTTCTGAACATAGGACTTCAAGTGCAGCTTCGGACAAGAAATGCCATCATTCTTGGCAAAAGTAGGAACCTTGAACTTGCGAGGAATCACCACACCAGGAACAAGACTTAGATCATCAAAATTCAGCCCGGACATTTTTAGATTTTCCACAGCATTCAGACGGTCTTCAAGTTGTTTGTATTTGTCATCCTCAAAAGAATATTGCTCGCTCTCATAATCTTCTTCCTTCTTCTCAGGCTCACGCTGGTCTTCTTCGTTGCCCTTGACACTTCCCTCAGTTTTGACACTCTCTGAGAGTTCTATCCGGCTAACCACTCAAGGACCACCTTTGTGACGTCTGCCCATGTTGAGAACACCAATGACCTTCTTCTTCTTGTTGATGAGTTTCTTCAGATCTTCTTGGCCTTGGACCAAGCTGGTGAACATTTCCTGGAACTGAGCATTCTGAGCCTGAAGATCTTTGACAGTATGTTCAAGAGCCATTTCTGCTAAAATAAATAGCGAGAAAATGAGAAAACCGATCTTCAATGTACCTGTTATGAAATGTTATGCCATGATATGCGATGTTTATGCAAATGCAATGCAATGTTTTCAAGGACCTTAGGAATTTAAATTTGTTAAACAAGCATGAACAAACTTTATTAGTTTCTTTTTATTCTTTTTCTTTTTAAGTACAAAAGATAGTTCGGAAGAATAAAAGAACAAAGATCCTAAAGCTCTAAGTCTCCCATGGGCGCTTCCTCTTGGTGTTGAAGTAGGCGTTGATGTTCCGTTCCTCTTGAAGTAGCTTGGTCAACTCTAGTTCTTCTCGCTTGCATAGCACTGAGCTTCGAATGTATCCCTTTCTTATTTTAGTTGAATCCAGGATCTCTTCAAGTCTTCAAAATCGGTAGGCATGTCGGGATGGAGAACAGTATATGGTACGTCACTTATAGCAACAGGTTCCATAATTATTGGTAGAACGAGCGTGAATGGCATCATGAGGTTTTGAGCTCGAGCTCACACCCATTTGAGGTAAGGTTCCCAAGGAATGGAGTTTTGGTTCCCCAAAGTCGTGGTATCAGTCTTCTTTACCATGCCCTAAGCGTGTATGAACCTTCGTCAATAATTCTGGAGATCATGGTTGTAGTTGAACACAATATCTTGGAGAATCATATCATGAGGACCATCTCTTCGAGCATAACCAAACTGACGTAGAGCTAAAGAAGGGTTGTAAGTGATACCTCCCCTTATGCCAAGGAGTGGTACATTAGGGAATTCCCCACAACGCTCAATGAATGTGAAGTCCTTTTGAGAGAAAAGACTCCAACGGATATCTGAATGAGAGAGTGACATTAGCCTTTGAGACCACTTCAATCTTTGCTCGTTCTTCAAAACTGATTGAGGAAGGGGCGAAATAAACCACATGGAAAGCAACGGTATGCAACACATGAGAGTTCTTTTTCTTTTGATAGTACGGGCGTGGAGAGAATGTAGGATATCTCCAAGTAAAGTAGGCACTGGATTGCGAGTGAGGAATATCTTAATGGCGTTCACGTCAATGAACTGATCCGAGTTAGGAAATAGAACAAAACCATAGATTAGCAAGGCCAAGATGTCTTCGAATGCTTGGAAACTCATAGCTTTGAGGAATTCTCGGGCTTTCTTTATCAGAAATTTGGCAAGTAAACCCTTAACTCCGCTTCTTGTTTCCCAATTGGCTTTAATGTTTGAGCGCTTTAGGTGTAATGCTGATGCGATGTCTTCAAATTTAGGAACCTTTTCTAAACCGGTGAATGGCATTTGATCAAGAATAGGTGCCCCAAGTAGCTTAGAGAACTCTTCCAAGGTAGGAACCAACTAATAATCTGGGAATGTAAAGCAATGGTGTTTCGGATCAAGGAACTGGACTAAGACGTGCATCATATCTTCTTCAAAACCGGAGGTAACCAAGTCAAGTAGATAACCATGTCTTTGGATGAACTGAGCATGATCGGGAATTTATGAAACCAATTCTTTGAGCTGAGAAGGTATACCCATGAAATTGATTCGGATAGTCTTTCTAGAAGCCATAATCCCTACAATACAGAGCAAAGATAAATCCTTAGGTCCTTGAAATAGTTAGAAATGATATGCAATGCGATGATGTCATGTTAGCAAGCACAAAAAATTCACACAAGAGCCCTAGGTTTAAGGCTTGCATGAGGTATAGGTGTTTACCCCACCAAATGTTTGAGTTGGTTCATCCTGTCCTATAATAGTAACCGGGTTCTAGGAATCTCATATCATTGATCTTTCTCGTAGGCTTTATTTCGATATGACTACCAAGTGGTCGACCGAAACATCCCGAAAGTCGGATCTTAATGAGCGTAACATCGAGTATCAACCAACCTCGGTCTACACCAAAGCCGACCATCTCACTACCTTCTAATGGCCAAGATGGGTCAATTAGGGTTCTAGAAGTTGAGTTAGTGCTGGTGACACCACGCAGATGCCAAATACTTTCCTCAACTTGAGCATGAGGAACATCAGGACATCCAAAGTGTCGCACTAACGTAGCCATCATGTTGACCGTTTCGGTATACGCCTAACGGTCGAGATGATTTATTGCTACTTACCTAAGGAAACCTGGATCCGGGTGTATGATCCCCCACAAGTATAATACCCAAGCAACCCTTAAGATAAAGCATACAAGTCTAACAGAAAGGAATAAATGATCTTAAATCCCTAAGGTATTCTCTCTTTAGGGTGTCTCCCCAGCAGAGTCGCCAGTTCTATAATACGGTGGGAGAACTGACTTTGGATTATTTTGCTTTTGATCGCAAATGTTGCGGATAGCAAGAGTCTCCAACGACTTTTCTTTTATCCAATTAAGGGAAGGTGAAAAGAACAGAAAAAGACCTTCGTTAGATTCTGAGTAAGGGAGAAGGTTATGAAAAGGGAAGGTATTTGCACTCCTTTCCATCCGTAGTTATCTACGGGCTCTTAGTTGCTTCTAGCTCATCTTTAAAAATTGCTTTCTGTGAGTGTGTTTGAAAAATGTTTTGAAAAGGCATTTCGCTTTGAATTTGTAATGATTCACGTTGGAATGTATACAAAGTGTTCGGAAATGTTTTATTTTGAAAAGTGTTTGAACTTTGACAAAAGTGTGAGGTGTGAAAAGTATTTTGATGGAGCAAGAAACTAAAAGTCTTATTACCTACTCAGAATGATCGTTTTTGTGTTATTTTACTTTACTTTAGAATAGTGCTATCCATACCATTAGTTGGTAGGTAACCCTATTTGTTGGATGTAAAAGGGACATTCGAAGGGACATAGGATGGTCATAGAAGGCAACTTGTAGGAGTATCCTAGCACATTGGAAGGGACGATCATCACTTTTCGTAGGCAACAACCGAGGGACGAGATCATGTTTTCGTAGGCCATGTCGAGGGACTCATGATCTTTTATTCGAAGGGACTATGATGATATGTTTGTAGGCAACGGTGCTAGGATACCTCTACGTTCGAGGGACTTGACCATTTATTCGAAAGGCAACGCGAGAGAATTACCCTAAGGGGGTGCATGTGTGAAAAGAGTGTGTCAGATTCAGATATATTATCTTGCAATTTAGAAGTAATCTATGTCTGTTTTTATCTTGCCGTACACGCCTAATTACTAGCAGTTTATAGGGTGCGGAAAATAAATTGCGGAAAGTAAAGTGCGGAAAATAAAGTCCTACGCTATTACATGGCTTTGGGGCAGTTGCATAATAGGAGTACGGAAAGTAAAAGTCCTAATTAAACTATTACATCCCATGAGCAGTTACATAATATTGAAAAGAAAAGCGAGAAAAATAGTCCGAAACGTTACAACCTTTGAGCAGATACATAATCAGAAAATATGAGAAATTCGCATAAGAGAAAAAATGTTAGTAAAAATAAGATTTTTGAATGAGGAAAAAGATTTTAGGTTAGTCATGCTGATTAGATGATATAGAAATTTTTTGAGTATTTTTTGGATCGATTTTGATAATTAAAAGTCAATTTAATGGTTAATTAGCAATTAATTAAAATATGCATGCAAAAATATTAATTTTAATGTCAAAAATTAAATAAACATTTTTCTGATTAAAATGCAAAAGGAAAATATTTTTTTGTGATTTTTAAATGCATGAGAAAATTATTTGAAGATTAATTAAATTAAATGAAAATATTAAAGAAAAAGAAAATAGAAAAGTGTTAAAAAGAAAGGGAAGAGGTCAGGATCGAACCCAGGACTTCCTGGACAAACCAAGCGCGTGTTTACCATCTGAGCTAGCTGTGTTAGTTGTCATAGGAATACAAGCAATGAATTATAAGTGGAAACGTGTCATGTTTTGTAATTTTCAAACACAGTCAAGCTGTGGGTCCCAGGTGTAACGGATGAGCGAATCAGATGGAGCCATTGTGCCACGCATGCCTCGCCGTGGTCAGCACAGTCAACGACGCCGGAGCCCTAGCTCCGGTCGTCTTCTCCGGCAAGCTCGACCTTCAAACCTGCAAAACAGCCAAAATAAAAAGCAAAGGGATACCCTACCCCCTAATTCGACCATGGAGAACACGATGGTGGTGTCCGTTTGTCTTGAATCGGCCTGGAAAACGAGTTTCAAATCAAACAGTTCAAGGAACCCTAACAATGGCAGTTTGTGTTTCACGCGTAAAAGCTCACATGTAATGCATCAAACATGATCTAATGAGTATCCTGAATTCATACAAACAACCAAAAGAAATTAATAGTGCATGAAACATGAAAATCGAATTCAAAAAGTTTACCAAACCGGTGAGAGTTATAGAGCACGATTTGGAATGATTTTGCTTCGTATAAGGGTTGGGAATGATTGCTGGAATGCTCAGGAAGGCAATGGAATGCTTGAATCTCTTTGAAACCTGCTGGAAAATCAAATTCGAATTTGCCAACTTTGTGAAAAATTTGAGCTTTTTAGGGTTGCTTCAAGAGGCTAGGGTTTCATCCCTTGGTCTTGTGAATGCATTAGGTATTTATAGAGCAAGAGATTGGAGCACAAAGAATGAAAAAAGATGTGGCTTTTAATGCAAAAATATTTTCTCTTCAATTTTAATCAAATCTTTCCAAAATTTGATTTTCTCTTCCTTGTATGATCTTGCACGAAATTGGCATGTAATGTGGGCTTCCGTGGTCCTCAAGTTTGCTAGAAATCCAACCCAACTTGTTTTATACCTTGTTTTCATATTTTATTTAATTTAAATTTGAATAAAATGCTTTTAAATTAAAAAATAAATCAAAAAATAAGAAAAAGGTCGTGGCAAGGCATCAAGAGGTCTTATATAATATTATGATCAAGTTTGGATCATAAAATTATAGGCCCATTTGGAAAAAATTGGATTTTGTCAAATATTTTCCTTTGTGCAATTCATCAAAAATTCCCAACTTGTGCAAGGTGTATTTTGCTCAATTTTTAAGATTTTTTAGTGTTCTTGGACCATTTAGAAATCTCTAGATGTCCTCTAAACAACATCTTTGGTTTCATCTCAATTGGAGTTTCCATGCTCAATAACACTTCTCTACAAAAAGTTGACTTTTTGTTGACTTTGAAAAGGACCTGTAATGTTTTGACCCATATCTTCAAAATGAAGCATTTTATGACCATGCTTGTGAGACATGAAGTTGTAGAGAATTGAATTTTCTTCAAAATGAGAGGTTTTGGAAAAATTTCTGATAAAATATGAGAAAGTTATGCTCAGTCAAAGTTCAATTGACTTTTCCCTAGAAAACCCTAATTTGGAAAGTTTGACTTTTGATCAAATCTTGAGTTTTCTTGATGAATCATGATCGAACCATGATCAAATGATGAATTTCACTTCAAAAAATGGATGTTGACCAAAAATCATGAAGTTTGACTGTATGTTGACCATAGTTGACTTTTTGTCCAATACAATTGATTTTCAACCATCTGAGCAATTGTCTGGGGAAACTTGACTTGTAAGGCTTGAAACTTGACATGGAGATTCTTTGAAGCATATGATGAGGCATGATGACCACTGGATAGGTTGGAGGTCCATCCTGATCTGAGGATAACCAAACCCTAGTTTGGGTTGATTGCCTAGGAGAGGGTTTGTCTGGTCAACCCTTGTGAAGTCTTTGAGTAGGGATGTATGAAATGTCTTGAGAAATAGGAGGGCATATTTTTGGGTATGACATGCAGTATGTGAGCATTCTTCGGAAACTTCACTAAGGCTTTAGCATGAGCCTCAGAGCACAATAGTAGAGCCAACATGGATATCTTGGACGGAGTTTGTCCCAACTATTCCACAACATTGTAATCACTCTTCTTGATGATCTTCAGAATTTCCTCCATTTCTTGTGTAGAGGTATCTTTAGCAACTTCCTTTGGTACTTCTGTCTAAGCAGGATGAGTTGCTGGTTCTTTTCCTCGCGCTTCGGGAACTGGTTTGACAGTTGGAATGCAAGCTGGAGTCACAGTGTCTTTTGGAGGAGAGATCTCTGGAGAAAACACTCTTTCGATTCGGGTTACTTTGCTTGATCCGGTGATGTTGTCGATGTCAGGATCAGAAGCTTCAGTTGTAATGTCTTCAATGGTAAGCGGGTCTTGCTTGACGCCATGATAGTAAACCTCAGCTCCATAGTTCCACGGTATAGCTTTGTCAAAGGAATATGGAACTGGTTTGGAAGAAGTAATGATGAGAGGTGCCACTCTAGGCATAGGATCGGTAGAGGAGATCCTTATTGTGTTTACATCAGCATAGTCTTCTGGGAAATCGTCTCCCCATCTGGTTGCCTTGACATCTTGGATAGGAATCTTGTAGCTTTCAGGAACGGTATACTTCACCATATAATCAAACTTTCCACTTGGCTGGCCCAATGTATCCCAGACTTCTGGTACGACTTCGTCTTCGATCTTCAGATTCTTAGACATGTCTTCACATATATTCTCCACAGGTGAAGCTTTCCAGAATAGCACTTCTCGGTTATCTATCATGCATTGAATACGCCTTCTCAACCAAGCACATCCGTCAGGTACAGATGGGCACCAACAACAATTCTCCGGGCATCCTGGATTGACACCGGCATGCAGTATATTCTTATTAACAGTCATCAGAGGAATAGTCAAGTTGTTCACATCATAAACATAAGAGTTCTTGCCAATAGCATTGGAACTTTTCCCGTGGTTAGTGTAATACGGTGAACTGACTTTGGAAGTTGTTTTGCTTTTTATCGCAAATGTTGCGGATAACAAGAGTCGCCACCGACTTTTCTTTTATCCAATTAAGGGAAGGTGAAAAGAAAAGGAAAAGACCTTCGTTAGATTCTGAGTAAGGGAGAAGGTTATGAAAAGGGAAGGTATTAGCACCCCATTTCATCCGTAGTTATCTACGGGCTCTTAGTTGCTTCTAGCTCATTTTTTTAAAGTGCTTTCTGTGTGTTTGACAAAAAATGTTTTGAAACGGCATTTCGCTTTGACTTTGTAATAATTCATGTAGGAATGTATACAAAGTGTTCGGAAATGTTTTTGTTTTGAAAAGTATTTGAACTTTGACAAAAGTGTGAGGTGTGAAAAGTATTTTGTTTGAGCAAGGAACTGAAAGTCTTATTACCTACTCAGAATGGTCGTTTTCGTGTTGTTTTACGTTCCTTTAGAATAGTGCTATCCGTAACATTAGTTGGTAGGCAACCCTATTCGTTGGATGTAGAAGGGACATTCGAAGGGATATCGGATGGCCATGGAAGACATCTTGTAGAAGTATCCTAGCACATTCGAAGGGACGATCATCACTTTTCGTAGGCAACAATCGAGGGACGAGATCATGTATTCGTAGGCGACATCGTGGGTCTATGATCTTTGTATCGAAGGGACTATGATGATATATTTGTAGGCAACGGTGCTAGGATACCTCTACGTTCGAGGGACTTGACCATTTATTCGAAAGGCAACGCGAGAGAATTACCCTAAGGGGGTGCATGTGTGAAAAGAGTGTGTCAGATTCAGATATATTATCTTGCAATTTAGAAGTAATCTATGTCTGTTTTTATCTTGCCGTACACGCCTAATTACTAGCAGTTTATAGGGTGCGGAAAATAAATTGCGGAAAGTAAAGTGCGGAAAATAAAGTCCTACGCTATTACATGGCTTTGGGGCAGTTGCATAATAGGAGTACGGAAAGTAAAAGTCCTAATTAAACTATTACATCCCATGAGCAGTTACATAATATTGAAAAGAAAAGCGAGAAAAATAGTCCGAAACGTTACAACCTTTGAGCAGATACATAATCAGAAAATATGAGAAATTCGGATAAGAGAAAAAATGTTAGTAAAAATAAGATTTTTGAATGAGGAAAAAGATTTTAGGTTAGTCATGCTGATTAGATGATATAGAAATTTTTTGAGTATTTTTTGGATCGATTTTGATAATTAAAAGTCAATTTAATGGTTAATTAGCAATTAATTAAAATATGCATGCAAAAATATTAATTTTAATGTCAAAAATTAAATAAACATTTTTCTGATTAAAATGCAAAAGGAAAATATTTTTTTGTGATTTTTAAATGCATGAGAAAATTATTTGAAGATTAATTAAATTAAATGAAAATATTAAAGAAAAAGAAAATAGAAAAGTGTTAAAAAGAAAGGGAAGAGGTCAGGATCGAACCCAGGACTTCCTGGACAAACCAAGCGCGTGTTTACCATCTGAGCTAGCTGTGTTAGTTGTCATAGGAATACAAGCAATGAATTATAAGTGGAAACGTGTCATGTTTTGTAATTTTCAAACACAGTCAAGCTGTGGGTCCCAGGTGTAACGGATGAGCGAATCAGATGGAGCCATTGTGCCACGCATGCCTCGCCGTGGTCAGCACAGTCAACGACGCCGGAGCCCTAGCTCCGGTCGTCTTCTCCGGCAAGCTCGACCTTCAAACCTGCAAAACAGCCAAAATAAAAAGCAAAGGGATACCCTACCCCCTAATTCGACCATGGAGAACACGATGGTGGTGTCCGTTTGTCTTGAATCGGCCTGGAAAACGAGTTTCAAATCAAACAGTTCAAGGAACCCTAACAATGGCAGTTTGTGTTTCACGCGTAAAAGCTCACATGTAATGCATCAAACATGATCTAATGAGTATCCTGAATTCATACAAACAACCAAAAGAAATTAATAGTGCATGAAACATGAAAATCGAATTCAAAAAGTTTACCAAACCGGTGAGAGTTATAGAGCACGATTTGGAATGATTTTGCTTCGTATAAGGGTTGGGAATGATTGCTGGAATGCTCAGGAAGGCAATGGAATGCTTGAATCTCTTTGAAACCTGCTGGAAAATCAAATTCGAATTTGCCAACTTTGTGAAAAATTTGAGCTTTTTAGGGTTGCTTCAAGAGGCTAGGGTTTCATCCCTTGGTCTTGTGAATGCATTAGGTATTTATAGAGCAAGAGATTGGAGCACAAAGAATGAAAAAAGATGTGGCTTTTAATGCAAAAATATTTTCTCTTCAATTTTAATCAAATCTTTCCAAAATTTGATTTTCTCTTCCTTGTATGATCTTGCACGAAATTGGCATGTAATGTGGGCTTCCGTGGTCCTCAAGTTTGCTAGAAATCCAACCCAACTTGTTTTATACCTTGTTTTCATATTTTATTTAATTTAAATTTGAATAAAATGCTTTTAAATTAAAAAATAAATCAAAAAATAAGAAAAAGGTCGTGGCAAGGCATCAAGAGGTCTTATATAATATTATGATCAAGTTTGGATCATAAAATTATAGGCCCATTTGGAAAAAATTGGATTTTGTCAAATATTTTCCTTTGTGCAATTCATCAAAAATTCCCAACTTGTGCAAGGTGTATTTTGCTCAATTTTTAAGATTTTTTAGTGTTCTTGGACCATTTAGAAATCTCTAGATGTCCTCTAAACAACATCTTTGGTTTCATCTCAATTGGAGTTTCCATGCTCAATAACACTTCTCTACAAAAAGTTGACTTTTTGTTGACTTTGAAAAGGACCTGTAATGTTTTGACCCATATCTTCAAAATGAAGCATTTTATGACCATGCTTGTGAGACATGAAGTTGTAGAGAATTGAATTTTCTTCAAAATGAGAGGTTTTGGAAAAATTTCTGATAAAATATGAGAAAGTTATGCTCAGTCAAAGTTCAATTGACTTTTCCCTAGAAAACCCTAATTTGGAAAGTTTGACTTTTGATCAAATCTTGAGTTTTCTTGATGAATCATGATCGAACCATGATCAAATGATGAATTTCACTTCAAAAAATGGATGTTGACCAAAAATCATGAAGTTTGACTGTATGTTGACCATAGTTGACTTTTTGTCCAATACAATTGATTTTCAACCATCTGAGCAATTGTCTGGGGAAACTTGACTTGTAAGGCTTGAAACTTGACATGGAGATTCTTTGAAGCATATGATGAGGCATGATGACCACTGGATAGGTTGGAGGTCCATCCTGATCTGAGGATAACCAAACCCTAGTTTGGGTTGATTGCCTAGGAGAGGGTTTGTCTGGTCAACCCTTGTGAAGTCTTTGAGTAGGGATGTATGAAATGTCTTGAGAAATAGGAGGGCATATTTTTGGGTATGACATGCAGTATGTGAGCATTCTTCGGGAAACTTCACTAAGGCTTTAGCATGAGCCTCAGAGCACAATAGTAGAGCCAACATGGATATCTTGGACGGAGTTTGTCCCAACTATTCCACAACATTGTAATCACTCTTCTTGATGATCTTCAGAATTTCCTCCATTTCTTGTGTAGAGGTATCTTTAGCAACTTCCTTTGGTACTTCTGTCTAAGCAGGATGAGTTGCTGGTTCTTTTCCTCGCGCTTCGGGAACTGGTTTGACAGTTGGAATGCAAGCTGGAGTCACAGTGTCTTTTGGAGGAGAGATCTCTGGAGAAAACACTCTTTCGATTCGGGTTACTTTGCTTGATCCGGTGATGTTGTCGATGTCAGGATCAGAAGCTTCAGTTGTAATGTCTTCAATGGTAAGCGGGTCTTGCTTGACGCCATGATAGTAAACCTCAGCTCCATAGTTCCACGGTATAGCTTTGTCAAAGGAATATGGAACTGGTTTGGAAGAAGTAATGATGAGAGGTGCCACTCTAGGCATAGGATCGGTAGAGGAGATCCTTATTGTGTTTACATCAGCATAGTCTTCTGGGAAATCGTCTCCCCATCTGGTTGCCTTGACATCTTGGATAGGAATCTTGTAGCTTTCAGGAACGGTATACTTCACCATATAATCAAACTTTCCACTTGGCTGGCCCAATGTATCCCAGACTTCTGGTACGACTTCGTCTTCGATCTTCAGATTCTTAGACATGTCTTCACATATATTCTCCACAGGTGAAGCTTTCCAGAATAGCACTTCTCGGTTATCTATCATGCATTGAATACGCCTTCTCAACCAAGCACATCCGTCAGGTACAGATGGGCACCAACAACAATTCTCCGGGCATCCTGGATTGACACCGGCATGCAGTATATTCTTATTAACAGTCATCAGAGGAATAGTCAAGTTGTTCACATCATAAACATAAGAGTTCTTGCCAATAGCATTGGAACTTTTCCCGTGGTTAGTGTAATACGGTGGGAGAACTGACTTTGGAATTTGTTTTGCTTTTTATCGCAAATGTTGAGGATAGCAAGAGTTGCCACTGACTTTTCTTTTATCCAATTAAGGAAAGGTGAAAAGAACAGAAAAAGACCTTCGTTACATTCTAAGTAAGGGAGAAGCTTATGAAAAGGGAAGGTATTAACACCCCTTTCCATCCGTAGTTATCTACGGGCTCTTAGTTGCTTCTAGCTCATCTTTAAAAATTACTTTTTGTGTGTGTGTTTGAAAAATGTTTTGAAAAGGCATTTCGCTTTGGCTTTGTAATGATTCACGTTGGAATGTATACAAAGTGTTCAGAAATGTTTTATTTTGAAAAGTGTTTGAACTTTGACAAAAGTGTGAGGTGTGAAAACTATTTTGATGGAGCAAGCAACTAAAAGTCTTATTACCTACTCAGAACGACCGTTTTCGTGTTATTTTACTTTCCTTTAGAATAGTGCTATCCATACCATTAGTTGGTAGGTAACCCTATTTGTTGGATGTAAAAGGGACATTCGAAGGGACATAGGATGGTCATAGAAGGCAACTTGTAGGAGTATCCTAGCACATTGGAAGGGACGATCATCACTTTTCGTAGGCAACAACCGAGGGACGAGATCATGTTTTCGTAGGCCATGTCGAGGGACTCATGATCTTTTATTCGAAGGGACTATGATGATATGTTTGTAGGCAACGGTGCTAGGATACCTCTACGTTCGAGGGACTTGACCATTTATTCGAAAGGCAACGCGAGAGAATTACCCTAAGGGGGTGCATGTGTGAAAAGAGTGTGTCAGATTCAGATATATTATCTTGCAATTTAGAAGTAATCTATGTCTGTTTTTATCTTGCCGTACACGCCTAATTACTAGCAGTTTATAGGGTGCGGAAAATAAATTGCGGAAAGTAAAGTGCGGAAAATAAAGTCCTACGCTATTACATGGCTTTGGGGCAGTTGCATAATAGGAGTACGGAAAGTAAAAGTCCTAATTAAACTATTACATCCCATGAGCAGTTACATAATATTGAAAAGAAAAGCGAGAAAAATAGTCCGAAACGTTACAACCTTTGAGCAGATACATAATCAGAAAATATGAGAAATTCGCATAAGAGAAAAAATGTTAGTAAAAATAAGATTTTTGAATGAGGAAAAAGATTTTAGGTTAGTCATGCTGATTAGATGATATAGAAATTTTTTGAGTATTTTTTGGATCGATTTTGATAATTAAAAGTCAATTTAATGGTTAATTAGCAATTAATTAAAATATGCATGCAAAAATATTAATTTTAATGTCAAAAATTAAATAAACATTTTTCTGATTAAAATGCAAAAGGAAAATATTTTTTTGTGATTTTTAAATGCATGAGAAAATTATTTGAAGATTAATTAAATTAAATGAAAATATTAAAGAAAAAGAAAATAGAAAAGTGTTAAAAAGAAAGGGAAGAGGTCAGGATCGAACCCAGGACTTCCTGGACAAACCAAGCGCGTGTTTACCATCTGAGCTAGCTGTGTTAGTTGTCATAGGAATACAAGCAATGAATTATAAGTGGAAACGTGTCATGTTTTGTAATTTTCAAACACAGTCAAGCTGTGGGTCCCAGGTGTAACGGATGAGCGAATCAGATGGAGCCATTGTGCCACGCATGCCTCGCCGTGGTCAGCACAGTCAACGACGCCGGAGCCCTAGCTCCGGTCGTCTTCTCCGGCAAGCTCGACCTTCAAACCTGCAAAACAGCCAAAATAAAAAGCAAAGGGATACCCTACCCCCTAATTCGACCATGGAGAACACGATGGTGGTGTCCGTTTGTCTTGAATCGGCCTGGAAAACGAGTTTCAAATCAAACAGTTCAAGGAACCCTAACAATGGCAGTTTGTGTTTCACGCGTAAAAGCTCACATGTAATGCATCAAACATGATCTAATGAGTATCCTGAATTCATACAAACAACCAAAAGAAATTAATAGTGCATGAAACATGAAAATCGAATTCAAAAAGTTTACCAAACCGGTGAGAGTTATAGAGCACGATTTGGAATGATTTTGCTTCGTATAAGGGTTGGGAATGATTGCTGGAATGCTCAGGAAGGCAATGGAATGCTTGAATCTCTTTGAAACCTGCTGGAAAATCAAATTCGAATTTGCCAACTTTGTGAAAAATTTGAGCTTTTTAGGGTTGCTTCAAGAGGCTAGGGTTTCATCCCTTGGTCTTGTGAATGCATTAGGTATTTATAGAGCAAGAGATTGGAGCACAAAGAATGAAAAAAGATGTGGCTTTTAATGCAAAAATATTTTCTCTTCAATTTTAATCAAATCTTTCCAAAATTTGATTTTCTCTTCCTTGTATGATCTTGCACGAAATTGGCATGTAATGTGGGCTTCCGTGGTCCTCAAGTTTGCTAGAAATCCAACCCAACTTGTTTTATACCTTGTTTTCATATTTTATTTAATTTAAATTTGAATAAAATGCTTTTAAATTAAAAAATAAATCAAAAAATAAGAAAAAGGTCGTGGCAAGGCATCAAGAGGTCTTATATAATATTATGATCAAGTTTGGATCATAAAATTATAGGCCCATTTGGAAAAAATTGGATTTTGTCAAATATTTTCCTTTGTGCAATTCATCAAAAATTCCCAACTTGTGCAAGGTGTATTTTGCTCAATTTTTAAGATTTTTTAGTGTTCTTGGACCATTTAGAAATCTCTAGATGTCCTCTAAACAACATCTTTGGTTTCATCTCAATTGGAGTTTCCATGCTCAATAACACTTCTCTACAAAAAGTTGACTTTTTGTTGACTTTGAAAAGGACCTGTAATGTTTTGACCCATATCTTCAAAATGAAGCATTTTATGACCATGCTTGTGAGACATGAAGTTGTAGAGAATTGAATTTTCTTCAAAATGAGAGGTTTTGGAAAAATTTCTGATAAAATATGAGAAAGTTATGCTCAGTCAAAGTTCAATTGACTTTTCCCTAGAAAACCCTAATTTGGAAAGTTTGACTTTTGATCAAATCTTGAGTTTTCTTGATGAATCATGATCGAACCATGATCAAATGATGAATTTCACTTCAAAAAATGGATGTTGACCAAAAATCATGAAGTTTGACTGTATGTTGACCATAGTTGACTTTTTGTCCAATACAATTGATTTTCAACCATCTGAGCAATTGTCTGGGGAAACTTGACTTGTAAGGCTTGAAACTTGACATGGAGATTCTTTGAAGCATATGATGAGGCATGATGACCACTGGATAGGTTGGAGGTCCATCCTGATCTGAGGATAACCAAACCCTAGTTTGGGTTGATTGCCTAGGAGAGGGTTTGTCTGGTCAACCCTTGTGAAGTCTTTGAGTAGGGATGTATGAAATGTCTTGAGAAATAGGAGGGCATATTTTTGGGTATGACATGCAGTATGTGAGCATTCTTCGGAAACTTCACTAAGGCTTTAGCATGAGCCTCAGAGCACAATAGTAGAGCCAACATGGATATCTTGGACGGAGTTTGTCCCAACTATTCCACAACATTGTAATCACTCTTCTTGATGATCTTCAGAATTTCCTCCATTTCTTGTGTAGAGGTATCTTTAGCAACTTCCTTTGGTACTTCTGTCTAAGCAGGATGAGTTGCTGGTTCTTTTCCTCGCGCTTCGGGAACTGGTTTGACAGTTGGAATGCAAGCTGGAGTCACAGTGTCTTTTGGAGGAGAGATCTCTGGAGAAAACACTCTTTCGATTCGGGTTACTTTGCTTGATCCGGTGATGTTGTCGATGTCAGGATCAGAAGCTTCAGTTGTAATGTCTTCAATGGTAAGCGGGTCTTGCTTGACGCCATGATAGTAAACCTCAGCTCCATAGTTCCACGGTATAGCTTTGTCAAAGGAATATGGAACTGGTTTGGGAAGAAGTAATGATGAGAGGTGCCACTCTAGGCATAGGATCGGTAGAGGAGATCCTTATTGTGTTTACATCAGCATAGTCTTCTGGGAAATCGTCTCCCCATCTGGTTGCCTTGACATCTTGGATAGGAATCTTGTAGCTTTCAGGAACGGTATACTTCACCATATAATCAAACTTTCCACTTGGCTGGCCCAATGTATCCCAGACTTCTGGTACGACTTCGTCTTCGATCTTCAGATTCTTAGACATGTCTTCACATATATTCTCCACAGGTGAAGCTTTCCAGAATAGCACTTCTCGGTTATCTATCATGCATTGAATACGCCTTCTCAACCAAGCACATCCGTCAGGTACAGATGGGCACCAACAACAATTCTCCGGGCATCCTGGATTGACACCGGCATGCAGTATATTCTTATTAACAGTCATCAGAGGAATAGTCAAGTTGTTCACATCATAAACATAAGAGTTCTTGCCAATAGCATTGGAACTTTTCCCGTGGTTAGTGTAATACGGTGGGAGAACTGACTTTGGAATTTGTTTTGCTTTTTATCGCAAATGTTGAGGATAGCAAGAGTTGCCACTGACTTTTCTTTTATCCAATTAAGGAAAGGTGAAAAGAACAGAAAAAGACCTTCGTTACATTCTAAGTAAGGGAGAAGCTTATGAAAAGGGAAGGTATTAACACCCCTTTCCATCCGTAGTTATCTACGGGCTCTTAGTTGCTTCTAGCTCATCTTTAAAAATTACTTTTTGTGTGTGTGTTTGAAAAATGTTTTGAAAAGGCATTTCGCTTTGGCTTTGTAATGATTCACGTTGGAATGTATACAAAGTGTTCAGAAATGTTTTATTTTGAAAAGTGTTTGAACTTTGACAAAAGTGTGAGGTGTGAAAACTATTTTGATGGAGCAAGCAACTAAAAGTCTTATTACCTACTCAGAACGACCGTTTTCGTGTTATTTTACTTTCCTTTAGAATAGTGCTATCCATACCATTAGTTGGTAGGTAACCCTATTTGTTGGATGTAAAAGGGACATTCGAAGGGACATAGGATGGTCATAGAAGGCAACTTGTAGGAGTATCCTAGCACATTGGAAGGGACGATCATCACTTTTCGTAGGCAACAACCGAGGGACGAGATCATGTTTTCGTAGGCCATGTCGAGGGACTCATGATCTTTTATTCGAAGGGACTATGATGATATGTTTGTAGGCAACGGTGCTAGGATACCTCTACGTTCGAGGGACTTGACCATTTATTCGAAAGGCAACGCGAGAGAATTACCCTAAGGGGGTGCATGTGTGAAAAGAGTGTGTCAGATTCAGATATATTATCTTGCAATTTAGAAGTAATCTATGTCTGTTTTTATCTTGCCGTACACGCCTAATTACTAGCAGTTTATAGGGTGCGGAAAATAAATTGCGGAAAGTAAAGTGCGGAAAATAAAGTCCTACGCTATTACATGGCTTTGGGGCAGTTGCATAATAGGAGTACGGAAAGTAAAAGTCCTAATTAAACTATTACATCCCATGAGCAGTTACATAATATTGAAAAGAAAAGCGAGAAAAATAGTCCGAAACGTTACAACCTTTGAGCAGATACATAATCAGAAAATATGAGAAATTCGCATAAGAGAAAAAATGTTAGTAAAAATAAGATTTTTGAATGAGGAAAAAGATTTTAGGTTAGTCATGCTGATTAGATGATATAGAAATTTTTTGAGTATTTTTTGGATCGATTTTGATAATTAAAAGTCAATTTAATGGTTAATTAGCAATTAATTAAAATATGCATGCAAAAATATTAATTTTAATGTCAAAAATTAAATAAACATTTTTCTGATTAAAATGCAAAAGGAAAATATTTTTTTGTGATTTTTAAATGCATGAGAAAATTATTTGAAGATTAATTAAATTAAATGAAAATATTAAAGAAAAAGAAAATAGAAAAGTGTTAAAAAGAAAGGGAAGAGGTCAGGATCGAACCCAGGACTTCCTGGACAAACCAAGCGCGTGTTTACCATCTGAGCTAGCTGTGTTAGTTGTCATAGGAATACAAGCAATGAATTATAAGTGGAAACGTGTCATGTTTTGTAATTTTCAAACACAGTCAAGCTGTGGGTCCCAGGTGTAACGGATGAGCGAATCAGATGGAGCCATTGTGCCACGCATGCCTCGCCGTGGTCAGCACAGTCAACGACGCCGGAGCCCTAGCTCCGGTCGTCTTCTCCGGCAAGCTCGACCTTCAAACCTGCAAAACAGCCAAAATAAAAAGCAAAGGGATACCCTACCCCCTAATTCGACCATGGAGAACACGATGGTGGTGTCCGTTTGTCTTGAATCGGCCTGGAAAACGAGTTTCAAATCAAACAGTTCAAGGAACCCTAACAATGGCAGTTTGTGTTTCACGCGTAAAAGCTCACATGTAATGCATCAAACATGATCTAATGAGTATCCTGAATTCATACAAACAACCAAAAGAAATTAATAGTGCATGAAACATGAAAATCGAATTCAAAAAGTTTACCAAACCGGTGAGAGTTATAGAGCACGATTTGGAATGATTTTGCTTCGTATAAGGGTTGGGAATGATTGCTGGAATGCTCAGGAAGGCAATGGAATGCTTGAATCTCTTTGAAACCTGCTGGAAAATCAAATTCGAATTTGCCAACTTTGTGAAAAATTTGAGCTTTTTAGGGTTGCTTCAAGAGGCTAGGGTTTCATCCCTTGGTCTTGTGAATGCATTAGGTATTTATAGAGCAAGAGATTGGAGCACAAAGAATGAAAAAAGATGTGGCTTTTAATGCAAAAATATTTTCTCTTCAATTTTAATCAAATCTTTCCAAAATTTGATTTTCTCTTCCTTGTATGATCTTGCACGA
The DNA here is from genome assembly GCA_021764765.1 of Vicia sativa. Lineage (NCBI taxonomy): Eukaryota > Viridiplantae > Streptophyta > Magnoliopsida > Fabales > Fabaceae > Vicia > Vicia sativa. The sequence goes on along the minus strand of CM038793.1, from coordinate 131,284,937 downwards.
AATTGGCATGTAATGTGGGCTTCCGTGGTCCTCAAGTTTGCTAGAAATCCAACCCAACTTGTTTTATACCTTGTTTTCATATTTTATTTAATTTAAATTTGAATAAAATGCTTTTAAATTAAAAAATAAATCAAAAAATAAGAAAAAGGTCGTGGCAAGGCATCAAGAGGTCTTATATAATATTATGATCAAGTTTGGATCATAAAATTATAGGCCCATTTGGAAAAAATTGGATTTTGTCAAATATTTTCCTTTGTGCAATTCATCAAAAATTCCCAACTTGTGCAAGGTGTATTTTGCTCAATTTTTAAGATTTTTTAGTGTTCTTGGACCATTTAGAAATCTCTAGATGTCCTCTAAACAACATCTTTGGTTTCATCTCAATTGGAGTTTCCATGCTCAATAACACTTCTCTACAAAAAGTTGACTTTTTGTTGACTTTGAAAAGGACCTGTAATGTTTTGACCCATATCTTCAAAATGAAGCATTTTATGACCATGCTTGTGAGACATGAAGTTGTAGAGAATTGAATTTTCTTCAAAATGAGAGGTTTTGGAAAAATTTCTGATAAAATATGAGAAAGTTATGCTCAGTCAAAGTTCAATTGACTTTTCCCTAGAAAACCCTAATTTGGAAAGTTTGACTTTTGATCAAATCTTGAGTTTTCTTGATGAATCATGATCGAACCATGATCAAATGATGAATTTCACTTCAAAAAATGGATGTTGACCAAAAATCATGAAGTTTGACTGTATGTTGACCATAGTTGACTTTTTGTCCAATACAATTGATTTTCAACCATCTGAGCAATTGTCTGGGGAAACTTGACTTGTAAGGCTTGAAACTTGACATGGAGATTCTTTGAAGCATATGATGAGGCATGATGACCACTGGATAGGTTGGAGGTCCATCCTGATCTGAGGATAACCAAACCCTAGTTTGGGTTGATTGCCTAGGAGAGGGTTTGTCTGGTCAACCCTTGTGAAGTCTTTGAGTAGGGATGTATGAAATGTCTTGAGAAATAGGAGGGCATATTTTTGGGTATGACATGCAGTATGTGAGCATTCTTCGGAAACTTCACTAAGGCTTTAGCATGAGCCTCAGAGCACAATAGTAGAGCCAACATGGATATCTTGGACGGAGTTTGTCCCAACTATTCCACAACATTGTAATCACTCTTCTTGATGATCTTCAGAATTTCCTCCATTTCTTGTGTAGAGGTATCTTTAGCAACTTCCTTTGGTACTTCTGTCTAAGCAGGATGAGTTGCTGGTTCTTTTCCTCGCGCTTCGGGAACTGGTTTGACAGTTGGAATGCAAGCTGGAGTCACAGTGTCTTTTGGAGGAGAGATCTCTGGAGAAAACACTCTTTCGATTCGGGTTACTTTGCTTGATCCGGTGATGTTGTCGATGTCAGGATCAGAAGCTTCAGTTGTAATGTCTTCAATGGTAAGCGGGTCTTGCTTGACGCCATGATAGTAAACCTCAGCTCCATAGTTCCACGGTATAGCTTTGTCAAAGGAATATGGAACTGGTTTGGAAGAAGTAATGATGAGAGGTGCCACTCTAGGCATAGGATCGGTAGAGGAGATCCTTATTGTGTTTACATCAGCATAGTCTTCTGGGAAATCGTCTCCCCATCTGGTTGCCTTGACATCTTGGATAGGAATCTTGTAGCTTTCAGGAACGGTATACTTCACCATATAATCAAACTTTCCACTTGGCTGGCCCAATGTATCCCAGACTTCTGGTACGACTTCGTCTTCGATCTTCAGATTCTTAGACATGTCTTCACATATATTCTCCACAGGTGAAGCTTTCCAGAATAGCACTTCTCGGTTATCTATCATGCATTGAATACGCCTTCTCAACCAAGCACATCCGTCAGGTACAGATGGGCACCAACAACAATTCTCCGGGCATCCTGGATTGACACCGGCATGCAGTATATTCTTATTAACAGTCATCAGAGGAATAGTCAAGTTGTTCACATCATAAACATAAGAGTTCTTGCCAATAGCATTGGAACTTTTCCCGTGGTTAGTGTAATACGGTGGGAGAACTGACTTTGGAATTTGTTTTGCTTTTTATCGCAAATGTTGAGGATAGCAAGAGTTGCCACTGACTTTTCTTTTATCCAATTAAGGAAAGGTGAAAAGAACAGAAAAAGACCTTCGTTACATTCTAAGTAAGGGAGAAGCTTATGAAAAGGGAAGGTATTAACACCCCTTTCCATCCGTAGTTATCTACGGGCTCTTAGTTGCTTCTAGCTCATCTTTAAAAATTACTTTTTGTGTGTGTGTTTGAAAAATGTTTTGAAAAGGCATTTCGCTTTGGCTTTGTAATGATTCACGTTGGAATGTATACAAAGTGTTCAGAAATGTTTTATTTTGAAAAGTGTTTGAACTTTGACAAAAGTGTGAGGTGTGAAAAGTATTTTGATGGAGCAAGAAACTAAAAGTCTTATTACCTACTCAGAATGATCGTTTTTGTGTTATTTTACTTTACTTTAGAATAGTGCTATCCATACCATTAGTTGGTAGGTAACCCTATTTGTTGGATGTAAAAGGGACATTCGAAGGGACATAGGATGGTCATAGAAGGCAACTTGTAGGAGTATCCTAGCACATTGGAAGGGACGATCATCACTTTTCGTAGGCAACAACCGAGGGACGAGATCATGTTTTCGAGGCTGCGTCGAGGGACTCATGATCTTTTATTCGAAGGGACTATGATGATATGTTTGTAGGCAACGGTGCTAGGATACCTCTACGTTCGAGGGACTTGACCATTTATTCGAAAGGCAACAAGAAAGAATTACCCTAAGGGGTGCATGTGTGAAGAGAGTGTGTCAAATTCAGATATATTATCTTGAAATTAGAAGTGATCTACGTTCGTTTTTATCTTGCCATACACGTCTAGTCACTAGCAGTTTATATGGTGTAGAAAGTAAATTGCGGAAAATAAAGTGCGGAAAGTAAATGTCCTACGCTATTACATGGCTTTGGGGCAGTTACATAATATAGGAGTGCGGAAAGTAAAGGCAGAAAATGTAAATCTACGCTATTACATGATAAAAAAAATTTGCGACCTATACATCCTTTCTAGAATTGTAAATGCGGAATAAGAAATAGATAATCAGAATAATAAGAAAATTTTAGCAAAATGTTTTGGAAATTAGTAGAAAAAAGGTTTTTAGGTTAGTAATCCTAATTAGATGATAGAGTAATTTTTGGGAATTTTCTGGATCGATTTTGATAAGGAAAAGCAATTAAAAGTCAATTTAATGGTTAATTAACAATTAATTAAAATATGCATGCAAAAATATTAATTTTTATGTCTAAAATTAAATAAACATTTTTCTGATTAAAATGCAAAAAGAAAATATTTTTTGGTGATTTTTAAATGCATGAGAAAATTGTTTGAAAAGAAAATAAATTGAAAGAGAAAATATGAAAAGCAAATATAAAATAGTGTTAGTTTGCAAGTGTTAAAAAATAATTGACATTGCCAGGGATCGAACCCAAGCCACGCCTCTCACACGCGCGCGCTGCTACCACTAGGCCAACCTGCACTTGGTGTTAATTAAATGAAAAAAAACGTTTTAAACGAAATTGAATTATGAGAATCCAAAACCGCGCCAAGATCTTCATCTTCTTCGTTTAAATTTTTAAACCTTTAGCGACGGCCTTGTTCGTCGCTAAAGCCCCTGCAAATTTCCAAAATCAAATACAAGCAAGATAAATTCATTGTGAGTACATGGTTCGATTGCAATCAAGCTCCTGATCACGAATATGCCTATAGTTTCGGCCAATTTTACTTGGATCGATTGATCCCAATTTGAAGCTTTGAAACCCTAGTAATGGCAATCACGATCCTGGTGTCTAAAATCAAATCGATCTATACAGAAACATTCCAAACATCAAAATAAACAAGAATATGCAATCAAAATGTATTTATAATGCACGAATCATAGAAATCGATTTTGAGAAAAAAGTATGCACACCGTGAATGCAATTTCGTGATTCTTGATGTTTTTGTGATTTGTAAGGGTCTGGAACGGATCAATGAACCTCCAGGAACGTGTTTGAGTGCTTAGAGTTATCTGAATCAAAACAAAACCAAGGCTACCAATTTCTTGTAATGCACGGTTTTTTTGAGCTTTGTTAGGGTTCTTAGTGGCAGAACTTTCGTCCTTGGGTCATGTGAATGCATTATGTACTTATAGTGGATGGATGTAGGTCAAGAATCATGAGGAAATAATGTACCAATCAATGAGAAAATATTTGATTTGGTATAAAACCAAATATTGCCTTTTTGATGAAATTTCAATCAATTCCCTTGCCAATTAATGCAAATTTCGAACTTGCCACCTCAAGAATGAGAGAAAAATCCAATTTGCATTTAATTTTGATTTTCTACCTTTATCTTAATTTAATTGGCTTTAAATGATTAAAATCCAAAATAAATAGAAATATTAAAATTTGGAAAATTTTGGAATGTGCACCTTCTCAAAAATGCTCAACTTGTGCAAGGTGTATCTTGCTCAATTATTAATATTTTGGGTGTTCTTGGACTTTTTAGAAAGCTCTAGATGTCCTCTAAACAAAAACTTCGGTTTCATCTCAATTGAGGTTTCCATGCTCAATAACACTTCTTTACAAAAGGTTGACTTTTTGTTGACTTTGAAAATGACCTGTAATGTCTTGATCCATATCTTCCAAATGAAGCATTTTTTGACCAAGCATGTGAGACATGAAGTTGTAGAGAATTGAATTCTCTTCAAAATAAGAGGTGGTGGAATTTTTTTTGATAAAGTATGTGAATGTTATGCCTGGTCAAAGTTCTGTTGACTTTTGTCTAAGAAAGCCCAATTTAGAAACTTTGACTTTTGATCAAATCTTGAGTTTCCTTGATGAATCATGATCAAACCTTGATCAAATGATGAATGTAACTTCAAAATATGGATGTTGACCAAAAATTATGAAGTTTGACTGTATGTTAACCATAGTTGACTTTTTGTCCAATACAACTGATTTTCAACCATCTGAGCATCTGTCTGAGGAAACTTAACTTGTAAGGCTTTAAACTTGACATGGAGATTCTTTGAAGCATATGATGAGGCATGATGACCACTGGAAATGTTGGAGGCTAATCCTGGCTTGAGGATAGTCAAAACCCTAGTTTAGGTTGATTGCTTAGGAGAGGGTTTGTCTGGTCAACCCTTGTGAAATCCTTGATCATGGATATGAGAAATGTCTTGAGAAGTAGGAGGGCAAATTTTGGGGTATGACAACTGCCCTTGTTAAATCTTCTTGTACTGGAAGGGTTAGATTGGCATGCTTGCCTTTCGTGACCTGGAGGTAGAAGATGATTGAACACTCGAGTACACCTAAAAATTTGCACTCGCTATTGATTGATGATGCATGGGAATGGGCTTACAGATGCCATTTGGAGAAGCTGGAGACTTTACTGGGGAATGAGTCGTACGTTAGACTCAAGAATGTTGCTTGAAATGGGAAAATCGTCGGAGATGGGCTTAAGATGCCATCCGGAGAGACTGATGCTGGGGAACGAGTCGTACGCTAGGCTCTGCAGATATTCCTGAAAATAGAAGGGAGCACGGAGATGGGCTTAAGATGCCATCCAGAGAGAGTCGTACGTTAGACTCCGCGCTCGTCTTTAAATGAAGCTATTGGTTTGTATTGGTTTTTAACCAAATATGCAGCATTCTGAAAGTGGAGAAAGGTCGACAAATAGTCTGAGATGGGCTTAAGATGCCATCTAGGCAACTGAGTCGTACACCAGACTATGTAGTTGCTGTTGATAATAAGAGAGTCAGAATAAACCTTCGTCCTGGCTACTCTGGGGGACAATATTTGGCAGAATGTGGATAGTTTTCCCGTCTTGCTTCGGGTGTTGATCCAATGCCTGTTGCCGGAAGACAACTTGGGTGGTCGTTCGGATAGGGTTTCCCGTCTTGCTTCGGGTATTAATCCTGGACCTTCCATTTGGAAAAGATTTGTACGGTCTTTTAGATAGGGTTTCCCGTCTTGTTTCGGGTATTAATCTTTGACCTGCTGTCATGGTCGTTCAGATAGGTTTTCCCGTCTTGTTTCGGGTATTAATCTTTGACCTTTCATTTAGAAGCAATTTTTACCTGTTGGGGAAAAACAAAAGAAACTTTGACAGGATATAGTTAGTCTTAGATTATGATGCATGCGAACATATGACAATGTGTATGGATGATATATGCACAGGTTATGACTTTCATGAATAATGTATGAATGTAGGTGTTGTCGTATTTCAAAACATATCCATCTTGAAGAAGATGTGAATGCCCTGCTAGGGATTTCTAACTTCTGCTTGGGGATGAAATTGTTGAAAACCCTGACTCGGAGGAGGAAGAGGTGCCTTTGATTCCTCCGGTGCACTATCTGACCACGTTTCGTGCCTAGATGTTAATGCTGCTGGGAATAATAAAAGTTGGGAGATACTCCGCTGGGGATTTTTTGCGTAGATCTTGCTGGGGGAGCACCTGCTTGTTGCTGGGAGACGGGGCTCGAAGGATCTGAAGCTTGTTGAAACCTCCGGCTGGGGGATAAGAGATGTAGGTTTCCTCCGATGCACTATCTGACCAAGTTCTGAGTCTGGATATTGCTGTCGTCGGGGAATGATGATCGTTGAGAGATATTATGCTGGGGATGAATACCTCTCATTAGAGAAGGTTTGACGGTTCTGTGGGGATCGTACTCTGCAGGGGAACGTATTGGTGACTTTCGTCGTCATCCCAATTTCCTAAAGCCTATGGTAATTATCTTTGTTCATTCGCTTTTCGCATGTTTGCAAACAGATATTTATTGTCAAATGCATATAATCATTCAAAGCAAACATTGGACTTTATGCAAAAAACAACGATAGTGAATACTGTAAAAAGAAATAATCCTCCTTAATTTTGAAAGGTGGCGTATGGCCAAGCAGTTTGTATACAACGAAGGTAAAAGCTATGCGGAAATAATCTCGTCGAGTTTCAACTATGCTGGTACTCATATATTTCGACTATCTCATCTCCTTGCTGTCAGTAGAAAGTGAGTGAATTGATTTTCTCCATTTGAATCTTGAATGCTGATAGTGGTCTGTAGGTAGGTGATCTGGACGAGACATAGTGTACACTTAAATCCCTAACTTTTTCCTAGACCGCCCTTTCGGGTTTTCAGTCTACCTTTTTGCCCAAGCCGCCTTTGTAGGTTTTCGACTTGCCGGGTGTACATGTTTTGTATATATCCTTAAATTTTTCCCGAACCTCTTTGGTTCGCCAGGATGCCCTTATTTTTGCCTAGGTCAGTCGACCTAGCGGGTCTTGTTTATGCGTAGTATTTTTTGACTATGTCCGCTCAGGTGTGGAAGTCTTCGCCATCCATGGTGCTAAGTATCATAACTCCGCCGGAAAATACCGTTTTGACTACAAATGGTCCCTCATAGGTGGGAGTCCATTTGCCCCTGGGATCACCTTGTGGAAGGATGATGCGCTTGACTACTAGATCACCGACTTGGTGGACTCGGTGCTTGACTTTCTTGTGGAATGCTCTGATCATTCGTTCCTGATAGATCTGTCCATTGCAGATGGATGCGAGCCGCTTTTCGTCAATCAAGTTGATCTGGTCAAGGCGAGTCTGGATCCATTCGTCTTCGCTTAACTCTGCATCTTGGAGGACTCTGGTTGAGGGTATCTCGAACCTCGATTGGCGTGGACTGCCCATCAGATACAAGAGAAAAGGGTTGCCCTGTGGATGTTCGTGTCAGAAAGCGATAACCATGGAGAGCAAATGGAAACATCTCATGCCAATCCTTGTAAGTCACTGTCATCTTCTGTATAATCATCTTGATATTCTTGTTGGCGGCTTCCAGTGCGCCATTCATCTTAGGCCGATATGGAGAAGAGTTGTGATGCTTGATCTTTAACTGCGTGCAGAGTTCGGTGATCATTTTGTTGTTGAGAGATTAGAGCCGTTATCTGTGATAATCCTTTCGGGATTGCCATACCGACAGATAAGATTATGCTTGATGAATCGAGCCACAACATTCTTGGTAACAGATGCGAACGAGGTTGCTTCTACCCACTTGGTGAAATAGTCAATTGCCACAAGGATGAAACGATGTCCGTTTGAAGCAGTAGGTTTGATTTCTCCAATCATGTCAATGCCCCACATTGCAAAAGGCCAAGGAGCGGTAAGAACGTTCAACGGTACTGGAGGTACGTGCACTTTGTCTGCATATATCTGGCACTTGTGACAAGATCGAGCATAGCGGTGACAATCAGCTTCCATGGTGGACCAATAGTAACCTGTTCTCAGAATCTTCTTAGCCATTGTATGTCCGCTGGAGTGGGTACCGAATGCGCCTTCATGTAATTCTTCCATGATTCGTGCTGCAGTTTTCTGATCTACACAGCGGAGTAAGCACAAGTCACGATTGCACTTGTATAAGATGTCGTTGCTGAGGAAGAATTTGGAAGCGAATCTCCTTAAGAACTTCTTATCATTGACAGATGCCCCTGCGGGATATTCCTGAGTCTCAAGATACCTCTTCACTTCGTAATACCAAGGTTTCTCCTCTGTATCAAGTTCACAACAGTATGCTGGTTCGTCAAACTTTTCGATGATGATTTGGGGAGCCTCGTTGTCCCATTTGACCTTGAACAAAGATGACATAGTAGCTAATGCATCTGCCAACTTATTCTCTTCTCGTGGAATGTGATCAAAAGTGATTTCTTCAAAGTAGGGGATCAAACTCAGAACATGCTCTCGATATGGAATGAGATTCAGATGCTTCGTATCCCACTCGCCCTTTATCTGACTGATCACTAAAGCTGAGTCTCCATACACTTGCAAGAATTTGATTCTTAAGTCAATAGCAGCTTTAATACCCGTGATGCACGCTTAGTATTCGGCCATGTTGTTAGTGCAACTGAAACATAATCTGGCGGTGAAAGGCGTATGTCCTCCTGTTGGAGATGTAATGATGGCACCAATGCCATTGCCAAGTGCGTTTGAGGCTCCATCAAATACCATGGTCCATCGGGATCCTTGTTCAGGTCCTTCGTCTGGTCCAGGTTCTTCATAATCATTAACTAACAAAACATCTTCGTCTGGAAACTCGAACTGCATAGACTGATAGTCATCTACGGCTTGATGAGCCAAATGATCGGCTACTACACTTCCTTTGATCGCTTTCTGAGAAGTATACCGATGTCGATTCGTCAAGATCATTTGCCATCTTGCTATTCTTCCGAGAGAGTGGTTTCTCAAATATGTATTTTATCGATCCATCTTGGAGATCAACAAGGTAGTGTGAGTCAACATATACTGTCTTAGTCGGCGAGCAGCCCAAGCCAAAGCGCTGCAAGTTTTCTCGACCTGTGAGTATCTTGTTTCATAGTCGGTACACTTTTTGCTAAGGTAGTATATTGCATACTCTTTTCGACCAGACTTGTCATGTTTCCCCAACACACACCCCACACCCCATTGAGTTCTCTAATACTATCAAGTACATGATGAGAGGTTTTCCTTCGGCGGGTGGCATCAGGATAGGAGGATTTTGTAGGTACTCCTTAATTTTGTCGAACGAGATCTGGCAATCGTCGTCCCATTCTACTACTTGATCTTTCTTCAGCAGTTTGAAGATTGGCTCACAAATAGCAGTTAGATGTGTAGTGAATCTGGCAATGTACTTTAATCGTCCCAAGAAACCTTTGACTTCCTTCTCGGTGCTGGGAGATGGCATTTTTTGAATAGCTTTAACCTTGGCGGGGTCAACTTCAATACCTTTACCACTGATAACAAACCCTAGGAGGTTACCGGGTCTGACTCCAAAGGTGCACTTGTTAGGATTAAGTCTCAGTCTATCAAACAGTTTTTGCAAATGATCGAGATGTTCTTCTTCAGTCTGTGATCGAGCTATCATGTCGTTGACGTAGACCTCTATCTCGCGATGAATCATGTCATGAAATAATTCCACCATAGCACGTTGATAAGTGGCGCCAGCGTTCTTCAGTCCGAACGGCATGACCTTGTAACAAAAAGCGCCCCACTATGTAACGAAAGTAGTCTTCTCCATGTCTTCAGGAGCCATTTTGATCTGATTGTAATCAGAGAAACCATCCATGAAGGAGAAAACCTTGTGTCGAGCGGTGTTGTCGACTAGAACATCAATATGAGGAAGTGGAAAATCGTCTTTCGGACTTGCTCTATTCAGATCTCTGTAATCCACACACATTCGTACTTTACCATCCTTCTTAGGTATGGGTACCACATTCGCAACCCACTGGGGGTAAGAAGTGACAGCTGGGAAACCGGCATTGAACTGCTTCATAACTTCGGCTTTTATTTTCTCTGACATCTCAGGACGGATGCGACGAACCTTCTGTTTTATTGGGAGAAAACCTTCTTTCGTCGGTAATCGGTGTACCACAATATCAATGTCTAAACCTGGCATGTCTTCGTATGACCAAGCAAAAACCTCGATATAGTCTCGTAGCATCTGAACCTATCTCTCTTTGACACTGCTTTCAAGACCTTCTCCTATCTTGATCTCTTTTCTGTCTTCATTAGTACCTAGAATCACCACCTCAACTGGCTCTTCGTGTGGCTGTATAACTCGTTCTTCTTGCTGTAGTAGTCTGACAAGTTCTCCTGGCACTTCACAATCTTCCTCACCTTCGTCTTCGGCTTGGTAGATCGGATTATTGAAGTCATATTTAGCAATAGCATAGTTGTTATCAACGAGATTCAGAGTGAATCTGCAGTGTATCACGTGGGTGTGTGTAAGAACACATAGCTTTTGAAGCGGTGGTAAAAGTAAAAGAAAGAAAACGGTATTTAAATGCAAAAGTCCAATGATTTTATTGAATGAAAATATGCAAATGACAGATAATAACCCTCACAAACGAGCCATAATGCCCCGGGCGAGGCACTAGGCTTTAAAGTTTATTGTTCAAAGCGTAAAAACGAAAAGCATAACAAAAAAACAAAAGCAATTACTCCTGTCTAAAGGAGATTGGTATGACGTCTTCGGTCCTCCAATTGCTGAGTCCGTTGTCGGGAGTTGAGAAGATCCACTTGCTGATGTCGAAGTCGTGGTCGTCGTCTTCTATAGCATGGACTCCATTCTTGCTGATGCAGAAGGGAAGTTGGTCGGCACGTTCGCGGCGTATCATCTTCTGACCTTTGATGGTGAAGCCTAAACCAGTCTTGTCAAATTTGAAAGGAAGATCAAGGAGCTGACCCCAAATAGTACGACCTCCTTCTTCAACTGCAGCTTGAGCATCCTTCAGCGGGGCCATCCTAGGCGGAACTTGTGTAACTTTAGGAGTGACAGGAGAGTCAACAGGCATGACTCTTGGAACTGTTTCCAAAGCTTGACAGGGAGTTTCGAAGAATTCACCTTTTATTTCGAGGTATCAGAATGACTGCAGATGGCTTACCATATATTCGTCCTCACTGCATACTGTAACAACCTTCCCCTTCACTGGGTACTTCAGCTTCTGATGCAAGGTAGAGGTAACAACGCCTGCCCCATGTATCCAAGAGCGTCCAAGTAGGCAAGAGTAAGCCGGACGGATGTCCATGACAAAGAAAGTGGAGTCGAAAGTCTGGGAACCGACTTTAACAGGCAGAATGAGCTCTCCAAGTACGTTTAGAACCACCAAAAGCTCTCACAATTATGTCGCTGGGCTTGAAGACCAATCCTTCAACATCAAGTCGGTCGAAAGCACTCATCGGTAGGATATTCAGAGTAGAACCGGTATCTACCAAAACATGAGACAATGTAACGCCCTTGCATTCAACAGAGATGTGCAAGGCTTTGTTGTGTTTCCTTCCTGCAGAAGTCAAATCAACATCAGAGAAACCTAGGCCGTTGTTGGCAGCCAGGCTAGCAATACAAACTTCAAATTGATCGGTAGTAGTGTCTTGCGGTACGTGAGCATTCTTCAAAAACTTCACCAAGGCCTTAGCATGAGCCTCAGAGCACAAGAGCAGAGCAAGCATGGAGATCTTGGACGGAGTCTGTCCCAACTGTTCCACGAAATTGTAGTTACTCTTCTTGATGATCTTCAGAATTTCCTCTACTTCTTGCTTAGAGGTATCTTCAACAACTTCCTTTGGTACTTCTGTCTGAGTAGGATGAGTCACTGGTTCTTTCCCTCTAGTTTCGGAAGTTGGTTCAATAGCTGGAATGCGAGTTGGAGTCGCAGTGTCTTTTGGAGGGGAGATCTCTAGAGAAAACACTCTTCCGGTTCTGGTTACCTTACTGGATCCGGGTGTCGATGTCAGGCATGGTAGCTTCGACTGTAAGATCCTCAATGGTCAGAGGGTCTTGCTTGACGCCATGATAATAAACTTCAGCTCCATAGTTCCCCGGTATAGCTTTGTCAAAGGAATATGGAACTGGTATGGAAGAAGTAATGATGAGAGGTGCCACTCTAGGCATAGGATCAACAAAGGAGATCCTTATTGTGTTAACATCACCATAGTCTTCTGGGAAATCGTCTCCCCATCTGGTTACCTTAACATCTTCAATAGGGATTTTGTAGCTTTCAGGAACAGTATACTTCACCATGTAATCGAACTTTCCGCTTGGCTGCCCCAAGGTGTCCCATACTTCTGGTACAGTTTCGATCACCTCTTCGATCTTCATATTCTTAGACATGTCTTCACACAGATTCTCTACAAGCGAATGTTTTAGGAATAACACTTCTCGGTTATCCATCATGCATTGAAGACGTCTTCTCAACCAAGCACATCCGTCAGGTGCTAAAGGGCACCAACGATAATTCTCTGGGCATCCTGGATGGACACCGGCTTGCAGCAAGTTCTTCTAAACAGCCATCAGAGGAATAGTCAAGTCGTTCACATCAAACACATAAGAACTCTTGTCAATAACATTGGAAATTTTGCCATGGTTAGGCATTGGTGCGTTGATCACATTCGGAGTCTCAATAGGAGGATCAAACTGAATCTCTTTAGCTTTAATCATGTCTTGAATCTTGTTCTTCAGAGCCCAACAATCGTCAGTGTTATGTCCTGGGCTGTTGGAGTGGTAAGCACACTTTGCATTAGGATTGTATCTCGGAAAGGAAGTGTTGATGTTTTGAGGAGGATCCCTCAAGGTAATCAGCTCTGCTTTCAACATGTGTTGCAAGGCTTGCGACAATGGCATGTTGATCAGAACTGCCTTCGTGGCGCTGCTCGCCGCTGTCTCGCTGAGGTTGCGCTGGTGTAGTGTTGGAGATCACCACTACCCACACAGATTGAGCACAATCGGTCTTGGCTCGGCTTTTCTGACCATACACAACATTGGCTTCTTTCTTACCACCAAAAGATCTCTTTGCAGCAATTGAGGATGACTCTACCTGAATCTTTCCGCTCTAGATTCCAGCTTCAATGCGCTCTCCTGTAAGTATCAACTCGGTGAATCCGGCTGAAGAGTTTCCAATCAGATGATTGAAGAATGGGCCTGTTAGTGTTCCCATAAACATTTAAACCAACTCCCTATTGGACAAGGGTGGTTGAACTCTGCCTGCTAGATTTCTTCATTCCTGAGCATACTCTTTGAACTTCTCATCATGACCCATAGACATGCTCTGTAGTTGCATTCGAGTGGGTGCCAATTCAGCGTTGTACTGATACTGCTTGTAGAAAGCATCTGCTAAGTCATTCCAGGTATGGATGTGGGTATTTTCTAGTTGATAATACCACTCCAACTGAGCTCTGGATAAACTCTCTTGGAAGTAATGGATCCACAACTTCCTGTCATCAGTGTGAGGATGGATCTTCTGAACATAGGACTTCAAATGCAGCTTCGGACAAGAGATGCCATCATACTTGGCAAAAGTAGGAACCTTGAACTTGCGGGGAATCACCACACCAGGAACTAAACTCAGATCATCAAAATTCAGCCCGGACATTTTCAGATTTTCCACAGCATTCAAACGGTCTTCAAGTTGTTTGTATTTGTCATCCTCAAAAGAATATTGCTCGTTCTCATAGTCTTCCTCTTTGTTTTCAGACTCATGCTGGCCTTCTTCGTTGTTCTTGATACTTTCATCAGTTTCAACACTCTTGTCTGAGAGTTCCACACGGCTGACCACTCTAGGTCCACCCTTGTGACGTCTGCCCATGTTGAGGACACCAATGTCTTTCTTATTTCTGTTGATGAGCTTCTTCAGATCTTCCTGGCCTTGGACCAAGCTGGTGAACATTTCCTGGAACTAAGCATTCTAAGCCTGAAGATCTTTGACAGTCTGTTCAAGAGCCATTTCTGCTAAAATAAATAGCGAGAAAATGAGAAAACCGATCTTCAATGTACCTGTCATGCAATGTTATGCCATGATATGTGATGTTTATGCAAATGCAATGCAATGTTTTCAAGGACCTTAGGAATTTAAATTTGTTAATCAAGAACGAACAAACTTTTATTAGCTTCTTTGTTTTTTCTTTTTCTTTTTAAGTACAACAGATAGTTTGGAAAATAAAAGAACAAAAATTCTAAAGCTCTAAGTCTCCCATGGGCGCCTCCTCTTGGTGTTGAAGTAGGCGTTGATGTTTCTCTCCTCGTGAAGTAGCGTGGTCAACTCTAGTACCTTCTTCTCGCTTGCATAACACTGAGCTTCGAATGTATCCCTTTCTTCTTTAAGCTGAATCTAGGATCTCTTCAAGTCTTCAAAATCAGTAGGCATGTCGGGATGGAGAACGGTATAGGGTACGTCACCTATAGCAATGGGTTCCATAATTACTGGCAACACGGTTGTAATTGGAATCATGAGGTTTTGAGCTCGATCTCGCACCCATTTGAGGTAAGGTTCCCAAGGAATGGAGTTTTGGTGGCCCAAAGTCTTGGTATCAGTCTTCTTTACCATGCCCCAAGCGTGTATGAACCTTCGATGGTAATTCTGGAGGTCGTGGTTGTAGTCGAACACAATATCTTGGAGAAGCATATCATGAGGACCATCTCTTCGAGCATAACCAAACTGACGTAGAGCTAGAGAAGGGTGATAGGTGATACCTCCCCTTATGCCAAGGAGTGGTACATTAGGGAATTCTCCACAACGTTCAATGAACGTGAACTCCTTTTGAGAGAAAAGACACCAACGGATATCTGAATGAGAGAGTGACATTAGTCTTTGAGACCACTTCAACCTTTGCTCGTTCTTCAATACTGATTGAGGAAGGTGAGAAATAAACCACCTGGAAAGTAACGGTATGCAACACATGAGAGTTCCTTGCCTTTTGATAGTACGAGCGTGGAGAGAATGTAGGATATCTCCAAGTAAAGTACGCACAGGATTGCGAGTAAGGAATATCTTGATGGTGTTCACATCTATGAACTGATCAGGATTATGAAATAGCACTAAGCGATAGATTAGCAAGGCCATAATGTCTTCGAATGCATGGAAACTCATAGCTTTGAGGAATTCTCGGGCTTTCTTTATTAGGAACTTAGCAAGTAAACCTTTAACTCCGCTTCTCGTTTCTCAATTGGCTTCAATGTCTGAGCGCTTTAGATGTAATGCTGATGGGATGTCTTCGTACCTAGGAGGTATTTCTGAACCGGTGAATGGCATCTGATCAAGAATAGGTATCCCAAGTAGCTTAGAGAACTCTTCCAAGGTAGGAACCAATTGATAATCTGGGAATGTAAAGCAATGGTGTTTCGGATCGAAGAACTGGAATAAGACGTGCATCATATCTTCTTCAAAACCGGAGATAACCAAATCAAGTAGATAACCATGTCTTTTGATGAACTGAGCATGATCTGAAATTTCTGAAACCAATTCTTTGAGCTGAGAAGGTACACCCATGAAGTTGATTCGGATAGTCTTTCTAGAAGCCATAATCCCTACAAAACAGAGCAAAGATAAATCCCTAGTTCCTTGAAATAGTTAGAGATGATATGCAATGTTATGATGTCATGATGTCATGTTTAACAAACACAAACAATTCACACAATAGCCCTAGGTTTAAGGCTTGCATGAGGTATAGGTGTCTAGCCTACCAAAGTTTGAGTATGTTCATCCTGTTCTATAATAGTAACCGGGTTCTAGGAATCTCATATCATTGATCTTTCTCGTAGGCATTTATTTGAATACGACTACCAAGTGGTCGATCGAAAATATCCCAAAAGTCTGATCTTAATGAGCGTAGCATCGAGTATCAACCAACCTCGGTCTACACCAAAGTCGATCATTTCACTACCTTCTAATGGCCAAGATGGGTCAATTAGGGTTCTAAAAGTTGAGTTAGTGCTGATGACACCACGCAGAAGCCAAATACTATCCTCAACTTGGAAATGAGGAGCATCAGGACATCCAAAGTGTCACACTAACGTAGCCATCATGTTGACCGTTTTGATATACGTCTAACGGTCGCGACGATCTATTGCTACTTACCTAAGGAAACCTGGATCCGGGTGTAGGATCCCCCATAAGTATAATACCCAAGCAACCCTTAAAGATAAAGCAAGCAAGTCAAACAGAAAACAGTAAAAATGATCTAGAAATCCCTAAGGTATTCTCTCTTTAGGGTGTCTCCCCGGCAGAGTCGCCAGTTTTGTAATACGGTGAACTGACTTTGAGAAGTTGTTTTGCTTTTTATCGCAAATGTTGCGGATAACAAGAGTCGCCACCGACTTTTCTTTTATCCAATTAAGGGAAGGTGAAAAGAACAGAAAAAGACCTTCGTTAGATTTTGAGTAAGGGAGAAGGTTATGAAAAGGGAAGGTATTTGCACTCCTTTCCATCCGTAGTTATCTACGGGCTCTTAGTTGCTTCTAGCTCATCTTTAAAAATTGCTTTCTGTGAGTGTGTTTGAAAAATGTTTTGAAAAGGCATTTCGCTTTGAATTTGTAATGATTCACGTTGGAATGTATACAAAGTGTTCGGAAATGTTTTATTTTGAAAAGTGTTTGAACTTTGACAAAAGTGTGAGGTGTGAAAACTATTTTGATGGAGCAAGCAACTAAAAGTCTTATTACCTACTCAGAACGACCGTTTTCGTGTTATTTTACTTTCCTTTAGAATAGTGCTATCCATACCATTAGTTGGTAGGTAACCCTATTCGTTGGATGTAAAAGGGACATTCGAAGGGACATCAGATGGTCATAGAAGGCAACTTGTAGGAGTATCCTAGCACATTCGAAGGGACGATCATCACTTTTCGTAGGCAACAATCGAGGGACGAGATCATGTTTTCGTAGGCCATGTCGAGGAACTCATGATCTTTTATTCGAAGGGACTATGATGATATGTTTGTAGGCAACGGTGCTAGGATACCTCTACGTTCGAGGGACTTGACCATTTATTCGAAAGGCAACGAGAGAGAATTACCCTAAGGGGTGCATGTGTGAAGAGAGTGTGTCAAATTCAGATATATTATCTTGGAATTAGAAGTGATCTACGTTCGTTTTTATCTTTCCATACACGCCTAGTCACTAGCAATTTATATTGTGCAGAAAGTAAGTTGCGGAAAGTAAAGTGCGGAAAGTAAATGTCCTACGCTATTACATGGATTTGGGGCAGTTACATAATATAGGAGTGCGGAAAGTAAAGGCAGAAAATGTAAATCTACGCTATTACATGATAAAAAAAACTTTGCGACCTATACATCCTTTCTAGAATTGTAAATGTGGAATAAGAAATAGATAATCAGAATAATAAGAAAATGTTAGCAAAATGTTTTGGAAATTAGTAGGAAAAAGGTTTTTAGGTTAGTAATCCTAATTAGATGATAGAGTAATTTTTGGGAATTTTCTAGATCGATTTTGATAAGGAAAAGCAATTAAATGTCAATTTAATGGTTAATTAACAACTAATTAAAATATGCATGCAAAAATATTAATTTTTACGTCAAAAATTAAATAAACATTTTTCTGATTAAAATGCAAAAAGAAAATATTTTTTGGTGATTTTTAAATGCATGAGAAAATTGTTTGAAAAGAAAATAAATTGAAAGAGAAAATATGAAAATAAAATAGAAAATAGAGTTAGTTTGCAAGTGTTAAATAATAATTGACATTGCCAAGGATCGAACCCAAGCCTTGCCTCTCACACGCGCGCGCTGCTACCACTAGGCCAACCTGCACTTGGTGTTGATTAAATGAAACAAAAACGTTTTAAACGAAATTGAATTCTGAGAATCCAAAACCGCGCCAAGATCTTCATCTTCTTCGTTTAAATTTTTAAACCTTTAGTGACGGCATTGTTCGTCGCTAAAGCCCCTGCAAATTTCCAAAATCAAATACAAGCAAGATAAATTCATTGTGAGTACATGGTTCGATTGCAATCAAGCTCCTGATCACGAATATGCCTATAGTTTCGGCCAATTTTACTTGGATCGATTGATCCCAATTTGAAGCTTTGAAACCCTAGTAATGGCATATCACGATCCTGGTGTCTAAACTCAAATCGATCTATAGAGAAACATTCAAAACATCAAAACGAACAAGAATATGCAATCAAAATGTATTTATAATGCACGAATCATAGAAATCAATTTTGAGAAAAAAGAATGCAAACCGTGAATGCAATTTCGTGATTCTTGATGTTTTTGTGATTTGTAAGGGTCTGGAACGGATCAATGAACCTCCAGGAACGTGTTTGAGTGCTTAGAATTGTCTGAATCAAAACAAAACCAAGGCTACCAATTGCTTTTAATGCACGGTTTTTTTGAGCTTTGTTAGGGTTCTTAGTGGCAGAATTCTCGTCCTTGTGTCATGTGAATGCATTGTGTACTTATAGTGGATGGATTTAGGTCAAGAATCATGAGGAAATAATGTACCAATTGAAACAACTGGCTAAACATCATCCGATAACTATATTAATGAAGTCGCCATCGAACGTTTTTTATCTCGCAAAAGGAGAAAGGTAAACGCATCACGAAAACCTAAAAGGGATAAGACACGGTCTTGCAACCGAGAGATAGGGTAAGGGAGTCTACTACGCAAAGGGAAGGTATTAGCACCCCACACGCCCGTAGTACTCTACGGTATCCACTTCTATTTTCTGTCTAATAGGTGTGTTTATATCTATTTACCGCTTTAATTGCTATATCTGTATGCTAAAAGAGTATGTGTGTGAAAGAAAATAAAATAAAGAAAACACGGGGGAAAAAAGGAAGTATTTACAAAGTTTGCTCGATCGAGCCCCGCGACAAGATGCCTACGTATTCCCGTGTGCAATAGGAAAGTCAGAGCGCTGTAGTTCGGCTAATATGTTTTGGTGGGTTTTGTGTTTTTTTAATTATAAAAAGGTTTTAAACACAAAAAGAAAACCCGTAGGCACAAAATGGGTTTACATTGGTTGGTTGTTTTTACCTTTGAAAAAGGAGTTTGAACCATTATTAAGTATCTTTATTTGCAAAAGAAGAAAAAAAAAACAAGTTTTAATTTTATTACATGCAAGTATGCAAAAGAAACTAGAAAACAAACAAGGGAAACTATCTAACTCTATCCCTAATGTTATCATGCATGGATTACAACCTAAGGTATAACTCGAATCGCTACCTAAGGTAGATTCAAGAGAATCCTAAGGGAACATGGCAAAGGTTTACAACCTAAATCTATGTCTATCTCGAATCACTAACTAAAGTAGAGTCGAAGATGACAAAAAGGGATGAAAAAGGTTTAAAACCTAAGTCTATGTCCATCTCAAATCACTACCTAATGTAGAGTCTAAGACGACCAAAAGGGATGAAGCAAACAAGTGCTTTGGCAGAAGCACACAAACAATACAATGCAAACAAACAAATGGCACACAAGCGCAGGAAAAGGAGGAAGTACCGTAGCCTCGAACAGTAACGAGCATACCGTGAGTCAACCAGGAGCCGACACATCCGATTCCTGTGAATAGTATCACCGCATGACATGAATTGTCAAGTGTGAAGAGCAAATGATGCGAGCTCTACAATAAATACGAACCCCGGGAAAGCGTGGAGAGTCAGAATAGGGAACTCTTGCCACTTTTTATTATTGACTCGATAAAGGAAGCAACACGATTCGCATGTGCTGAGCTGACACGGACTAGAACTGTGCGGGGGTCGATTGCGGACCCTTTCCGCTTGACCATCATATCATCATGACTCGATAGCAGGAAATATAAAAAGCGGGGCTTTGCTTGGTGGTGCCACGTCGGGTGTCCTAACCACTCTTGACCTATGCAAGCACAAATATAAACACTTACTAAGAATTACCTCCCTATGCAGATGTAGGATTTAAAACAAACCAAACACAATTAGCAAACAGAAGCGCCCTAAACGGGTCTTTAAATAAACTAGAGGGGGTTCCTGAACATGCTCCAACTACGGAAGCCCCTTCATACATCTCTATTCCTACTTCTCATGGCAAGGAAAGCGGTAAAATCCTACTTCTCATGCTCTCTCTAGAAAAGCGGTAAAAGAATGCGGTAAACAAAGTAAAAATAAATACCAAACGGATAATAATCCGAAGAGCACTGCGAGCTAAGAAATACTCCGGAAAACTTCGAGTAAACTGCCATCAACAAAGCAATAATAAGAAACATCTCGATCAATATAATCCACGAGGTGATATCGTGCAATATGTGCGTGTAGCAAACAAGTCCTCATAACAATCGGAACACCTGCACAAAGGTACATATCCAGACAAAACAACAGAATATGTGTTTCTCGTAACATGAGAAAACACGAAGCAAAATGCGTTTAAAACGCAAACAGAACCACAGGGAAAAGTGGCATGTTAGTGTACCAAAATTAGGTACCTAACCAAAACATCCTCAATGTACCTTGCACAAGTCAACAAACATGTCAAAAATAACAAGGAAACGGAAATATAATTGCATATTCACATCACAAGTCAAAATTTGATCCAAAGGTGAGAAAATGGAATGTAAATGTGTATAGCAACATAAGAATGGAAAACCGGGCAGCAACGTACACATAATGCAAAACAACTCATGAATAATATCAAAATCGAGCTAAATCCATCACAATAGTCCTCAAATGTAATGTTAAACATAGTTAGAGACCTAGAGTAGTTAGAAATAAAAAATTTATACTAAAATAACTTAAAATGCATTATTTACAAATAAAGCAAAGCATGAGAGGTGAATTCTTAATAGATGGAAGCAACTAAATTATCTAAAGCTTTCCTAAACATCTAAACAAATGGAGGAAATGATCACAAACTAAACATGCGAAAGGAAGGTAGAAAAACTATACAATTATCGAACTAGTTCCTAAGAATCGAACTAGTTCCTAAGAATCGAACTATTCAAGGTTAGCTTTGAAGTTCTATTTACAATCCTAAGGTAAGTTTTACATTTAACTACAATTAGATGGGATAAAATATCCTAATGTTTCTAAGAAACACATGGTATTATACTCCTACAATTAATCAATTTAAGCGACAAAGGAGAAACATGCTTTTAAACATTACAAGCTAATCGAAACTTGAGAATTAAGAAATTATTGAATTAAAATAGATGTAAAACACTACAAGTCAATAGATAATTCATATTAAATGATCTCAAACAAAATGTACAAGAAAAACCATGGTCAAAACAAAACGATGCGCAAAATTAAGTCAAAACGATCAATCGTCGCTCTAAGGGTTAGTTGTCACAGTACCTTAATCATACAACTCGATTATAGGTTCTAAATCAATGTAACAACTACCTAAACATGTCCAAATGTTAATCAAGAAGTTATTCAACGGTTAGAACAAGTATTAGACATTATAGGCAAAGAAAATCAACACCACAAGTGTATGTGTGTGTAGTGTACAAAAAGGTTCGCTCCGACACCTTTCGACTCCAAAAATCACCATTATGGATAAATATGAAAAGTGAACCAAAATACAAGGCACAAGCTAAAGAAAACAATCAAAATAATTTATCAAAAATATCGGAAGCTATGCACACGCGCACAGTCTCAAAAATGCGAACGGTTCGGTCAAATCTCGTTCAAAAATACAATTTTCGCACGAAGGTCAGCAGCTCCCAGAATTGACCGAAACATGTCCAAATCAAGAAACCGTTCGCGTGGAGAGCTTGGAATGGCTCGAGAAACATGATTTACATTAAGAAAAGTCAAAAAAACTCATTACGGATCAAAAGTTAGAATCAAAACAAATATTATATCCAACTTTATCAATTTTCAAAGTGTCATGTTATTCTCCACCAAATTTAAACAAACTTATTTCCAATGTGTTTTAGTGGTATTTAGATGAATAAAAATGCAAGTGTATATGATATCATGTGCAAGTAATACATACTCAATAAAATACTACCTAAATGCTATGCAAACATGTAAGAATGTTGAAAGAAATTAGATGTGCAAAGTGGTAAAGTGTTGTGAAAAGTAAAATTTCAACATATTTTCATGTCATCAAAGTTGAACAACACCACATCAAATTAGTTAAACTATCTTACATGCAAATGCATGGATATGCAAAGATGCAACTTATGTCATAATGTATGAATTCAAGTGTGTCCATGTGAGTTGTGTGCAATGTGTAGGTGTAGTGCAAGTGTACCTAAAAACTAGGTGTTAGTTTCTACATTTCAACATAATTTCAATGCACGAAATAAGCCTCAAATTAATGATTCAATGCATGTCAAAGAATTTACATATTACTTGATTCATGATCATATAATTTGTGATCCAAAATGCTCACATCAAGTAACTAAATACAATGCAAAGTAACAACACAACTGTAGGTGTGTGTAGTGTGTAGAAAGTTTCACACCGACACCTTTAAGGCTCCAAAAACGGATCAAGATCAATGAATTCGACAAAACAAATTCTATAAGTGGAATCCTCACGGAATTTGCAAGCAATCTCAATATTCAATTTCAAGAAATTTAACAATTGAAAAATCGATTGAAATAAGCACTTAAGTAAATAAGCACTTACTTGTACTTGAAGCTTTGAGTTGAAATTGATGAGGAAAATCTTGTAATTCTCCAAGAAAATACCAAATCAAAGTTGAATTGATGATAATAAGAGAGGAGAATCTTGAATCCTTGGAGAATTGAAGAGGAAAACTTCAACTCTTCACCTCGACACCATAAACACTCTTCAATGTTTTTGATTGATGAAAAGCTTGATTTGATCCTTGAGAATTGAAAGGGAATAGAAGAGTATGGGGCTGTACCGGAGAAGGAAAGAAGAAGAAACAAATAAGAAAAAGTTTTCCGGCGCGGTGGTTTTGGAATTCCGGTGGTGGTTGTTGGTGGTTTGAGGTGGTTGTTGGTGGTTTGAGGTGGTTGTGCAACTTTGAGTTGAGAGAGAATTGAGAGAGAAAAGTGAGAGCTCTAGGGTCAAATTTAATAAATAATTCTCTCTACCAATTTTGTGAGTGGTAAAATATATTTATAATATGAAAAATTAGGATTTGAAGTGTCTTGGATACACAATTAAGTCCTAATCGTGATTATCAAAATGATTTTCGTACACAGTCCAAAATAGCCTAATCTGTGCAGAATTTGAAGTCGAAATGTAAACGAAAAATGTCTGGAACGTGATTTTTCTTGCGAAAATCAAAATTTCAACGCGATCGGATGAACGGTCAAGGTGATATGAATTTTTGAAGTTTCAACACAGTTTTCGGGCGTCCGACGCATGCAGAATTCTCAATGCGTTCTTCGGAGAAAATGCCTCGAATGAGGGTCTACTGATCAAAATTTGCAAGTGAGTGTTTCTGAGATAACTGAAGCTAACAAAATTTATGAAATTTTGGCACTGGTCCCATCTCGTTTCGACAAAAAACAAGCGAGATATGATTTTTTGAAGTTCGCGTACCAGATGAAAATTGCTCGGTTCAACTCAAAATTGTGTCCAAAGAATAAAATACTGGTCTTAAACGATGAGGAATCAGACCCCGAGTTGTAAATAAAAGTTGTAGAAGGGTTCGATACGAAATTTTAGAAATCAGCCCCACTCAATTTCGAGTTTCCAGCTAAGAGATATGAACCTTTTAGTGGGCAGAACACACGGTTCAGCACTAAAATTCAGTTTAATCCTCTTGAGATATTGAATTTTCTGGGGACCTTCCTCACATAATTTGCTTCCGAATTTCAAACAAAAGTTGTAGATAAAAATGAGAGGGACATGCCAGTCAAAATTCATCGTAAAATACCTGACGAGCTGTGAGATATGCTCTCTGGAGTGCCCGAAACACACTGAAAACCCAAAATCCACTTTATTGAGAAATAAGCGAATAAATTCATTTTTTCTTGACGAAATGACCTGCAACCTGAACAGATAAACTGAAGGATATATTGATATGATTCCAAAGATTTTGGAACCAAGCCAAAATAGCTTCCTGACCAAAAAAATCTTGCAAATAGTCGTACGAACTGAGAAGCATTGAATTTTGGCTCAAAATGATCTGAGATAGCTGAGACACGCCGTTTCTTTCGTACTTGGGATGTTTTGAACCTGGAAACCCCATGATCAATGATATGAATGCACCTACATGTATGTTTATGCAATCAAATTATAAGCCAAAAATACGAAAAAGAAGAGGGTGAATTTTAGGGTACAACACCAATCAATGAGAAAATATTATATTTGGTATAAAACCAAATATTGCCTTTTTGATCAAATTTCAATCAATTCCCTTGTCAATTAATGCAAATTTCGAATTTTCCAGCTTGTGTGGCTTGCTTGGACCTCAAAAATGAGAGAAAAATCCAATTTGCATTTAATTTTGATTTTCTACCTTTTATTTTAATTTAATTGGCTTTTAAATGATTAAAATCCAAAATATATAGAAAATAAAAGATAAAATTCATGGCCTTGGGCTTGGAGGTTCCAATTCAGCTGAGGAACAAGTTTGAATCAAGTAAAGTTAGGCCCATTTGCAAAACTTTGGATTTTGTCAAGTATTTCTCTTTGTGCACCTTCTCAAAAATGCTCAACTTGTGCAAGGTGTATCTTGCTCAATTTTTAAGATTTTTGGGTGTTCTTGGACTTTTTAGAAAGCTCTAGATGTCCTCTAAACAACCTCTTTGGTTTCATCTCAATTTAAGTTTCCATGCTCAATAAAACGTTTTTACAAAAAGTTGACTTTTTGTTGACTTTGAAAAGGACCTGTAATATTTTGATCCATATCTTCCAAATGAAGCATTTTTTGACCAAGCTTGTGGACATGAAGTTGTAGAGAATTGAATTCTCTTCAAAATGAGAGGTGGTGGAAAAATTTTTGATAAATTATGTGACAGTTATGCCTGGTCAAAGTTCTGTTGACTTTTGTCTAAGATAACCCAATTTAGAAACTTTGACTTTTGATCAAATCTTGAGTTTCCTTGATGAATCATGATCAACCCTTGATCAAATGATGAATGTAACTTCAAAATATGTATGTTGACCAAAAATTATGAAGTTTGACTGTATGTTGACCACAATTGACTTTTTGTCCAATACAACCGATTTTCAACAATCTGAGCAACTATCTGAGGAAACTTGACTTGTAAGGCTTGAAACTTGACATGGAGATTCTTTGAAGCATATGATGAGGCATGATGACCATTGGAAATGTTGGAGGCTAATCCTGGCTTGAGGATAGTCAAAACCCTAGTTTGGGTTGATTGCTTAGGAGAGGGTTTGTCTGGTCAACCCTTGTGAAATCCTTGATCATGGATATGAGAAATGTCTTAAGAAGTAGGAGGGAAAATTTTAGGGTATGACAGTTAGGCATTGGTGCATTGATCACATTCGAATTTTCAGCAGGAGGATCAAACTCAATTTCTTTGGCCTCAATCATGTCTTGAATCTTGTTCTTCAAAGCCCAACAGTTGTCAGTGTCGTGCCCTGGACTGTTGGAGTGGTACGCACACTTAGCATTAGGATTGTATTTTGGAGAGGAAGTGTTGATGTGTTGAAGAGGATCCCTCAAGGTAATCAGCTCTGCTTTTAACATATGTTGCAATGCTTGCGACAATGGCATGTTGATCTTCGTAAACTGTCTTCGTGGCGCATTTTGGTTACGCGCGTTGTCTCGTTGAGGTTGCGCTGGTGTAGGATTGGAGATCACAACTGCCCCCACAGATTGAGCACGATCAGTTTTGACTCGGCCTTTCTGACCATACATAGCATTGGCTTCTTTCTTACCAAAAAATCTCTTCGAGCATAACCAAACTAACGTAGAGCTAGAGAAGGATTGTAAGTGATACCTCCCCTTATGCCAAGGAGTGGTACGTTAGGGAATTCCCCAGAATGCTCTATGAATGTGAAATCCTTTTGAAGAAAGAGACACCAACAAATATCTGAATGAGAGAGTGACATTAGCCTTTGAGACCACATCAATCTTTGTTCGTTCTTCATTACTGATTGAGGAAGATGCGAAATAAACCACCTAGAAAGTAACAATATTCAACACATGAGAGTTCCTTGTCGTTTGATGGTACGAGTGTGGAGAGAATGCAAGATGTCTCTAAGTAAAGTAGGCACCGGATTACGAGTGAGGAATATTTTGATGGCGTTCACGTCTATGAACTGGTCTGGATTAGGAAATAACACCAAGCCATAGATTAACAAGGCCAAGATGTCTTCGAACGCATGGAAACTCATAGCTTTGAGGAATTCTCGAGCTTTCTTTATCAGAAACTTAGCAAGTAAACCCTTAACTCCACTTCTTGTTTCTCAATTGGCTTCAATGTCTGAGCGTTTTAGATGTAACGCTGATGCGATGTCTTCGTACTTAGGAGCCTTTTTTGAACCGGTGAATGGAATCTAATCAAGGATAGGTATCCCAAGTAGCTTAGAGAACTCTTCCAAGGTAGGTACCAACTGATAATCTGGGAATGTAAAGCAATGGTGTTTCGAATCAAAGAACTGGAATAAGACGTGCAAAATATCTTCTTCAAAACCGGAGATAACCAAGTCAAGCAGATAACCATGTCTCTTGATGAACTGAGCATGATTGGGAATCTTATGCCCATGAAGTTGATTCGGATAGTCTTTTTGGAAGCCATAACTCCCTACAAAGCAAAGATAAATCCCTAGGTCCTTGAAATAGTTAGAAATGATATGCAATGTTATGATGTCATGATGTCATGTTTAGCAAGCACAAGCAAATCACACAATAGTTCTAGGTTTAAGGCTTGCATGAGGTATAGGTGTCTACCCTACCAAAGTTTGAGTGGGTTCATCCTGTCCTATGATAGTAACCGGGTTCTAGGAATCTCATATCATTGATCTTTCTCGTAGGCTTTATTTCGATATGACTACCAAGTGGTCGACCGAAACATCCCGAAAGTCGGATCTTAATGAGCGTAACATCGAGTATCAACCAACCTCGGTCTACACCAAAGCCGACCATCTCACTACCTTCTAATGGCCAAGATGGGTCAATTAGGGTTCTAGAAGTTGAGTTAGTGCTGGTGACACCACGCAGATGCCAAATACTTTCCTCAACTTGAGCATGAGGAACATCAGGACATCCAAAGTGTCGCACTAACGTAGCCATCATGTTGACCGTTTCGGTATACGCCTAACGGTCGAGATGATTTATTGCTACTTACCTAAGGAAACCTGGATCCGGGTGTATGATCCCCCACAAGTATAATACCCAAGCAACCCTTAAGATAAAGCATACAAGTCTAACAGAAAGGAATAAATGATCTTAAATCCCTAAGGTATTCTCTCTTTAGGGTGTCTCCCCAGCAGAGTCGCCAGTTCTATAATACGGTGGGAGAACTGACTTTGGATTATTTTGCTTTTGATCGCAAATGTTGCGGATAGCAAGAGTCTCCAACGACTTTTCTTTTATCCAATTAAGGGAAGGTGAAAAGAACAGAAAAAGACCTTCGTTAGATTCTGAGTAAAGGAGAAGGTTATAAAAAGGGAAGGTATTAGCACCCTTTCCATCCGTAGTTATCTACGGGCTCTTAGTTGCTTTAGCTCACTTTAAAAGTTGCTTTCTTTGTGTGTGTTTGAAAAATGTTTTTGAAAAGGCATTTCGCTTCGACTTCGTAATGATTCACGCTGGAATGTATACGAAGTGTTCGGAAATGTTTCATTTTTGAAAAGTGTTTTAACTTTGTAAAAGTGTGAGGTGTGAAAAGATGTCTTGATGGAGCAAGCAACTAAAAGTCTTATTACCTACTCAGAACGGTCGTTTTTCATGTTATTTTACTTTCCCTTAGAATAGTGTTCTCCATACCATTAGTTGGTAGGTAACCCTATTCGTTGGATGTAAAGGGACATTCGAAGGGACATCGGATGGTCATAGAAGGCAACTTGTAGGAGTATCCTAGCACATTTGTAGGGGCGATCATCACTTTTCGTAGGCAATAATCGAGGGATGAGATCATGTATTCGTAGGCAACATCGAGGGACAATGATCTTTGTATCGAAGGGACTATGATGATATGTTTGTAGGCAATGGTGCTAGGATACCTCTACGTTCGAGGGACTTGACCGTTTATTCGAAAGGCAACGAGAGAGAATAGCCTAGGGGGTGCATGTGTGAAGAGAGTGTGTTGAATTTAGATAAGTTATCTTGCAATTAGAAGTGATCTACGTTCATTTTTATCTTTCCATACACGCCTAGTTACTAGCAGTTTATATGGGTGCGGAAAGTAAATTGCGGAAAGTAAAGTGCGGAAATTAAATCCTACGCTATTACACGGCTTTGGGGCAGTTACATAATATAGGAGTGTGGAAAGTAAATCCTAATTAAAACTATTACATCCCATGAGCAGTTACATAATATGGAAAAAAGAAATGCGAGAAAATTATCCTAACTATTACAACCTGGAAGCAGATACATAATAATTAGAAAAATAATCAGATTGCAAATAAGAGAAAATATGTTAGTAAAAGAAAGATTTTGAGTTAGGAAAAAGTTTTTAAGGTTAGTAAACCTAATTAGATGAGAAAATAATTTTTGGGAATTTTCTGGATTGATTTTAGTAAGGAAAAACAATTAAAAGTCAATGTTCTGGTTAATTAACAATTAATTAAAATATGCATGCAAAAATATAATTTTTTATGCCAAAAATTAAATAAGCATTTTTCTGACCTAAATGCAAAAAGAAAATATTTTTTTTTGTGATTTTTAATGTGTTAGAAAAAATATTTGAAAAGAAATTAAATTAATTGAAGAAAAATGGAAAAAAAAAGGGTCAGAGTGCTTCTAGATGAAATTATCCCGGAAGCTGGAGCTTCTAGGAGACCTCTTGCTGACCATTCCCAGAAGTAAGTACTTTTGGGGGCTCTTGCGCTGGAGGTGCCCAGAAATTGGAATTTCTGGGGCTTTTCTGGCCTGGAGATGCCCATAAGTAAGCACTTCTGGGGTTTTCTATGGAAGATGCGCCCATAAGCTGGAGCTTTTGGGGCGTAGCGTGCTGCAATGAAGGCCAGAAGCTGGAGCTTCTGGGCATGTCTTCTGGAAACCTGAAATTTCAAAAAATGTTAAGTAAAAAGACAAGGTTCGAACCCATGTCCTCTTGAACAAACACGCTCTGCCTTGCCATCTGAGCTGAGGGGACTATCTGTTAACAATATGAAACAAAAGGAATACAAAGGGAATGAATTTCTAAGAAAACATTGAATTAGAAAACGCGCGCAAGAGTCATCTTATTCATTCAAATATTTGAACCTTTAGCTACGATTTCTACTTTCCGTGGCTAAATCCCTGCAGATCAAATCACTACGAAATATGCAATATAAATGGATTATGAAACCATAGATCAATTGGAAACAAGGTTCTAAACACAATGGTGCCCTTGGTTCCTTCAAATTTATCCTAAATAAGAAAACCCTAATTCAAGGTTTTAAAACCTAGCCATGGCATATCTCGATTCTGGTACCTAAACTCAAATTGATCTATACAGAAACATTCCAAACATCAAAATGAATAGGAATATGCAATCAAAAGGTAGTTATAATGCACGAAACATAGAAATCAAATTTGGATAAAAGTTGTGCAAACCGTGATTTGTATATTACGTTTCTAAACGTATTTGTGATTTGTGAACGTTTGGGAAGACTCAAGGGACCTCCAGGAATGTGTTGGAATGCTTAGAATCCGTTGAATTGGACAGAAACTATGGCTTCCAGTAACTTGCAAGGTACGATTTTTTGAAGCTTGGAATAGGGTTCTTGAGGCAAGAATTTTGTCCCTTGTGCATGTAATAACATCATGTATTTATAATAGAGTGAATTAGGTCAAGAATTGTAAGAAGAAATCAAGCCAATCAATGAGAAATTATTTGATTTGGAATCAACCCAAATATTTCCTTTTTGAGCCAATTTCAATCAAATCTCATTACCAATCATGATTATTTCGAAATAATCAGATTAAATGGCTTGCTTGGACCTCAAGGATGAGAGAAAATTCATCTTGTAATTAATTTTTTATTTTCTATCTTTTATTTTAATTAAATTGGTTTTAAATGATTAAAAATCTAAAATAAATAAAACATAAAAGATAAATTCGTGGCCTTGGGGTTGGAGGTTCCAATTCAGCTGAGAAACATGTTTGAATCAAGAAAAGTTAGGCCCATTTGCAAAAAATTTGGTTTTGTCAAGTATTCCTCTTTGTGCACCTCCTCAAAAATGCTCAACTTGGACAAGGAGTATCTTGCTCCATTTTTAACATTTTTGGGTGTTCTTAGACATTTTAGAAAGCTCAAGATGTCTTCTAAACATCTTTTTTGGTTTCATCTTCATTGGAGTTTCCATGCTCATGAAAACTTCTTTGCAAAAAGTTGACTTTTTGTTGTCTTTAAAATGACCTATAATGTTTTGATCCGTAACTTCCAAATGAAGCATTTTCTACCCAAGCTTGTGAGACATGAAGTTGTAGAGAATTGAATTCTCTTGAAATGAGCTGTGGTGGAAAAATTTCTGATAAAGTATGTGAAAGTTATGCTTGGTCAAAGTTCTATTGACTTTAGTATGAGAAAGCCCAATTTAGAAACTTTGACTTTTGATCAATTCTTGACTTTTCTTGAGGAATCATGATCAACCCCTAATCAAATGATGAATATCACTTAAAAATATTGATGTTGACCAAAAATTATGAAGTTTGATGGTATGTTGACCACAGTTGACTTTTTGTCCAATACAACTGATTTTCAACCATCTGAGCAATTGTTTGAGAAAACTTGTCTTGTAAGGCTTGAAACTTGACATGGAGATTCTTCGAAGCATATGGTGAGGCACAATGATCACTTGAAGTGTTAGAGACCATATTGATTTGAGAATGGCCAAAACCCCAGTTTGGGTTGATTACTTAGGAGAGGGTTTATCTGGTCTACCCTTGTGAAATCCTTGAGTATGGATATGTGAAATGTCTTGAGAAGTAGGAGGGAAAATTTTGGGGTATAACAGTTGCCCCTGTTCAATCTTCTTGTACTGGAAGGGTTAGATTGGTATGCTTGCCTTTCGTGACTTGGAAGTAGAAGATGATTGAACACTCGAGTACACCTGAAAATTTGCACTCGTTGTTGGTTGATGATGTGCTGGAATGGGCTTATAGATGCCATTTGGAGAAACTTTGTCGGAGATTGAGTCATACGCTAGACTCGCAAATGTCGTTTGAATAAGAGAAACATCGGATATGGGCTTAAGATGCCATCAGGAGAGACTGATGCTGGGGAATGAGTCGTACGCTAGACTCTGTAGGTATTTTGAACGTAGAAGAAAGCACGGAGATGGGCTTAAGATGCCATCTGGGGCGGCTGATGTCGAGTCGTATGTTAGACTTCACGCTCGTCTTTGAATGAGGTTATTGGTATGTATTGATTTTTAACCAAATATACAACATTCTGAAGGTGGAGAGTTGTCGACAAGTAGTCAGAGATGGGCTTAAAGATGCCATATGGGGAAACTGGGTCATATGCTAGACTCTGTAGTTGCTGTTGATAATAATAGAGATTGAGAATAAACCTTCGTCTTGGCTATTCTCGAGGTGGATATTTGGCAGCATGCAGATAGCTTTCCCGTCTTGCTTCGGGTGTTGATCCAATGTCCGCCGTCTAGAGACAATTTGTATGGTCTTTCAGATTGGGTTTCCTGTCTTGTTTCGGGCATTAATCTTTGACCTGTTGCTTGGAAGTGATTTTCATGGTTGTTCAGATAGTTCTCCCATCTTGCTTCGGGTATTAATCTTTGACCTTTCGTTCGGAAAATAGCTTCTCATGGTTGTTCAGATAGTTCTCCCGTCTTGTTTCGGGTATTAATCTTTAACCTTGCGTTTGAAAAATAGCTTTTACCTGTTGGGGAAATAAATCTCGACAGGGTATGGTTAGTTCTATGCAGATTATGATGCATGCAAGCATATGACAAGGTTCGTGAATGATATGTGCACATGTTATGATTTTTATGAATAATGTATGAATGTAGATGTTGTGGTATTTCAAAACATATCCATCTTGAAGAAGATATGAACGCTCACCGAGATTTTGACTTCTGCTTGGGGATGAAGTTGTTGAAAACCCTGACTTGGAGGGGAAAGAGATGTTTTTGGTTCCTCCGATGCACTATCTGACCAAGTTTTCGAGTCTAGATGTTAATGTTGTTGGAAAGAATAAAAACTGGGAGGTACTCCGTTGGGGATCTTGTGCGCAGATCTTGCTGGGTGAGTATCCGAATGCCGCTTGGAGACTGGCGTAACGTGGCAACGCTGAAGAGGCGTAAAGTTGATGAGATTTGAAGAATCCTTTGACTGGGGAATAAGAGGGGTGTAGGTTTCCTCCGATGCACTATCTGACCGAGTTTCGAGTCTTGATATTTCTGCTGTAGGGGGTGATAATCATCGAGAGACATTTCACTGGGGATAAATATCTCTGTGTATACGAGATAAACTGTTACTGCATGGAGACTGATGTAACGAGGTGAAGTTGATAAGATCGTTACTCGGGGACTGATGTGATAAAGCTTGAAGTGTTGGTATTTCCTCAGAGAAGTTTTGTCTTTGTATGGAGAGGGATGACTCTGTGGGGATTGTGGAGGTATTTCACGTGGTATTGATGACTTTAGTCATCATCTCAACTCCTAGAGCCTGTAGTAATTACGTTTTTTTTTTGCTTTTCGTATGTTTATGAACAAATGTTTATTGTCCGATGCATATAATCATTCAAAGCAATCATTGGAATTTATGCAAGAAACAACAAAAATGAACACTGTAAAAGAAAGAATTTGCATTAATTTTGTAAGAGTGGCGTATGGCCAAGCAGTTTGTATACAAGAGACGAATAAAAGTAAAAGCTATGTGGAAATAATCTCGTTGAGTTTCAACAATGCTAGTGCTCATATATTTCGACTATCTCATCTCCTTGCTGTCAGTAGAAAGTGAGTGAATTGATTTTCGCCATTTGAATCTTGAATGCTGATAGTAGTCTGTAGGTAGGTGATCTGGACGAGACATAATCGTACGCTTAAATCCCTAACTTTTTCCTAGACCGCTCTCTCGGGTTTTCAGTCTACCGAGATACCCTTTTTTGCCAAGCCGCCTTTGTAGGTTTTCGACTTTCTGGGTGTACATTTTTTTGTATATATCCTTATCTTTTGCCCGAACCCTTTTGGTTCGCCAGGATGCCCTTACTTTTGCCTAGGCCAATCGGCCTAGTGGGTCCCGTTCATGCGTAGTATTTTTTGACTATGTTCGCATTCATAGGGTGTTGGAAGTCTTCTTCATCCATGGTGCTAAGTATCATAGCTTTGCCGGAAAATACTATTTTGACTACAAACGGTCCCTCATAGTTGGGAGTCCAGTTGCCCCTAGGGTCACCTTATGGAAGGATGATGCGCTTGACTACTAGATCACCGACTTTGTAGACTCGGTGCTTGACTTTCTGGTTGAATGCTCTGATCATTCGCTTCTGGTAGATCTGTCCATGGCAGATGGATGCGAGTCGTTTTTCGTCGATCAAATTGATCTGATCGAGGCGAGTCTGGATCCATTCGTCCTCGCCTAGCTCTGCCTCCTGGAGGACCCCGGTTGAGGGTACCTGAACCTCGATTGGTAAGACTGCTTCCATACCGTATACGAGAGAGAAGGGAGTTACCCCTGTAGATGTTCGTACTGTAGTGCGGTAACCATGGAGAGAAAATGGCAACATCTCGTGCCAATCCTTGCAAGTCACTGTCATCTTTTGTATGATCTTCTTAATATTCTTGTTGGCGGCTTCCACTGCGCCATTCATCTTAGGCCGATATGGAGAAGAGTTGTGATGTTTGATCTTGAACTGCGTGTAGAGTTTGATGATCATTTTGTTGTTGAGGTTGGTACTGTTATTTGTGATAATCCTTTCGGGAGTGCCATACCGACTGATAAGATTATGCTTGATGAATCGAGCCACAACATTCTTGGTAACAGATGCGAACGAGGCTGCTTCTACCCACTTGGTGAAATAGTCAATTGCCACAAGGCTGAAACGGTGTCCATTAGAAGCGGTAAGCTTGATTTCTCTGATCATGTTAATGCCCCACATTGCGAAAGGCCAAGGAGCGGTCAGAATATTCAGCGGTACTGGAGGTGCGTGCACTTTGTCTGCATATATCTGGCATTTGTGACAAGACCGAGCATAGCGGTGACAATCAGCTTCCATGGTGGACAAATAGTAACCTGTTCTCAGAATATTTTTTGCCATTGTATGTCCACTAGAGTGGGTACCGAACGCGCCTTCGTGTAATTCTTCCATGATCCGTTCTGCAGTTTTCTGATCTACACAGAGGAGTAAACACAAGTCGTGGTTGCGCTTGTATAAGATGTCGTTGCTGAGAAATAATTTGGAAGCGAATCTTCTCAAGAATTTCATATCATTGACAGATGCCCCTGAGAGATATTCCTGAGTCTCGAGATACCTCTTTACTTCGTAAAACCATGGCTTCTCTTCTGTATCGAGTTCGCAATAGTATGTTGGTTCGTCAAACTTTTCGATGATGATCTGAGGAGGTTTGTTGTCCTATCCGACCTTGAACATAGATGACATAGTAGCTAACGCGTCTGCCAACTGATTCTCTTCTCGTGGAATATGATCGAAGGTGATCTCTTCAAAGTAAGGGATCAGACTCAAAACATGCTCCCGATATGGAATGAGATTTGGATGTTTCGTATCCCACTCGCCTTTAATCTTACTGATCACTAAAGCTGAATCTCCATACACTTGCAAGAACTTGATTCTTAAGTCAATCGCAGCTTTGATGCCCATGATGCACGCTTCATATTCGACCATATTGTTAGTGCAATTAAAACATAATCTGGCGGTGAAAGGCGTGTGTCCGCCTGTAGGGGATGTAATGATGGCGCCAATGCCATTGCCAAGTGCGTTTAAGGCTCCATCAAAGACCATGGTCCATCGAAATCCTGGTTCAAGTCCTTCGTCTGGTCCTGGTTCTTTGCAATCAGTAACTAACAAAACATCTTCGTCTGGAAATTCAAACTGCATAGATTGATAGTCATCTACGGCTTGATGAGCCAAATGATCGGCTACTACACTTCCTTTGATCGCCTTCTGAGTAGTATACTGGATGTCGTATTCGGTCAAGATCATTTTCCAACTTACTATTCTTCTGGAGAGAGCAGGTTTCTCGAATATGTATTTTACTGGATCCATCTTGGAGATCAACAGGGTAGTGTGAGTCAACATATACCATCTTAGTCGCGAGCAGCCCAAGCCAAAGCGGTGCAAGTTTTCTCGAGCTGTGAGTATCTTGTTTCATAGTCGGTAAACTCTTTGCTAAGATAGTATATTGCATACTCTTTTCGACCAGACTCGTCATGTTGCCCTAACACACCCCCCATTGAGTTCTCTAACACTGTCAAGTACATGATAAGAGGTCCTCCTTTGGCGGGCGGCATAAAAATAGGAGGATTTTGTAGATACTCCTTGATTTTGTCAAAAGCAATCTGGCAATCGCCGTTCCATTCCACTACTTGATCTTTCTTCAGTAACTTGAAGATTGGCTCACAAGTAGCAGTTAGATGTGCAATAAATCTGGCAATGCAGTTCAACCGTTCCAAGAAACCTCTGACTTCTTTCTCGGTGTGGGGCGCTGACATTTCTTGGATAGCTTTGACCTTGGCAGGGTCAACTTCCATACATTTACCACTGACAACAAACCCCAGGAGTTTACCAGATCTGACTCCAAAGGTGAGCTTGTTGGGATTAAGTCTTAGTCTGTACTTCTTCAGTCTATCAAACAGTTTCCACAAATGATCGAGATGTTCTTATTCAGTCTCTGATCAAGCTATCATGTCGTCGATGTAGACCTCTATCTCGTGATGAATCATGTCATGAAATAATTCCACCATGGCACGTTGATAAGTGGCGCCAGCGTTCTTCAGTCCGAACGGCATGACCTTGTAGCAGAGTGTGCCCCACTGTGTAACAAAAGTAGTCTTCTCCATATCTTCAGGAGCCATTTTGATCTGATTGTAATCGGAGAAACCATCCATGAAGGAGAAAACCTTATGTTGAGCGGTGTTGTCGAATAGGACATCAAAATGAAGAAGTGGAAAATCGTCTTTCGGACTCGCTCTGTTCAAATCTCTGTAATCCACACACATTCGTACTTTGACATCCTTCTTAGGTACAGGTACCGCATTCGCAACCCACTGTGGATAAGAAGTAACGGCTAGGAAACCGGCATTGAACTGCTTCATAACTTCGGCTTTGATTTTCTCTGACATCTCAGGACGCATGCGACGAACCTTCTGTTTCACCGGGAGAAAACCTTCTTTTGTCGGTAATCGGTGTACCACAATGTCAATGTCAAGACCTGGCATGTCTTCGTATGACCAAGCAAAAACTCGATATAGCCTCGTAGCATCTGGACCAATCTTTCTTTGATACTGTTCTCAAGACCTGCTCCTATCTTGATTTCTTTTCTGTCTTCGTTAGTACCTAGATTCACAACCTTGACTAGCTCTTTGTGTGGCTGTATAACCCGTTCTTCTTGTTGCAGCAATCTGACAAGTTCTCCTGGAACTTCACAATCTTCCTCACCTTCGTCTTCGGCTTTGTAGATCGGATTATCAAAGTCATATTTAGCAAAAGTAAAGTTGTTATCAACGAGATTTGGAGTGAATCTGCAGTGTATCACGTGGGTGTGTGTAAGAACACATAGCTTTTTAAGGGGTAGTAAAGTAAAAGAAAAGGACGAAAACAACACTTAAATGCAAAATTCCAATGATTTTATTGAATGAAAATATGCAAATGACAAATAATAACCTCACAACAGAGCCACGATGCCCCAGGCAAGGCACTAGGCTTTAAGTTTTAATGTCTGAACGTAAATAAAGAACGAAAAGCATAATAGAAAACAAAAGCAATTACTCATGTCTAAAGGAGAATGGTATGACGTCTTCGGTCTTCCAATTGATGAGTCTGTTGTCGGGAGTTGGGAAGATCCAATCGCTGATGTCGAAGTTGCTGTCCTCGTCTTCTATTGCATGGACTCCATTCTTGCTGATGTGGAAGGGATGTTTGCCGGCACGTTCGTGGAGTATCATCTTCTGACCTTTGGTTGTGAAGCCTAAACCAGTCTTATCAGATTTGAAAGGAAGATCAGGGAGCTGACCCCAAATAGTACGACCTCTTTCTTCAACTACAGCTTGAGCATCCTTCAGCAAGGCCATCCTAGGCGGAACTTGTGTAACTTCAAGGGTGGAAGGAGAGTCAACAGGCATGACCCTTGGAACTGTTTCGAAAGCTTGACAGGGAGTTTCGAAGAATTCACCTTCCATTTCGAGGTATCGGAATGACTGCAGATGGCTCACCATATATTCCTCTTCACCGCATACTGTAACAATTTTCCCTTCACTTGGTACTTCAGCTTCTGATGCAAGTTAGAGGTAACAACGCCTGCCCCATGTATCCAAGGGCGTCCAAGTAGGCAAGAGTAAGCTGGACGGATGTCCATGACAAAGAAAGTAGAGTCGAAAGTCTGGGAACCGACTTTAACTGGTAGAATGAGCTCTTTAAGTACTGTTTGTTTAGAACCATCGAAAGCTCTCACAATTATGTCGCTGGGCTTCAAAACCAATCCTTCAACATCAAGTTGGTCGAAATCACTCTTTGGTAGGATATTTAGAGCAGAACCGGTATCTACCAAAACATGAGACAATGTAACGCCCTTGCATTCAACGGAGATGTGCAAGGCTTTGTTGTGTTTCCTTCTGGCAGGAGTCAAATCAACATCAGAGAAGCCTAGACCATTGCTGGCAGGCAGGCTAGCAATACAAACTTCAAATTGATCATTAGTAGTGTTTTGCTTTATGTGAGCATTCTTCGGAAACTTCACTAAGGCTTTAGCATAAGCCTCAGAGCACAATAGCAGAGCCAACATGGATATCTTGGACGGAGTTTGTCCCAACTGTTCCACAACATTGTAATCACTCGTCTTGATGATCTTCAGAATTTCCTCCATTTCTTGTTTGGAGGTATCTTCAGCAACTTCCTTTGGTACTTCTGTCTGAGCAGGATGAGTTGCTGGTTCTTTTCCTCGCGCTTCGGGAACCGATTTGATAGTTGGAATGCGAGCTTGAGTCTTAGTGTCTTTTGGAGGAGAGTTCTCTGGAGAAAACACTCTTCCGGTTCGGGTTACTTTGCTTGATCCGGTGATGTTGTCGATGTCAGGATCAGAAGCTTCAGTTGTAATGTCTTCAATGGTAAGCGGGTCTTGCTTTACACCATGATAGCAAACCTCAGCTCCATAGTTCCACGGTATAGCTTTGTTATAGGAGTATGGAACTGGCCTGGGAGAAGTAATGGTGAGAGGTGCCACTCTAGGCATAGGATCGGCAGAGGAGATCCTTATTGTGTTTACATCAGCATAGTCTTCTGGGAAATCGTCTCCCCATCCGGTTGCCTTGACATCTTCGATAGGAATCTTGTAGCTTTCAGGAACGGTATACTTCACCATGTAATCAAACTTTCCACTTGGCTGCCCCAAGGTATCCCAGACTTCTGGTACGGCTTCGTCTTCGATCTTCAGATTCTTAGACATGTCTTCACACAGATTCTCCACAGGTGAAGGTTTCAGGAATAGCACTTCTCTGTTATCCATCATGCATTGAATACGCCTTCTCAACCAAGCACATTTGTCAGGTGCAGATGGGCACCAACGATAATTCTCCGGGCATCCTGGATTGACACCAGCTTGCAGCAGATTCTTCTTAACAGTCATCAGAGGAATAGTCAAGTTGTTCACATCATAAACACAAGAGTTCTTGTCAATAGTATTAGAACTTTTTCCGTGGTTAGGCATTGGTGCGTTGATCATGTTCGGAGTTTCAGCAGGAGGATCAAACTCAATTTCTTTGGCCTTGATCATGTCTTGAATCTTGTTCTTCAGAGCCCAACAGTTGTCAGTGTCGCGCCCTGGGCTGTTGGAGTGGTACGCACACTTAGCATTAGGATTGTATTTTGGAGAGGAAGTGTTGATGTGTTGAGGAGGATCCGTCAAGGGAATCAGCTCTGCTTTTAACATGTGTTGCAATGCTTGCGACAATGGCATGTTGATCTTCGTAAACTGTCTTCGTGGCACATTCTGGTTACGCGCGTTGTCTCGTTGAGGTTGCGCTGGTGTAGGATTGGAGATCACAACTGCCCCCCACAGATTGAGCACGATCAGTTTTGACTCGGCCTTTCTGACCATACACAGCATTGGCTTCTTTCTTACCAAAAAATCTCTTCGCATCATTTGAGTATGACTCCACTTGAATCTTTCCACTCTTGATTCCAGCTTCGATGCATTCTCCTGTCAATATCAGCTCGATGAATCCTGCTGAAGAGTTTCCAATCAGATGATTGAAGAATGGGCCTGTCAGTGTTCCCATAAACATATCAATCAACTCCCTATTTGATAGGGGTGGTTGAACTCTGCCTGCTAGATCTCTCCATTTTTGAGCATATTCTTTGAATTTCTCATCACGACACATATACATGCTCTGTAGTTGCATGCGAGTGGGTGCCAATTTAACATTGTACTGGTACTTCTTGTAGAAATCATCTGCTAAGTCATTCCAAGTATGGATGTGGGTACTCTCTAGCTGATAATACTACTCCAACTAAGCTCCGGATAAACTCTCTTGGAAGTAATGGATCCATAGCTTCGTGTCATCAGTGTGAGGATGGATCTTCTGAACATAAGACTTCAAATGCAGCTA
This sequence comes from Vicia sativa, assembly GCA_021764765.1. Classification (NCBI taxonomy): domain Eukaryota; kingdom Viridiplantae; phylum Streptophyta; class Magnoliopsida; order Fabales; family Fabaceae; genus Vicia; species Vicia sativa. The sequence goes on along the minus strand of CM038793.1, from coordinate 131,244,780 downwards.
CGGACAAGAGATGCCATCATACGGTGGGAGAACTGACTTTGGAATTGTTTTTCTTTTGATCACAAATATTGCGGATAGAAAGAGTTTCCACCGACTTTTCTTTTATCCAATTAAGGGAAGGTGAAAAGAACAGGAAAAGACCTTTGTTAGATTCTGAGTAAGGGAGAAGGTTATGAAAAGGGAAGGTATTAGCACCCCTTTCCACCCGTAGTTATCTACGGGCTCTTAATTGCTTTAGCTCACTTCAAAATTTGCTTTCTGTGTGTGTATTTAAAAAATGTTTTGAAAAGGCATTTCGCTTTGACTTCGTAATGATTCACGCTGGAATGTATACGAATTGTTTGGAAATGTTTCGTTTTTGAAAAGTGTTTTAAACTTTGTAAAAGTGTGAGGTGTGAAAAGTATTTTGATAGAGAAAACAACTAAAAGTCTTATTACCTACTCAGAACGGTCGTTTCCGTGTTATTTTACTTTCCTTTAGAATAACGCTATCCGTACCATTAGTTGGTAGGTAACCCTATTCGTTGGTAGTAGATGGGACATTCGAAAGGGACATCGGATGGTCATAGAAGGCAACTTGTGGGAGCATCCTAGCACATTTGAAGGGACGATCATCACTTTTTGTAGGCAACAATCGAAGGACGAGATCATGTATTCGTAGGCCACGTCGAGGGACTATGATCTTTGTGTCGAAGGGACTATGATGATATGTTTCGTAGGCAACGGTGCTAGGATACCTCTACGTTCGAGGGACTTGACCATTTATTCGAAAGGCAACGAGAGAGAAAACCCTAAGGGGTGCATGTGTGAAGAGAGTGTGTTGGATTCAGATAATTTTATCTTGAAATTATAAGAGATTTATGTTCGTTTTTATCTTGCCATACACGCCTAGTTACTAAGCAGTTTATATGGGTGCGAAAAGTAAATTGCGGAAAGTAAAGTGCGGAAAGTAAATCCTACGCTATCACATGGCTTTGGGGCAGTAACATAATATAGGAGTGCGGAAAGTAAATCCTAATTAAGCTATTACATCCCATCAGCAGTTACATAATATTGAAAAAGAATGCGAGAAAATAACTCTAACTTATTACAACCTTTAAGCAGATACATAATAATCGGAAAAGAAAAGAAATTCGCATAAGAAAAAATGTGTTAGTAAAAAAAAATTTGAGTTAGGAAAAAAAGTTTTTAGATTAGTAATCCTAATTAGATGATAAAGCAATTTTTTTTGGGAATTTTCTGGGTTGATTTTAGTAAGGAAAAATAATTAAAAGTCAATTTTATGGTTAATTAACAATTTATCAAAATATGCATGCAAAAATATTAATTTTTATGCCAAAAATTAAATAAACATTTTTCTGACCTAAATGCAAAAAGAAAATATTTTTCGGTGATTTTTTGATGTGTTAGAAAATTGTTTGAAAAGAAATTAAATTAAAAGCAAAAATATGAAGAAAAATAGAAAATATGTTAGTTTGGCAAGGTGCTAAAAAATATTGCTGGAGCCAGGAATCGGACCAGGGACCTCCTTCCCACACGCGCGCTGCCTTACCACTGAGCCAAGCTGCATATTGTGTTAGTGACATGGAATAAAAGCCTTATAAGGGAAATTCGTTTCTGAATGTTAATTAAAAACACGCGCCAAACTCCTTCTTCTCTAATTTGAATTTTTGCATGCTTTTACCTACGGACGCCTCCGTTGCTAAAGCCAATAGTGACGGTTTTGTCCGTCACTATAACACCTGCACTTTTTCAAAATTCACAATACGCAATATAAATTTATGAAGAGGACATGGTTCGATTGGAATCGACCCCCTGAACACGAATATACCCTTAGTTTCGTCCAATTTTTCCTAATTTGAAGGATCCCAATTTAAAGCTTCTGAACCCTAACAATGGCATCACGGTATTCCTGCACTTAAAACTCAATTGAACGATTCAAATAGCTTCGAAATATCATCCTAAACACAGATATGCAATCGAATCATGTTAAAAATGCATGTAAGTACATAATCAAAATTGAGAAAAAGGTGGGCAAACCGTGAGTAGGATATCGTGATTTTGGACGTGTTGATGGCTGGTAATGATTGGAAAAGCTTCAGAGAGTATCAAGGAATGTGTTGGAACACTTTGTTTGGCTTGAATTGATCCAAAAACCTGGCTGCCACTTCCTTGTATCACACGGTTTTTTGAAGCTTTTTTAGGGTTCTTGGAGGCAAGAATTTCGTCCCTTGTGCTTGTGGATGCATCATGTACTTATAGTAGAGTGAATTAGGTCAAGAATTATGAAGAAATTATATGCCAATCAATGAGAAAATATTTGATTTGGAATGAAACCAAATATTGCCTTTTTTGATCAAATCTCATTCAATTCCTTTTCCAAGCAATGCAATTTCGAAATTGACAGCTTGTATGGCTTGCTTGGACCTCAAGAATGAGAGAAAATCCACCTTGCAATTAATTTTTGTTTTTCTATCTTTTATTTTAATTAAATTGGCTTTTAAATGATTAAAAATCCAAAATAAATAAAAAATAAAAGATAAATTCGTGGCCTTGGGCTTGGAGGCTCCAATTCAGCTAAGGAACATGTTTGAACCAAGAAAAGTTAGGCCCATTTGCAAAAAAATTGGTTTTGTCAAGTATTTCTCTTTGTGCACCTCCTTAAAAATGCTCAACTTGTGCAATGTGTATCTTTCTCAATTTTTAACATCTTTGGGTGTTCTTGGACTTTTTAGAAAGCTCAAGATGTCCTCTAAACATCCTCTTTGGTTTCATCTTCATTGGAATTTCCATGCTCATGAACACTTCTTTACAAAAAGTTGACGTTTTGTTGACTTTTAAAAGGACCTGTAATATTTTGATCCATAACTTCCAAATGAAGCATTTTCTGCCCAAGCTTGTGAGACATGAAGTTGTAGAGAATTGTATTCTATTCAAAATGAGTTGTGGTGGAAAAATTTCTGATAAAGTATGTGAAAGTTATGCCTGGTCAAAGTTCTGTTGACTTTTGTTTAAGAAAGCCCAATTTAGAAACTTTGACTTTTGATCAATTCTTGACTTTTCTTGATGAATCATGATCAACCCTTGATCAAATGATGAATATCACTTCAAAATATTGGTGTTGACAAAAAATTATGAAGTTTGACTGTATGTTGACCACAGTTGACCTTTTGTCCAATACAACTGATTTTCAACCATCTGAGCAATTGTTTGAGGAAACTTGACTTGTAAGGCTTGAAACTTGACATGGAGATTCTTTGAAGAATATGATGAGGCATGCTGACCACTGGGAGTGTTAGAAACCCACCTTGATTTGAGAATGGCAAAACCCTAGTTTGGGTTAACTGCTTAGGAGAGGGTTTGTCTGATCGACCCTTGTGAAATCCTTGAGTATGGATATGTGAAATGTCTTGAGAAGTAAGAGGGAAAATTTGGGTATGACATTCTGCTCAATCTTCTTCTATCGGAAGGGTTAGATTGGCATGCTTGCCTTCGTGACCAAGGTAGAAGATGATTGAACACTCGAGTACACCTGAAAATTTGCACTCGCTATTGGTTGATGATGCGCTGGAATGGGCTTACAGATGCCATTTGGAGGAGCTGTGTTGGAGATTGAGTCGTACACTAGACTCGTAAACGTCGTTTGAATAGAATAAACATCGGAGATGGGCTTAAGATGCCATTAGGAGAGAATGATGCTGGGGAATGAGCCGTTCGCTAGACCCTGTAGGTATTCTTGAAAATAAGAAGAAAGCACGGAGATGGGCTTAAGATGCCATCCGGAGATAATGATGTTGAGGAATGAGCTGTACGTCAGACTTCATGTCCGTCTTTGAATGAAGCTAATGGTAGGTATTGATTTTTAACCAAATATGCAGCATTCTGAAGGTAGAGAGTTGTCGACAAATAGTCGGAGATGGGCTTAAAGATGTCATACGGGGCAACTGAGTCGTATGCTAGACTCTGTAGTTTCTGTTGATAATAAGAGAGAGTCAGAATAAACCTTCGTCCTGGCTACTCTGAGGTAGATATTTGGCAGAATGTGGATAGCTTTCCCGTCTTGCTTCAGGTGTTGATCTAATGCTTGTTGTCTGAGGACAACTTGTATGGTCTTTCAGATAGGGTTCCCCGTCTTGTTTTGGGTATTAATCTTCGACCTTCCGTTCGGAAAAGATTTGTATGGTCTTTCAGATTGGGTTCCCCATCTTGTTTCGGGTATTAATCCTTGACCTTCCATTTGGAAAAGATTTGTACGGTCTTTCAGATTGGGTTCCCCGTCTTGTTTCGGGTATTAATCCTTGACCTTCCGTTCGAAAAATATCTTTTACCTGCTGGAAAAAATAAAAACTTTGACAGGATATAGTTAGCTTTATGCAGATTATGATGCGTGCGAGCATATGACAATGTACATGTATGATATATGTACATGTCATGATTTTTTATGAATAATGTATGAATGTAGATGTTGTGGTATTTCAAAACATATCCATCTTGAAGAAGATGAGTATGTTCTGCCGAGGATTTCTGACTTCTGCTTGGGGATGAAGTTGCTGAAAACCCTGACTTGGAGGAGAAAGAGATGTCGTTGATTCCTCTGATGCACTATCTGACCAAGTTTCGAGCCTAGATATTAATGTTGTTGGGAATAGTAAAAGATGGGAGATACTCCGCTGGGAATCTTGTGTGTAGATCGTGTTGGGGAATATCTGATTATTGTTTGGAGTCGAGGTTCGAAGATTCCTTTGAGGTGATGAATCTGAAGTTTGTTGAAACCTCTGGCTGGGGAATAAAAGAGATGTAAGTTTCCTCCGATGCACTATTTGACCAAGTTTCAAGTCTGGATACTACTGCTGTCGGGGAATGATAATCATTGGGAGATATTCTGCTGGGGATAAATACCTCTGTGTATACGATATAAACTGTTACTGCTTGGAGACTGATGTAACGAGGTGAAGCTGATTAAGTTTGCCGTCAATGATACGATGAAGCTCAAGTAGTGGAATGCTATCGAGGAGATTAGTACTGCCGGAGAAGGTTTGATGGCTCGGGGATTGTACCTTGTGAAAGTAACTCATGGGATGCATTGGTGACTTTAGTCATCATCTCAATTCCTAGAATCAGAAATTACTGCTCGCTCGTGATGTTTGTGAACGAATGTTTATTGTCAAATGCATATAATCATTCAAAGCAATCATTGACTTTATGCAAAAATAACAATAGTGAACACCGAAAAGAAAGAATTTGCATTAATTTTGAAAGGTGGCGACGGCCAAGCCAGTATACAATGAAAATAAAAGCTATGCGGAAATAATCTCGCCGAGTTTCAACTATGCCGGTGCTCATATATTTCGACTATCTCATCTCCTTGTCGTCAAGAGAAAGTGAGTGAATTGATTTTCGCCATTTGAATCTTGAGTGCCGATAGCAGTCTCGTAGGTATATGATATGGACGAGACATATCCGCACGCTTAAATCCCTAACTTTTTCCTAGACCGCCTTTCGGTTTTCGCCCACCGATACCTTTTGCCCAAGCCGCCGTGTTTTCGACTTGCCGTGTGCATTTTTTTATATATCCTTAACTTTACCCAACCCTTTCGCCGCCAGATGCCCTTATTTTTTCCTAGGCCAGCCGACCTAGCGGGTCTCGTTCATGCGTAGTATTTTTTGACTATGTCTGCGTTCACAGGGTGTGGAAAGTCTACTCCATCCATGGTGCTAAGTATCATAGCTCCACCGTAAATTACTGTTTTGACTACAAATGGTCCCTCGTAGGTGGGAGTCCATTTGCCCATGAGGTCACCTTGTGGAAGGATGATGCGCTTGACTACTAGATCACTGACTTTGTAGACTCGGTGTTTGACTTTCTTGTTGAATGCTCTGATCATTCGTTTTTTATAAATCTGTCCATGGTAGATGGATGCGAGTCGTTTTTCCTCGATCAAGTTGATCTGGTCGAGGCGGTCCGGATCCATTCGCCTTGCTCAGCTCGTGGTCCCGGAGGACTCGTTAAGGGTACCAACTTCGATTGGTAGGACTGCCCATACCATATACGAGAGAAGGGTTGCCTCAGAGATGTTCGATCAGAAAGCGGTAACCATGGAGGGAAAATGGCAACATCTCATGCCAATCCTTGTAAGTCAATTTCATCTTCTGTATGATCTTCTTGATATTTTTGATGGCGGCTTCCACTGTGCCATTCATCTTAGGCCGATATGGAGAAGAGTTGTGATGCTTGATTTTGAACTGCCTGCAGAGTTCAATGATCATTTTGTTGTTGAGGTTGGTACCGTTATCTATGATAATCCTTTCGGGGATGCCATATTGACAGATAAGATTATGCTTGATGAATCGAGCCACAACATTCTTGGTAACAGATGTGAATGAGGCTGCTTCTATCCACTTGGTGAAATTGTCAATTGCCACAAGGATGAAACGATGTCTGTTGGAAGCAGTGGGCTTGATTTGTTCGATCATATTAATGCCCCACATTATGAAAGGCCAAGGAGCGGTCAGAACATTCAATGGTACCGGAGGTACGTTCACTTTGTCTGCATATATTTGGCATTTGTTACAAGAACGAGCATAGTGGTGACAATCAACTTCCATAGTGGACCAATAGTAACCTGTTCTCAGAATATTTTTAGCCATTGTATGTCCACTGGAGTGGGTACCAAATGCGCCTTCATGTAACTCTTCCATGATCCGCTTCATGCTTTCTCGATCTACAATGAGTAAGCACAAGTCGTGATTGCGCTTTGTATAAGATGTCGTTGTTGAGAAAGAATTTGATGCGAATCTTCTCAAGAACTTCGTCATTGATGATGCCCTCAGGATATTCCCGAGTCTCAAGATACCTCTTCATTTCAGAGAACCAAGGTTTCTCTCTCGATCAAGTTCACAACCGTACCGGTTCACAAACTTTTCGATGATGATTTGGGGAGCTTCGTTGTCCCATCTGACCTTGAACATAGATGACATAGTAGCCAACGCGTCTGCCAGTTGATTCTCTTCTCGTGGAATATGATCAAAAGTGATTTCTTCGAAGTAAGGGATCAGGCTCAAAACATGCTCTCGAAATGTTTCGTATCCCATTCGCCTTTAATCTAACTGATCACCAATGCTGAGTCTCCGTACACTTGCAAGAATTTGATTCTTAAACCAATAGCAACTTTAATACCCATGATGCACGCTTCATATTCATCCATGTTGTTGGTGCAACTGAAACATAATCTGGCGGTGAAAGGCATGTGTCCGCCTGTAGGAGATGTAATGATGGCACCAATGCCATTGCCAAGTGTATTTGAGGCTCCATCAAAGACCATGGTCTATCAGGATACCGGTTCAGGTCCTTCGTCTGGGCCTGGTTCTTCACAATCAGTAACTAACAAAACATCTTCGTCTGGAAACTCGAACTGCATAGACTGATAGTCATCTACGGCTTGATAAGCCAAGTGATCGGCTACTACACTTCCTTTGATCGCCTTCTGAGAAGTATATTGGATGTCGTATTCGGTCAAGATCATTTTCCATCTTGCTATTCTTCTGGAGAGAGCTGGTTTCTTGAATATGTATTTTATCGGATCCATCTTGGAAATTAACAAGGTAGTGTGAGTCAACATATACTGTCTTAGTCGGCGAGCATCCCAGCCAAAGCCCGCAAGTTTTCTCGAGTCGTGAGTATCTTGTTTCCTACCGGTAAACTTTTGCTAAGGTAGTATATTGCATACTCTTTTCGACTGCACTCGCCATGTTGCCCCAACACACACCCCATTGAGTTCTCTAATAAGTACATGATAAGAGGTCTTTCTTGTGTGCATCGTGATAGAGGATTTTGTAGGCATTCCTTGATTTTGTCAAGAGCTGTTTGGTAATCGTCGTTCCATTCCATTACTTGATCTTTCTTCAGTAGTTTGAAGATTGGCTCATAAGTAGCAGTTAGATGTGCAATGAACTTGGCAGGGTCAACTTCAATACCTTTACCACGGACAACAAACCCTAGGAGTTTACCGGATTTGACCCCAAAAGTGCACTTCTTGGGATTAAGTCTTAGTCTGTACTTCTTCAGTCTATCAAACAGTTTCCGCAAATGATCGAGATGTTATTCTTCGCCAGTTTGTGATCGAGCTATCATGTCGTCGACGTAGACCTCTATCTCATGATGAATCATGTCATGGAACAAAGCTACCATGGCACGTTGATAAGTGGCGCCAGCGTTCTTCAGACTGAACGGCATGACCTTGTAGCAGAATGTGCCCCACTGTGTAACGAAAGTAGTCTTCTCCATATCTTCAGGAGCCATCTTGATTTGATTGTAGCTAGAGAAACCATCCATGAAGGAGAAAACCTTTTATTGAGCGGTGTTGTCGACTAGAACATCGATATGAGGAAGTGGAAATCGCCTTCGACTCCCCGCTCAAATCAATCCACACACATTCGTACTTTGCCATCCTTCTTAGGTACAATTACCACGTTGCAACCCACTGTGGATAAGAAGTAACAGCTAAGAAATCGGCGTTGTACTGTTTCATGACTTCATCTTTGATTTTCTTTGACATCTCAGGACGCATACGACGGACCTTTTGCTTCACAGCGAGAAAACCTTCTTTCGTCAGTAATCGGTGTACCACAATGTCAATATCTAGACCTGGCATGTCTTCGTAGGACCAAGCAAAAACCTCAATATAGTCTCGTAGCATCTGGACCAATCTTTCTTTGATACTGTTCTCAAGACCTGCTCCTATCTTGATTTCTTTTCTGTCTTCGTTAGTACCTAGATTCACAACCTTGACTAGCTCTTTGTGTGGCTGTATAACCCGTTCTTCTTGTTGCAGCAATCTGACAAGTTCTCCTGGAACTTCACAATCTTCCTCACCTTCGTCTTCGGCTTTGTAGATCGGATTATCAAAGTCATATTTAGCAAAAGTAAAGTTGTTATCAACGAGATTTGGAGTGAATCTGCAGTGTATCACGTGGGTGTGTGTAAGAACACATAGCTTTTAAAGGGGTAGTAAAGTAAAAGAAAAGAACGAAAACAACACTTAAATGCAAAAGTCCAATGATTTTATTGAATGAAAATATGCAAATGACAGATAATAACCCTCACAAACGAGTCGTGATGCCCCGGGCAAGGCATTAGGCTTTTAAGTTTATTGTTCAAAGCGTAGAAAATGAAAAGCATAACAGAAAAAAAAAAGCAACTACTCTTGTCTAAAGGAGATTGGTATGACGTCTTCGGTCTTCCAATTGCTGAGTCCGTTGTTAGGAGTTAGGAAGATCCACTTGCTGATGTCGAAGTCGTTGTCGTTGTCTTCTATAGCATGGATTCCATCCTTGCTGATGTGGAAGGGAAGTTTGCCGGCACGTTCACGGCGTATCATCTTCTGACCTTTGGTGGTAAAGCCTAAACCAGTCTTGTCATATTTGAAAGGAAGATCAGAGAGCTGACCCCAACAGTACTACCTCCTTCTTCAAATGCAGCTTGAGCATCTTTCAGTGAGGCCATCTTAGGCGGAACTTGTGTAACTTCAGGAGTGACAGGAGAGTCAACAGGCATGACTCGTGGTACTACTTCGAAAGCTTGACAGGGAGTTTCAAAGAATTCACCTTCCATTTTGAGGTATCGGAATGACTGCAGATGGCTTACCATGTACTCCTCTTCACCGCATATTGTAACAACTTTCCCTTTCGGGTACTTCCGATGCAAGGTAGAGGTAAAATACCACCCCATGTATCTAAGGGCCCAAGTAGTAAGAGTAAGCTGGACGGATGTCCATGACAAAGAAAGTGGAGTCGAAAGTCTGGGAACCAACTTTAACTGGTAGAATGAGCTCTCCAAGTACTGTTCGTTTAGAACCATCAAAAGCTCTCACAATTATGTCATTGGGCTTCAAGACCAATCCTTCGACATCAAGTCGGTCAAAAGCAGTCTTCGGTAGGATATTCAGAGCAGAACTGGTATCTACCAAAACATGAGACAATGTAACGCCCTTGCATTCAACAGAGATGTGCGAGGCTCTGTTGTGTTTCCTTCTGGTAGGAGTCAAATCAACATCAGAGAAGCCTAGACCGTTGCTGGCAGCCAGGCTAGCAATACAAACTTCAAATTGATCAGTAGTCATGTCTTGCGGTATGTGAGCATTCTTCAGAAATTTCACTAAGGCTTTAGCATGAGCCTCAGAGCACAATAGCAGAGCAAGCATGGAGATCTTGGACGAAGTGCGTCCCAACTGTTCCACAACATTGTAGTCACTCTTCTTGATGATCTTCTGTCTGAGCAGGATAAGTCACTGGTTCTTTCCCTCTAGCTTTGGGAACTGGTTTAATAGCTGGAATGCGAGCTAGAGTCGCGGTGTCTTTTGGTGGAGAAATCTCTGGAGAGAACACTCTTCCAGTTCTGGTTACCTTGCTTGATTCGGTGATATTGGCGATGTTAGGAATGGTAGCTTCAACTGTAATGTCTTTAATGGTCAAAGGGTCTTGCTTGACACCATGATAGTAAACTTCAGCTCCATAGTTCCACGATATAGCTTTGTCAGAGGAGTATGGAACTGGTATGGGAGAAGTAATGATGAGAGGTGCCTCTCTAGGTGTAGGATCGGCAGAGGAGATCCTTATTGTGTTTACATCAGCACAGTCTTCTGGGAAATCGTCTCCCCATCCGATTGCCTTGACATCTTCAACAGGAATCTTGTAGCTTTCGGGAACGGTATACTTCACCATGTAATCAAACCTTCCACTTGGCTTCCCCAAGGTGTCCCAAACTTTTGGTACGGCTTCGCTCACATCTTCGATCTTCAGATTCTTAGACATGTCTTCACACAGATTCTCCATAGGAAGGTTTCAGAAATAGCACCTCGCGGTTATCCATCATGCATTGAATACGCCTTCTCAACCAAGCACATCCGTTAGGTGCTAAAGGGCACCAACGACAATTCTCTAGGCATCCTAGATTGACACCGGGTTGTAGCAGATTCTTCTTAACAGTCATCAGAGGAATAGTCAAGTTGTTCACATAAAAAACATAAGAGTTCTTGTCAATAGCATTGGAACTTTTTTCGTGGTTAGGCATTGGTGCGTTGATCACATTCGGAGTTTCGACAGGAGGATCAAACTCAATTTCCTTAGCTTCAATCATATCTTGGATCTTGTTCTTCAGAGCCCAACAATCGTCGGTGTCATGCCCTAGGCTGTTGGAGTGGTATGCACACTTGGCATTAGGATTGTACTTCGGAGAGGAAGTGTTGATGTGTTGAGGAGGATCCCTCAAAGTAATCAGCACTGCCTTCAACATGTGTTGCAATGCTTGCGACAATGGCATGTTGATCTTCGTAAATTGTCTTCGTGGTGCATTCTAGTTACACGCGTTGTTTCGCTGAGGTTGCGCTGGTGTAGGATTGGAGATCACAACTGCCCCACAGATTGTGTACGATCAGCTTTGACACGACTTTTCTAACCATACACAGCATTGGCTTCTTTCTTACCACCAAAAGATCTCTTCGCAGCATTTGAAGATGACTCTCCCTGAATCTTTCCGCTCTTGATTCCAGCTTCGATACGTTCTCCTGTCAATATCAGCTCGGTGAAGCCGGCTGAAGAGTTTCCAATCAGATGATTGAAAAATGGGCCTGTCAGTGTTCCCATAAACATATCAACCAACTCCCTATTGGATAAGGGTGGTTGAACTCTGCCTGCTAGATCTCTCCATTTCTGAGCATACTCTTTGAATTTCTCATCACAACCCATAGACATGCTCTGTAGTTGCATGCGAGTGGGTGCCAATTTAGCATTGTACTGGTACTGCTTGTAGAAAGCATCTGCTAGGTCATTCCAGGTATGAATGTGGATACTCTCTAGCTGATAATACCACTCCAATTGAGTTCCGGATAAACTCTCTTAGAAGTAATGGATCCATAGCTTCTTTTCATCAATGTGAGGGTGGATCTTCTGAACATAGGACTTCAAATGCAGTTTTGGACAAGAGATGCCATCATACTTGGCAAAAGTAGGAACTTTGAACTTGCGGGGAATCACCACACCAGGAACAAAACTCAGATCTTCAAGTTGTTTGTATTTGTCATCCTCAAGAGAATACTGCTCATTCTCATAGTCTTCTTCTCTGTTTTCAGACTCACGCTGGCCTTCTTCGTTGTTCTTGATACTCTCATCAGTTTCAACACTCTTGTCTGAGAGTTCTAACCGGTTGACCACCCTAGGTCCACCCTTGTGATGTCTTCCCATGTTGAGGACACCGATGATCTTCTTTTTTCTGGCGATGAGCTTCTTCAAGTCTTCCTGGTGATGAGCTTCTTCAAGTCTTCTTGGCCTTGGACCAAGCTGGTGACCACTTCCTGGAACTGAGCATTCTGAGCCTGGAGATCTTTGATAGTCTGTTCAAGAGCCATTTCTGCTAAAATAAATAGCGAGAGAATGAGAAAACCGATCTTCAATTTACCTGTTATGAAATGTCATGCCATGATATGCGATGTTTATGCAATGCAATGCAATGTTTTCAAGGGCCTTAGGAATTTAAATTTGTTAAACAAGCACGAACAAACTTTTATTAGTTTTCTTTTTTCTTTTCTTTTCTTTGTTTTTAGCACAAAAGATAGTTTCGAAAATAAAAGAACAAAAATCCTAAAGCTCTAAGTCTCCCATGGGCGCTTCCTCTTGGTGTTGAAGTAGGTGTTGATGTTTCGCTCCTCGTGAAGTAGCTTGGTCAACTCTAGTACCTTCTTCTCGCTTGCATAGCACTGAGTTTCGAATGTATCCCTTTCTTCTTTAAGCTGAATCTAGGATCTCTTCAAGTCTTCAAAATCAGTAGGCATGTTTGGATGAAGAACAGTATAGGGTACGTCACTTATAGCAACAGGTTCAATAATTATTGGTAACACGGGTGTAAATGGCATCATGAGGTTTTGAGCTCGAGCTCGCACCCATTTGAGGTAAGGTTCCCAAGGAATGGAATTTTTGTGTCCCAAAGTCTTGGTATCAGTCTTCTTTACCATTCCCCAAACGTGTGTATGAACCTTCGACGGTAATTCTGGAGATCGTGGTTGTAGTCAAACACAATATCTTGGAGAAGCATATCATGAGGACAATCTCTCCGAGCATAACCAAACTGACGTAGAGCTAGAGAAGGGTTGTAGGTGATACCTCCCATTATGCCAAGGAGTGGTACATTAGGGAATTCTCCGCAACGCTCAATGAAGGTGAAGTCCGTTTGAGAGAAAAGACACCAACGGATATCTGAATGAGAGAGTGGCATCAGCCTTTAAGACCACTTCAATCTTTGCTCGTTCTTCATTACTGATTGAGGAAGGTGCGAAATAAACCACCTGGAAAGTAATGGTATGCAACACATAAGAGTTCCTTGTCTTTTGATGGTACGAGTGTGGAGAGAATGTAGAATATCTCCAAGCAAGGTAGGCACAGGATTACGAGTGAGGAATATTTTGATGGCATTCACGTCTATGAACTGATCTGGATTAGGAAATAACACCAAGTTATAGATCAGCAAGGCCAAAATGTCTTCGAATGCATGAAAACTCATAGCTTTGAGGAATTCTCGAGCCCTCTTTATTCGAAACTTAGCAAGCAAACCCTTAACTCCGCTTCTTGTTTCCCAATTAGCTTCAATGTCTGATTGCTTCAGATGTAACGCTGATGCGATGTCATCGTACTTAGGAGCCTTTTCTGAACCGGTGAATGGTATTTGATCAAGGATAGGTATCCCAAGTTGCTTAGAGAACTCTTCCAAGGTAGGAACCAATTGATAATCTGGGAACTTAAAGCAATGGTGTTTCGGATCGAAGAACTGGAATAAGACGTGCATCATATCTTCTACAAAACCGGAGATAACCAAATCAAGCAGATAACCATGTCTTTTGATGAACTAAGCATGATCGGGAATTTTTGAAACCAATTCTTTGAGGTGAGAAGGTATACCGATGAAGTTGATTCGGATAGTCTTTCTGGAAGCCATAATTCTTCTACAAAACAGAGCAAAGATAAATTCCTAGGTCCTTGAAATAGTTAGAAATGATATGCAATGTTATGATGTCATGATGTCATGTTTAGCAAGCACAAGCAAATCACACAATAGTTCTAGGTTTAAGGCTTGCATGAGGTATAGGTGTCTACCCTACCAAAGTTTGAGTGGGTTCATCCTGTCCTATGATAGTAACCGGGTTCTAGGAATCTCATATCATTGATCTTTCTCGTAGGCTTTATTTCAATACGACTACCAAGTGGTCGACCGAAACATCCCGAAAGTCGGATCTTAATGAGCGTAGCATGGAGTATCAACCAACCTTAGTCTGCACCAAAGCCGGGCCATCTCACTACCTTCTAATGGCCAAGATGGGTCAATTAGGGTTCTAGAAGTTGAGTTAGTACTGATGACACCACGCAGACGCCAAATACTTTCCTCAACTTGAGCATAAGGAGCATCAGGACATCCAAAGTGTCGCACTAACGTAGCCATCATGTTGACCGTTTCGGTATACGCCTAACGGTCGCGACGATTTATTGCTACTTACCTAAGGAAACTTGGATCCGGGTGTAGGATTGTAATACGGTGAACTGACTTTGTAGGTTTTTGTATCGCAAATATGCGGATAGCAAGAGTCGCCACCGACTTTTCTTTTATCCAATTAAGGGAAGGTAAAAAGTACAGAAAAAGACCTTCGTTAGATTCTGAGTAAGGGAGAAGGTTATGAAAAGGGAAGGTATTAGCACCCCTTTCTATCCGTAGTTACCTACGGGCTCTTAGTTGCTCTTAGATCATCTTTTTAAAATTGTGCTTTCTGTGTGTTTGAAAAATGTTTTGAAAAGGCATTTCGCTTTGACTTTGTAATGATTCATGTAGGAATGTATACAAAGTGTTCGGAAATGTTTCTTTTTGAAAAGAGTTTGAACTTTGACAAAAGTGTGAAGTGTAAAAAGTATTTTGATAGAGCAAGCAACTAAAAGTGTTATTACCTACTCAGAATTGGTCGTTTTCGTGTTGTTTTACGTTCCTTTAGAATAGCGCTATCCATACCATTAGTTGGAAGGTAACTCTATTTGTTGGATGTAAGCGGGACATTTGAAGGGACATCGGATGGTCATAGAAAGTAACTTGTAGGAAGTATCCTAGCACATTCGAAGGGACTATCATCATTTTTCGTAGGCGACAATCGAGGGTCAAGATCATGTATTCGTAGGCGACATCGTGGGTCTATGATCTTTGTATCGAAGGGACTATGATGATTTGTTTTGAAGGCAACGGTGCTAGAATACCTCTACGTTCGAGGGACTTGACCATTTATAATCGTAAGGCAACGAGATAGAATTACCCTAAGGGGTGCGTGTGTGAAAGAGTGTGTCAAATTCAGATATGTTATCTTGCAAATTAGAATGAGCTATGTCCAATTTTATCTTGCCATACACGCCTAATTACTAGCAGTTTATAGGGTGCGGAAATTAAAATGCGGAAATGTAAAATGCGGAAAGATAAATCCTACGCTATTACATGGCTTTGGGGCAGATACATAATTTAAACTTGCGGAAAATAAAAGCCCTAATTAAGCTATTACATCCCATGAGCAATTACATTATTGGAAAAAAGAAAATGATAAAGAGAAATCGTCCGAAACGGGATAACCTGTGAAAAGATAAGAAATCGGAAAATACGATGAAATCGAATAAGAGAAAAATGTTAGTAAAAATGTAAATTTTTGAATGAGAAAAATATTTCATGCTGGAAATAACATAAATATGCTAAAATAATTTTTTGCGATTTTTTGGATGCAATTTATTAATTAAAAAACTAATTAAAAGTGATTTAAATGATAAATTAGGAATAAAAATAAATATGCATGCAAAATAATATTTTTTAATTTTATAAATTAAATAAACATTTTATGAAAATAAATGCAAAAGGAAAAATATTTTTGATGATTTTTGATGCATGAAAAAAATATTGAAATAAATTAAAATTGTATGCAAAATATTAAATAAATAAGAAATATGAAAATAATTGAAAAAAGGTGAAGTTTGTGAAAAAGAAAACAAATCTGGTCCTGGCATGATTCGAACAGGGGACCTTTGAGAGTATCTTGGAACAGGCAACGTCTTAACCACTAGGCCACTTGACATCTGGTGCTGGAAAAAACAAAATCAATAGAATATGAATGATGACGCGTCCTGGTTATGTTTCAAACTGAGTCAGCCACGCGTGGACCCCAGTTGACTGGATGGACAAATCAGATTGCTCGCTTTCGCCACGCATGCTTTGCCGGATTCCACATCGGTCAACGACGCCGGAGCCCTAGCTCCGGTCGTCTTCTCCGATCAAACAAAATCCAAAACCTGCAAAACACGAAAGATAAATGGCAAAGGAATACCCTACCCCCCTAAATCGACCCTTGCGAATCCAATGGTGGCATTAGTTTTTCCTGAAAGTGCCTGTACAGGCCGGTTCGAAGAAGACAGTTCAAAAACCCTAACTATGGCAATTCCTTGTTTTCACGTGCAAGCTTCGAAACGATGGCCCAGATCGATCACATGGAGTCTCATAAACACAATAAAAGCATTAGAATCAATGGAAACACGCAGAATAGTAAAATGTAAAATCAAGAAATATTTGAATATGTATGCATGTATATGGCTCGATTTAGCTTGCTTTGATCAATAACAATGATGCATTCTTACTCAATCTTACCCCCTGAGCACGTTTGGATGGCTGGAAGAGGCTGAAAGAGGCTGGAAAATAAAATTCGATTTTCACCAATTCTTGAAAAAAATTGACAAAATAAGGGTTGTTGTAAGGGCTAGGGTTTTGTGTCTCTTGCTTGGCATATTGCTGGGTATTTATAGAGGGATTTGAGAGAGGAAAAACAAGGAAAAAGATTGGATTATGAATGCATTGAATAATTTTCAAATAAAATCAAATTTTGGAAAAAATTTGATTTTCTCTTTAATGTAAAGGCTAGCACGAAATTGGTAAGAATCATGGGCTTCCTTGGACCTCAAGCATGATCAAAATCCAATCATCTTGAAAAAATATCTTATTTTCATATTTTATATAATTTAATTTTGAATTAAATGGTTAAAAATTCAAAAATAAATTAATAAAATATAAAATTGCCTTGGACAAGCATTTATGGGTCACAAATAATGTCATGAACAAGTTTGGATCAAAAGATTATAGACCCATTTGGAAAATTTTGCATTTTGACCAAAATATCCTTTTGTGCAATTGTCCAAAGTTTCCCAACTTCTGAATAGTGTATCTTGCTCAATTTTCCACATTTTTGAGTGTTCTTGGACTTTTTGGAAAGCTCTAAGAGCCATCTAACCAACCTTTTTGGTATCATCTCAATTGGAGTTTCCATTCTCAATATATCTTCAAAACAAAAAGTTGACTTTTTGTTGACTTTGAAAAGGACCTGTAATGTTTTGATCCATACCTCTCAAATGAAGCATTTTTTGAACATTCTTGTGAGACATGAAGTTGTAGAGAATTGAATTTCCTTCAAAATAAGAGGTGGTGGAAAAATTTCTGAGAAAGTATGAAGAAGTTATGCTCAGTCAAAGTTTGGTTGACTTTTCTCTAAGAAACCCTAATTTGGAAAGTTTGACTTTTGAGCAAATCTTGAGTTTTCTTGATGAATCATGATCAACCCTTGATCAAATGATGAATGTAACTTCAAAATGAGGATTTTGACCAAAAATCATGAAGTTTGACTGTATGTTGACCATAGTTGACTTTTTGTCCAATACAACTGATTTTCAACCATCTGAGCAATTGTCTGAGGAAACTTGACTTGTAAGGCTTGAAACTTGACATGGAGAATATTTGAAGCATATGAGGAGGCATGATGAACATTGAGATGTTGGAAGTCCATCCGAGTCGAGAATTTCCAAACCCTAGTTTGGGTTGATTGTCAGAGAGGTTTGTCTCGATCAACCTCGAGGAATCCTCGAGTATGGATGTATGGGATGTCTTGAGAAGATGGAGGGAAAATTTTGGGGTATGACAGCTGCCCTGCTCAATCTTCTTGTACCGAAGGGTTAGATTGGCATGCTCGCCTTCGTGACTGGAGGTAAGATGATTGAACACCGAGTACACCGAAAATTTGCACTCCGGTGATGAAGGAATGGGCTTACGATGCCATTCGAGGGAAGGTAGATACTGGGGAATGAGTCGTATGCTAGACTCGAGAATATCGTCCGAACAGGAAAACTGATGGGGATGGGCTTAAGATGCCATATGGAAAGATCGATGTTGGGGAGTGAGCCGTACGCTAGGCTCTGTAGACGTTTCTGGAAGGAGCATGGAGATGGGCTTAAGATGCCATCCGAGGAGTCGATGTTAGACTTCGTGCTCATCTTTGAATGAAGTTATTGGTTTGTATTGGTTTTTAACCAAATATGCAGCATTCTGAAAGTGGAGAAATGTTGACAAGTAGTCGGAGATGGGCTTAAAATGCCATCCGAGGCAACTGAGTCGTACGCTAGACTCTGTAGTTGCTGTTGATAATAAGAAGGAATCAGAATAGATCTTTGTGCTGATTACTCTGAGGGAGGTAGTAGTTGGCAAAAATGTGGATATCTTCCCTGTTGTGCATCGGGTATTGATCCACTGCCTGTTATCGGAGGATAACTTATGATCGTTCGGATAGGGTTTTCCGTCTAGCTTCGGGTATTAATCCTGGATCCGTCGTCGGAGGACAACGAGGGCGGTCGTTCAGATAGTTTTCCCATCTTGATTCGGGTCTTAATCTCGCACTGGGCTTGTCGGAGGACAACTAGGGCTCGCTCGATAGTTTTCCGCCGAGATTCGGGTCTTAATCCCGGACCCGTTTACTGTATGATTTTCACCTATTTTGGAGAAAACAAGAGAAACTTTGATAGAATATATGTTAGTATTATGCAAAGTATGATGCATGACAATGCGTATGAAATGACATATGCACAACTTATGACTTTTATGAGTAATGTATGAATGATAGATGTTGTGGTATTTCAAAACATATTCATCTTGAAGAAGATGCGAAGTTCTCGCTGAGATTTCGACTTGCTTGAGGATGAAGATCCTAAGAAGAAAGATAGCTTTGATTCCTCCGGCACTATCCGACCAAGTTTCGTGCCTAGATATTGTTGAGACAAGAGAGGTACGTGAGGATCTTGTGTAGATCCCGCTGGGGAGAATCTTGAGATACTCACGGGATTCTTGCCGGAGAGTAATGGTGGTTGCCGGAGACCGTTAGAAGAGTCCTGAGCCTGTTGGAATCTCCGACGGGAATAAAGGTGTAGGTTTCTCCTGCACTATCCGACCAAGTTTCGAGTCCGATACCGGGGGAAAAGGGAAATTGTTGAGAGATATCCGCTGGGGGATAAACATCTTAGCTGGGGATGGAATGTTATTGCTCGAAGACAGACGTAATCCGGTTAAGTTGAGTGGAATCATTGCTTGGGGACCGATGTGTACTCCACTGGGGAAGGTTTGTGGTAAGCAACATCTCTATGGGGATCCATGCTCTCCGGGGAAATTTTGGTGACTTTCGTCGTCATCTCAATTCCTAGAGCCTATAGCAATTACTTTTGCACGTTCACTTTTCGCATGTTTGTGAATAGATTTTTATTGTCACATGCATATAATCATTCAAAGCAAACATTGGACTTTATGCAAACAACAACAGTGAAAATTGTAAAGAGAAAGAACTCGTATTTATTTGAAATGTGGCGTATGGCCAAATAGTTTGTACACAAGAAGGGTAAAAAGCTATGCGGAAACAATCTCGTTAAGTTCCAACTATGTTAGCACTCATATATTTCAACTATCTCATCTCCTTGCTGTTAGTAGAAAGTGAGTGAATTGATCTTCACCATTTGAATCTTGAATGCTGATAGTAGTCTAGAAGTAGGTGATCTGGACGAGACATAGTTGTACGCTTAAATCCCTTATTTTTGCCTAGACCGCCCTTTCGGTTTTCACCACCGATACCTTTTTGCCCAAGCCGCCTTTCGTGTTTTCGACTGCCGGTGTACATGTTTTGTATATATCCTTAACTTTTGCCCGAACCCTTTGGTTCGCCAGATGCCCTTATTTTTGCCTAGGTCACCGACCTAGCGTCTCGCTCATGCGTAGTATTTTTGACTATGTCGCATCCACGGGTGTGGAAGTCTTCACCATCCATGGTGCTAAGTATCATAGCTCCACCGAAAATACTGCCTTGACTACAAACGGTCCCTCGTAGGTGGAGTTAATTTGCCCCGATCACCTTGTGGAAGAATGATGCGCTGACTACTAGATCACCGACTTGGTAGACTCGGTGCTTGACCTTCTTGTTAAATGCTCGATCATTCGCTTCGATAGATCTATCCGTGGCGATGGACGCGAGTCGCTCTCATCAATCAAATTAATCGATCAAGGCAGTCTCGGACCCAATCGCCTCGCTTAACTCGGCCCGAGGACTCGTTGAGGGTATCTCGAACCTCAATGGGTAGGACTACTTCCATACCATATACAAGAGAGAGGGTTGCCCCGATGTTCGTGGTCAGAAAGCGATAACCATGAAGAGAAAATGGTAACATCTCATGCCAATCTTTGTAAGTCACTGTCATCTTCTGTATAATCTTCTTAATGTTCTTGTTGGCGGCTTCCACTGCGCCATTCATCTTAGGCCGATACGGAGAAGAATTGTAATGTTTGATCTTGAACTGCGTGCAGAGTTCGGCGATCATCTTATTGTTGAGATTGGAGCCGTTATCTGTGATAATCTTTTCGGGAGTGCCATATCGACAGATAAGATTATGTTTGATAAATCGAGCCACAACATTCTTGGTAACAGATGCGAACGAGGCTGCCTCTACCCACTTGGTAAAATAATCAATTGCCACAAGGATGAAACGATGTCCATTGGAAGCGGTGGGTTTGATTTCTCCGATTATGTCAATGCCACACATTGCAAAAGGCCAAGGAGAAGTTAAAACATTCAGAGGTACTGGAGGCACATGCACTTTGTCTGCATAAATCTGGCATTTGTGACAAGATCGAGCGTAGCGGTGACAATCAGCTTCCATGGTGGACCAATAGTAACCTGTTCTCAAAATCTTCTTAGCCATTGTATGTCCACTGGAGTGGGTACCAAATGTGCCTTCGTGTAACTCTTCCATGATACGTATTGCTGTTTTCCGATCTACACAGCGGAGTAAGCACAAGTCGTGGTTGCACTTGTATAAGATGCCGTTTTTGAGGAAGAATTTGGATGCGAACCTTCTCAAAAACTTCTTATCATTGACAGATGTCTCTGCGGGTAATTCCTGAGTCTCAAGATACCTCTTCACGTCATAGTACCAAGGTTTCTCTTCTGTATCAAGCTCATAACAATACGCTGGTTCGTCAAACTTCTCAATGATGATCTGGGGAGCCTCGTTGTCCCATCTGACCTTGAACATAGACGACATAGTAGCCAATGCGTCTGCTAACTGATTCTCTTCTCGTGGAATGTGATTGAAAGTGATCTCTTCGAAGTAGGGGATCAAACTCAGAACATGCTCTCGATACGGAATGAGGTTCAGATGCTTCGATCCCACTCGCCTTAATCGACCGATCACTAAAGTCGAGTCTCCATACACTTGCAAGAACTTGATTCTTAAGTCAATAGCGCTTTGATACCCATGATGCACGCTCAGATTCGCCATGTTGTTAGTGCAACCGAAACAAAGTCTCGGTGAAAGGCGATGCCCGGGATGTAATGATGGCGCCAATGTCATTGCCAAGCGCGAGGCTCCATCAAAACCATGGTCCATCGGGATCCTTGTTCGTCCTTCGCCTAGAAATTCGAATCGCATAGACCGATAGTCATCTACGACTTGATGAGCCAAATGATCGGCTACTACACTTCCTTTGATCGCTTTCGAGAAGTGTATCGGATGTCATACTCGTCAAGATCATCTGCCATCTTGCTATTCTTCCAGAGAGCTGGTTTCTCAAATATGTATTTTATCGGATCCATCTTGAAATCAACAAGGTAGTATGAGTCAACATATACTGCCTTAGTCGGCAGCCCAAGCCAAAGCGTTGCATGTTTTCTCGAGTGTGAGTATCTTGTTTCACAATCGGTAAACTTTTGCTAAGGTAGTATATTGCATGCTCTTTTCGACTAGACTCGTCATGTTGCCCCAACACACACCCCATTGAGTTTTCTAATACTATTAAGTACATGATAAGAGGTCTTCCTTCGGCAGGCGGCATCAGGATAGGAGGATTTTGTAGGTACTCCTTGATTTTGTCAAAAACGATCTGGCAATCGTCGTTCCATTCTACTACTTGATCTTTCTTAAGTAACTTGAAGATTGGCTCACAAGTAGCTTAGGTGTGCAATGAATCTGCAATGTAGTTCAATCGGCCCAAGAAACCTCTCGACTTCCTTCTCGGTGCGGGAGTCGCATCTCTTGAATAACTTTAACCTTGGCGGGATCAACTTCAATACCTTTACCACTGACAACAAACCCTAGGAGCTTACCGGATCTGACTCCAAAAGTGCACTTGTTAGGATTAAATCTCACCTGTATTCTTCAACCACAAATAGTTTCGCAAATGATCAAGATGTTCTTCTTCACGTGATCGAGCTATCATGTCGCCGACGAGACCTCTATCTCGTGATGAATCATGTCATGAAATAATGTCACCATAGCACCGATAAGTGGCGCCGCGTCTTCATCCAAACGGCATAACCTTGTAGCGAAAGTGCCCCACCGTAACAAAAGTAGTCTTCTCCATGTCTTCGGAGCCATTTTGATCCGATTGTAACCGAGAAACCATCCATGAAGGAGAAAACCTTATGCTGGCGGTGTTGTCAACCGTAACATCAATATGAGGAAGTGGGAAATCGTCTTTCGGACTCGCTTTGTTCAGATCTCTATAATCCACACACATTCGTACCTTACCATCCTTCTTAGGCACAGGAACCACATTAGCAACCCATTATGGATAGGAAGTAACAACTAAGAAACCGGCGTTGAACTGCTTTATAACTTCGCTTTGATTTTCTCGACATCTCAGACGATGCGATTTAACCTTCGTTTCACCGAGAAAACCTTCTTTGTTGGCAATGGTGTACCACAATATCAATGTCTAAACCCGCATGTCTTCGTATGACCAAGCAAAAACCTCAATATAGTCTCGTAGCATCTGAACCAACCTTTCTTTAACACTATTCTCAAGACCCGTTCCTATCTTAATCTCTTTTCTGCCTTCATCAAGACCCAAATTCACAACCTCAACTTGCTCTTCGTGGTGGTCAGATAACTCGCTCTTCTTGTCAGTAGCCGGCAAGTTCTCCGGCACTTCACAATCTTCCTCACTTTCGCCTTCGGCTTGGTAGATCGGATTATCAAGTCATATTTAGCAATAGCATAGTCGTTATCAACGAGATTCGAGTGATTCTGCAGTTGTATCACGTGTGTGTAAGAAACACATAGCTTTTGAAGGGTGATAAAGTAAAAGAAAGAAAACAACAATTGAATGCAAAAGTCCAACGATTTTATTGAATGAAAATATGCAAATGATGATAATAACCTCACAACGAGCCATGATGCCCGCAAGGCACTAGGCTTTAGAGTTTTATTGTTCAAAACGCAAAATACGAAAAGCAAAACAAAACAAGAGCAATTACTCGACTAAAGGAGATTGGTATGACGCCTTCGCCTTCCAATTGCCGAGTCCGTTGTCCTGAGTTGGGAAGATCCACTGCGATGTCGAAGTCGTGGTCGCCGCCTTCTATAGCATGGATTCCACTCTGGCTGATGCGGAAAGGAAGTTGGCCGGCACGTTCGCGGCGTATCATCTTCTGACCCTTGATGGTGAAGCCTAAACTAGTCTTGTTAGATTTGAACGGAAGATCGGGGAGCTGACCCCAAATAGTACTACCTTCTTCAACAGCAGCCTGAGCATCTTTCAGCGAGGCCATCCTAGGCGGAGCTTGTGTAACTTCAGGAATGACAGGAGAGTCAACAGGCATGACTCTGGGAATTGTTTCAAAAGCTTGACAGGGAGTCTCGTAGAATTCACCCTCCATCTCGAGATATCGGAATGATTGCAGATGACTGACCATATACTCTTCTTCACCACATACTATAACAACTTTCCCTTTCAATGGATACTTTAGCTTCTGATGTAGGGTAGAGGTAACAGCGCCTGCCCCATGTATCCAAGGGCATCCAAGTAGGCAAGAATAAGCTGGACGGATGTCCATGACAAAGAAAGTGGAATCAAAAGTCTTGGAACCGACTTTAACAGGCAGAGTGAGCTCTCCAAGCACTGTTCGCTTAGAACCATCAAAAGCTCTCACAATTATATCACCGGGTCTCAGAACCAACCCTTCGATATCAAGCCGATCAAAAGCAGTCTTCGGGAGGATATTCAGAGCAGAACCGGTATCTACCAAGACATGACACAATGTAGTGCCCTTGCATTCAACTGAGATGTGCAAGGCTTTGTTGTGTTTCTTTCCGGAGTCAAATCAAGATCGAGAAACCTAGGCCGTTGTTGGCAGCCGCTAGCAATACAAACTTCAAATTGGTCGGTAGTGTCTTGGGCACGTGAGCATTCTTCGAAATTTCACCAAGGCGTATGAGCCTCGAGCACAAGAGCAGAGCAAGCATGGAGATCTTGGACGGAGTCTGTCCCAACTGCTCCACAACATTGTAGTCACTCTTCTTGATAATCTTGAATTTCCTCCATTTCTTGTTTGAGGTGTCCCGAACTTCCTTTGGTACTTCCGAAAGGTGATGAGTCACCGTTCTTGGGGAATGGATTGAATAGGTGGAATGCGAGGAGTCGCAATGTTTTTTGGAGGAGAGATTTCTGGAGAGAAAACCCTTCCGGTTCTGGTCACCTTACTTGATCCGGTGATGTTGTCAATGTCAAGAATGGTAGCTTTAACTGTAAGATCTTCAATGGTCAGAGGGTCTTGCTTGACGCCATGATAGTAAACATCAGATCCATAGTTCCAAGGGATAGCCTTATCGGAGGAATATGGAACTGGTCCGGGAGAAATAATGATGAGAGGTGCCACCCTAGGCACATGATCGGCAGAGGAAATCCTTATGCTGTTAACATCAGCATAGTCTTCTGGGAAATCATCACCCCATCCAGTCGCCTTAACATCTTCAATAGGAATCTTGTAGCTCTCAGGAACAGTGTACTTCACCATGTAATCATACTTTCCACTCTGCCCCAAGGTGTCCCACATGATTTACAATTTCGTCGCGTTGTCAATCTTCAACTTAGACATTTCTTCACACGTCGCACGTGGTTTCGAAATAGTATCTCACGGTTATCCATCATGCATCGAACACGCCTTCTCAACCAAGCACAACCATCGTGTGATGGGCACCAACGGTTCTCGGGCATCCCGGATTGACACCGCTTGCAGCAAATTCTTCTTAACGGTCATCGAGGAATGGTCAAGTCATCTATGTTGAAAACATAAGTATCTTCACCAACAAAGATTGGAACTCTTGTCATGATTAGGCATAGGCGCGTTAATCACATTGAGTCTCAACAGAGGGTCAAACTCAATCGCTTAGCTTCAATCATATCTTGAATCTTGTTCTTCGAGCCCAACAATCATCAAGATTATGTCCCGGCTATTAGAATGGTAAGCACACTTAACATTACGATTGTATCTCGGAGAGGAAGTGTTGACATTCTAAGGAGGATCCCTCAAGGTAATCAGCTTTGCTTCAACATGTGTTGCAAGGCTTGCGACAATGGCATGTTGATCTTTGTAAACCTTCGGGGCGCCCGCTACGCTGCTGTCTCACCGAGGTTGTGCCGATGTAGGATCGAGATCACAACCGCCTCACGATTGAGCGGTCGGTCTTGGCTCGGCTTTTCTGGCCATACACAACATTGACTTCTTTCTTACCACCAAAAGATCTCTTCACAGTATTTGAAGATGTCTCTATCTGAATCTTCCCACTCTTGATACCAGCTTCGATGCGCTCGCCTGTTAATATCAACTCGGTGAATCCGACTGAAGAATTTCCAATCAGATGATTGAAGAATGGGCCTGCTGTTCCCATAAACATATCAACCAACTCCCTATTGGACAAGGGTGGTGAACTCGCCGCTAGGTCTCTCCATTTTGAGCATACTTTGAACTTCTCATCACGACCCATAGACATGCTTTGTAGTTGCATGCGAGTGGGTGTCAATTCAAAGATTGTACTCATACGTCTCAGAAAGCATCTGCCAAATCACTCCAAGTACGGATATGGTCATTCTCTAGCTGATAATACCATTCCAATTGGGTTCCGGACAAACTCTCTTGAAAATAGTGCATCCACAACTTTCTGTCATCAGTGTGGGGATTGATCTTCTGGACATAAGACTTCAAATGCAGCTTAGGGCAAGACATGCCGTCATACTTAGCAAAAGTTGGAACTTTGAACTTGGGAGGAATCACAACACCAGGGACAAGACTCAGATCATCAAAATTTAGCCCGGACATCTTCAGGTTCTCCACAGCATTTAGACGGTCTTCAAGTTGTTTGTACTTGTCATCTTCATCAGAGTATTGGCCATCATCATAGTCTTTTTCAGGCTCATGCTGGCTGCCATCGCCATCACCCTTGTTACTTTGCTCATCCTCCTTCTTGACACTTCCTTCAGAGAGCTCAATTCGACTAACCACTCTAGGACCACCTTTGTAGCGTCTGCCCATGTTGAGAAGACCAACAACCTTCTTCTTCCTGTTGATGAGCTTCTTCAGATCTTCTTGGCCTTGGACCAAGCTGGTAAACATCTGCTGAAACTGAGCATTCTTGAGCTTGAAGATCTTTGACAGACTGTTCAAGAGCCATTTCTGCTAAAATAAATAGCGAGCAAATGAGAAAAACCAATCTTCAATGTACCTATGATGCAATGTTATGCTATGGTATGCAATGTTTATGCGGATGCAATGCAATGTTTTCAAGGACCTTAGAGATTTAAATTTGTTAGACAAGCAATGAACAAACATTTATTAGTACTCTTTTTATTCTTTCTTTTTTTCAGTACAAAAGATAGTTCAAACAAATAAAAGAAAACATATAAATCCTAAAGCTCTAAGTCTCCCATGGACGCTTCCTTTTGATGCCGAGGTAGGCGTTGATGCTTCGCTCCTCATGAAGTAGCTTTGTCAACTCTAGCACTTTCTTCTCACTTGCATAACACTGGGCTTCAAAGGTATCGCTTTCTTCTTTGAGCTGAATCCAGGATCTCTTCAAGTCTTCAAAATTAGTAGGCATGTCGGGATGGAGAACAGTATAGGGTACGTCACCTATAGCAACAGGTTCCATAATTACTGGTAAAACAAGCGTGAATGGCATCATGAGGTTTTGAGCTCGAGCTCGCACCCATTTGAGGTAAGGTTCCAAAGGAAGGAGTTCTGGTGCCTCAAAGTCTTGGTATCAGTCTTCTTTACCATGCCCCAAGCGTGTATAAACCTTCGTCGGTAATTCTGGAGATCATGATTGTAATCGAACACAATATCTTGGAGAAGCATATCATGTGGGCCATCTCTTCGAGCAAAACCAAACTGACGTAGAGCTAGAGAAGGGTTGTAAGTAATACCTCCCCTTATACCAAGTAGTGGTACATTAGGGAATTCTCCACAACGCTCAATGAACGTGAAGTCCTTTTGAGAGAAAAGGCTCCAACGGATATCTGAATGAGAGAGTGACATTAACCTTTGAGACCATCTCAACCTTTGTTCATTCTTCAAAACTGATGGAGGAAGGTGCGAAATAAACCACCTGGAAAGTAACGGTATGAAACACATGAGAGTTCCTTGTCTCTTGGTAGTACGAGTGTGGAGAGAATGTAGGACATCCCCAAGTAAAGTAGGCACAGGATTGCGGGTAAGAAATAACTTGATGGTGTTGACATCTATGAATTGATCCGAGTTAGGGAATAGAACCAAACCATAGATTAGCAAGGCCACAATGTCTTCGAATGCATGGAAACTCACAACTTTGAGGAATTCTCGGGCTTTCTTAATTAAGAACTTGGAAAGTAAACCCTTAACTCCACTTCTGGTTTCCCAATTGGCTTCAATGTCTGATCAAAAATAGGTATCCCAAGTAGCTTAGAGAACTCTTCCAAGGTAGGAACTAACTGATAATCTGGGAATGTAAAGCAATGATGTTTCGGATCAAAGAACTAGAATAGGACATGCATCATATCTTCTTCAAAACCGGAGATAACCAAATCAAGTAGAGAACCATGTCTCTTGATGAACTGAGCATGATCAGGAATTTCTGAAACCAATTCTTTGAGCTGAGAAGGTATACCCATGAAGTTGATTCGGATAGTCTTTCTAGAAGCCATAATACCCTACAAAATAGAGCAAAGATAAATCCCTAGGTCCTTGAAATAGTTAGAAATGATATGCAATGCAAATGATGTCATGATGTCATGTTTCGCACACACAATCAATTCACACAATGAGCCTAGGTTTAAGGCTTGCATGAGGTATAGGTGATTACCCTACCAAAAGTTTGAGTTGGTTCATCCTGTCCTATAATAGTAACCGGGTTCTAGGAATCTCATATCATTGATCTTTCTCGTAGGCATTTATTTCAATACGACTGCCAAGTGGTCGACCGAAAATATCCCAAAAGTCTGATCTTAATGAGCGTAGCATCGAGTATCAGCCAACCTCGGTCTACACCAAAGCCGCCATCTCACTACCTTCTAATGGCCAAGATGGGTCAATTAAGGTTCTAAAAGTTTAGTTAGTGCTTGATGACACCACGCAGAAGCCAAATACTATCCTCAACTTGGAAATGAAGAGTATCAGGACATCCAAAGTGTCACACTAACGTAGCCATCATGTTGACCGTTTCGATATACGTCTAACGGTCGCGACGATTTATTGCTACTTACCTAAAAGGAAACCCGATCCGGGTGTAGGATCCCCCACAAATATAATACCCAAGCAACCCTTAAAGATAAAGCAAGCAAGTCAAACAAAAAGCAGTAAATGTGATCTAGAAATCCCTAAGGTATTCTCTCTTTAGGGTGTCTCCCTGGCAGAGTCGCCAGTTTTGTAATACGGTGAACTGACTTTGTAGGTTTTTGTATCGCAAATGTGCGGATGGCAAGAGTCGCCACCGACTTTTCTTTTATCCAATTAAGGGAAGGTAAAAAGTACAGAAAAGACCTTCGTTAGATTCTGAGTAAGGGAGAAGGTTATGAAAAGGGAAGGTATTAGCACCCCTTTCCATCCGTAGTTATCTACGGGCTCTTAGTTGTTCTTAGATCATCTTTTTAAAATTGTGCTTTCTGTGTGTTTGAAAAATGTTTTGAAAAGGCATTTCGCTTTGACTTTGTAATGATTCATGTAGGAATGTATACAAAGTGTTCAGAAATGTTTCGTTTTGAAAAGAGTTTGAACTTTGACAAAAGTGTCAAGTGTAAAAAGTATTTTGATAGAGCGAGCAACTAAAAGTCTTATTACCTACTCAGAATTGGTCGTTTTCGTGTTGTTTTACGTTCCTTTAGAATAGCGCTATCCATACCATTAGTTGGAAGGTAACTCTATTTGTTGGATGTAAGCGGGACATTTGAAGGGACATCGGATGGTCATAGAAAGTAACTTGTAGGAAGTATCCTAGCACATTCGAAGGGACTATCATCATTTTTCGTAGGCGACAATCGAGGGTCAAGATCATGTATTCGTAGGCGACATCGTGGGTCTATGATCTTTGTATCGAAGGGACTATGATGATTTGTTTTGAAGGCAACGGTGCTAGAATACCTCTACGTTCGAGGGACTTGACCATTTATAATCGTAAGGCAACGAGATAGAATTACCCTAAGGGGTGCGTGTGTGAAAGAGTGTGTCAAATTCAGATATGTTATCTTGCAAATTAGAATGAGCTATGTCCAATTTTATCTTGCCATACACGCCTAATTACTAGCAGTTTATAGGGTGCGGAAATTAAAATGTGGAAATGTAAAATGCGGAAAGATAAATCCTACGCTATTACATGGCTTTGGGGCAGATACATAATTTAAACTTGCGGAAAATAAAAGCCCTAATTAAGCTATTACATCCCATGAGCAATTACATTATTGGAAAAAAGAAAATGATAAAGAGAAATCGTCCGAAACGGGATAACCTGTGAAAAGATAAGAAATCGGAAAATACGATGAAATCGAATAAGAGAAAAATGTTAGTAAAAATGCAAATTTTTGAATGAGAAAAATATTTCATGCTGGAAATAACATAAATATGCTAAAATAATTTTTTGGGATTTTTTGGATGCAATTTAATAATTAAAAAACTAATTAAAAGTGATTTAAATGATAAATTAGGAATAAAAATAAATATGCATGCAAAATAATATTTTTTAATTTTATAAATTAAATAAACATTTTATGAAAATAAATGCAAAAGGAAAAATATTTTTGATGATTTTTGATGCATGAAAAAAATATTGAAATAAATTAAAATTGTATGCAAAATATTAAATAAATAAGAAATATGAAAATAATTGAAAAAAGGTGAAGTTTGTGAAAAAGAAAACAAATCTGGTCCTGGCATGATTCGAACAGGGGACCTTTGAGAGTATCTTGGAACAAGCAACGTCTTAACCACTAGGCCACTTGACATCTGGTGTTGGAAAAAACAAAATCAATAGAATATGAATGATGACGCGTCCTGGTTATGTTTCAAACTGAGTCAGCCACGCGTGGACCCCAGTTGACTGGATGGACAAATCAGATTGCTCGCTTTCGCCACGCATGCTTTGCCGGATTCCACATCGGTCAACGATGCCGGAGCCCTAGCTCCGGTCGTCTTCTCCGATCAAACAAAATCCAAAACCTGCAAAACACGAAAGATAAATGGCAAAGGAATACCCTACCCCCCTAAATCGACCCTTGCGAATCCAATGGTGGCATTAGTTTTTCCTGAAAGTGCCTGTACAGGCCGGTTCGAAGAAGACAGTTCAAAAACCCTAACTATGGCAATTCCTTGTTTTCACGTGCAAGCTTCGAAACGATGGCCCAGATCGATCACATGGAGTCTCATAAACACAATAAAAGCATTAGAATCAATGGAAACACGCAGAATAGTAAAATGTAAAATCAAGAAATATTTGAATATGTATGCATGTATATGGCTCGATTTGGCTTGCTTTGATCAATAACAATGATGCATTCTTACACAATCTTACCCCCTGAGCACGTTTGGATGGCTGGAAGAGGCTGAAAGGGGCTGGAAAATAAAATTCGATTTTCACCAATTCTTGAAAAAAATTTGACAAAATAAGGGTTGTTGTAAGGGCTAGGGTTTTGTGTCTCTTGCTTGGCATATTGCTGGGTATTTATAGAGGGATTTGAGAGAGGAAAAACAAGGAAAAAAGATTGGATTATGAATGTGCATTGAATAATTTTCAAATAAAATCAAATTTTGGAAAAAATTTGATTTTCTCTTTAATGCAAAGGCTAGCACGAAATTGGTAAGAATCATGGGCTTCCTTGGACCTCAAGCATGATCAAAATCCAATCATCTTGAAAAAATATCTTATTTTCATATTTTATATAATTTAATTTTGAATTAAATGGTTAAAAATTCAAAAATAAATTAATAAAATAGAAAATTGCCATGGCCAAGCATTTATGGGTCACAAATAATGTCATGAACAAGTTTGGATCAAAAGATTATTGGCCCATTTGGAAAATTTTGCATTTTGACCAAAATATCCTTTTGTGCAATTGTCCAAAATTGCCCAACTTCTGAATAGTGTATCTTGCTCAATTTTCCACATTTTTGAGTGTTCTTGGACTTTTTGGAAAGCTCTAAGAGCCATCTAACCAACCTTTTTGGTATCATCTCAATTGGAGTTTCCATTCTCAATATATCTTCAAAACAAAAAGTTGACTTTTTGTTGACTTTGAAAAGGACCTGTAATGTTTTGATCCATATCTCCCAAATGAAGCATTTTCTGACCAATCTTGTGAGACATGAAGTTGTAGAGAACTGAATTTCCTTCAAAATGAGCTTTGGTGGGAAAATTTCTGATAAAGTATGAGAAAGTTAGGCTCAGTCAAAGTTCAGTTGACTTTTTCCTCAAAAACCCTAATTTGGAAAGTTTGACTTTTGATCAAATCTTGAGTTTTCTTGATGAATCATGATCAACCCTTGATCAAATGATGAATGTTACTTCAAAATATGGATGTTGACCAAAAATCATGAAGTTTGACTGTATGTTGACCACAGTTGACTTTTTGTCCAATACAATTGATTTTCAACCATCTGAGCAATTGTCTGCGGAAACTTGACTTGTATGGCTTGAAACTTGACATGGAGAATCTTTGAAGCATATGAGGAGGCATGATGAACATTGGAGATGTTGGAAGTCCATCTGGAGCTGAGAATTGCCAAACCCATGTTTGGGTTGATTATCTAGGAGAGGGTTTGTCTTGATCAACCTTTGAGGAATCCTTGAGTATGGATGTATGGGATGTATTGAGAAGATGGAGGGAAAATTTTGGGGTATGACAAGGATCCCCCACAAGTATAATACCCAAGCAACCCTTTAAAAGTAAAGCATACAAGTCAAACAGAAAGCAGTAAAGATGATCTAAAAATCCCAAAGGTATTCTATCTTTAGGGTGTCTCCCTAGCAGAGTCGCCAGTTCTGTAATACGGTGGGAGAACTGACTTTGGAATTGTTTTGCTTTTTTTGATAGCAAATGTTGCGGATAGCAAGAGTCGCCACCGACTTTTCTTTTATCTAATTAAGGGAAGGTGAAAAGAACAGGAAAAGACCTTCGTTAGATTCTGAGTAAGGGAGAAGATTATGAAAAGGCCAGGTATTAGCACCTCTTTCCATCCGTAGTTATCTACGGGCTCTTAGTTGCTTTAGCTCACTTTAAAATTTGCTTTCTGTGTGTGTATTTGAAAAAATGTTTTGAAAAGGCATTTCGCTTTGACTTCGTAATGATTCACGTTGGAATGTATACGAAGTGTTCGGAAATGTTTTGTTTTTGAAAAGTGTTTTAAACTTTGTAAAAGTGTGAGGTGTGAAAAGTATTTTGATAGAGAAAGCAACTAAAAGTCTTAATACCTACTTAGAACGGTCGTTTCCTTGTTATTTTACTTTCCTTTAGAATAGCGCTATCTGTACCATTAGTTGGTAGGTAACCCTATTTGATGGATGTAGAAGGAACATTCGAAGGGGACATCGGATGGTCATAGAAGGCAACTTGTAGGAGCATCCTAGCACATTTAAAGGGACGATCATCACTTTTTGTAGGGAACAATCAAGGGACAAGATCATGTATTCGTAGGCCACGTCGAGGGACTATGATCTTTGTGTCGAAGGGACTATGATGATATGTTTCGTAGGCAACGGTGCTAGTGTAATACGGTGAACTGACTTTGAGATTTTTTGTATCGCTAATGTTGCAGATAGCAAGAGTCGCCACCGACTTTTCTTTTATCCAATTAAGGGAAGGAGAAAAGAACAGGAAAAAACCTTTGTTAGATTTTGAGTAAGGGAGAAGGTTATGAAAAAGGAAGGTATTAGAACCCCTTTCCATCCGTAGTTATCTACGGGCTCTTAGTTGCTCTTAGATCATTTTTAGAAAAAAGTGCTTTCTGTGTGTTTGACAAAAATGTTTTGAAAAGGAATTTCGCTTTGACTTTGTAATGATACATGTAGGAATGTACACAAAGTGTTCGGAAATGTTTCGTTTTTGAAAAGAGTTTGAACTTTGACAAAAGTGTGTGGTGTGAAAAGTATTTTGATAGAGAAAGCAACTAAAAGTCTTATTACCTACTCAGAATAGTCGTTTTCATGTTGTTTTACTTTCCTTTGGAATAGTGCTATCCATACCATTAGTTGGTAGGTGACCCTATTCGTTGGATATAAGCGGGACATTTGAAGGGACAACGGATGGTCATAGAAGGCAACTTGTAGGGAGTACCCTAGCACATTCGAAGGGACGATCATCACTTTTCGTAGGCAACAATCGAGGGACGAGATCATGTATTCGTAGGCAACATCGTGGGTCTATGATCTTTGTATCGAAGGGACTATGATGATATGTTTGTAGGCAACAGTGCTAGGATACCTCTACGTTCGAGGGACTTAACACTTTGTATTCGTAAGACAACGAGAGAGAATTACCCTAAGGGGTGCATGTGTGAAAGAGTGTGTCAAATTCAGATATGTTATCTTTGCATTAGAAGTGATCTATGTTCGTTTTTATCTTGCCATACACGCCTAATTACTAGCAATTTATAGGGTGCGGAAAATAAATTGCGGAAAGTATAGTGCGGAAAAGGTAAATCCTACGCTATTACATGGCTTTGGGGCAGTTACATAATAGGAGTGCGGAAAATAAAAATCCTAATTAAACTATTACATCCCATAGGCAGTTACATAATATTGAAAAGAAAAGCAAGAAAAATCGTCCGAAACGTTACAACCTGTAAACAGATACATAATCGGAAAATACGAGAAAATTGCATAAGAGGAAAAATGTTAGTAAAAATAAGATTTTTGAATGAGGAAAAATATTTTGGATTAGTGATGACAATAAGATGATAAGATAATTTTTTGATAATTTTCTGAATCAATTTCGATAATTAAAAACAATTAAAAGTCAATTTAATAGTTAATTAGCTATTAATTAAAATATGCATGCAAAAATATTAATTTTAATGTCAAAAATTAAATAAGCATTTTTCTGATTAATATGCAAAAGGAAAATATTTTTGGTGTTTTTTAAATGCATGAAAAAAAATTTTAAAGATTAATTAAATTAAGATGAAAATATTAAGAAAAATAAGAAATAGAAAAAGTTAGTTTTGCAAAGTGGTAAAAAGAAAGTGTCACAGCCAGCCAGGGATCGAACTCACGCCCTTTGAAGAAATCCATCAACACGTTGCCAACTGAGCTAGGCTGCCTTGGTGTTTGGAAATTGCAATAAGTGGTTTATAAGCGTTGCAACGTGTCCTATTTTGAAATTCAAAGCACAGTCAAAGAGTGGGCCCAGGATATAACGCGAGACCCAATCGAAACACGCCATTGTGCCACGCATACCCTCGCCGGTCTCAGACAGGTCAACGACACCGGAGCCCTAGCTCCGGTCGTCTTCTCCGGCGAGCAAAACGGTCGATCCTGCAAAATAAGAAGAATCAAAGCAAAAGAAAGACCCTATCCCCCTAATTCGACCACTGCGAGTTCAATGGTGCCCTCCGTTTGGCCTGTATAAACCAGTTCGAAGCCTTCCAGTTTTAAAACCCTAACTATGGCAAATCGAGTTTTGGACGTTCAAGCTCATGAACGATGGCCCAGATCCTGTCTATGATGTCTCATGATCACATTAGAATGGTTAGTTTCGATTAAAACACAAAGATAATAAAAATTCGAATTCAAGAAAAATATGATTATGTATGTTCATATATGGCTCGATTCATGCAGTTTTAACCAAGGATAATGGTGTGTACTTACAACAAATTACCTCAGGAACACAATGGAATGATTGAGAGTGGCTGAAAGTGGCTGGAAACAAGAATTCGATTTTGCCAACTTTTGAGAAAAATTTGGAATTTTAGGGTAGCTTCAAGAGGCTAGGGTTTCGTCCTTGGTCCTTGTAAATGTGTTGTGTATTTATAGAGTGAAGGACTGGAGCAAAAAGAATGAAAAAAGATATCCTCTTCAATGCAAAATATTTTCTCTTTAAATATAAATCAAATCTTTTCAAAATTTGATTTTTCCTTCCTTGCATGAGCTAGCACGAATTTGGCAATTTGTATGGGCTTCCTTGGTCCTCAAGCTTGATAAAAAAACCAACCCAACTTAAATTATACCTTGTTTTCATATTTTATTTTATTTAAATTTGATTTAAATGCATTTAAATTCAAAAATAAATCAAAAAAATAAAAGGTGGTCGTGGCAAGGCATCAAGAGGTCACAAATAATATTATGGTCAAGTTTGGATCATAAAATTATAGGCCCATTAGGAAAAAATTGGATTTTGTTAGATATCTCTCTTTGTACAATTCTTCAAAAATGCCCAACTTGTACAAGGTGTATCTTGCTCAATTTTTAACAATTTTGAGTGTTCCTGGACTTTTTAGAAAACTCTAGATGTCCTATAAACAACCTCTTTGGTTTCATCTCAATTGGAGTTTCCATGCTCAATAACACTTCTTTACAAAAAGTTGACTTTTTGTTGACTTTGAAAAGGACCTGTAATGTTTTGATCCATATCTCCCAAATGAAGCATTTTCTGACCAATCTTGTGAGACATGAAGTTGTAGAGAACTGAATTTCCTTCAAAATGAGCTTTGGTGGGAAAATTTCTGATAAAGTATGAGAAAGTTAGGCTCAGTCAAAGTTCAGTTGACTTTTTCCTCAAAAACCCTAATTTGGAAAGTTTGACTTTTGATCAAATCTTGAGTTTTCTTGATGAATCATGATCAACCCTTGATCAAATGATGAATGTAACTTCAAAATGAGGATGTTGACCAAAAATCATGAAGTTTGACTGTATGTTGACCACAGTTGACTTTTTGTCCAATACAATTGATTTTCAACCATCTGAGCAATTGTCTGCGGAAACTTGACTTGTATGGCTTGAAACTTGACATGGAGAATCTTTGAAGCATATGAGGAGGCATGATGAACATTGGAGATGTTGGAAGTCCATCTGGAGCTGAGAATTGCCAAACCCATGTTTGGGTTGATTATCTAGGAGAGGGTTTGTCTGATCAACCTTTGAGGAATCCTTGAGTATGGATGTATGGGATGTATTGAGAAGATGGAGGGAAAATTTTGGGGTATGACAAGGATCCCCCACAAGTATAATACCCAAGCAACCCTTTAAAAGTAAAGCATACAAGTCAAACAGAAAGCAGTAAAGATGATCTAAAAATCCCAAAGGTATTCTATCTTTAGGGTGTCTCCCTAGCAGAGTCGCCAGTTCTGTAATACGGTGGGAGAACTGACTTTGGAATTGTTTTGCTTTTTTTGATAGCAAATGTTGCGGATAGCAAGAGTCGCCACCGACTTTTCTTTTATCTAATTAAGGGAAGGTGAAAAGAACAGGAAAAGACCTTCGTTAGATTCTGAGTAAGGGAGAAGATTATGAAAAGGCCAGGTATTAGCACCTCTTTCCATCCGTAGTTATCTACGGGCTCTTAGTTGCTTTAGCTCACTTTAAAAGTTGCTTTCTTTGTGTGTGTTTGAAAAATGTTTTTGAAAAGGCATTTCGCTTTGACTTCGTAATGATTCACGCTGGAATGTATACGAAGTGTTCGGAAATGTTTCGTTTTTGAAAAGTGTTTTAACTTTGTAAAAGTGTGAGGTGTGAAAAGATGTTTTGATGGAGCAAGCAACTAAAAGTCTTATTATCTACTCAGAACGGTCATTTCCATGTTATTTTACTTTCCTTTAGAATAGTGCTATCCATACCATTAGTTGGTAGGTAACCCTATTCGTTGGATGTAAAGGGACATTCGAAGGGACATTGGATGGTCATAGAAGGAAACTTGTAGGAGTATCCTAGCAGATTCGTAGGGGAGATCATCATTTTTCGTAGGCAACAATCGAGGGATGAGATCATGTATTCGTAGGCAACATCGAGGGTCATCGAGGGACTATGATCTTTGTATCGAAGGGACTATGATGATATGTTTGTAGGCAACGGTGCTAGGATACCTCTACGTTCGAGGGACTTGACCATTTATATCGAAAGGCAACGAGAGAGAATTACCCTAAGGGGTGCATGTGTGAAAAGAGTGTGTTGAATTCAGATATGTTATCTTGCAATTAGAAATGATCTATGTCCATTTTTATCTTGACATACACCCCTAATTACTAGCAGTTTATAGGGTGCGGAAAATAAATTGCGGAAAGTAAAGTGCGGAAAAGTAAAGTCCTACGCTATTACATGGCTTTGGGGCAGTTACATAATAGGAGTGCGGAAAGTAAAAGTCCTAATTAAACTATTACATCCCATAGGCAGTTACATAATATTGAAAAGAAAAGCAAGAAAAATCGTCCGAAACGTTACAACCTGTAAACAGATACATAATCGGAAAATACGAGAAAATTGCATAAGAGGAAAAATGTTAGTAAAAATAAGATTTTTGAATGAGGAAAAATATTTTGGATTAGTGATGACAATAAGATGATAAGATAATTTTTTGATAATTTTCTGAATCAATTTCGATAATTAAAAACAATTAAAAGTCAATTTAATAGTTAATTAGCTATTAATTAAAATATGCATGCAAAAATATTAATTTTAATGTCAAAAATTAAATAAGCATTTTTCTGATTAATATGCAAAAGGAAAATATTTTTGGTGTTTTTTAAATGCATGAAAAAAAATTTTAAAGATTAATTAAATTAAGATGAAAATATTAAGAAAAATAAGAAATAGAAAAAGTTAGTTTTGCAAAGTGGTAAAAAGAAAGTGTCACAGCCAGGGATCGAACTCACGCCCTTTGAAGAAATCCATCAACACGTTGCCAACTGAGCTAGGCTGCCTTGGTGTTTGGAAATTGCAATAAGTGGTTTATAAGCGTTGCAACGTGTCCTATTTTGAAATTCAAAGCACAGTCAAAGAGTGGGCCCAGGATATAACGCGAGACCCAATCGAAACACGCCATTGTGCCACGCATACCCTCGCCGGTCTCAGACAGGTCAACGACACCGGAGCCCTAGCTCCGGTCGTCTTCTCCGGCGAGCAAAACGGTCGATCCTGCAAAATAAGAAGAATCAAAGCAAAAGAAAGACCCTATCCCCCTAATTCGACCACTGCGAGTTCAATGGTGCCCTCCGTTTGGCCTGTATAAACCAGTTCGAAGCCTTCCAGTTTTAAAACCCTAACTATGGCAAATCGAGTTTTGGACGTTCAAGCTCATGAACGATGGCCCAGATCCTGTCTATGATGTCTCATGATCACATTAGAATGGTTAGTTTCGATTAAAACACAAAGATAATAAAAATTCGGAATTCAAGAAAAATATGATTATGTATGTTCATATATGGCTCGATTCATGCAGTTTTAACCAAGGATAATGGTGTGTACTTACAACAAATTACCTCAGGAACACAATGGAATGATTGAGAGTGGCTGAAAGTGGCTGGAAACAAGAATTCGATTTTGCCAACTTTTGAGAAAAATTTGGAATTTTAGGGTAGCTTCAAGAGGCTAGGGTTTCGTCCTTGGTCCTTGTAAATGTGTTGTGTATTTATAGAGTGAAGGACTGGAGCAAAAAGAATGAAAAAAGATATCCTCTTCAATGCAAAATATTTTCTCTTTAAATATAAATCAAATCTTTTCAAAATTTGATTTTTCCTTCCTTGCATGAGCTAGCACGAATTTGGCAATTTGTATGGGCTTCCTTGGTCCTCAAGCTTGATAAAAAAACCAACCCAACTTAAATTATACCTTGTTTTCATATTTTATTTTATTTAAATTTGATTTAAATGCATTTAAATTCAAAAATAAATCAAAAAAATAAAAGGTGGTCGTGGCAAGGCATCAAGAGGTCACAAATAATATTATGGTCAAGTTTGGATCATAAAATTATAGGCCCATTAGGAAAAAATTGGATTTTGTTAGATATCTCTCTTTGTACAATTCTTCAAAAATGCCCAACTTGTACAAGGTGTATCTTGCTCAATTTTTAACAATTTTGAGTGTTCCTGGACTTTTTAGAAAACTCTAGATGTCCTATAAACAACCTCTTTGGTTTCATCTCAATTGGAGTTTCCATGCTCAATAACACTTCTTTACAAAAAGTTGACTTTTTGTTGACTTTGAAAAGGACCTGTAATGTTTTGATCCATATCTTCAAAATGAAGCATTTTCTGACTTTCCTTGTGAGACATGAAGCTGTATAGAATTGAATTCTCTTCAAAATGAGATGTGGTGGAAAAAAATTTGATAAAGTATGAGACAGTTATGCTCAGTCAAAGTTCAGTTGACTTTTCTCTAAAAAACCCTAATTTGGAAAGTTTGACTTTTGATCAAATCTTGAGTTTTCTTGATGAATCATGATCAACCCTTGATCAAATGATGAATGTTACTTCAAAATATGGATGTTGACCAAAAATCATGAAGTTTGACTGTATGTTGACCACAGTTGACTTTTTGTCTAATACAACTGATTTTAACCATTTGAGCAATTGTTTGAGGAAACTTGACTTGTGAGGCTTGAAACTTGACATGGAGATTCTGTGAAGCATATGAGGAGGCATGATGACCATTGGAGATGTTGGAAGTCCATCTTGATCTGAGAATTGCAAAACCCTAGTTTGGGTTGATTGTCTAAGAGAGGGTTTGTCTGATCAACCCTTGAGGAATCCTTGAGCATGGACGTATGAAATGTCTTGAGAAGTTGGAGGGAAATTTTTGGGGTATCACAGCTAAGATACCTCTACGTTCAAGGGACTTGACCATTTATTCGGAAGGGAACGAGATAGAATACCCTAAGGGGTGCATGTGTGAAAAAAGCGTGTTGGATTCAGATAATTTTTTCTTGAAATTATAAGTGATCTATGTTCGTTTTTATCTTGCCATACAATCCTAGTAACTAGCAGTTTATATGGGTGCGGAAAGTAAATTGCGGAAAGTAAATCCTACGCTATTACATGGCTTTGGGGCAGTTACATAATATAGGAGTGCGGAAAGTAAATCTGAATTAAGCTATTACATTCCATGAGCAGTTACATAATATTGAAAAAGAATGCGAGAAAATAATCCTAACTTATTACAACCTTTAAGCAGATACATAATAATCGGAAAAGAAAAGAAATTTGCATAAGAGAAAATGTGTTAGTAAAATAAAATTTGAGTTAGGAAAAAAAGTTTTTAGATTAGTAATCCTAATTAGATGATAAAGCAATTTTTTTTGGGAATTTTCTGGGTTGATTTTAGTAAGGAAAAATAATTAAAAGTCAATTTTATGGTTAATTAAGAATTATTTAAATATGCATGCAAAAATATTAATTTTTATGCCAAAAATTAAATAAACATTTTTCTAACCTAAATGCAAAAAGAAAATATTTTTTGGTGA
Organism: Vicia sativa; assembly: GCA_021764765.1. Classification (NCBI taxonomy): domain Eukaryota; kingdom Viridiplantae; phylum Streptophyta; class Magnoliopsida; order Fabales; family Fabaceae; genus Vicia; species Vicia sativa. The sequence goes on along the minus strand of CM038793.1, from coordinate 131,203,687 downwards.
TTTTTTTATGTGTTAGAAAATTTTTTGAAAAGAAATTAAATTAAAAGGAAAAATATGAAGAAAAATAGAAAATATGTTTGTTTGGCAACGTGCTAAAAAATATTGCTGGAGCCAAGAATCGGACCAGGGACCTCCTTCCCACACGCGCGCTGCCTTACCACTGAGCCAAGCTGCATATTGTGTTAGTGACATGGAATAAAAGCATTATAAGGGAAATTCGTTTATGAATGTTAATTAAAAACACACGCCAAACTCCTTCTTCTCCAATTTGAATTTTTGCAGGCTTTTACCTACGGACGTCTCCGTTGCTAAAGCCAATAGTGACGGTTTTGTCCGTCACTATAACACCTGCACTTTTTCAAAATTCACAATACGCAATATAAATTTATGAAGAGGACATGGTTCGATTGGAATCGACCCCCTGAACATGAATATACCCTTGGTTTCGTCCAATTTTGCCTAATTTGAAGGATCCAATTTAAAACTTCTGAACCCTAACAATGGCATCACGGTATTCCTGCACTTAAAACTCAATTGAACGATTCAAATAGCTTCGAAATATCATCCTAAACACAGATATGCAATAGAATCATGTTAAAAATGCATGTAAGTACAGAATCAAAATTGAGAAAAAGGTGGGCAAACCGTGAGTAGGATATCGTGATTCTGGACGTGTTGATGGCTGGTAATGATTGGAAAAGCTTTAGAGAGTATCAAGGAATGTGTTGGAACACTTTGTTTGGCTTGAATTGATCCAAAAACCTGGCTGTCACTTCCTTGTATCACACGGTTTTTTGAAGCTTTTTTAGGGTTCTTGGAGGCAAGAATTTAGTCTCTTGTGCTTGTGGATGCATCATGTACTTATAGTAGAGTGAATTAGGTCAAGAATTATGAAGAAATTATATGTCAATCAATGAGAAAATATTTGATTTGGAATGAAACCAAATATTGTCTTTTTTGATCAAATATCATTCAATTCCTTTTCCAATCAATACAATTTCGAAATTGACAGCTTGTATGGCTTGCTTGGACCTCAAGAATGAGAGAAAATCCACCTTGCAATTAATTTTTGATTTTCTATCTTTTATTTTAATTAAATTGGCTTTTAAATGATTAAAAATCCAAAATAAATAAAAAAATAAAAGATAAATTCGTGGCCTTGGGCTTGGAGGTTCCAATTCAGCTAAGGTACATGTTTGAACCAAGAAAAGTTACGCCCATTTGCAAAAATTTTGGTTTTGTCAAGTATTTCTCTTTGTGCACCTCCTTAAAAATGCTCAGCAATATGTATCTTGCTCAATTTTAAACATCTTTGGGTGTTCTTGGACTTTTTAGAAAGCTCAAGATGTCCTCTAAACAGCCTCTTTGGTTTCATCTTCATTGGAGTTTCCATGCTCATGAACACTTCTTTACAAAAAGTTGACTTTTTGTTGACTTTTAAAAGGACCTATAATGTTTTGATTCATAACTTCCATATGAACTATTTTTTGCCCAAGCTTGTGAGACATGAAGTTGTAGAGAATTGAATTCTTTTCAAAATGAGATGTGGTGGAAAAATTTCTGATAAAGTATGTGAAAGTTATGCCTGGTCAAAGTTCTGTTGACTTTTGTCTAAGAAAGCCCAATTTAGAAACTTTGACTTTTGATCAATTCTTGACTTTTCTTGATGAATCATTATAATACGGTGAACTGACTTTGGGAATTTTGTTTTGCTTTTTATCGCAAACGTGCGGATAGCAAGAGTCGCCACCGACTTTTATTTTATCCAATTAAGGGAAGGTGAAAAGAACAGGAAAAGACCTTCGTTAGATTCTGAGTAAGGGAGAAAGTTATGAAAAGGGAAGGTATCAGCACCCCTTTCCATCTGTAGTTATCTACGGGCTCTGAATTACTCTTAGATCATTTTCAAAAAGAGTGCTTTCTGTGTGTTTGACAAAAAATGTTTTGAAAAGGCATTTCGCTTTGAATTTGTAATGATTCATGTAGGAATGTATACAAAGTGTTCGGAAATGTTTCATTTTGAAAAGAGTTTGAACTTTGACAAAAGTGTGAGGTGTGAAAAGTATTTTGATAGAGCAAGCAACTAAAAGTCTTATTACCTACTCAGAATGGTCGTTTTCGTGTTATTTTACATTCCTTTAGAATAGTGCTATCCATACCATTAGTTGGTAGGTAACCCTATTCGTTGGATGTAAGCGGGACATTCGAAGGGACATCGGATGGTCATAGAAGGCAACTTGTAGGAAGTATCCTAGCACATTCGAAGGGACGATCATCACTTTTCGTAGGCAATAATCGAGGGACGAGATCATGTATTCGTAGGCGACATCATGGGTCTATGATCTTTGTATCGAAGGGACTATGATGATATGTTTGTAGGCAACGGTGCTAGGATACCTCTACGTTCGAGGGACTTGACCATTTATATCGAAAGGCAACGAGAGAGAATTACCCTAAGGGGTGCATGTGTGAAAAGAGTGTGTTGAATTCAGATATGTTATCTTGCAATTAGAAATGATCTATGTCCATTTTTATCTTGACATACACCCCTAATTACTAGCAGTTTATAGGGTGCGGAAAATAAATTGCGGAAAGTAAAGTGCGGAAAAGTAAAGTCCTACGCTATTACATGGCTTTGGGGTAGTTACATAATAAGAGTGCGGAAAGTAAAAGTCCTAATTAAACTATTACATCCCATAGGCAGTTACATAATATTGAAAAGAAAAGCGAGAAAAATCGTCCAAAACGTTACAACCTGTAAGCAGATACATAATCGGAAAATACGAGAAAATTGCATAAGAGAAAAAATGTTAGTAAAAACATGATTTTTGAATTAGGAAAAACATTTTGGGTTAGTAATGACAATTAGATGATAAGATAATTTTTTGGTAATTTTCTGAATCGATTTTGATAATTAAAAGCAATTAAAATTCAATTTAATGGTTAATTAACAATTAATTAAAATATGCATGCAAAAATATTAATTTTAATGTCAAAAATTAAATAAACATTTTTCTGATTAAAATGCAAAAGGAAAATATTTTTGGTGATTCTTAAATGCATGAAAAAAAATGTTTAAAGATAAATTAAATTAAAAAGAAAATATTAAGAAAAATAAGAAATAGAAAAAGTTAGTTTCCAGGGAGTAAAAAATATATTGCTGGAGCCAGGATTCAAACTCACGCCCTCTGCAGAAATTACTCAACACATTGCCAACTGAGCTAGGTTGCCTTGGTGTTTTGAATCTGCAAACAATTGGTTAAAAGGGAAAACGTGTCATGATTATACAATTCAAACAAAGTCAACACGCATGGACCCCAGTTGGAACGGATGAACGAATCAGAACGCATGGAAGAGCCACGCAAGCCTCGCCGGTCTCTGATCCACCAACGACGCCGGAGCCCTAGCTCCGGTCGTCTTCTCCGACGACTCAAAACTCCAAACCTGCAAAATAGCAAAAATAAAAAGCAAAGGGATATCCTACCCCCCTAAATCGACCATGGCGAACACGATGGTGGTGTCCGTTTGGCCTGAAAACGCCTGTATCGACCAGTTCGAAGAAAACAGTTCAGAAAACCCTAACTATGGCAATTCGAGTTTTGGACGTTCAAGCTCAAGAACGATGACCCAGATCCTTCCTATAGCATCTCATGAACACGTTAGAATGATTAGTTTTGATTAAAACAAGAAGATATTAAAAATTCGAATTCAAGAAAAGTATGAATATGTATGTTCATGTATGACTCGATTCAAGTATGTTTAACCATGGTTTTTGATGTGTACTTACTCAAACTTACCTCAGGAACACAACAGGATGCTTGAGAGTGGCTGGAGAACCGAATTCGATTTTGCCAACTTTGTGAAAATTTTTGGAATTTTAGGGTTGCTTCAAGAGGCTAGGGTTTCGTCCTTTGGTCTTGTGAATGTCTTGGGTATTTATAAGGCAAGAGTTTGGAGCAAAAAGAATGAAAAACTATATGCTCTTGAATGCAAAATAATTTCTCTTTCAAATCAAATCAAATCTTTCCAAAATTTGATTTTCTCTTCCTTGCATGAGCTAGCACGAATTTGGCATGTCTTGTGGGCTTCCTTGGTCCTCAAGCTTGATAAAAATCCAACCCAACTTAAATTATACCTTGTTTTCATATTTTATTTAATTTAAATTTGAATTAAATGCTTTTAAATTCAAAAATAAATAAAAAAATAGCAAGTGGTCGTGGCAACACATCAAGTGGTCACAAATAATATTATGATCAAGTTTGGATCATAAAATTATAGGCCCATTTGGAAAAAATTGGATTTTATCAGATATCTCTCTTTGTGCAATTCCTCAAAAATGCCCAACTTGTGCAAGGTGTATTTTGCTCAATTTTTCACATTTTTGAGTGTTCTTGGACTTTTTTGAAAGCTCTAGATGTCCTCTAAACAACCTCTTTGGTTACATCTCAATTGGAGTTTCCATGCTCAATAACACTTCTTTAGAAAAACTTGACTTTTTGTTGACTTTGAAAAGGACCTGTAATGTTTTGATCCATATCTCCCAAATGAAGCATTTTCTGACCAATCTTGTGAGACATGAAGTTGTAGAGAACTGAATTTCCTTCAAAATGAGCTTTGGTGGGAAAATTTCTGATAAAGTATGAGAAAGTTAGGCTCAGTCAAAGTTCAGTTGACTTTTTCCTCAAAAACCCTAATTTGGAAAGTTTGACTTTTGATCAAATCTTGAGTTTTCTTGATGAATCATGATCAACCCTTGATCAAATGATGAATTTCACTTAAAAATATGGATGTTGACCAAAAACCATGAAGTTTGACTGTATGTTGACCGCAGTTGACTTTTTGTCTGATACAATTGATTTTCAACCATCTAAGTAATTGTCTAAGGAAACTTGACTTGTAAGTCTTGAAACTTGACATGGAGGTTATTTGAAGCATATGAGGAGGCATGATGACTATTGGAGATGTTGGAAGTCCATTTTGATCTGAGAATTGCCAAACCCTAGTTTGGGTTGATTGTCTAGGAGAGGGTTTGTATGACCAACCCTTGAGGAATCCTTGAGTATGGATATGTGAAATGTCTTGAGGAGTAGGAGGGTAAATTTTGGGGTATGACAATCATGACCAACCCTTGATCAAATGATGAATATCTCTTCAAAATATTGGTGTTGACCAAAAGTTATGAAGTTTGACTGTATGTTGACCATAGTTGACCTTTTGTAAAATACAACTGATTTTCAACCATCTGAGCCATTTTTTGAGCAAACTTGACTTGTAAGGCTTGAAACTTGACATGGAGATTCTTTGAAGAATATGATGAGGCATGCTGACCACTGGAAGTGTTAGAAGCCCACCTTGATTTGAGAATGGTAAAACCCTAGTTTGGGTTAACTGCTTAGGAAAGGGTTTGTCTGATCGACCCTTGTGAAATCCTTGAGTATGGATATGTGAAATGTCATGAGAAGTAAGAGGGAAAATTTTGGGTTATGACACTTGGCAACAGTAGGAACTTTGAACATGCGGGGAATCACCACACCAGGAACTAGACTCAGATCATCAAAATTCAGCCCGGACATCTTTAGATTTTCCACAGCATTCAGACGGTCTTCAAGTTGTTTGTATTTTTCATCCCCAAGAGAATACTGCTTGTTTTCATAGTCTTCTTCTCTGTTTACAAACTCATGTTGGCTTCCTTCGTTCTTCTTGACACTTCCATCAGTTTCACCGCTCTTGTCAGAGAGTTCTATCTGACTGACCACCCCAGGTCCGCCCTTATGACGTCTTCCCATGTTGAGGACACCGATGACCTTCTTCCTTCTGGTGATGAGCTTCATCAAGTCTTTCTGACCTTGGACCAAGCTGGTGAACATTTCCTAGAATTGAGCATTCTGACCTTGGAGATCTTTGACAGTATGTTCAAGAGCCATTTCTGCTAAAATAAATAGCGAGAGAATGAGAAAATCGATCTTCAATGTACCTGTTATGAAATGTCATGCCATGATATGCGATGTTTATGCAATGCAATGAAATATTTTCAAGGACCTTAGGAATTTAAATTTGTTAAACAAGTACGAACAAACTCTTATTAGCTTTTCTTTTTATTTCTTTTTCCCTTTTTTTTAAGTACAAAAGATAGTTTAGAAAATAAAAGAACAAAATCCTAAAGCTCTAAGTCTCCCACGGGCGCTTCCTCTTGGTGTTGAAGTAGGCGTTGATGTTTCTCTCGTGAAGTAGCTTGGTCAACTCTAGTACCTTATTCTCGCTTTCATAACACTGAGCTTCAAACGTATCCCTTTCTTCTTTAAGCTGAATCCAGGATCTCTTCAAGTCTTCAAAATCAGTAGGCATGACTGGATGGAGAACAGTATAGGATTTGTCACCGATAGAAACAGGTTCCATAATCACTGGTAACACGGGTGTAAATGGCATCATGAGGTTTTGAGCTCGAGCTCGCACCCATTTGAGGTAAGGTTCCCAAAGAATGGATTTTTGGTGTCCCAAAGTCTTGGTATCAGTCTTCTTTACCATGCCCCAAGCGTGTACAAATCTTCGACGGTAGTTCTGAAGATCGTGGTTGTAGTCGAACACAATGTCTTGGAGAAGCATATCATGTGGACCATCTCTTCGAGCATAACCAAACTGACGTAGAGCTAGAGAAAGATTGTAAGTGATACCTCCCCTTATGCCAAGGAGTGGTACGTTAGGGAATTCCCCACAACGCTCAATGAATGTGAAATCCTTTTGAGGAAAGAGACACCAACGAATATCTGAATGAGAGAGTGACATTAGCCTTTGAGACCACTTCAATCTTTGTTCGTTCTTCATTACTGATTGAGGAAGGTGCGAAATAAACCACCTGGAAAGTAACGCTATGCAACACATGATAGTTCGTTGTCGTTTGATGGTACGAGTGTGGAGAGAATGCAGGATGTCTCCAAGTAAAGTAGGCACCGGATTACAAGTGAGGAATATTTTGATGGCGTTCACGTCTATGAACTGGTCTGGATTAGGAAATAGCACCAAGCCATAGATTAGCAAGGCCAAGATGTCTTCGAATGCATGGAAACTCATAGCTTTGAGGAATTCTCGAGCTTTCTTTATCAGAAACTTAGCAAGTAAACCCTTAACTCCACTTCTTGTTTCCCAATTGGCTTCAATGTCTGAGCGTTTTAGATGTAATGTTGATGCGATGTCTTCGTACTTAGGAGCCTTTTCTGAACCGGTGAATGGAATCTGATCAAGGATAGATATCCCAAGTAGCTTAGATAACTCTTCCAAGGTAGGTACCAACTGATAATCTGGGAATGTAAAGCAATGGTGTTTTGGATCAAAGAACTGGAATAAGACGTGCATCATATTTTCTTCAAAACCGGAGATAATCAAGTCAAGCAGATAACCATGTCTCTTGATGAACTAAGCATAATTGGGAATCTCTGATACCAATTCTTTGAGTTGAGAAGGTATACCCATGAGGTTGATTCGGGTAGTCTTTCTGGAAGCCATAACTCCCTACAAAGCAAAGATAAATCCCTAGGTCCTTGAAATAGTTAGAAATGATATGCAATGTTATGATGTCATGTTTAGCAAGCACAAGCAAATCACACAATAGCCCTAGGTTTAAGGCTTGCATGAGGTATAGGTGTCTACCCTACCAAAGTTTGAGTGGGTTCATCCTGTCCTATGATAGTAACCGGGTTCCAGAAATCTCATATCATTGATCTTTCTCGTAGGCTTTATTTCGATACGACTACCAAGTGGTCGACCGAAACATCCCGAAAGTCGGATCTAAATGAGCATAGCATCGAGTATCAACCAACCTCGGTCTACACCAAAGCCGGCCATCTCACTACCTTCTAATGGCCAAGATGGGTCAATTAGGGTTCTAGAAGTTGAGTTAGTGCTGGTGACACCACGCAGACGCCAAATACTTTCCTCAACTTGAGCATCAGGAGCATCAGGACATCCAAAGTGTCGCACTAACGTAGCCATCATGTTGACCGTTTCGGTATACGCCTAACGGTCGCGATGATTTATTGCTACTTACCTAAGGAAACCTGGATCCGGGTGTAGGATCCCTCACAAGTATAATACCCAAGCAACCCTTAAGATAAAGTATCCAAGTCAAACAGAAAGCAATAAATGATCTTAAATCCCTAAGGTATTCTCTCTTTAGGGTGTCTCCCCAGCAGAGTCACCAATTCTATAATAAGGTGGGAGAACTGACTTTGGATTGTTTTGCTTTTGATCGCAAATGTTGCGGATAGCAAGAGTCGTCACCGACTTTTCTTTTATCCAATTAAGGGAAGGTGAAAAGAACAGAAAAGACCTTCGTTAGATTCTGAGTAAGGGAGAAGGTTATGAAAAGGGAAGGTATTAGCACCCTTTCCATCCGTAGTTATCTACGGGCTCTTAGTTGCTTTAGCTCACTTTAAAAGTTGCTTTCTTTGTGTGTGTTTGAAAAATGTTTTTGAAAAGGCATTTCGCTTTGACTTCGTAATGATTCACGCTGGAATGTATACGAAGTGTTCGGAAATGTTTCGTTTTTGAAAAGTGTTTTAACTTTGTAAAAGTGTGAGGTGTGAAAAGATGTTTTGATGGAGCAAGCAACTAAAAGTCTTATTATCTACTCAGAACGGTCATTTCCATGTTATTTTACTTTCCTTTAGAATAGTGCTATCCATACCATTAGTTGGTAGGTAACCCTATTCGTTGGATGTAAAGGGACATTCGAAGGGACATTGGATGGTCATAGAAGGAAACTTGTAGGAGTATCCTAGCAGATTCGTAGGGGAGATCATCATTTTTCGTAGGCAACAATCGAGGGATGAGATCATGTATTCGTAGGCAACATCGAGGGTCATCGAGGGACTATGATCTTTGTATCGAAGGGACTATGATGATATGTTTGTAGGCAATGGTGCTAGGATACCTCTACGTTCGAGGGACTTGACCATTTATTCGAAAGGCAACGAGAGAGAATAGCCTAGGGGTGCATGTGGGAAGAGAGTGTGTTGAATTTAGATAAGTTATCTTGCAATTAGAAGTGATCTACGTTCATTTTTATCTTGCCATACACGCCTAGTTACTAGCAGTTTATAAGGGTGCGGAAAGTAAACTGCGGAAAGTAAAGTGTGGAAAGTAAATCCTACGCTATTACATGGCTTTGGGGCAGTTACATAATATCGGAGTGCGGAAAGTAAATCCTAATTAAAACTATTACATCTCATGGGCAGTTACATAATATGGAAAAAAGAAATGCGAGAAAATTATCCTAACTATTACAACCTGGAAGCAGATACATAATAATCAGAAAAATAATCAGATTGCAAATAAGAGAAAATATGTTAGTAAAAAAAAGATTTTGAGTTAGGAAAAAGTTTTTAAGGTTAGTAAACCTAATTAGATGAGAAAATAATTTTTGGGAATTTTCTGGATTGATTTTAGTAAGGAAAAACAACTAAAAGTCAATTTTCTGGTTAATTAACAATTAATTAATATATTCATGCAAAAATATAATTTTTTATGCCAAAAATTAAATAAGAATTTTTCTGACCTAAATGCAAAAAGAAAATTTTTTTTGTGATTTTTAATGTGTTAGAAAAAATATTTGAAAAGAAATTAAATTAATTGAAGAAAAATGGAAAAATAAGAAGAAAAAAAAAGGGTCAGAGTGCTTCTAGATGAAATTCTCCCAGAAGCTGGAGCTTCTAGGAGACCTCTTGTTGACCATGCCCGTAAGCACTGGGACTCTTGTTGGAGGTGCCCGAAATTGAATTTCGGGCTTTTCGCTCGAGACGCCCGTAAGCACTTCTTGGTTTTCAGGAAGATCCGCCCGGTCGGAGCTTCGGGCGTAGCGTCAGAATGAGACCGTCGGAGCTTCTGGGCATGTCTTCTAGAAACCTGAAATTTCAAAAAATGTTAAGTAAAAAGACAAGGTTCGAACCCATGTCCTCTTGAACAAACACGCGCTGCCTTGCCATCTGAGCCGAGTGGACTATCTGTTAACAATATGAAACAAAAGGAATACAAAGGGAATGGATTTCTGGGAAAACATTGAATCAGAAAACGCACGCAAGAGTCATCTTCTTCATTCAAATATTTGAACCTTTAGCTACGGTTTTTGCTTTCCGTGGCTAAATCCCTGCAGATCAAATCACTACAAAATATGCAATATAAATGGAATATGAAACCATAGATCAACTGGAAACAAGGTTCTGAACACAATGGTGACCTTGGTTCCTTCCAATTTATCCTAAATAAGAAAACCCTAATTCAAGGTTTTAAAACCTAGCCATGGCATATCTCGGTTCCGGTACCTAAACTCAAATTGATCTATACAGAAACATTCCAAACATCGAAACGAATAGGAATATGCAATCAAAATGTATTTATAATGCACGAAACATAGAAATCGAATATGGATAAAAGTTGTGCAAACCGTGATTTGTATATTACGTTTCTGAACGTATTTGTGATCCGTGAACGTCTGGGAAGACTCAAGGGACCTCCAGGAATGTGTTGGAATGCTTAGAATCCCTTCAATTTGACATAAACTATGGCTGCTAGTAGCTTGCAAGGCATGGTTTTTTGAAGCTTGGAATAGGGTTCTTGAGGCCAGAATTTCGTCCCTTGTGCATGTAGTAACATCATGTATTTATAATAGAGTGAATTAGGTCAAGAATTGTAAGAAGAAATTAAGCCAATCAATGAGAAATTATTTGATTTGGAATCAAACCAAATATTTCCTTTTTGAGCCAATTTCAATCAAATCTCATTACCAATCATGATTATTTCGAAATAATCAGATTAAATGGCTTACTTGGACCTCAAGGATGAGAGAAAATCCATCTTGCAGTTAATTTTTGATTTTCTATCTTTTATTTTAATTAAATTGGTTTTAAATGATTAAAAAAGCCAAAATAAATAAAAAATAAAAGATAAATTCGTGGCCTTGGGCTTGGAGGTTCCAATTCAGCTGAGGAACATTTTTGAATCAAGACAAGTTAGGCCCATTTGCAAAATTTTGGTTTTGTCAAGTATTTCTCTTTGTGCACCTCCTCAAAAATGCTCAACTTGGACAAGGTGTATCTTGCTCAATTTTTAACATTTTTGGGTGTTCTTGGACTTTTTAGAAAGCTCAAGATGTCTTCTAAACAGCCTTTTTGGTTTCATCTTCATTGGAGTTTCCATGCTCATGAACACTTCTTTGCAAAAAGTTGACTTTTAAAATGACCTGTAATGTTTTGATCCATAACTTCCAAATGAAGCATTTTCTACCCAAGCTTGTGAGACATGAAGTTGTAAAGAATTGAATTCTCTTCAAAATGAGCTGTGGTGGAAAAATTTCTGACAAAGTATGTGAAAGTTATGCTTAGTCAAAGTTCTGTTGACTTTTGTCTAAGAAAGCCCAATTTAGAAACTTTGACTTTTGATCAATTCTTGACTTTTCTTGAGGGATCATGATCAACCCTTGATCAAATGATGAATATCAATTCAAAATATTGATGTTGACCAAAAATTATGAAGTTTGACTGTATGTTGACCACAATTGACTTTTTGTCCAATACAACTGATTTTCAACCATCTGAGCAATTGTCTGAGAAAACTTGACTTGTAAGGCTTGAAACTTGACATGGAGATTCTTTGAAGCATATGGTTAGGCATGATGATCACTTGAAGTGTTAGAGACTATCTTGATTTTAGAATGGTCGAAACCCCAGTTTGGGTTGATTACTTAGGAGAGGGTTTATCTGGTCTACCCTTGTGAAATCCTTGAGTATGGATATGTGAAATGACTTGAGAAGTAGGAGGGAAAATTTTGGGGTATAACACATAATCCTGAGCTTTCCAGGAACCAATCCCATCATTCACACGAGCTCAAAGCATCCAGAAATCGCCTCCACGAAGTTGCACCGGTTTTGGTAAAATATCTTGAATTGATTTCAATTTTTATGCATATTTAACATACTTGATATGTTTGTTCATGTTCGGGATGTTGTTTAGAACAGATTTGACGTTTTAGATGTAAGTTTTGAGGCTTAAATCACATTGTTCCATTTTAAGGGAAAACGAACTGTTGAGCTTCAAAACCCTAGATACATGCCGATTCAGACCAAACTAACACCACTATTAAATTCCTGAGGGTAAATTTAAGGGAGTAGGTCCCCCTTGATCATTAATTGGCTTTATTTTGTAGGTTCCGATTCTCTGCTTGCCGGAAAAGATAACCAGAGACGCCACCCAGGGCGGTTGATCTGCGAGGAAGAAAACAAAGCATGTGTGGCTTGCCTTGATTGGACGATTCAAAATCCATGGCCCCCAACGCGCGTTTGTGTTAATTGTTTTGATTTTCAGAAAATTATTTCACAATATTTATGCTTGTGGTTTTATTAATGGATGTATCAACACCCGAGTGGTTAACCATGCACGCGCTAGTCCTCTCACTCTATCAGGTCATGGGTTCGAACCTGCCTTTTGCCACTTTTTTTTCATATTTTCTGATTTTTGCAGGTTATCATACATAAACAATTGGAAGTGTTTTATGAACATCACAAACACATGGCCTAGTGGCCAAATTTTGAACCTGTGACCTTCAGGTCACGAGTTCAACACTCTTGAGGGCCATTCTAATTTTTACCACTTATTTTGTTTGCATTTTTTTCTATTTCTTTTTTTTAACCAATTTAATTTCTTTTCAAACAATTTTTAAACTACTTTCAAAAATCCTAAAAAAATGTTTTAATTTTATATTTAGGTTTTAAAATCCTTTATTTAATTTTTGACACCAAAACATTTGATTTTTCTTCACAATTAAATTATTTTCATAATCTATTTCTAATTTTGGATCCTTCATAATTAGTATCTTTCTTTACCCACACATAATTCCCACTTGCCCCACTAAAGTTTCTAACATAGCAAACATTAGGTGTATGGCCTTTAATACTACAATAAAAACAAGTAGGTTCAAAATCACTTCTATATCTAGGAGGAAAAGATTCATTATTAACAAATATTTTCTTTTTAGGATAATGATGAACAACTTTAGGCTTGTTCCCTTTCTCTTGGATTGGTTGGTTAATAGCCTTAAGAAAGATATTTTTGTTGGGACTTGGTCGAAAAAATTTTGAAAACCAAGTTCACTTTTATCTTTAGGATACCTTTGTTTGCTAAGAACATTTTCTAATCCAACTTGTCCTTTTTCATATCTTTCTAGGACTCTTTTTAATTGAACAATTTGGAAAGAAAATGATTCACAATTATTGCAGACAAAATTCTGTTTTTGATCACTAATCATCTTTTTCTTTTCATCTTTATACTCTTTTTCAATTGTTTCAACCTTTTCTTCTAAAGATAAAATTATTTTCTTTTGAGATGAAATAGTTCTATATAGAATTTTTCATTCATTTAAGAGTTAATCTATTGCACCTTGTACCATTATCATAAAGAGAATTATCATAATTAACCTCACCATCTTCATCATCAGAATGGTGTGAAGCCATCAATGCTAGATTTGCACTTTCTTCACTATCTGAATTGGATGAAGATCTTATCTCATTAACTTCTCATGCGACATAGGCCTTTTTATTTTTGAACTCCTTTTTGCCTTTGAATCCATTTTTCTTAGAGAGGTTCGAACAATTCGACTTTATATGACCTTGATTGCCACTTTCATAACATGTGACATCTTGTGTTGATGTGGAGGCTTCTTTATCTTTATTCTTTGAGAATTTATTCCTTTTAACAAAGTTAGCATTACCAAAATTATTTTTATGGCCAAAGAATTTTCCTAACCTTTTCACAAGAAGTAAGAAGTTCTCATCCTCCTCCGGTGCATTTTTATCTTGACTTTCTTTTAAATATACTTTCAATGCAATGCCTTTGGATTTCTTCTTATGATTCTCATGTTTTTCAAGCCTTCCATGTTCCATTTCATATTCTTGAATTTTTCCAAATAATGTTGCGGAAGTCATAGTTGCTAGGCTTTTCTTTTCGGATATTACCGTCACTTTAGGTTTCCATTCCCTAGTTAAAGATCTAAGCACTTTAAGATTTAATTCATAGTTAGTTGAAGTCTTACCGGGTGCCTTCAAATGATTTGTCAAATGAAAAAATCTCTTTTGCAAGTCAAGGATGGATTTACTGGGCTGCATTCGGAATAATTCGGATTCTTGACTCATGGTATTCAATCTAGATCTTGTCATAAAGAAGATTGATTGCCTTCTTGTCATAAAGAACACTTTTCCTATCGTCTTTATCCCATGATGCTTTAAGATTTGGTGTTCCAACACCATTGACAACACGTGTTGGAGAAAATGGACCATTTTGGACATCGTTCCATATTTCTTCTCCTTGCACTTCAAGATGAGCCTTCATGAGGATTTTCGAAAAGTCAAATTGTTCACCACAAAATAATGGAGGCTTGTTGTTACTACCACCATCTTTGAAAACCGGATTTTGATTTGCGGAAACCATTCTGGATCTTTAGAAACAACTTACCTATAACTTGCTCTGATGTCAATTGTAAGTTCAGAGTACACCTAAATGGGGGGTGAATTAGGTATATTAAAATTTTATCGATTTTATAGTGGTGTTAGGATTATTTTTCTAGTTTAGCGTGTTTATAAAAAATGTAAAGTGCAGAAAACTAAAGAGACACAAGTGATTTATCCTAGTTTTCTTCCCACTCCGAAGGTACATCCAGTCCCCCTACAACATATAAGAGATTTCACTACAGTTAGAATAATTGTACAGCCTATTCACACTAATGGTGATGCTTATTATCTAACCTATATGGAGATCAAAGGCTCTTAAAACCTTTAAGATCTTAAACACTAAGTTCAAGAAGAACAATCATCTTCAATGCACACAATTGCTTCCAACAATCCTGGACAACAATAGTACAATGACTTTAAGAAATAGAATGCTCAAGATTTTCTAGTTTATATAATGTGAAAGTATCTAGAAAAATCTTGTATGAAAGATGAACACTTGAATATGAATTTTGAAAATTTGAATAATAATGATTGGAAGAGGTAAAGAGAAATTATGAAATTTTTAGTATTTATATGTTCATGACATGTTTTTGAAATATCATAAGTCTCTTCAAAATAATTATGAACAATTTCCAAGATTAGAGACAAAGCTTAAGTGAAAGGGTGCATGAAATGGTACATAAAACAATTCTGATTTTTCAAATTCGTACAGTGTGCAATTGATTGTACATATATGCAAATCGATTGCATTGCCTTCCAACAACCATATTTTTTAAAATCCTTTAGTGAGCAATCGATTGTTCTAATATGAAAATCGATTGCACCCTTTAAAAATGGCTTAAATTTGAAAAACATACAACATGCAATTGATTGCTTCCAAATGCAAATCGATTGCATCCAAAGTCAGAAACTTTAAAAACTAAAATTTTTTGTGAAACATTCAATAAGCAATCGATTGCACGTAAGTGGAAATCGATTGCACATAATAAAAATTCAAATTTTTGCTTTGAAAACTAGTGTATTCAAATGAGAATGTTATGCAATCATTTTTAGATCTTTGAGCATCTAAGACTTAAGTAATTGTAAGGCATTGTTATTATACCTTCTAAAAATTTATCAATTGCCTTGAATCAAAGTCTTGAGTATGATGCTTTAGCTTGAAGAGAATTTTTCTTTGGATAACATCTTTTCCTTCTTTCCATTATGGTTTGTCTTCATCAAAACATAAGATCTTTATTTAAATTGAGAGGCTTGATTTTACAACTCTTAGTTCTGCACTTTTTCGCCTTGATTTGTCATGTTTTATTCTTTTGAACCAGAAAACACTAAAACATAAAACCAAAACATAATATGTTGTAAACTCACATAAAATCTTGATAAGTAAAAGAAACAATAACTAAATTATTAGCTAAATATATATGTACAAACAACTGGTCAAACTCCCCCAAACTTAAACCGTTGCTTGACCTTAAGCGACAATTACAAGAACTCGTGACCATCAACGCAGCCTGGTACTCATATGTGAGACTTCAGTTCTCATTGATCAAAAGGTAGTTTGTCTGGCGTTCACATGACGCGAAGAGTTTTTGTAAGAACCTTTCAATCTCGAGTTTCCTCTCTGGATACCTCTAAATATGCTTTGTACTTAAGTCTTTTTCCGATTTTCCTCCTCTTTCATTTGGACAATCAAATTAAAGCAATGATAATTATGATGATCCTCACATACACAAGACTAATCAAGACTTTTTATTTTAGCATCAAATGAGCAGCATTTGCTACTTCTAATTCCCAATGAAATTTTCAAACTTTATAGTTACATATTGTCCTTTTGGACGATGTTTGGGGATCAGTTCCCTTTGGGATGAATAACCTGGTGAGGGCTACCCAAGTTAGCGAGCCAGTTTCCTTTTACTGCCTTTTCATAATTTGGTGCTAACTTTATTTATTTCTCAACCAATCTTACCTGCATGTGAATCAAGATTATGCCAGACTGTATAGATAAACTACTCAATGAGTACTTCTCACGATTCAAGTACCATGGTACAAATCTACATGTTAGACTCGTATTCCTGTCATGTTATTTGGAAATTCCTACCCTCAAACAACCATCCCTTTATCTCTATCAACTATTCCCGGACTTTATGAGAAATAAGTTCTTGATCAAAAAAAAAATTGGCAAACTGTGGGATGAACTTTAACTCATGGATTTACACAACAATTAGCATAGAACCAACAAAACTCGAAAAGCAAAGTAGTAAAAAACCGCCCAAAATTGAACTAAATATTGACCCCAATATTTTAGAACAAGCTCAATAAGGTGACTCACAGAGGGTAATGTAACACCAGCTGCTTCCTCCCATGAAGCACTTGGTTTAACGTCGCATGGCTCGACGGTTCATCCCCTTATAGAGGGTACTTTATCTTCCACATCTTGTTGCTTGTACTTTCCGCAACCCAAAACTCATCTAGATCAAAAGCATTAACCATTGTCTGGTTCTCGTTATTTCCAACTTCCATCTTCTCCCCTTTGTATTCCTTCTTCTTTCTCTTCTTGACAGCTTGAGTGAACTTGGGAATTATTATTGATGCCACCTGAGAGATTATGCCTGAGACTTTTTTGGGAGTGATTTTGTAATTTTTCTCTCTCCTTATACTTTCACCATACCGGCTGAAGATTTATTCTTTTCACATACACCTTGCTTCTTGACTTCCAACACCTTCATGGTTATCTCCTCATCGAAAGATCTTAATGTCAGAAGACTTATCTCGATATCAAAATTGCACCGGCTAGTCAACAGAAAAGGTCGACCAAGAATGATAGGAGTCTCTTCATCTTCATTATGTCCTTGATCTGGAAATCAACTGGAAAAGAAAAAAAAATTAATTCTACCAACAAATCTTCATATATCCCATATGACTTCTTGATGGTGTGATCAGCAAATTTTAATTTTTTTTCCCACTCCCTCTTATCTTCTCAATATTGAGCTTCTTGAAGATTGATAACGACATTAAACTCACACTAGAGCCAGAATAAATTAGAAACCTTTTGAAAGTTCTATCTTTTATGGTGCACGGGATTGCAATTGATCCCGGATCCTTCCGCTTGATAGGATTTTTTTCTCTCAGTGTGATTGCACACAACTTCTCATCAACGGGTATATGTTCATCATTTGTTGGCCTTTTTTTTGATAGAACATCCATCATGAATTTTTTGTACAAAGGAATTTTCTCGAGTGCTTCAAATAAAGGTATGTTGATCTCCAGCGTTTTCAACAGTTTGACGAATTTATCAAACTCTTTCTCTTTTGTGTCTTTATTTGCCACTCGATAGGGATATGGCAACTGAATCACTGGTTTAACATCTGGCTTCACATATGACACCACTTCTTCATGCTTGTTCTCTCTCACTTCTAAATCCACTTCAATAATGTTATCATTAAATTTTACCACTTCATCTCTTTCTTTAGCAACTTTCTCACTCCTTGTTGTGACAGCATTCACATTCTCATGACTCTTCTGATTGCCTTGTGCTTACAGAGATAATTTTTGTGTAATATTCCCTACTTGAACTTCCAAATTTATTACTGCAGTTGTGGTATTCCTGTGATTGTTTCTTGTCTCTTCTTAAAATTAAGAGGTGTGGGCAACCATCTTTTCAATGGCCACCTCCCACTCCACCTTATGAGGAACTTATTGTTGTTGATCTTTCAAGTGAAAATTTGGATGATTCCTCAATTTTTCCAACTTCAAATCCATTGAAAGTGTGAAGAAACATGAGACAAGGGGTTTAAATTGGGTTTTCACTTCTTGGTAAACTTTTCATTTATTGTGCAGCTTCACATTGATTCTTGCTTCTGAGTACTTTTCTTGTCAAGGATTTCTTTTTATGATTGTATCTAACTAATGCTTCTAACAAATTGTAGAAATATAAACAAACATGCCTAAGCAAAAAGTAAAGAACACATGATTTTATCCTGGTTCACTTAATAACCTCAAGATACTCTACTCCATTCTTCTGAGGTGATTTCGCCTTGAACTCAAGGTCTTAATCCAATATAATCAAACCGATTACATTTGCACGGGCAACAGTCAGTGACCAACATCTGATGAACCGTTCAGGGATCTATTTCGGATATAACGTTCATGGCACAATCTACCTGAAAGTGACTAACACCTACTAAGATTCCTTCTTAGTCTTCTTATAGCTTTTGACCTAACTGGTCCTCTGAGGAACACAATACCTTCTAAAGCTTTTGACTTAACTAGTCCTTTAGAAGAATTGTTCGAAAATTTCTAGAGCTTCTGACCTAACTGGTCCTCTAGAAGGAACAAACAATTGTTTGTTTTTACAGAGTTTTCTTAAAATAAAATGCTTCTACACAAGAAGATGTAAACTCTATTAAGTACATCAAAAGATCCTAATACACACTAAGAATATTACATTGTATTTTATCTTCACATGTGTGGTCTTCTATTCTTCAAGTTTCTTCTTCACGGACAACATCCCAGAGCACTTGAATAATTGAAGTCTTCTTCTTCAAAAGCTTCTGATAACTTATTGATCTTGATATATTATGGATAAGAGCTTCTTCATCTTGATTCACTTTGGAACATTCTGGACAACAACCCTTGTTCTTAAATATAATGAAATAACACATCGTCTATGTGAACTTGCGAATTGAATATTCTATGATCTTCTTGTTCTTCTTCTTCTTCTGTATCTTCAAAAGACTTCCTTGCAGCATGTAGATTTGAGCATAGTGTGAATCAATGATTTCTTGTTTGTGTTATCAATTAACTTGATTCAAGATGGCATAATTTTCTTCATGTTTTTCTTGTTGTTGATACTTGATTCATAATCTTGTTGCTTGTGTTTATAAACAATGACTTTCATTATTGTTGCATTATGGCATGAAGCAACAACCCCTCAAAGGATGATACTCCTCTTTTTATAGCCAGTTAAAAATATATTTGTTGGCCATTTGAAAAAGAGAGTTGTTACAAAATAGTACTTTCATGCCCTTTTTGTATTCTACACTTTACGCTGGTAAGGAGATAGTGGAATAAATTTTTTTCTATACTATGTACTATTTGTACCACGTTAAAGTTATCTTCTTTCCTTATTCACTTTAGAGGCTTCTGTGAGCATGAGTTTAGAATTGAAGAATTTAACTTCTGGTTGATCAAAACTTCAAGTCTTTAGAGTCTTCAGATATTCCTCTTCAGAAGCTCCAGCACTTGGTTTTAAAAAACCTTGTATCGTAACCAAAGGTTGAAAGAACTTCAAGTCTTGGAATCTTCAGAACCATGATCTTTAGAGTCTTCTGCACTTGTTCTTGTCAACTTGTATCGTAACCTAAGTTCATAAGAACTTCAAGTCTTGGAATCTTCAGAATCACATTCTTCAGAGTCTTCAACACTTGGTCTTCAGAACCCTTTGTGTCATAACCTAAGTTCAGAAGAACTTTAAGTCTTTCGAATCTTTAGAGCCACGTCTTCAGAGTCTTTAAGCACTTGGTCTTCAGAACCCTTTGTCTTCTAAAACTTGAGACTTTAGCATCTTGACATAAGTCACACTTCTGTCTTTAGATCTTCTGACTGGTTTCTTGAAACGAACGTATCAAAGTAACTTCAGAGCCTTCTGAAGCTTTTCCTTGCTACTGGTTCAGCTGAACCTTTGTAGCTTAGAAGCTAAACATATTCTCTTCTAATGTCTTGGCCACACCATTCATCAGAAGTAGAACCTGTTTGTTTATCTTGAAAATACAACAAATATTAGAGTAACAAAAATTGTTCACTCAAACATACTCTTTGTTATCATTAAAACTTAGAGACATAATTGCATAACCAAATCTTGTTCTAACATCAATCACTCCCTCTGGTTTGATTGTAACCCTGTCATACTCTCCCAGATGTTCATTCCCAGCAATGGCTTCAATGATCTTCTTAATACTAGTGGATGTTGTAAAGTTGGATGAGCCACCGACAGATGTGTCAATAAATTGCTTCGTCTTTATTCTGAGGCCATTCACAAACATATGCATTTGCTTAGTTTGGTCCATATTGTGAGTTGGACAAGCCACAGATAATCTCTTGAATATCTTATAGGCATTACCAAGTGACTATCCTTCTTTCTGCTTAAAATTCACAATGTCATATCTTTTGCGAATGTAAACAGAGGCAGGGAAGTACTCATCAAGAAACAATTTCTCCATATCTTCTCAACTAGAAATACTACCAGCAGGTAGTGAGTAAAACCACTTTTCAGCATCTTCAGACAGGGTAAAGAAAACATTCTCAATGTCTTTGCCTCATCTGTATGCCCATCAATCTTCAACGTGGTACTCATGGTCAAAAATATCTGCAAGTATTTGTTGACATCTTCATTGATATTTCCGGTGAAAAATCTTCTCTCAAGTTGAGTGATCGTGCTCGAATGCAATATAAAATTTGGCACATTCACCAGATGGTTTAAAATTGTCAACCTCCCACCTGGTGCATTTGCCCCACCATAATCACCTAGGAGTCTCTCTGGTGGATCTTCAGCCATGATCTCCTCCTCTTCTGACTCGGACTTTGTATGAACTGAATGTTCTTCGTCAGAAGCCAGTGTGGCTAATTGAGCCTGTCGCTGGCGTGAAAAGTCCTTTCAATTTCTGCATGAAAAATAAATTCATCTGAGGACTTTCCTCGCATACAAATATTAGTCACAAGTCAGCAAGAATAAACAAAAATATATATAAAAATAACAGAAAAGCTAAATTTTCGTTGCGGAGCAACAAAATTTTGATTGAACAAAAATTATGGTTCAATTAAACAAAAACTTGAACTTGGGGTTCTGGTTTGTTATTGTCCCAGTAAAATTGGCAAAAATATAAATTGGCTTTTTACAAATAGGAGGAACATGTTATGGTAAAGTGTATAATTTTCCCTGTAATAATCTTGAACCCTGATCTCTTCAACAAGTCCATAATATCAATTACCAACCCTTTAGGATGTTTTCCCCGAAGTCCTTAGTGGTAAAATCATTGAACATTCATTCTACACTAAGTCCTTAGATAAGTATTAGGAAAACAAGCTTTGGTTTTATCAAGAGTTAAATCTGGTAACTATAGGGTATCCCTAGTCCTAGGTGATATCTACTATAGCCTAATCGCATAAAAACCTTAACAAGCGCGGTCTAACTGGTTGTTAACCGTAAATCAATCCTAATTGGTTCGATCATGAAAATATTAAAACATTGCACGATTAAATTGAATAATAAAATCCATGAAATTGATAACTCAGGAATTAAACATTGTTACAGAAAATCAAATTAGTGACACCCCATAGCATTAGGGGTTTTAGTTACTTATATCGTTTAAAAGAACTTCAGTAACAATAAATATAAACATTACAAATTAATGGTGAACTTTGATCTTCAATTGCTTCCGCTCTTGAAAGGTCTTCGTTCTTCAATACTTGCATAGGCTTAATCTCTAATTGTCTATGGATTCTTCCTATGCCAAAAAAGTCCTTTTTCCATCGTGGAAACTCCTTTAAATATCAAAAACTCATTTAGTTCGTTTGGAAATGTCCAGAATGCCCCTTTGGGTCCCAAATAGTGAAAAACTACAAAAATAATTAAAATCAGCGTCACTGGCTGACCAACCCGTGTCGGCTTCTAGAATTTATTTTTCCTCTTTTCTTGCTTAAGGCAAACTAACACAGCCCATGTCATGCGACACAGCCGCCTGTGTCAACTTCAAAAATTCCATGTTGATCACAGCTCCCCTTAACACGGCCCGTGTCAGGGCTCCTGTAACACTTCCTCTGAAACTCTGAATTCTGCACTTTTTCGACTCAATTTATCATGTTTTATTCTTTTGAACTTGAAAACACTAAAACACTAAAACAAAATATAATATGCGGTAAACCGACATAAAAGCTTGATAAGTAAAAGAAACAATAACTAAACTAATTGTTAAATATTTATGTAAGAACCACTGGTCAACTATCTTGAACCCTAAGATGACTTGCGTGTTGGAGTGCTAACTATGCCGGTACCCCCTAGGTCCACCGTATCGGAGATAGAAAACATTGATTAATGTCATCGTATCAAGATTGATAAATTTGGTTCAATAAGCATCATGATCGCAACTTTGATCCACCATGTCACATCATTGTAGTGCTCTTAAAGCTTTGCTTCATCGTAGTTTCTGCAATCCTCTCCATTTCAGGTTCCACGACAGAACAATGACACCGCTTATTGGAATCGACATCTGATTCCTACGATTCCAAATTCACATCTTGACGTCAAATCGTTACACCTACAAAAATTTGAATGATATATGCATTAAACCATCTAATCAAAACAATTTCTGTGAGACCATTCTAGCCATTTGATTTCTTCGCTTGTACCTCTCTTGATCTTAAAAAATGGAAATGTTCAAAAGCAGATACAGAGATTCATCGGGAATCTCTCTACCTCAACTACCTCTCTGTCGGCGATACCTATAACTCCCTCAACAACTTCAAGAATCAATGGAGGAAATAATCTCAAATCTAAATTTGGGGTCATGTCAGCTTTTGAAGATAGTTCCCACAAAGGACGAAATTCAATCTCATCAACCGTCGATCATAAAAAGATACCAATACTTTCCACCTCGGATGGAACGCTTGTGTAGTCTACATCAAGCAAGTGTTGTAAGTTCATAGTTAATGGCGCCTAAGTGGCACAAGTTCATAGTTAACATTAGACGCCAAACGAAAATCGGGGTGCGCCTCATTGATATGATAAGTGTAGCGGTCAAAATCAGAGATTAAGATATTAGTTATCTTGAATCGTAAATAAGCAAGAGTTGCCACTGCGCTTTATTTTTACAAGTGAAAGGGAAAAGAGAGAAATAAAACCCTAAGTAAACTATGTTAAGCGAAAAGTGAAAACTAAAGCCAGTCAAAACATAGAGATTAAGGGTACATGGGTTGGTTATACAAAGGGAACGTACTAGCACCTTATGTGTCTATAGTATCCTATAAGAACTTCTTATTATATTTGCGTTTTTTTTTTGGTTAAAAATTGGATTGTTTGCTAAATGAGTGAAGGGATCAGAAATGATTTTTTTTTTTGAAAATGCAACGACCTAATGTCGAGGTTTCTATGAAAAAAATGTAAGTTGGAAAATTGGGGTTTAACTAAGGAGAAACAAATAAAATAGATAACTAAAAGACGTGTCATGCAAAAGACGCACAATGACATAAAGTCAACAAGATCATCACTTCCCTTGGATTCAAACACAAAGATAATAATCAGATGAAGACCGAACAAGAATCATGCATCAGATAGTAACCATAATCCAAAGATTAAATAATTAATTTTAGGCTTTTTATTTAATAAGTGGCTTATAACAAGCAAAAGCTCAAGTGAGCAGAGAGAAGATAAATGCTCAAGTGAGCAAAGAGAAAAAATGCATAAAGTAGAGAAAATAAAATTCTATGGATGATAAATGGCATAAAAGTAAAGAGAGGAAAATATAAAGTGTGGAAATATAAATGACATTAAAGTTAAGTTAGTACAATATAAAGTTAATAATCTGATTTAGGATAACTGTAACATCATATGGAGCACATAATGTATGTACTCATACATGTTAGAGAAAGGACACTTTGAAGTTCATTCTCTTATACATGTAGTACAATTAACAAACGTGGGGATCAATACAAAGTCGAAGAAGATGTGTTATGACAAACTTATCATCAATCCCAAATATCTTGAATGATCAAAGGCCCATTTAGAGGTAGATTGCAAATGATGAAAGTTCATCAAATATCTGACAAGCTTAGATGAATTAAAAAGCTCAAATGCTTTCTAAATTGATCAAAATAAAAATAAAAATAAAATATATAAAGAAGAATAAGCTGAAGTCTATAATAAAAATAGTAAAAATGTCATAATTTTATCAATTTTGCATGAAATTAAACAAATGAATAATGAAAATTTATCTACTCAATTTCATGAACAAGGATCCATGCTCAAAATAAGTAAATAAATAACCAAAAATTACAACAAAAACAAACAAAAATTAAACAACAATAAATCACTTTTGTAGTTGGAGGTTCAAGAACATTTTTACAACTCTTGATTTTGAATCAATGAAGTTTCTTTGCAAAATGGTGATAGTTATGGTACTAAATAAATAATGTATGAGTAAAATACAATAGAATTAAACAAATAAAAAGTATAATAGCATACCTATTGATCGGTGTTATTTACACAGTTATTTTCAATTATTTTAGTTAGAGTTTATTACCAGTGTCTAGCATTTTATTTCGTTTTTATCACATTTATGTCTTGATTTTTTGTTTTAGTGTTTTCAGTTTCAAAAGAATAAAACAGGACAAATCTGAACAAAAACATGCAAAACTTGGAGTTTTGGAGGAAGTGTGTAGATCACGCTACAGCAGCCCTAACACGGGCGGCCGTGTCACCTAACATGGGACGTGTCAGGAGGATGGCTAGGACTAGCTGAAGAAGGTTGGAAATCAGAGAGCTGACACGAGCACTCGTGTCACCTGAAACGGCCCGTGTCAGGATACCTGGACCAAAAATCAGGATTCAAAGATTCTAGAGGAGCCACACGGGCGCCCGTGTCACCTGACATGGCCCGTGTTGGGCGGTGACACTGATTTCAGTATTTTATATGATTATGCTCAACTATTGGCCTGCGAGGGTGTTTTGAGTATTTCCAACCGACCTAAATGATTTTTTACTATTTAAAGGAGTTTCGACAATGAAAACGAGGACTTTTTTTACCACAAAAAGAATCTAGAGACGATTAGAGATTGAACCTATGCAAGTTTTGGAGAACGAAGACCTTTCATGAGCGGAAGCAATTGAAGATCAAAGTTCACCATCAATTTGTAATGTTTATCTTTATTGTTTTTGAAGTTCTTTTACACTATATGATTAGCTAAACCCCCAATGTTAGGGGATGTCCCTCATTTTTTCTATAACTATGTTGAATTCCTGAGTGATCAATTTCATAGTTTTTATTATTTAATTTGATCATATAATATTTTAATGCTTTCTTTGTTAGACCAACAAGAATTGATCTACGGTTAACAATCAGTTGGACCACGGTTGTTAAGGTTGTTGTACTATTAGACTATAGTAGATATCACCTAGGACTAGGGATACCCTATAGTTACCAGATTTAACCCCTGATAAAACGAAGGCTTGATTTCGTCATAAATCTCTAAGGACTTAGGATTTAGGATTGAATGTTCAATGGTTTTCTCATTAAGGACTTAGGGGAAAATAACCTAAAGGGTTTGTAATTGAATATTATGAACTTGTTGAATAGATCAGGATTCAAGGTAGTTACAGGGAAAATTTTACATTTTACCCTAGCATACTCCTGATAACTGTTAAAAAGTCAATTTATATTTCTGCCAATTTTATAGTGACAATAACAAACCAAACTCAAATTTAAGATTTTGTTTAATTGAACCATAGATTGAACTCGATACAAATACACAGCCCTTGAGATCCATTTTCGGGGAATTTCCCCTTTATTACTGCAAGGTAAAATAATACACTTGTTATTTTTCCTATCAAGTTTTTGGCATCGTTGTTGGGGACTGCAAACGTATAGAGTTCTAACTGCCGCTCAATTAAAATTGTGTTGCTCCGCAACTAAAATTTTTCTTTTCTGTATTTTTTATATTTTTGTTTATCTTTGCTGACTTGTGTCTAACCTTTGTATGCAAGGAAAGCCCTCGGCTAAATTTATATTTGACGCAGAAATTGAAAGGAATTTTCACGCAAGGCACAGGCAGACACAATTATCCAGACTTCCTTCTAACGAAGAACATTCAGCTCATACAAAGTCAGAGTCAGAAGAGGAAGAGATCATGGCTGAAGATCCACTCGAGAGACTTCTTGGTGATTATGGTGGGAAGACGACACCGGGTGGTAGGTTGACAATTATAAATCAACTAGTGAATGTGCCCAAGTTTCAACTGCACCCAAGCACAATTGCTCAGCTTGAGAGAAGGTCTTCACTGGAAAGATTAATGAAGATGCCAGCAAACACTTGCAGAGATTTACGACCATGAGTGCCACGTTGAAGATTGATGGGCTTACTGATGAGGAAAAGAAATTAGCGATGTTTCCATTTACCTTATTGGAAGATGCGGAAGAGTGGTTTTACTCACTACCCGTTGGAAGTATTACTACTTGGGAAGAAATGGAGAAAACTTTTCTGAATGAGTACTTTCCTGCTTCTGTTTATATTCGTAGAAAATATGAAATTCTGAATTTTAAGCAGAAAAAGGGAGAATCACTTGGTGATGCCTACAAAAGGTTCAAGAGATTGTTGGTAGCTTGTCCCACTCACAATATGGACCAAACTGAACAAATGCAGATGTTTGTGAATGGCCTTAGAATGAAGACAAAATAACTTATTGACACAGTTGTCGGTGGCTCATCCAACTTTATAACAGCCACTAGTATTAAGAAGATCATTGAAGCCATTGCTGCAAATGAGCATATGGAAATGTATGACAGGGTTATAAGTAAACCAGAAGGAGTTATTGATTTGAAGCTAGAAGTGGATAGGCAACTAAAAATTGAAGAGGCAATTGCTGCATAAGTGGAGAAAAATCTCAAAGCTATGAACACGGGTAGTCAACAGGTAGCTCAGGTTAAAAAATGTTGTTTGTGCCATTTTTAGTGGGCCACACATTACTGTGCAATGTCTTGAAACTCCAAAACAATTTGAGGAGATAAAATTCTTGAAGCAGAATAATCCATATTCTAATACCTATAATCTTGGGTGGAAGAATCATCCGAATTTTTCCTAGAAAGATCCGCAACAACAAGCTCCTCAGAAGGCAGAATGAGAGGTAGCTATTGAAAAGATGGTTTCCCACACTTCCAAATTTCAAGAAGAAACAAGAAGCAATCATAGGAACACCACAACTGCAATTAAAAATTTGGAAGTTCAAATGGGGAAGATTGCACAACAAGTAGCTCTGCAAGCTAAAGACAATTAAAACAGTCATGAGAATGTGAATGTTGTCACAACAAAGAGTGAGAAAGGTGCTAGAGAAATAAAAGAAGAGATAAAGTTTGATGATAATCTTAAAGAAGTAGATTTATAAGTGATAGAGAACAAGAAAAAGCATGAAGAAGTGGTGCTACTTGTGAAGCCAGCTGAAGAAAATATTAAACCTAAGATTAGGCTGCCATATCCCCCTCGAGTTGCAAAGAAGGACACAAAAGAGAAAGAGTTTGATAAATTTGTCAAATTGTTCAAAAAGATGGATACAACATACCTTTCTTTGAAGCACTCGAGAAAATGCCTTTGTACCAAAAATTCATGAAGGAGGTTTTATCAAAATAGTGGCCGACAGATGATGAACAGGTACTCATTGATGAGAAGTTGTGTGCAATCACACCCGAGAGAAAAATACCTGTCAAGTAGAAGGATCCTAGATCAATGGCAATACCGTGCACCATAAAAGGCAGAACTTTCAAAAGGGTTCTAATTTATTCTGGATCTAGTGTGAGTTTAATGTCATTATCAATCTTCAAGAAGCTCGGTATTGAAAAAATAAGTGGGGGTGGAACAAAATTGAAATTTGTTGATCACACCATCAAGAAATCATATGGATAGTTGAAGATGTAAAGGTAGAAATTGAAGAAATTTCCTTTCTAGTTGACTTCCACATCATGGATATCCCTGAAGATGAAGAGACTCCTATTATTCTTGGTTGACCATTCTTACTGACTAGTCGGTGCAATTTTGACATCAAGACAAGTAATCTAACATTAAATTTTTTAACGAAGAGATAACCTTGAAGGTATTGGAAATCAAGAAGCAAGGTGCAGGTGGAAGGAATAAATCTTTAGTTGGCATGATCAAAGAAGAAGGTGAGAAAAAATGGAAAAATATCTCCCAGAAGAAGTCTCAAGTATAATCTATCAAGTTGCATCCATAACAATACCCAAGTTCACTCAAGCTGTCAAGAAGAGAAAGAAGAATGTATACAAAGGTGAAAATATGGAAGTTGGAAATAACGGGAATCCCGCAGTGGCTAGTGCTTTTGATCTATATGAGTTTTGGGTCGCAGAAAGTACAAGAAACAAGGTGTGGAGGAGAAAGTACCCCCATAAAGGGATGACCCTTCGATCCATGCGACGTTAAACAAAGCGCTTTGTGGGAGGCAACCCACGCTTTTAATAACTTAGTTTCTGTCTGTTTTGTTTGCAGGTAATAAAAGGGAGCCTACTGGTGAAATCTAGGAGTAATTTATCTATACAGTCTGGTATAATTCAGATTCACATGCAAGTATGATTGGTTGAGAAGCAAATAAAAATGGCACCAAATGATGAAAAGGCGGTAAAAGGAAACTGGCCTGCTAAGTTGGGTAGCCCTCACCAGGTTATTCAGCCTAAAGGGGGTTGATCCCCAAACGTCGTCCAGATAAAGGACAATATATAACTGCAAGGTTTGAAAATTCCATCGGTAATAAAAGGTAGCAAATGTTGCTCGTTAGTGCCCGAACAAGTGAAGTTCTTGGCTAGTCATGTGCATGTGATGATTATCATAATTCTTAGTTCCTTAATTTGACTGTACGAATGAAAAAGGAGGAAAATCGAAAAGAAAAACCTAAGTATGAAGCATAGTTGGAGAGGTATCTTTGTGTCATGTGAATATCGGGCGCACTAGTTTTTGAACAATGTGAACTAAAGTCTCACATATGAGTACCTGGCTGCTTTGATTTTCATGAGTTCTTGTAATTGTCACTTGAGGTCAAGCAACAGTTTAAGTTTGGGGGGGTTGATCGATGGTATTTACACAGTTATTTCCAATTATTTTAGTTACAGTTTATTACACGTGTCTAGCATTTTATTTCGTTTTTATCGCATTTTATGTCTTGATTTTGTGTTTTAGTGTTTTCAGTTTCAAAATAATAAAACAGGACAAATCGAAACAAAAACATGCAAAACTTGGAGTTTTGGAGGAAGTGCGAAGATCACGCTACAGCAGCCCTAACACGGGCGGTCGTGTCACCTAACATGGGTCGTGTCAAGAGGATGGATAGGACGAGCTGAAGAAGGCTGGATATCATAGAGCTGACACGGGCACCCGTGTCACCTGACACGGGCACCCGTGTCACCTGACACGGCCCGTGTCAGAATGCCTGGACCAAAAATCAGGATTTGAAGATTCTATAGGAGCAACACGGGCGCCCGTGTCATCTAACACGGCCCGTGTTGGGCGGCATTGCTGATTTAGTATATTACATGATTGTGCTCAGTTATTGGCCTGCGAGGGTGTTTTAGGTATTTCCAACCGACCTAAATGAGTTTATGTAATTTAAAGGAGTTTCGACGATGAAAACGAGGACTTTTATTTTACCACAAGAAGAATCCAGAGACGATTAGAGATTGGACCTATGCATGTTTTGGAGAACGAAGACCTTTCATGAGCTGAAGCAATTGAAGATCAAAGTTCACCATCAATTTGTAATGTTTATCTTTATTGTTTTTGAAGTTCTTTTAAACGACATGAGTAGCTAAATCCCCCAATGTTAGAGGGTGTCCTTGATTTGTTCTGTAACTATGTTGAATTCATGAGTGATCAATTTCATAGTTTTTAGTATTTAATTTGATTGTATAATATTTTTAATGCTTTCTTTGTTGGACCAACAAGAATTGATCTACGGTTAACAATCAGCTGGACCGCGGTTGTTAAGGTTGTTGTACGATTATACTATAGTAGATATCACCTAGGACTAGTGATACCCTATAGTTACCAGATTTAACCCTTGATAAAACAAAGACTTGATTTCATCATAAATCTCCAAGGACTTAAAATTTAGGATTGAATGTTCAAAGATTTTCCCACTAAGGACTTAGGGGAAAATAACCTAAAGGGCTGGTAAATGAATATTATGAACTTGTTGAATAGATCAGGATTCAAGGTAGTTACCGGAAAAATTATACACTTTACCCTAGCATATTCCTCATAACTGTTAAAAGCCAATTTATATTCTGCCAATTTTACAGTGACAATAACAAACCAAACTCATATTCAAGATTTTGTTTAACTGAACCATAGATTGAACTCGATACAAATACGCAGTCCTTGAGATCGACTTTCGGGGAATTTCTCTTTATTACTGCAAGGCAAAATAGTACACTTTCTATTTTTCGCATCACCTATTCAGTAAAAGGAAGAAATGACTTGAAAGAAAATGAAGATAAGAAAGAAGAGAGTTTTGGCTTAGTTTTGTGAATGATTTGTTGTCTTGTTAGTACAAAGAGATGTCTTATTTATCGTGTGAATGAGGTGGGAGTGTTGATGTGGCAATCCATGTGACTTTATGAGAATGGTTTTTGGTCATTAATAAGTCCAAGATGGTAA
The DNA here is from genome assembly GCA_021764765.1 of Vicia sativa. NCBI lineage: Eukaryota > Viridiplantae > Streptophyta > Magnoliopsida > Fabales > Fabaceae > Vicia > Vicia sativa. The sequence continues at coordinate 131,172,783 of CM038793.1, read as the reverse complement.
TCCATGTGAAGTGAGTACAAGTTGGCAATCCATGTGAAGTGTTTGTACTACATTGTAGTGGTCCCAACTTTTCTTTATTTACACAAAAAAAAAGAAGACAAAGTAATAATAATAATAACAATAACTAAAAGTATTAATAATAATAATAATAATAATAATAATAATAATAATAATACAAAATAGAAAATAAAAGAGACATTAAATTAATTATTTATGAATTTTTCTACAATTAAAATAAATGAAAATAAAAGTGCAATTTAAAAAGATAAAAAATAAAATTCATATCCTAAAAAGGTAAAAGGACTTATACACATTTTTTTAGATTTTTTTAAAAAAATAAATGATTCCAATATATAAATTTAAATTAATAAAAGAACATAATTTTTATAATTTTTTAGTAAAAATAGTAAAGAAAAATAAATAACTAACATGATGCTAAGTACATTTTTTGTGACTTTTTTAAATGAAAAAAATGAATTATTAATAAAACACAATAAAATCAATTTCCACTAAATTCATGAACGACTTTTAGCGATTTTTTGTGGCTTTTTCGCGTTTATATATATATATATATATATATATATATATATATATATATATATACGTTCTTATTATAATCTTGTTGTTCTGTCTATTTTGTTCCCTTTGTAGTGCACCAAAAACATGAATGCACATTGCAGCGAATCGGGAAACAACTAATGCAGTTGATGCCCGACGTAAAGATCTTGGGTGTTGTCGAAGACGCTTTGCCCCGTTCGACTACATTAATCAACATCCATTGACACTTTTCCTACGTGAAGACTCATGGATTATGTCGAAAACGCTTTGTACGCCCTATTGCAATAATTAATTCCCTGCAGCGCCTTACGCATCTTCAAAATTCAGAGGTGTTGTCATAAACGCTTTGTACGCCCTGCTACAAAAATCAATTTCCCACAACGCCTTATGCATTTTCAAAATCCAAGGAATATGTCGGAGATGCTTTGCATGTCCAACTAAAGTAACTAATTCCTCCAAGGGTGTTACTGGAGTCCTTTTATGTAACGTCTGGATTTTTTTGTATTTTTGTTTTTAATTTAGTTAAAATTAGTTTTATTTAACTATTGGCGTGCTTGGGTATTTTAGTTGGATTTATGGGAGTGATGAGAATTATTTAGAATTTTAGACAAAATACCCTTTTTAGCCATGTATCTTGTAGTTTGGGTTCATTTTAGTCCCTTAACTAAAAAAACGACCATTTTAGTCCTTTAACTTTACAAGTTGAACCATATTATCCTTTAACTTTACAAGTTGAACCATACTATGTTAGTCAAAGTATATTTGATCATACATAAAATCTCAACCGAGCTATAAGGTCGGAAGGGGCAGGGGAGGGGCCGAGAATGGTGCCTGGATGGAGAGTATGGAGGCAGGTGCCGAGAATAATTGAGAGCATGGAGGCCGAAGTATGGACCGGGCATACATCCCTACTATATGAGCTAAGATCCAGCCCGACTAATGAAATGAACATTACGGACGAACTGGAAGTAACTGCCACATTGATCTTGGCGACGCACGTTACACTATGAAGCCATCATTGCTAGAAACGATTGACGTTATGCATCTTTAATTCAGTTAAGGAGTTGGGAACCATTATTGGCACTAAAACATGGAAGTTACGTAACCACTGTATATATAGGACTCCCGCCAGCGAGATAAACAAGACATCCATCAGCTTGGAGTTCAAGATACTTAGCTTGAGCCTCCAAATCCCTAAATACAGACATATAAGTTTTTCCTGCAAGAACATTTGGCGCCCACCGTGGGGCCTCGGTGAAATCAATCCCAGGCCACCGCACAGTATATGATAGCACAATGTCAACAACGTCACCAACCGATCCGGATCAATGATTTGCGTCAACACAATGACACTCTACAAGATAGTGTTCAAGCTCTTCAACAGAGGAGTTTGGACGAAACAGAAGACCAAGAGGCAGAACTCTTGGAGCCACAACCCTTATCTCAGGCCATATGGGAAGACTGACCCTCAGGAGCCCATCATTTCGGTTAACAACATGATGCCATTAATAGGAGCAACAAATTCTCTGAAATGCAAATTAATGGTTGGAACTTTCAGGGAATCCGCGTTACATTGGTACATGGGGTTACCACGGCTTTCCGTGGTTATTTACCAGGATTTCAACAACAAGATTATCCAGCAATTTTCCACAAACCGCCAAAGGAAGGTGGCCACTACTTCTCTTTTCAATATTAGGCAACGTCAAGCAGAGTCACTGCGAGATTTCATGGCTAGATTTAATGAAGACACCATAAAGGTTTCTCACCCCAATCAGGAGATCTTTGTGGTGGCGTTTCAGCACAGACTCAAGGCCGGTCAGTTCAATGAGTCTCTAGCTCAGAAGCCAGCCAAGAGTATGGACGAAATTATTACTCGGGCTGAGTGTTATGTGAAAGGTGAAGAAATCAACATGGAGAAGAGAGCCCGAGATTATAAAGAAAGGGGCAAAGGGCGAGATGATAGAGTAGATCAAAAATCTCGGTCAGGTGACCAGCCGGCAACCCGGGAACGTGTCTGGGAGAAACGACCTCTATCTCGAAGTCATCAGGCTTTGAGACCCTACGAGACCTTCACACTGTTGAACTCCAGAAGGGAATACATTTGGAGAGACGTGAACCATATGAACTTGTTTCCTAAGCCGTGGAAACCAGAGACGGTTAATGCCGCGATGGGAAAAGATTTGGAAGCTTGATGTGAATATCACCGTATTAGAGGACATACAACCGAAGCCTGTGTTCATATATGAAAAGAGATTGAGAAGGTAATCCAGAGGGGTAAGCTTTCATCCTATGTGAAGGATTGCCTGGAGCAAGCCGGCAAATGCGGCCCAACTCCAAGAGGAGATAAGGCTTCTAAGTCACTGTCAAAAAAGAAGGGCAAGGCTGTTGAGGAAGTTCGGGAGGCAAGAATAGCTTGACATACGCTCAACACCATTTTTGGAGGATTCGCCAGAGGTGGATCCACCAGCGCAGCTCAGAAGAGGTATGCACGGGGTGTGATGCATGTGGCTCAGATTGGGCCAGCCGATGATGATCCCAGAGTGATAACCTTCTCTCGAGAAGATGCCAAAGAGGTTTTGCCTCATGAAAATGACCCTATGGTCACTGAGGTACAAATTAGAGATTCGGGCATAAAGCAAGTGTTGATTGATCTGGGTAGTTCGGATGATGTCATGTACTAGGAAGCTTTCAAAGGGATGGGTTTTGACCCAAAGGAGTTGCTGCCATTCAATGGAACTCTGGTTAGCTTCTCCGGCAAGCAGGTCCATGTTTTGGGTCATCTCCCGATATTAACTACCTTTGGAACCAATGAAAATGCCAAAGATGCCCGAGTTCGTTATGTGGTAGTCAACGCTTCTTCGCCATACAACACCATCATAGGCCGTCCCTCATTCAATTCTCTAGAAGAGGTTTTATCAACTTTGTATCTCACTATGAAGTACCCATTGGGTGAGGGCCGCGTGGGGATCGTCCGAGGAGATCAAGGATTGGCTCGAAAGTGTTACAAAGATAACATGAAGGTTAAGAAGAGGCCAATCCAGCAGAGAGTTCGGCAGACCATAAGGTTAATGTGGTTGATATCAATCCAAGAGAAGATCCTAAAGAGGATATCCTGGCTCCTCAAGAAGAGATGAAAGAAGTACATATCGGATCCCAGCTTTTAGAGATTACTCACCTGGGGACGCAACTTTCCTCCGGGGAGGAGGCCGAGATAGTCCAAGTTCTGAGACATAATTTAGACCTCTTTGCCTAGAAGCCCGCGGATATGCCCGGAATAAACCTAGAAGTTATGTGTCATCATCTAGATCTTGACCGGATGTGAGGCCGATATCTCAGCAAAAGCGGAAAATGGGTGAAGAGAAGAGGAAAGCTGTTACAGAAGAGGTTGAGAAATTAATCAAAGCCGGATTCATTGGCGAGGTTCAGTATCTGACGTGGCTGTCTAACATGGTCATGGTCAAGAAGAAAACTAGGAAGTGGAGGATCTGCGTAGACTTCACCAACCTCAATAAGGCGTGTCCGAAAGATCCTTATTCCCTGCCGCATATAGATCGATTGATTGATGGAGCTTCAAGGTTTCGGCTTATGAGTTTCTTGGATGCTTATTCGGGGTACAATCAAATCAGAATGAACCTGACGGATGCTTCAAAGATAGCCTACATATAGACCAGAAGAATTACTTTTATCAGGAGATGTCGTTTGGGTTGAAGAATGTTGGGGCCACTTACCAGAGGCTCATATATATGGTTTTCGCTCCGCAAATTGGGCAGAATATTGAGGTTTATGTGGATGAGATGGTTGTTAAGACGGTAGCAGGTTGTAAATATGTGGCAGATATTGAAGAAACCTTCGCAGCTATTCATAAGTATAACATGCGCTTAAACTCGGACAAATATACTTTCAGGGTGCAAGCCAGTAAGTTCCTGGTCTTCATGATGATGAGTAGGGGAATAGAAGCTAACCCAGATAAATACCAGGAATTTATTGATATGAGAAGCCCGACTACAGTACATGAGGTACAACAGCTAACAGGTCGTTTGGCCGCGTTGTCTTGTTTTTTATCTTGTGTAGGTGACAAGTCGATTCACTTCTTCGCGGCTATTAGAAAGAGGTCCGAGTTTGAGTGGACTGAGGCATGTGAGAAAGCATTCCAGGAGGTAAAGCAGTTTCTATCAACACCTTCGATTTTGACCAGACCAAAAGAGAATACGTAGCTGGTGTTATATCTTGTCGTGTCAGATTATGCAATCAGTTTGGTACTAGTTCAAGAGACAGAAGCCGGAAAGCATCCGATGTATTTTGTTAGCAAGGTGCTGAATGGAGCAGAACTCAGATATCAAAAGATTGAGAGGTTGGCACTAGCATTGGTGATAACTGCTCAGAAGTTAAGACATTACTTTCAAGGGCATCCAGTTCTAGTAAAAACCAATTTTCCTATGAAGTAGATTTTCAAGAAACTGGATTTGGCGGGGAGAATTGTCTCCTGGGCGGTAGAATTGTCTGAGTACGATATCGACTTCATCTCCCCGCCAACAGAGGATTCGTCGGTGAGGTGGGTTCTTTCTGTTGATGGGTCATCAAATTTGAAGGGGAGTGGCGCTTAAATAGTCTTAGAAGGTCCTGATAAAATAGTGTTTGAGTATTCACTACGATTCAATTTTCAAACAAGTAATAATCAAGCTAAGTATGAGGCCTTGTTACCCGGTATGAGGTTAGCTTTGGAGGTTGGAGTGACTCACTTGCTTATCCGGACAGATTCACAGCTTGTTGCTGGACAGGTGAGTGGGGCTTTTCAAGCAAAGGACCTTGTCTTAATAAAGTATGTCCAGCAGGCGCTGTCATTATGAGAGATTTGAAGCTTTTGAGATCTGTCACGTCCAAAGGGAGGAAAATACCCGGGACGACTTGCTAGCTCATCTAGCTAGCACCAAAGGTTCTGGGATGAACAAATTGGTAATACAAGAAATGTTGACATTGCCGAGTATTGAAAAAGAAGAGATGTTGGTGGTCAAGGAGGAAGATGGCTGGATGTCTCCCATTATACGGTATCTGCAACAAAATGTTTTACTTGATGATAGGGAAAGAGCTAGGCAGATTAAGAAGGTTTCAGCAAGGTTTGTGATGGTATCGGGCAAGTTATACAGGAAGGGGAGAGCTGCTCCGATGTTGCATTGTGTTTCTGAGAAGGATATTATTTTGGTGATGAAAGAGTTCCATGAATTGTGGGAACCATGGGGATGGTCGATCCCTGTCAAGCAAGATATTGTGTGCAGGGTATTATTGGCCTACTATGATGAAGGACTGTGTTCATTTTGTCGCTCATTGTGCAAAGTGCCAAATGTTTACACCTGGTATTCATATATCGTCCGAGTTGTTACACTCTATTTTAGTCTCATGCCCTCTTATCAATGAGGGGCTAACATCCTCGGGCCATTTCCTGTGGCACCGGGCCAGTTGAAATTTCTCATCGTAGCGGTTGATTACTTCACTAAATGGGTAAAGGCTGAGGCGGTATCTCGAATATCAGCAGAGCGTGCACGTCGGTTTTATTGGAGAAACATAATTTGTCGCTTCGGACTTCCTCGAGTTATTGTTTTTGATAATGGGACACAGTTTGTGAGTACCTCTGTTGTGGAGTTTTGCAAGGATCTCAAAATTACAAACAAGTTTATTTCTGTAGAGCATCCACAAGCCAACGGACAGGCATAATCGGCTAAGAAGGTGATTCAAAATGCAATAAAGAAGAAGTTGGATAAAGCTAAAGGATTGTGGGCGCAATACCTTCACGAATTATTATGGTCTTATCACACTACCGTTCACTTAACAACTCGGGAAACACCTCTCAGAATGGTTTTTGGTGCCGATGTTATGATTCCTGTGGAGGTCACCTTACCATCATGGAGACGAGAAAATTTTGAGGAAGGAACTAACAACCAGGGTTTAGATGTTGAAGCCGACCTTGTAGAAGAGGTGAGAAATACGGCACACCTAAGAGAAATTGTTGCTAAGCAGAGAATAGCACAACGTTTTAATTTAAAAGTGAAGAAGCGAGGCTTCAAGGTCGGAGATTTGGTGCTTAGAATGGTTACGGATCCGACCAAGAAGGGAAAGCTATCTCCTAATTGGGAGGGTCCATTTCAGGTACTAGAGAAACTGCATAATTGAGCTTACAAGTTAGAGACACTGGAAAGCATAGAGATACCTAGGACTTGGAATGTAGCTAGTCTCAAAATGTATTTCAGTTAAACTATGTAAAATGCATGAATAACGATGGTGTACTCTTTTCCCTAGGCAAGGGCCAGGGTTTTTAATCAGACACCTTAAAATTATAATCTAGCTTGTAAAAACTAGATAAGATGTAACTGATGAGTGCACTGCATCTCGCCACGGTCAACCTCGCTAAGGCTCTGTTCCTACTCGGTATAACCTGCTAGGGGCTCTGTGCCAAATTAAGGTTTCAACCTCGCCAAGGCTCTGTTCCTACTAGGTTCAACGTGTCATGGGCTCTGTACCAAATCAAGGTTTCAACCTCGCCAAGGCTCTGTTCCTATTCAGTTCAACTTGCCAGGGGCTCTGTACCAAATCAAGGTTTCAACCTCGCCAAGACTTTGTTCCTACTAGGTTCAACCTGCCATGGGCTATGTACCAAATCAAGGTTTCAACCTCGCCAAGGCTCTGTTCCTACTAGGTTCAACCTTCTAGGGGCTCTGTACCAAATCAAGGTTTCAACCTCGCCAAGGATTTGTTCCTACTAGGTTCAACCTACTAGGGGCTCTGTACCAAATCAAGGTTTCAACCTCGCTAAGGCTCTATTCCTACTCGGTTCAACCTGTCAGGGGATCTGTACCAAATCAAGGTTTCAACCTTGCCAAGGCTCTATTCCTACTAGGTTCAACCTGCCAGGGGATTTGTACCAAACATATAAGGCGAAGAACCTTAATTGGATTACGCCCGGCGTTTCGCCGCAACTCGGCTCAAAGCCTTGGTTCAAGACACTTTGCTTGAACCTATATAGGCATAGCCCGGCGTTTCACCACAACTCGGCTTAAAGCCTTGATTCAAGATATTTGCTTGAATCAGTGTTTGACACATCCCGGTGTTTCGCCATAACTCGGCTTAAAGCCTCGAATCATTTTTTGGAATTTGATGGCTTGACAAAACCTCGAAAAAGTACTCAGGGGCTAGTCTGCATGCGTAGTTTAAAATTTTCTCAACTGAACAGAGGATCATGTCCTTTCTATTAAAGTCTTCATGGTTTAAGACAAACCATTTGACTTGGGGGGCTAATAATATCGCATATCTCTATTCACAAAATTAAAGCATCAGATGAATTCATACAAGCAAGCGTTAAACATTTTGAAAAAAAGTGAAATATGCAGTGCTAAAATAAAGCCCAGAGCGAAATTGTTGGAAAGTTTTACAAGGTGCACCCACCAAAAGGGGTGGCTAACTGAGGACTAAAAAGGGAACAGTTAAGTATTGAGGTGAGAAACATCCACGATAATTTGTTCTTCACTTAGTGTGGCGTCTCTATCACCATCCTCAACCACCACTAGCTTCTCATCCATAATAGACTTGAAACAATCAACCTTCGAGATGTCAAGATCTGGGTATAAACAGGCGAATTAAGCTTTTGCTCAGTCAAAATCCATATCCCTGGTGTTTAGCACATCCATCCAAGACTTGTCCAAAGCTTCTTTCAGCTCGGAGCAGGATTTCTCTGAAGCTTGAAGTTTGTTAGACTTCTCGGCAGCCGAGGTCTTCACCATGGCAAGTTCTTCCTCCAAGGCTTTGATCTTTTCATCATATTCTAAAGCTTTAGTCTTGAAGTGGGGCTTAGCCTCATTAAGAGATTTTTTGTTTTCAACCAGTCTTTTGACTTCCTGCTCCAGTTTAGAGTTTTTCTTGTCTGCATCATCGCTAGACTCGAAGAGACCTCGGGTCAGAACAGCACGTCTCATCAAATATGAGCTTAGGTGTTGTGTGATCTTCTGAGGACCTAATCTCTTCAGTTTGTTCATATCTTCCGAGGTGTTGAGATGGTCATATAGAAATTTGATGTCGTCAAAGTTTGCAGACCAGAATTTATTCTCGGATGAAGGATGGTTTGAACTATTGTTGGTTTCTTTCAATAGAGTGGGAACTTCCCAATCTGCTTGATTTGCCTCATTCTCCATCACAGTCTTCAGCTTCTTTGGGTTTTTTCCACCAGCTGGCTCGGCATCAGAAGGGTGTTTGACATGAGTGGCTGATACCACTACGGTTTCTAACATGTTCTCTTTAGAGCTCGTGCTCTTTTTCTTCTTTGGTGCCGGGATCTCAAGGCCGGCCAGGTTAGATTTGGCCTCAGAGGGGCTACCAGCACTCATCCGAGCAGCAGAGCCACTGCCATCAGCTTCTTTTGTTCTTTCACGGACATATCAGTCATCTTGTCTCCATGCAAGCAAGTAAAGAAAGAAGTTAGTTAAGAGAAGTAAATCTAGTGTGAAGGCACGGCGTAAAAGGAGACTTACCCAGGAAAGAGGGGATTTCATTTTTGGATATTGTTAACAAATCCCTAACTCTGATTGGCCGAAAAGAATCTAAAATCCAAGAGATAGGGTTTCAGGTTCACTCAATGCGTCATAGTCAAAGCAGGAGATGGGTAGTGGGTTACTTGTCAAATATAAAGGAAATTTATGATGCCCGTCAGCGCCATAGATAAGTAGTGGGCACCGAGGACCACATTTAACTCAGAAGAAATGTTCCTTGTAGCCTTTAAAGTTGGATGTATAGTCTTAAAGGAAGCTTCTCTTTGGGATATCGTTGATAGCAACCCAACTCCTGGAGTCCATGTTCTTTATTTCAAAAAAAGAGAAGAATAATCCTATAGTGGGGGTTATTGTCAGGGCTCTGCAAATCAGTTCAAAAGCTCTTATAAATCCCCAACTATTTGGGCAAAGTTAAGAAGGGGCTACATTCACCGTTTGTAGTATATCGGTTTCAAAATCGGTGAAGGGGAATTGGATATTTAACTCTTCTACGACTCCGGCATAGAAGTAAAACCACTCAGGGTTTACTCCCTTGGGTCGGGACATAGAGACGTTTCCCCCAGTCTCACAGGGTTCCAGAATTACATCACTTTCATTCCCTGTAGAGGAAACATTCCAGAGAGACCAAAGAGTTGCAATTTCCAGGTCTCTAACCATACTTTATTTGAAGCCTAGGGCTTCTCCTTTGAGTAGGTTGTTGGTTTCCATTATAAGCTCCACGGAACCTGAAGAATCAGGGTCAGAATCACTATCAGAGGTTAGAACTTCAAAATAAATCTTGTTCATAACCCTCTCTAGTTCCTCTACCCCTAGAGCATCTCTCATCTCTTGCATGCATTCCTCCCACAATATTCTACGCTCATCACTACTTAGGTGTTTCCTATGGCCTAGTTCGTCACACTCTCTAATGATCACCATCATATGAGTAAAATAAACTAGAAGGAAAGGGAGAATAGAGAAGTGAATACCTGAATGTATGATTGAAGGGCTTGAGAGGTTTCTAATTGAGTAAGCAGCGGCAAGGTTCGTGGAGAGGAGCGAATAAGGAAGTAGGGTTTTAAAAAGGAAGGAAACATTATAAAGGTTGAGAAGGAAGAGGAAACATGTTGAAGGTAAAATCCCAATAGGCGGTAATCATTGCGCCTATATAGGTAACTGTTCATTAGAACTGGAGAGTGTGGTACACGCGCCTACAGATCGTCTTAACCGACGTATATCTCGGCTATGATCTATGATTTTTGTTTTTATCGACCATAAGACTTCAAGGCATGAAATAATATGCTCAGGGGGCTTATGGTCAAACATAAAATCCCAACCGAGCTATAAGGTCAGAAGGGGCAGGGGAGGAGCCGAGAATGGTGCCCGGATGGAGAGTATAGAGGCAGGTGACGAGAATAGTGCCCCGGATTGAGAGCATGGAGGCCGAAGTATGGAACGGGCATATATCCCGGCTATATGAGCTAAGATCCAGCCCGGCTAATGAAACGGACGTTACGGACGAACTGGAGGTAACTTCCACATTGATCTTGGCGGCGCACATTACACTATGAAGCCATCATTGCTAGAAACGGTTGATGTTATGCATCTTTAATTCAGTTAAGGAGCTGGGAGCCGTTATTGGCACTAAAACGTGGAAGTCACGTAACCATTGTATATATAGGGCTCCCTCCAGCGGGATAAGCAAGACATCCGTCAGCTTGGAATTCAAGATACTTAGCTTGAGCCTCCAAATCCCTAAATACAGACATATAAGTTTTTCCTGCAAGAACAATATTAAAAATCTTAGTCATCTTCCTCAAACTCACCAACTTTCTCAAATTTATTTTTGCTCGTTAGATGTTTTTCACGATAAAATAATTAGGATAAATTTAACATTTATGTATATTGGACGGTATCTCTGAGTATTAAGGTACTTAGAATGCATTTAGAACATGTTTGGAAAAGGATATCATGTATTAAAAATCGGTTTCTGCACTAAAAACATGTCTATGTGTCGACACATACGAGGTGTGAGTCGACACATGTGGGTCATTAATAAAGCATATAGCTTATATATCTATGTGTCGACACAAATAATCTTTCAGGTCAACACATTCTGAAGAATCTTATATATCTATCGACACATAAGATATACAAGTTGACACATGTAACTCATTTTTAAAGCATGTAGCTTTTGTTTCTATGTGTCGAATCATGACCTTGAACAGGTCGACGCATGTTATGTAATGTGTCGATGCATGTTATGAAATGTGTCGACACTTGACTTATATGTGTCGAGACATATTATATCATTTTTTAAAAATTGCATTCTTTTTCAAACTTCTAGGTTTCATTTTTTCCTCCAACTAGCACACATATAAATACTTCATACATGCATCATTTCCAACTTGATGAAACTATAAACACATATAAATGCTTCTCTTCATCATCAACCTTCCATTTATGCATACACACAAATAAACTACACATAATTAATTTTTGTTTGGCTTCCATCTAGACAAGTGTTGATAACGTCCAATTTAGGTTGAGAATCTTTGGCAGTTCAGTGAGAAAACCTTAACATTTGTCCACAAAAATCATGTGTTGATTTGGCGGTTTACAAAAGATTTTGCAAATATTGAATTCGGTCGAGAGAAAACTTTGAATAACGGTGGGTTTTTTCAAACGAGTAGCGTGAGACGGTGAATTATTTGGAAATCTCGGTACACGATAATACGCAATTGGATTTGATCGAGTGTAAGCTTTGAAGAATAGGGGTTCTTGCAAAGGAGTAGCGTGAGACGTTGAATGAATTGGTGTTATCAGGATACATGGTCGAGTTCAAGATCAAGGTAAGAGAAAGGGTTAGAATCAACATCAAACATTGGGTTTGTAAGGTTATATTGCTACATTTGTCTTGTAATCGATTTTTTGCAAAGTAAGATTGATATCTCTATTCCATTTCGAATTGGGGGAAGACGTAGCCAAAGTAAGATCTAATAACCCCCTCTACACAAGTTGTCGTCGTTTAATAATTACATGTGATAAAATAGGTTTCTTGGTTGTTTTTTGTTCCTCTAACTGGTAACAGATCGACTGAGTGTAACCGGTTATAATAGTTTGAGTTCAGAAATTGCATAGTTGAAAATAATGTAACTTGAGTTCCGTGACTCTGATTGAAGCGTGGTTTGAAGTGTTGGAAATCTAACACATAAGAATATCTCATGGTAATGTAAAAATAGACTGAGTGTGCTTATGAAGTCGTTGCTATCATAATATACTCATGACAGTGAAAAGTTGTTGTTTTCAACTCGAATCGTCAGTTGTCACTGATTCCAACAATTGTTTGTTGTTGTTTTGTCATGCTTGGTGAGATGGTAAATATAATTTATTTTCCTTAAGAGTTATGTTGTTGAAATTTGTGTACAATGATATGATAATTTATAATTATATATGTTGTCGATGTTGAGATGTGTAGTTTGGAGGGATAACTGTTATGATTGCTATGAGTTATTTTGTATGGTTCGTGTAACACCCCTTCTAATTTCCCCGCGAATTATATATTTTTAATCAGAGTTTAACATAATGAAGGGCGTCACAATTTAAAAATTCAAAATAACCAAATAACAAATCAGTACTCATGCATTTACTGAAGAACTTATTAATTATAATTCAACCAACGGTTATGTTTTACACAACGGAAAGAACATAAAAATCCGTAATAACTCAATGCATAGTTATTTCAAAACATAAACTCAAAGAAACAAATTTAACGAAACCTTAAAATTCTAAAACAATCATTACATCTACCATAGCATGACACTGACACGCGGAAAAATCTAAATAGCAAAGCTCTATAAGCCATCCTCACCAAATCCTGAGCAGCTAATCACTTCAATCTGAAATCATCAAAGTAAGGGTGAGATTTCATCAAAATTAAAATGCATTATACGTTTCTTTAAAACAATAAAACAATCAATGCATTATTCCACTCACATTAGCATAACCAGATAACAATTCACAAATACGATGCCATACAGTTCATTATGCACATAAATACAATCAATGCAATTACAACACTGGAAAACATCCTAACATGTTATAATTACATATGCAATGTAGACCCAAATGCATGTGGTACCAAAACGTGACCAAGTCACCAACATCGATTCGTCCACAATCACCCGGACATGAATCCAGCCTCACCACCCACAATCACCCAGGTACGGTTATTGGCAATACGAGCCAAATTCCACACAATGGGAATTAACTCCACCAGAATGCATATGCATGCACATCATTAAGCATGCAACATTCAATCCACAGAATATGATTACAACATAATTCCACACCATGCCATACATATCCACACCATCAATCAACACATGATAACAACAATTCATGACATATAACGTTAATTACAACACATGAAATTAACATACAGTAAGTATACACAACGGATAAATACAAATTACAATGAATCCCTACATATGGAAACCAAAACAATCCTTCAGGATCTCAACTACTGGTTTTAAAAATGTTATTAACAGATAGTACTCGTTCTAAGCTTTCCAATGATACCAACTATGCCTAAATCGGAGTTACGGTTGCAAAGATATGACCGAATCCGTTTTCAGAAATTTCCCTTCTGTCCAATACAGTATGTATCGACACAAAACTTCATGTGTCAATACATAACTTGCTTGTGTCGACACATAGAACGTATGCATCGTTGCATACAGTTAAAAATTCTGTATTTTTCAAAAATGGTTCAGTATGTGTCGATGCATAACACGTATGTGTCGATGCATAACTTAATTTTCCTTTCTATGAGTCGATGCATAGCTTCATGAGTCGATCCAGGTAATTCATACGCTTCTGGTTTTCTACATTTTCACTGCTTGCATCGATCCATAAGGCTATGTGTCGACCCATACTGTTACTTTTCACCCAAAAACTAGTTTTTCTCCACTGTTTCCAATTCCTATTAATTCCATTCATCACCAAACATTAAATTATACTAGAACAGAATTTCTTAATCCGTTTTTACATCCATTTAATCACAAAATCATGTTTTCCAATTAGTCTAGGTTCATCCTACATAATTTAACCGTTCATAACAATTCCAATTGAAGGTTTTACGTCGGATTATAACGTTAGGGCACAACCTAGGATCCTAATTCGAGATTCCTAACGGATCAATTCGTTCTATTGATCATCAAAACTTATAAGGCATAATAATCATATTCAATCACCCCTTACCTCGCGATGAATCTTTGAATTCTCGACGAATTAGCTTTTTCTCCTCTTTCTCTTCTCTTTTCCAAAAGCACGTAGAATGAATCCTAATTTTCTCCAATCCTTATCTTATTCCTCAATTCCTTTATTTATTCATTTTTATTTTCCAAATAATAAAATGACCAAATTAGAATAATTGGAATAATTAGAGCCTTTTACTCTAACACCTCCCAATTCCACTTTACACCCCCAACACTCCCATTATTTAATTAATTAATCAAATCTTTTAATTCAAAAATACCAATAATTAAACCTTTAATTAAATTAATAATTAAATTTCTAATTATTTAATAATTGAATTATTTGGGGTGTCATAGTTCGGAGTGGAACTAGGGGTGTTGTTGACCTGTTTGTTGTCGTTATATGTCATGCATCGTACATGTTAGTGTTGAGAAGTGGATATTGGTTGGTTCAAAAAAGGAGATAAATGATGAGTTTGGGTTCGAAGATGCATCTCCAAAATTTTCTGTATCCCAAAATAGCACCAATGGCGGACATGCAGTCCCTCAAAACATATAAAATAGTGCATTGATTTATAAAGATACCTATCAAATATGTTTCTCATTTACATAACATATATAAACTTTCTATTACATAGCATAATTCTCAATTTCTACAAAATGTGCAGTTGAGGGAGGTTTTGAGTGAGATCTTTTATTACATAGAAAAATCAAAAACTTATAAAATGTGGGTTGAGGTTGGTTTTGAGTGAGATCTTTTATTGACTTTGACTTGATATTGATGGAAGAAATTTTGAAGTTGGTTGAATGATTTTGTGATAATGTTAGTTGAGGGAGCTTAAGAAAGTTGAAATATCTTAAAAAGTGATAAAAGAGAATCAGCTTATATTGAATGCATGTTTTTTTAAAAGTGATGAAGGAGAAAGATTTCTGACATGTTTGTAATTAAACAACATCCAGAAATGCATCTCTTGAATATTAGTATTATTGTAATATCACAAAGGTGTGGTAGCCATTCATAGGGCGCGTTAAGTATTCTGCAAACTAAATTGATTAAATGATAGATTTTAGTTGATTTGTACTAATGTTAATCCAAATCAATATCTTATAATTATGTTCTCGTTATTATGGATAAAATACTTGTTGAAGATTAGGACTATATCCCCCACCTTAAGTGATGTAAAAACATTCTAAAAAATTTTAAAAATGTTGCTAGAATCATGAAGTGTATTTCAAGACGCATCATTTTCACACTAAAACACGTCACATCTTAAATGAGACTCATCTTATATTTTTCTCAAAATTTAATCTGAGCAAGCATTTCCAAATTCACCCTACTCGCGTCTCATACATTTCTAACCGAGAGACTTTTATTTTTTAAAAAAAATCAAAAATACACTTCTTAATTCTAGTATGTGTTAATATTGCGTTAGTCACCACAGTTTATTTCATCAAACTCCAAATCAGTGTTGATCAAGTAAAAAATCATATTTAATTTATTTCTTAAACAAAAAAAGATGATAATTTAAACATACTTAATAGCTATTGGATATAAAAATAATGCTCTCTTCTTTCTCCTAAACTCTCTTCATCTTTCATGGTGGATGTTTGTGTTTATCTTATATGGACTGAAAGATTGCAAACAGAAGGGGATTCAGAAATCTGAAGTCGAGGTGGTGGAGTCAGTGGTTTAGCGTTATTAGACCATGGAAGGAGAGCGATGTCAATTGCGAACGAACAACATGGATTCGTATTTTTGGAGTTCCAAGTCATGTTTGGCGTATGGAGTTCTTCGAGAAATTGGTCAACTCGTTTGGTGTATATGTTTGTTCTGGTGAGAACATTCTGAAAGCTGCAACTATGGACATTGCTAGAGTGTTGGTCAGAGTTCCATTTGTTTTTGTCTTGAAAGAGACCATGGAAGTTAAAATGATACTTGTACGTTTTCGTTGAGAATGCGGGAAGATTCTTTTGATTCTTTCAGAAATACAATGGTCCATCTTGATTCAAAGGAGACGGAGAGTGAGGATTCTAATTCGGAGGAGGTATGGAAGGGTGATGATGAAGATGAAGTTTTCCATGAAGCTGGTTTTCACGTAGAAGACGAATGCGAGGGCTCTTCTTTCGATTCGTTGGACAATAGGAAGTATCAGGATTAAAGTTGTGATAGAGATAAGGCGGGTCGGGGAGCTGTAAAGTTGATGGCGTGTCTCTCGATGATGCAATTTCTGCAGCTAAGGGGATTTCGTGTCAAGCGGGAAGTATAAATGAGAACCATGTGGCCGTATCGATTGGAAGATACAAAATTGGCGAATTTTTTCCCCAATTGCCACACCCCCAAATCATATTTTCCAAACTGCCACACTTCAAAAAATATTTCTCAAACTGTCACATGGGTCCCACCTTTTCTCCATTTAAAATGGAGAAAGGATTTTTTATTATTTTTTTTTGTTTTTTTTTTTTCTGATAAATACTTAAATGATTTTTTAATATATTTTTATTAAATAATTAATTAGATGTAATTAATATACTATTTAATAATTAATAATTAATTAAAATATAATTTTAAATAATAATAATTAATTAAAATTTAATTAAACATAATTTTAAATAATGATAATATAAATAATAATAATTAATTAAAATTTAATTAAACATAATTTTAAATAATGATAATATAAATAATAATAATTATACAAAACTTAATTAAAAATAATATAAATAATAATAATTATACAAAATTTAATTAAACATAATATAAATAATAATAATTATACAAATTATTATTGATGTTGGTGTTGATGATGCAAACGAGAACCGGAATGACAGTGACGCGGTACTGGAACACGAAAACCAAAACCATATTGTTGTGTTGGTTGAGTCTCTTGTGTTGGATCCGGGCGTGAATTTTCTTGTGGGAGCGTTATCTTGTGTTGGAGCCACATGTGGATGTTGAGCAAAACCATTTCTTGAAATTCAAAATCACTAACATTATGATGTAGACCAAAATTGAGATTTGGTTCTTGTCCGTGATCGGTCAGGGTGATGATGGTAGGAATATAAGATGACATAGTTGGTTCGATGTTAGAGGTTGATGGGTTATGTTGGGAGTATGGGAGTAAAAGTTTGGTGGATGAATAGGTGAAGTGCATGGTTGGACGGTTGTATGTTTGACTTTCATATGAATAGTTTGATTGAGAGTGATATGAGGTATTTTGTGTGTTTGATGTTTGTTGTTGAAAATAGTATGAGGTTTGTTGTTGGGAATAGTTGGGGTTAGGAGATTGCTGTTGGGAATAGTGGGGGTTAGGGGTTTGTTGTTGTGAAGAGGGGTGAGGGGTTTGTTGTTGTTGGTATGGTTGTTGGGGATAGTTTGGCTGTGATTTTGATGTTGGTTGGGTTGTTGGGAAATGTTCGTATTAGGATTTTGACGAGGATCAATGGGAAAATGCTCGTACGATGCAAATCTATGTGGCAGTTGTTTATACCATTGCATGTACTCATTTGAATGTCGAAGGTCTTCAACATTTTCAATAACTTGATCTTCATCCAATGTCCACAATTGGCGATTCATCCAACATAACTGCTCCTCCCTGTAAAGTTGGGTCCATGGATAACTACGTGATTTATTCGTGTTCATTTTGTGGTGTTCGCGAGGAACTTGAGGTATATCTTGGGCAATGCCAAATTGTAGCTTGACCCTATCTGCTTGATGCATTTCAACAAGATAAAACAGATTAGAAATGTTGTTGAACTCCGAATTGATCTATCATCTTCGCTTCGCGGTTCCAAACCAATATACGGCCTCCACAAGAACTAATAATAATAAATAAGAGATTTATTAGTGTCTTCCCAAAAAAATATAATAAAAAAAATGTTAATTAGTTGAGCAACATATAAAAACCTGTGATGGTTGCATGTGGTCTATTCTAAAACGATATCCTTGGAGATGATGTCGAGGGTTATTCTTGTAATCAAGATTCTTGATGCACCACCTAAAAAGTAATAGATGTAAAATAAAAATAAAATTGTAATATAAAAAATAGAATATTTACTAAAAGTAGACTTACATTCTTGCATAAGGATATGGTTTGACAATTGATTAATGGAGATATAATAGGCATGCGTAAAAGCCCAAGCTTGAAGTAATAAAACACATCCCCTATCTCTTTGACATTGCGTTTCAAGATTGCACATGAATGGCCAAAGAATATTTCATCGCCTATTTTGGGCCTTTCAACCTCAGATTAGGGGTTATACGTATGGTAAACCGATTGTCCGTAGATGGAACATGGTACGGAAGATATAAAGGCACTTTGCTTTTGGTCATGCGCAAGATGGAATGGTAACATTTTCCTATCGCATATGCAAGTGGGGTGAGACAAGAGGGCTTGGAGCTTTTTGAAAACTTGAGGCGACACGTCACACCTCACCAAACATATGTTTGATATCCGACCGCCATGAGTCCATCAAGAGTGCTATAATAACCCGAAAATGGTGGCAAAACCCTCCATCTTCTCATGTGTAT
The DNA here is from genome assembly GCA_021764765.1 of Vicia sativa. Classification (NCBI taxonomy): domain Eukaryota; kingdom Viridiplantae; phylum Streptophyta; class Magnoliopsida; order Fabales; family Fabaceae; genus Vicia; species Vicia sativa. The sequence goes on along the minus strand of CM038793.1, from coordinate 131,153,929 downwards.
TGCATCAGACACATCGCCCAAAATTTTATGCGAGCTATAAAGGATAAAACCCTCCGCGAGAAAGTTGTAAACATGGGTAAGTTTTTCTCTATTTTTACAGTTACGATTATACTATGATGTTTGTTGTAGTTCTTTTATTTTGATGTTTTAAATACATTTGCACAGGTTATGCGTTGAATGAGTCTACCTACGCATATTATCGGGAGGAGATCCGCCAAAATACGTAAGCTTTCAACCGGTGGAGAATCTTCCAAAAGAAAAATGGTCGCGAGCTTACAACGGAGGAGCAAGATGGGGACACATGACAACCAACCTTGCTGAATCGTTGAATTCGGTGCTGAAAGAAACTCGCAATTTACCTATTACGGCCCTAGTTAGAGCAACCTACTTCAGGATTGGAACGTTGTTTGGGAAGCGAGGACATAATGCGACAAAAATGTTGTCATCGGGGAAGGAGTACACAGATAATTGCATGAAAGGGATTGCCGAAGAAGTAGAAGACTCCCGCAGTTATAATGTGTTGAACTTTGATCGTGAAAGACACTATTTTGTGGTACAGGAGACGATTCATAATAAACACTGTGGGAAATTTCAAACATTTCACGTGCCTTACTCCCACGCTATTGCAGCTTGTTCTAGCATCAACCATGATTATACTTCATTTATTCCTCCAGTATATACGGTTCTATCGCCAAAGTTTACTTAGATGAGCTTCTGGTCCTCCCAAAGAAGAAAAATGGCCTGAATATCTAGGCCCTACAATCATACATGATGAAACGATGCGACGAAACAAAAAAGGTCGTCCCAAGAGTACTCGCATTAGAACTGAAATAGACACGGTTGATAAAATCAAAAGAAGATGTGGTATATGTCAAGGACTTCATATGCGCAAAAAATGTCCGCATCGCCCCGATGCTGCAGGGCCTTCTAATTAGATATACCTACTTAATTTTTAATTTTAATAATTATAATAATTTGTATAATTATTATTATTTATATTATGTTTAATTAAATTTTGTATAATTATTATTATTTATATTATTTTTAATTAAGTTTTGTATAATTATTATTATTTATATTATCATTATTTAAAATTATGTTTAATTAAATTTTAATTAATTATTATTATTTATATTATCATTATTTAAAATTAAGTTTAATTAAATTTTAATTAATTATTATTATTTAAAATTATATTTTAATTAATTATTAATTATTAAATAGTATATTAATTACATCTAATTAATTATTTAATAAAAATATATAAAAAAATCATTTAAGTATTTATCAGAAAAAAAAACAAAAAAAAAATAATAAAAAACCCTTTCTCCATTTCAAATGGAGAAAAGGTGGGACCCATGTGGCAGTTTGGGAAATATTTTTTGAGGTGTGGCAGTTTGGGAAATATGATTTGGGGGTGTGGCAATTGGGGAAAAAATTCAAAATTGGCTTGCACTTTTGACTCTAACCAGTGTTGCATCCGCACGGGTACTCGTTAATGTTTGGTTATTTTGTTCAATATTAATGTTATGTAAAATTCAATATTATAAAAAAATATATTTAAAGTTTAAAAATATAGTTTGAAATAAAAAAAAATATATATATGCAGAATGTATGAAGCAAAAGCAAATAGTACATAAAATTTGATAAACATATAAAAATAAATTGCAATAAAATATACAATATAATAATTAAAAAAAAACATTTTCAGTGCATATTGTATAAATAAAATATCAGAGAATATAAGATTAATAATATAAATGATGATCATTATTATTTGGGCCCAATAAATCATTGATATATTATATAATATGTTGCTATTGTATTGGGGAAGGTGCATAATTGGAGTTGTCCAATAGTAAAATCTAAACAATTTACTTTGCCTAAGCATTGTAAGTTTTACCTAAACAATCTCCGGAAAGGTTGCTACAGTAGAAGATGACAAGATATGCTTAATGTATTTGAGTTGTGCGATTGAGTTGGAATGACAAAGTTTGTTCAATGTTGATATTATTGGAGAGGTAAATATGTTTTCGTTAATATTTAATATTTTAATCAATAATTTCATACTCTCGTTAATGTTTAATAGTTTGATAAATAATTTCATATTCGAGTTAATATTCAATATTTTGATAAGTAACTTTATATTTTCGTTAATATATAATATTTTGATAATAACTTTATGTTTCCGTTAATATTCAATATTTTGATTAGTAACTTCATGTTACCATAATATTCAATAGTTTCATCATTAACGTCATGTTCCGTTAATATTTAATAGTTTGATTAATAATTTCATGTTGCAGTTAATATTATTGGGATACTCGTGCGTTCGTACGGGTACCCGTTCCATCCCTCTTATTTTTCTCGATATCGATATTATTGCAAAGACAAATATAATTAAAAAAGTAATTTTAAATAAAATGAAAAAGTGGTTTGATTTATAGTAATTTATTTATATATTAAAAAAAGTTAGGTAAAATAAAAGATTTTTTTAAGTTAGTTGTATAAAAATAAAACTGAGACTTATACAACAAACTTAACAAAATTTTGATAATTTCATGTTCCCGTTAATATTTAATATTTTTATTAGTAATTTTATGTTCTCTTTAATATTTAAAAAAATTATCAGTAACTTAATGTTTCCGTTAATATTCAAGTAGCTTCGTGTTCTCGTTAATATCAATATTTTGATCAAGAATTTGTTCGTTAATATTCAAAATTTGAATCAATAACTTCGTGTTCCCGTTGATATTCAATATTTTGATTAGTGATTTTATGTTTTCGTTAATATTCAATATGTTGCTCAATAATTTCATGTTCCCGTTATAATTATTGCACGGGTACCAATATGGTACGTACATTTGTTCCCAAAATATTATTAAAAAAATGATATTTTTAAAAAAATAGATAATAAATCAGTGCGTATAATTGTTTCAATATATAACGACGTCATGTTTCCGTTAATATTCAATATTTTAACTAATAAATTTACTTTTCTGTTATTATTCAATATTTTGATCAATAACTTCATGTTCCCGTTAATATTCAATATTTTGATCAGTAACTTCATGTTCCCGTTAATATTCAATATTTTGATCAACAATTTAATATTCTCGTTAATATTCAGTATATTGATCAGATTTAATTGCCACATAGGCCCTAATAAAACTAATCTTGGTGAGCAAGATTAAAGGTACTAACAGTACAAACTAACAAATACTAAAGTACACTTAAAACTAAACTTAATAGCTAAGTTAATGAATCAAAAGTTAAACACACTTCTGGACACAACCTCTGAAGTTCTACAACTTCTGAATACAACCTCAGAACTTCTATATCTTCTGAGCAACAGAATTTCTGCTGACCCTCAGAAATTCTAAATATGAATTATTCTCAACACCATCTCTTAACTCATTCATAGATAAGGTGTTCAGTCTTGACATCCTTCATCAGAACTTCTGCAAGTTTCTTTTGGTTGCTACAGTGTGCAACTTCCAATACTCCATTTAGAAATGCAGATTTCTCCATGAAAACCCATTCGACGTTGATGGTTTTCTTCTCCTTTGGAAGCTCAGTAAACTTCCAAGTCTTGTTTCTTTATGAAGCCTCAAGTTCTTCTTTCATGGCCTTCAACCACACTTTTTCTTGAGAAATTCTCCAATACCTATATGTTCAGAATCTCCTTCTAATTCTGGAACCGTATCTCCTTCTGGAGTTTCTTCAGAAGTTCCACCTTTGTTTACTTCTGGACCTTGTCCAAAACCATCATCTTCAAAAGTTCCTCCTTCAGAATCATGACCACCACCAGAGGCTGGACTACCTTTAGAAGCTCCTCCTTTAGAAGGTCCACCATTATAGTATCCAAATTCAATGTCATTTTATGACTCTTCATAAGTTTCAACTTCTAACTCTTCTTCAGAAGTTTCAACTTCTGACTCTTCTTCAGAAGTTATCTCTACATCAGAAGTTGTTTGGGACTTACTTCAATCCCAAACTTCTGACTCTTTCACAAATATAAAAAAATTTATTTTCACTTTTTTTTTTCGAGAATATAATTTTTTTTCCAAAAGAAAATTGTTTCAGTACATTTAGAAGCTGGACTACCACAAATTTTTTTTCGAGAATATAATTTTCTTCCTTCAAAATCATGACCACCACCAGAGGCTGGACTACCTTTAGAAGCTCCTCCTTCAGAAGGCCCACCTTTAGAGTCATTATTACCACCAAAAATTTGATCACCTCCAGAAGCTTGTTCTCCAGAACCTACATCTTCATAGTTTTCCCTTCCAGAAGCATGATCACCACCTGATTCTTGATCACTACCTTTAGAAGTTGTAACACCCCAAATTTAATTAATTAGTTAATTAAATTATTGAAGAATTTAATTATTGAATTTGGACGAAGTTGGGAATTATTATATTTTGTTGGTACTATTTTAATAAGCATGTTTGGATTATTAAGTTTAAAGTCGGGTTATTTAGTCGGTTTAATCGGAGGAATAATATTAAGAATAATATTATTTAATTATTGGACTGATTTAATTAAGTTGGTTTGGATTGTTGTGTGGTAAATAGAAATATTGGGGGTGCAAATAATTGGCCTAATAAGACAATATAGGGGAGTATCATTATTTGATTTATTGAATTAAAAAGAAAATATAAGAAATTAGGTCTGGGAAGAAAGAAAAAGAAGAAGGTTGTTGTACGTGGGAAAAAGAAGAGGAACAAGGTTTGGAGAAACTGCCTCCAGAAGAGGATTTGCAGACCGGAAAGTCGAACCAAAATTCGACCGGAAATTAGGATGCGATCGGGGAATTCGAGTTGCCGTTAAATCCAGGTAAGGGTTGGGTTCAAATTATATAACCGGGAATATGATGATTGATATGTGGGATTAGGGTTTAATTAATCTATGTTGTCTGTATTAAATTGTGGTGTTTGATTTTTGATAAATAGTTGTTGTTAGTGAAATCGTACTGAATGAGAAGCGTTTATGTTTCTGCGTGGGTTTGTGCCGTCGTAGAGATAAATTAGTACCGCATATGATTTTAAATCACTAACTATCTTGGCAGTTAAGTGATGATTCAGTAAACTTAATATTATAAAGTAAGCTTAGTATTATAGTGTAAGTTTAGTGTAATAATAATAATAATATCAGTAATTCAATTAAATTCTAATGAATAATAATACTAGGTGTTGGGTTAAGAACTTGCAGAATGTTAATTAAGTAGAGAAAGTGCATTCGATAGTAGCAATAATTAGTAGTTTAATTGTGTAGTGGAATTATTTGACAAAGACTGAATATAAGAAATGACGAGTCAATGAGGATTAATTGAGTTTATGATTATTCAGTAGCACTAAATTAACATGTTATGATCAATTTAGCCTAGTAGGAAGGAGATGAAAATATGTTAGCAGAAACAGAAATTATGTAGAATAGAAAGTTTAGCAAAAGTTATGTTGGACAGAAGTTGTGTTGGACAGAAGTTGTGTTGAACAGAAGTTGTGTTGGTCAGAAGTTGTGTTGGACAGAAGTTGTGTTGGTCAAAAGTTGTGTTGGTCAGATGTTGTGTTGTTGTGTTGTTGTGTTGGTCGGGTTGTGTTGGATGGTTGTGTTGGATGGGTTGTGTTTGTGGATGGTTGTGTTGGTCAGAAGTTGTGTTGGTCAGAAGTTGTGTTGGTTAGAAGTTGTGTTGGTCAGAAGTTGTGTTGGACAGAAGTTGTGTTGGACAAAAGTTGTGTTGGTCAGAAGTTGTGTTGGTCAGAAGTTGTGTTGGTCAGAAGTTGTGTTGGTTAGAAGTTGTGTTGGTTAGAAGTTGTGTTGGTCAGAAGTTCTGATGGCAGAAGTCTTGGTCTGAAGTTGTGTTGGTCAGAAGTTCTGATGGCAGAAGTGTTAGTCAGAACTTTTGTTGGTCAGAAGTTCTGATGGTAGAAGTGTTGATCAAAAGTTTTGTTGGTCAGAAGTTCTGTTGGTCAGAAGTTCTGAGGGTCAAAAGTAGAAGTTATGATGGTCAGAAGTGATGGTCAGAATTTTTGTTGGTTAGAAGTTCTGAGGGTCAGAAGTAGAAGTTATGATGGTCAGAAGTTCTATTGGTCAAGTTCGAGGGTCGGTAGAAGTTCGATAGTCGGTAGAAGTTCGATGGTCGGTAGAAGTTCGATGTTCGGCAGAGACTTCACTTGCCTCCAAAAGGTTTCCCTTGTGCTATAGAGAGGGATACAAATGTCTCATGTGGAAAGGAAAGGAGGAGGTGGACGCCTCCTTGTGTGTAAGGGGTGGGACGACCACCCTTGTATTGGATGGGCGCCACGTTGCTTTGTTTTGCTGTTTGTTGTTTCGCTGATACATATATATCTACTATACTTAATTTAACTCCTTTTGGGTCATAGTTACATGACTGTAGGTGCCATAATCACGAAGCATAATGGTGATAACATGAGAGACGAACGTCATGGCTGAAGTAGAAGAAGAATAGAAACAAAAATAACATAACACTAGTAGTATATTAAAGATGTAGGTACTGGAAGGGTATGTTATAATAATATGATAGTGTTGGTATTTTGTAGTAGGTAACCTTGATGACAATGAAAGATTTGGTAGCAGAAAAATATTATATCAGTGATATATATGTATATTTCGCAGAACAGTAGAAGTTACTTAGTATTGATAGTAGAGTATTAAAAACAGTGCCGAATTAACCGGGTTGGTAAATTAAGCGGTAAAAATTAGTTGTCCGGAATTAACCGAAATTTGTCGTAGTACTTCGTATATAATAGTAGGTAATTGTGATTGATTTCTTTTGTTTAATTTTATATAGGATTCTTGAGTTGCATGTACAGTCGAATAAATGAATTGTCCGAATTATGGACGAGTTTATGTTGGAGGCTTAATAGCCAACGTTGAAAGTTGTTGTGTTGTTTGAGTTGTAGGTCTAAATGACCAGTGTTGATTAAGTTGGTGCAGTTAATGCATGATTAAGTAGTTGTTGTTTAAGTTGTTATCGTTTAAGTTGTTGTTGATGTTTGATTGTTGTCTTATACATAACATTTGCATAATTAAGTTGGCCTTGATGGCACCACGTTGAAAGTTGAAGGCTTATGCCTTGGCCTTAATGGTACCATGTTGAAGGCTTATGCCTTGTTGATTGCCTCGATAACCTAGCATGATTTTAAGTTGGGAGTTTTAATCCGAATGGTACCACATGCATTTGCATAGTTGAGTCGCATTCGATTTGCATGTTTAAGTTGTTGTTGTTGTTGTGATGTTTAAGTTGTCATTGTGGTTGAAGATGTTGCAATTGATGTCTGATAAGTTGTTGTCTGATGAGTTGATGTTTGACAAGTTGTTGTCTGATGAGTTGATGTTTCAATAAGTTGTTATTTGACTAAGTTGATCGTTGATAAGTTGGTGCTTGATAAGTTGCTGTTTAATACATGTTGTTGTTGCTATTAAGTTGTTCCTAGTAGTTGTTGTATGATTTGTTGTGTGAAGCAGTGAAATTGTATGATTCTAGTCTAATATATTAATTATCATACTTTTGTTTATATTTTTCGAGATCTCACCCCTTCTGCTGATATTTCCCCTACCATGGGAAATGGGAAGATACTCAAGCATAGTTGTGGATGTCGGAGTTAATTCTTGAAGTCTGTATGTCGCTTTATGATAAGTTAAAGGATCTTGCTCTGATACGTAGCACTCGGGGGGATGTTTATGTGTTTTGATTATAAGATGATAAATAGTTGTTATTACCTGTTGTTGGAATTAATTCTAATTGTTGTCATTACAATAATTATAAATTAAAGTTTTGATTTAGTTGAATAAAATTGTATATGACTTGTAAGATGTGGGGGCCGAATGCTATGTATCTATATTAAATGAAATACAAGTGTTTGATAATAAGTTGAAATGTGACACCTGTTTTATGTTTTGAAATTTTGGCACTCTGATTCTATTATAAATGTTGGGTAAAAAATGAGTGTTACAGAAGGTCCTCCTTCAGAAGGTCCACCTTTATAGTATCCAGATTCAATGTCATTTTCCGACTCTTTAGAAGTTTCAACTTCTAACTCTTCTTCAGAAGTTTCAACTTCTGACTCGTCTTCAGAAGTTATCTCTACATCAGAAGTTGGTTAGGATTGACTTACTCCAATTCCAAACTTCTAACTCTTTCACAAATATAATTACGCCGCCCGTAAATTCCAAGACCAATGGAATCCACATTAACATAATGAAGATAAGGTCTTGGCCGTTTTGAGATAAATTATCCTCTCACTCTCTGCTGAGAGACCCTGATACAATCATATAACACAACCTCACCCCCAAAAACAACCTCACCCCCAATCTGTGCCAATGGAACTCTATTTAGCCAGAGAGAAAACTTTGTCCAATACATATCCTTGTTTTATTAGGACTCATAATTTGATTGTTGGTACGAAGATACCGCTAGAGTCAAATACAAAAATATAAGCGGTCATGAAGGGAAGGACACAGAACTTGAATGCAAGTAAGTGTTGCACCCCAAATTTTACCCTGCTAATTTTCTACTTGCATTGTATTTTTTTTTTATAAAAAAACAGTCATTCACTCATTGCATATGCATCATTTTCTCGTATTTAAACTGATCAAAAGTCAGTCTAAATCGATATTCGCATTATTTTTAATTATAAAATACCCGTTATCTTACTTCATTCATTTTTATCTTTCTGCTTGTCTATTGCATCGTTTTAAATTATTTATATGTCGATAATATCGATATTTCGATTTTATAAACAGACTGTTAAAAGCAATTTGATACTGTGCAAAAATTAGCGGGGAAAATATTTCAAGTTTTCATCTTTTACTCACTGTTTTATAAATTTACGTATCGCGTAAATCATAAAAATGTGCGCTCCTTAATTTTTCGGTACATTTCGAAGTCTCGTTTTTAACTGTAAGCGTTTTAAAACCGGATATTCTTTATTATCATTTTATTTCAATTTTAACCATTTAACAATTTTTCTTTAATCTTTGATACCCGTAGTTTATTTTAATGTACTCATTTTATTTTTTTAGATAATTTATTGTCCGAAATTTTACCATTTTTGACAATGTTAAGTGTCCAATTTTTATCTCTAAAAAATTAAAATAAAATACTGTTGGGCTTGTTAATTTTTACCTAGCCCATTTTTGTGGTCCATTTTATGAAAAGGGCGTTTTTGGCATTTTAAAAAATAACCTAAACCTAATTATTTAGTATTTATACTGTTTGTTATGATTGGAGGAAGGGGAGTCCAAATTGTAAAAAACGGAAACAGAGGCGGATGAAAAATTGCAACGGATAAAAAAGGGAACAAAGCCAAAATCTGGAAAAAACAAAATGCAGATACAAAACTCCCTATTCCATCTGATCCAAACCCCTACACCGTTCAATCTTCAAATCCATCTTCATACTCACTATTTCCCTCAGCCTCACTCTCTTCATAGTTAACCTCCTCCTCTTCTCCTTCTTCTGTTCCCGTCACCATAACTCCTCTGTCCAGCTCTCACTCATAGCTCCCACAGCCTCCGCCGTAATACTCCATTCATAACATTCCTTCTGTTCAATAACTCCCTCTTTGTCTCGCCGTTTCCCTTCTGAACCGCATCATCACCACCATCGTATACTCCCTCTATTCGCTGCCAACACCTTCCGTTTACACCTTCTCACTGTAGCAAACCCCCAAAAACTCCTTTCCATTTCTAACCCTCCGCTGCGGCAGCCACCACGGCCCTCCGTCTCACCACCTCTGTTACCCTTCGAATCTCCATTCCTCAGCCTTCAACGGTTCTGCAACTCAACCGTAACCACCCCCTATCTCAACCACTTGCCATAAGCCTATCGATTCCCTTTGTCTTGCCGTCTCAGCCTTCACTTCTTCAAATAGCATCACCACTACCTCCTGTTTTCACCAGCTCCCTGTTTCCTCTGCAGCTCACTGTTCTGCCACCACAACCTTTCTGTTCTCTCATCAATCCTCTGTTTGAGTTCTCCCGCCGCAAGCTCACTGCAAACCGTGTCGTTCTGTCTCTGAGCAACGTCAGCAAGACCTCTGCTCCATTGGTTCATCTGATCTTCACTGGTAACTTTACAATTTCAGTAACTTATCATTTCTATTTTTTCTGGTTTGTTTATGAGTTGGTTATGATGAATGGATTAAGTTGCTTTTGATTTCTGTGTAAATATATGAAAAATCGATTCAACTGTTTTACCCTGTTAGTTTGAAATGGTTTGTTGCTTGAGCTTAAGGTGTTTAGTCTAATAAAACCTTATGATGCTGAGAATTGTTGAGGTATATCCTGTGATAAGTTATGTGCAAAAATCTGAAACAATTTCAATGTTGTTTGTGAATAGCATAATGCTGTCCGATTTTTGTTTGAACTCTAATGTCAAATTTGTGCTAATTTTAAGATTTCGATTTTGTAATGGATTGATACTCGTCCAGTTTCAATGAAGGTGATTTTGTTTCAGTGGTTTGTACGCGTAGAAACTGACCGAGAAACTGTCATGGGTGAATTGGTGATAAGAATCCCACTTTTGTTTTGATGATGGCTTGATATCGATGTCGCGTTTATCCGCGTACGATTTAGCCGAGAAACCATTAAGATATTGTATTTTTCTCATTTTTTAATTTCGATTGAAATTTGTGAGTAAAACTGTATTTTTATGGTTTCGATGACGGTTCAATGTCTATATCACGTTTATTCGTGTAAGATGTAACCGAGAAAGTGTGGGGCAGCCATTGTTTTTTGATACGATTCAAGTTGGAATTCGAAGGTTAATCGATAATGGCACCACTATTGGTTGATGGTTGTAATAGTATAGCTTCGATGATGGTTTAGTATTGATACCGTGCTTATTCACGAATAATACAACCGAGAAACTTATGGGGCAGCAAGTTTGTTTTCCCTTTGTTGTTGAATTTTCTTAAGTTAGAAGCTTTTAATAAATCGAGTCGACTTTAAAGTATTAATTTACGCTTAAGTAGTGGCTGCCCGACTTTGTTTTGTTTAAATCAATTTTCTACGCACAAGTGTATGTGGCTGTCCGATTTTTAATTAATCGATTGAATCTTTTGGAACATTATTAAGTTTATATAACGGCTACCCGTTTTTGGTTCATCTTGTTACAACTTATGCTGGAATCATTTCTTCCATGTTTCAAATATTTGATTAAACTATAGCATGAGTCCTTATGGTTTTAATTTCTTTTGTTGAATAAATCGATGGCTTAGTTTCATTTATCCAGTGCATTCATTTAATTTCATTTCGACTTTTATACCTTGCCTACTAACCATGATTATTTTATTTGCAATTCTATTTCTTTATTTTTATTCCACACTATGCTACTAATGTATTTTGTTATTTGTGAAGATATCTGAGGATGGTTCAAGCATACATTTTCAATTAGTGCATCTATATACATTTTTTATATTTATATACTGTTATCTATAATTATGTTACTGTTTTGATTCAATATTTAGTAATGTATGTATAGATATACTTAGTATTTTTATGCTTTATATTTTATACTGTAAATATACCTATACTTAGTATTATTTTTAGTTCTTATGTTTAGTATTGTAAATATTATATACATATTACTTTTATTATTATACTTTATCTATTCATCCGTAAATAAGTTCGAATTATATTACAGCAATTTTCTTCGCATATCATTTTCTTAGAGTTAATTTCTAATTAATCTTTTAAAATACAAATGATACAGTAATCTGCATTTTAGTTTCTCCGCATTTAACTTTTGTTAATATTCCGTTAAGAAACAGTTAATTTACCGCTTTCTCTTTAATTTCAATTTATCCCCATTCGAAAAATTGTATCCCAATCCCCTTGTTGCGTTGTAATTAATTTACTGCTTTTTATTTTTACCGTTTAATCCTCATTTATAATTCATGTATCCCTCTCCCAAAACAAATCTTGTAATAATTATTTATCCCGCATTTACTTTTATTTTATTTTAACTATCACTTACACAAAACCAAAAATTGTTTTTTTAAACTAATAATTGTAAATCATTTTTAACCCGTAAGTCGACAAAGCTACGAAGCGTCGCGATGACCACACATGCACGCATGTACGCTTGATCCTGGGCCTTCTTACAGTGAGCCTATTTCGATCAATTGTTCCAATTGGTCGTCTTAGTAGACTAGCCCACTTTGCTATACACATGTAATTTAATCGCTTTATGCTTAGGTTGGCCACCTTGTATGGGCTTTGTTGATTTTATTTGTTATTTACAATTATTTCGATCCTTTTCTCATCTCCATAAAGGTTCAATAGTAGGGAATAGGCTTGGCTATTCTTTCGAGATTGATCAAGTCTTTTGGCTTGATTGATCATAACCTATTCTTTCTCCATTCACCAAGCATTTAAAACACTTTCAATAAAACTCGATCCAACGTCGCGTCTTCTTCTCAAACCTCGATCCAACGTCGAGATGTTTTTTTTAAATGTTTTTCATAATAAACTTGGATGAAATTTGTTTAAATCGTTAGATGGTAGCCTAATGTTTTACACAAATTTGAAGTCTTTAGATTGTTGGATGATAGCCCAATAAGATAAAACTTCTATCCATGTCAAAAAAGCTAGAGCAGTATTCAAATAAATTGTTGGATGATAGCCCGACGATTTAATTGAATTGGAAGTCTTTAGGTTGTTGGATGATAGCCCAATAAACTAAATACTTATATCCGCATAAAAATAATATAGTGACATTTGTTTAAATTGTTGGATGATAGCCCATCGATTTAATCGAATTTAAAGTCTTTAGATTGTTGGATGATAGCCCAATAATTTAAATATTTTATCTCACTCAAAACACCAATTTCATAACAAATTATTTTGGGATGAGAGATGATTGGTTGAGCTCACTCGCCAAAATTTCTAGTATTTGAATCATTAGATGATAGCCTAATGTTTTGATACTTGTCATCCCCAATTTAAAATCAATCCCAACTCATTCAATATCTTTTGTGCGCTCCAAGCACCTTTTACCTTTAAACCCTTTTCAAGATTAGACATGACTCATTTATAATTGAGATGTTCTTTCCTCTATTCCCAAGGTTTTCGACTTCTCCACTTGAGTACTAGAGGTGTTCTCAAACCCTCCCTCATGTTGGTGCATAGTCCTTTATTCTTTATTACACCTTGTGGACGTTAAACGAGTCCTCTCCTTTAAAAATGATGACTTGTCTTTTCATTTAAAAATCAATCAACAAACAATCATTTTCTAGCCGAACTACGATGCTCTGACTTTCCCATTGGACGAGGGAGTATGTAGGCACTAAGTCTTATGACCAAAGGCGAGCAAAAATAATAAAAACATTTCTTCTCCCTTTCTTTCTCTTTTCGAAACTTAGAAGATTGTAAAATTTCACACTAACACACAAACACACTTTGAACTAAATGGGTACCATCGAGTACGATGGATGTGAGGGGTGCTAATACCTTCCCCTTGCATAACCAACTCCCGAACCTATATCTCTTAAATTTCGTAGACCGTCTTATCCTTATCTCTCGTGGGTTTTATCTATATTTTCCCGTTATTTTTTAGAACAAATAAAATTAGGTGGCGATTTCACTGTTTTCTTTTAAAATTTAAATGATTTTTGAAAAAACGAGTTGCTTCAGTTGGCGACTCCACTGGGGAACGTTTTCTCAAGCGAGTTAACCCTAGTTTAGTTCTTTGTGTGGTTGTGTTTATCGTTTTATTCTACTTTCTTCTTTGTACTTTATCTTATGTTTATGTTTCAGTCATTTATTCCCTATGCTTTATTTATTATCATGTGTATATATTTATTGTGTGGGAATTCTTGATGGGATTATTGATTTATAGATAAGCCCACTACCCAGGCTTCTAGGTAACTTTTTTAGGAATAGAGGGGTTGCGTAGCCTAGGTCCCCCTGACTCCAATGTCTTGTGGACCGAAGCAAAGACTCCGGCTTAGAGTTGGTTATTTTAAGGAGGTTGTTGACCCGCATGATAGTGCAGGACATCAATTTCTAGACAAATAGCCTATAACTCTAAGTTTGTTTAAGATATCCAAACCTGGACTGACCGCTCAAAATATTTTGAGTATCCCGTTAAGAGCCGTTTCTTGGGGTATACTTTTGCAAATACTATTACTATGTAGGCCTCTCGCGTGATAATAGTGTTTGTTAAAAAGGGATCTGAGACTCCGAGAAACACTTAGCAGAAAACCTTAGAACCTTCTTGTGGGGAATTTGGGTAGAAAACTTAAAGCCATCCTATCATAGGATCCCACCTGAATAAGTTGTTCTGATTACTTGTATCATCCCTGTTTCACGTCTCTGTGAACCTATACTATCCTTATGTTGCATTCCATTTGTGTATGTGACATTGCATTCCATCACATCTTTTGCATTAATAACATTACATTTCATTGCATAATCTGCATATTTCATGCATACATTCAAGTTGTCAAAAGAACTCATTTCTTCTGTCTCCATCTTCAGTTGTTGATTTACCGTCAATCTGATTCCTCTGCACAAGTACGGAACTAGAGCCAACGTCAAGAGAAGAATGGAATACCAAGAGCAACACAATGTAGAAGTCCGAACATAAATTGATGAGTTGAAGTCAGGCATGACTAAACTTACTGAAATGATGCAAGTTCTGATCACTAGAGGTGAGCAACCTCAAAGGACTATGATTTCTGAAGTCTCAACTGTTGTTGTTGATCCTCAGTCTTCTCAGATGCCAGTTACTACTTGGCCAGAATTTGGGTTACCCCAAAATTACGTTCCACCTACTGCAACTACTGCAATGGTTGGCGAATCTTCCCAACCACTTTTCCAGGCTCCAGTCTTCACTAAGTCTCAACCGATCGTTCATATTGCTCCTCATCGACCTTTTGTGCATCAACCTATTGCAAAAGCTGCTTATGAGAACCCTCTCTTTGATTACCATGCTGACACTCCACGAAGTATGAGTCAAGAAGATTTTGATGAACTTGAAGAAGTCCGCGAGTAATATCAGACTCTAGAAAGAAGGATGAGAGCTATGGAAGGCAACGATGTCTTCGGTATTGCTGTAGAGAACATGTGCCTGGTTTCTGATCTGGTTATGCCTCCTAAGTTCAAGACTCCTGATTTTGAGAAATACAAGGGGCACACTTGTCCAAAAAGTCATTTGCTGATGTACTTCAGGAAAATGTCTGCTTATACGAGGAATGACAAGCTTCTTATCCACTATTTCCAAGACAGCCTAAGTGGAGCTTCATTGAAATGGTATATGGGACTAGAGAAAGACCATATTCAATGCTTCCAGGATCTGATTAATGCTTTCATGAAACAATACCACTACAATCTCGACATGGCTCCTGATCATCGTCAATTGCAGAACATGTCTCAGAATGATAAGGAATCTTTTAAGGAGTACGCTCAACGTTAAAGAGAGTTGGCCTCACAAGTTGAACCACCTCTATCTGAGAAAGAGCTCACTGGTTTGTTTATGGGTACCTTGTCCCCTTTCTATTGGGAGAAAATGATTGGTAGTGTGTCCTCTCGCTTCACAGATTTGGTGACTATTGGCCAAAGGCTAGAAGAGGGAATTAAGAGAGGAGAAGTGTATGTTGCTGGTGAACCCTCTAATGGTGCCAAGAAACCTTTTGGAAACTTCCATAAGAAGAAAGATGGTGAAACTAATGTTGTCTCGATTAAAAGAGGAGGACCTCGCCGTAGGCCTCAATGCTATGACCAACCGCAAGTAAATGTTGTCACTCCTACAGTCAAGGCTCAACCAATTCAAATTCCTCGACAAGTCAACAAAATAAGAATCAGAATGCAAGGAATAGGCCTCAGTTTGACCCTATTCCAATGACTTACATTGCATTGTATCCTCACTTGGTTGAACTAGGTCTAATCACAACTAGGCCTCTGACTCCTCCAGATCCTCTCCCAATCGGATTCAGGTCTGATCTTCATTGTGAGTTCCATCAGGGAGCTGCTGGTCACGATTTAGAACGCTGTTATGCACTGAAGGCTAGAGTTCAAGAGCTAGTCAGAAGACATGAGATAAATTTTGGAGATCCTCCGCCAAATGTTATCAACAATCCGTTGCCAGGAAAAAGTGGCTAAAGACGAGTCAGAATATCCCAAGTCACCTTCTAGAGCCAGTATTTCAGACAAGACAGCTCATCCTTGTAACTGATTAGTCACTAGGCCATGTTTCTTTTCCAATTTGCATTTTCCTTTTGTTTATGTTAAATTGTTGCTTTCAAATTTAGTTTGTAATTTCAAGTTAATTTTAATGAAATGAGCATTGCACTGTTTTGATTTAAATAATTTTTATTTACTGCTTTCTTTTCAAATATATATTTTCCCTGTGTAATTTCTTTATCGAACGCTTGTTTTTGCAAGATTGGAGGGAGGATGATAATAACGAGCTACCCATAATTGTTGTTGGTATGCCTTCGAATAAAACTTTGCTGATGATATACAGGCATTGTTTCAATTCCCAAACACTGGAGAAATAAGGAAGTTAAACCCTTTGTCAACCCTTTCGAGCCTAGAAGTTGGAGTTTCTTTCTATACGAAAAAACCCGCAATTTTAACCTGGGGCAGGGTAATTCTCAGTTTAATTCGGATGTGCATTCAAGACACCTTTCAATAAAGGTTGTATTCAATCAACTTTCCTTCACACACATCAATAAGTGTCGAAGATGTCCTCCAAGTCTAAAAGTGAGGATGATGGTTCCCCGTAATCATAAAAGTCAAGCAGTCACTGTCTTTTAAAAAAAATATATATCAAAAAGAAAAAGCCGCCAAGTTAAAACTAAAAGGCGACTTAGGCAAAAAATTGGGTCATCCCGCTGACCGCAATCTTAAACGGAACGGTTCAAGCAAAAGTTAGGGATGACAAATTCAAACAAGAGTTGACAAAAGTCCTCAAACAACAAATGTTGCAAGAAGAAGTGACTAAAATCTCAAGAATATCTGTCAACTTTTGAGCCATCATCAATATCAGTGTACAATCCAAAATCTCTTGGAAATTTAATGCACAGTCTAAGTTAACTGAGCGTAGGGCTGAAGAACATCACGAAGATTGGGTTGGGTACAAATAAATTTTGAGCCTTTATCCTTTGTTTCTTAAACCGTGAACCAGACTACGCTACAACCCTCAAAAGACCTAATTGAAGCCAGGTTTCTTTTGAAAACATACTACAACAAGGTTGCGTAATATGACTCCTAAGATCTTTTGCAAATCAATTGTCTTGGTATATCCATACCTTTGTCTTCTCTTTCTCACTTTTAAATTTTTAAACCACTGTGTTTTAACTAGTGATCCATTTTCTATACAGCAATTACATCATTCCAAAAATGATTTTTATTTCAAAACTTTTGCATGAACTTTGCATTAAATTTACCATGTTTGAATAATCAATTTTTGCTTGCAAACAAGTTTTCCTCATCAAGGAAGTTCAAACTATTGAGAAACTTGGTCAGTGATCCTAATCAGGGGTAAGTATTTTTCGGATCCTGTTGTGAATCAGTTCAAGATTTGTTGCTCAGTGCAAGTCATTATCAAAATTGTTTTCATCAGAAGACCTTTTTCAAGACTTATACCGCGGCACTCCTCTCCCTCAGTTATTTTCAAGAACTGAAGCCATGATCAGTTTATCCTCAACAATCAGCTAATCTGGGACAATACCCAAACAGCGCTTCATTCCTTTCCTCCAAGGATTATCATTTCAATATAATTCACAAGTGTGTTAGAAGTGTTTCTCAAGACATTTTCTCTCCAAGCAGAGTTGGCAGTGTTCTCAGTGTTAAGGAATCAGAGTTACCATCTCACCTCCACAAAAGAGTCAATCTCCGTTGTCATAAACGTCTGCATTACATACTACATGCATAGATCATTCATATATCATGCATCACAAAATTCATATATCATGCATAGCAAGAGTGTTTTATCCTCATTTGCATTTCCCGAGGTCTTGTTGCAGTCAATGTCTTACCTTGCAGTCAAAATCCCACCTACTTGGTAATCACCACTCCAGCGCCATTCCTGGATGCCTGTCTATTTCCACTCCAGTGCCATTCCTGGATGTCTGTCTATTTTTACTCCAGTGTCATTCCTGGATGTCTGTCTATTTTTACTCCAGTTCCATTCCTGGATGTCTGTCTATTTTTACTCCAGTGCCATTCCTGGATGTCTGTCTATCACCACTCTAGTGCCATTCCTGGATGTCTGTCTATTTTTACTCCAGTGCCATTCCTGGATGTGTCTATTTTTCACTCCAGTGCCATTCCTGGATGTCTGTCTATTTTTTACTCCAATGCCATTCCTGGATGCCTTGTTTCACCCTTCATCTAAAGCTATTATTAGATGTCGAGCCTTTTTCATCCAAAGCCATTATTGGGTGTTATGCCTTTCTCACTTTATTCAAAGCCATTATTGGATATTGTGATCTTTTTCCATCTAAAGCCATTATTAGATGTCGGTCTTTTTTTCATCCAAAGCCATTATTGGGTGTTATGTCTTTCTCACTTTATTCAAAGCCATTATTGGATATTGTGATCTTTCTCCATCTAAAGTCATTATTAGATGTCGAGTCCCTCCATCTAAAGCCATTATTAGATGTCGAGCCTTTTTCATCCAAAGCCATTATTGGGTGTTATGCCTTTCTCACTTTATTCAAAGCCATTATTAGATATTGTGATCTTTCTCCATCTAAAGCCATTATTAGATGTCAAGTCCCTCCATCTAAAGCCATTATTAGATGTCGAGCCTTTTTTTTCATCCAAAGCCATTATTGGGTGTTATGCCTTTCTCACTTTATTCAAAGTCATTATTGGATATTGTGATCTTTCTTCATCTAAAGCCATTATTAGATGTTGAATTTCTCCATCTAAAGCCATTATTAGATGTCGAATCCCTCCATCTAAAGCCATTATTAGATGTCGAGTCCTTTTTCATCCAAAGCCATTATTGGGTGGTTTGTCCTCCGTGTTGTATCAGTCAATCTACCACAAATTTCTAATTTCGAGTCTATCCATATTCCCATAGTGTCTCATATCATACATCATTCAAAAAAATACGTCAAAAAAATTGCATTCATCGCATATGTCCTTCATCATGCCCATTGCATCTCAGGGCAAAATTTTGGGTTTTTGGTATTTAACTATCTCCTACTGCGATAATATGAAGCCTGATCATCTTCATATCATCTGATTGAAGATATTTAAATAGGGGCAACTGTTGCACCCTAAATTTTACCCTGCTATTTTTCTACTTGCATTGTATTTTTTTTATTTTTAAAAAACAGTCATTCACTCATTGCATATGCATCATTTTGTCGTATTTAAACTGATCAAAAGTCAGTCTAAATCGATATTCGCATTATTTTTAATTATAAAATACCCGTTATCTTACTTCATTCATTTTTATCTTTCTGCTTGTTTATTCCATCGTTTTAAATTATTTATATGTCGATGATATCGATATTTCGATTTTATAAACAGACTGTTAAAAGCAATTCGATACTGTGCGAAAATTAGCGGGGAAAATATTTCGAGTTTTCATCTTTTACTCACTGTTTTATAAATTTACGTATCGCGTAAATCATAAAAATGTGCGCTCCCTAATTTTTCGGTACATTTCGAAGTCTCTTGTTTAACTGTAAGCGTTTTAAAACCGGATATTCTTTATTATCATTTTATTTCGATTTTAACCATTTAACAATTTTTCTTTAATCTTTGATACCCGTAGTTTATTTTAATGTACTCATTTTATTTTTTAAGATAATTTATTGTCCGAAATTTTACCATTTTTGACAATGTTAAGTGTCCATTTTTTATCTCTAAAAAATCAAAATAAAATACTAATGGGCTTGTTAATTTTTACCTAGCCCATTTTTGTGGTCCATTTTATGAAAAGGGCGTTTTTGGCATTTTAAAAAATAACCTAAACCTAATTATTTAGTATTTATACTGTATGTTAAGATTGGAGGAAGGGGAGTCCAGATTGTAAAAAACGGAAACAAAGGCGGATGAAAAATTGCAACGGATAAAAAAGGGAACAAAGCCAAAATCTGGAAAAAAAACAAAATACAGATACAAAACTCCCTATTCCATCTGATCCAACCCCCTACACCGTTCAATCTTCAAATCCATCTTCATACTCACTGTTTCCCTCAGCCTCACTCTCTTCATAGTTAACCTCCTCCTCTTCTCCTTCTTCCGTTCCCGTCACCATAACTCCTCTGTCCAGCTCTCACTCATAGCTCCCTCAGCCTCCGCCGTAGTACTTCATTCATAACATTCCTTCTGTTCAACAACTCCTCTCTCTCTCGCTTCCTTCCGAATCATCACCACCATCGTATACTCCCTCTATTCGCTGCCAACACCTTCCGTTTACACCTTCTCACCGTAGCAACCCCCCAAAAACTCCTTTCCATTTCTAACCCTCCGTTGCGACAGCCACCACGGCCCTCCGTCTCACCACCTCTGTTAGCCTTCGAATCTCCATTCCTCAGCCTTCAACGGTTCTGCAACTCAACCGTAACCACCCCCTGTCTCAACCACCTGCCATCAGCCTATCGATTCCCTCTGTCTTGCCGTCTCAGCCTTCACTTCTTCAAATAGCATCACCACTACCTCCTGTTTTCACCAGCTCCCTGTTTCCTCTGCAGCTCACTGTTCTGCCACCACAACCTTTCTGTTCTCTCATCAATCCTCTGTTTGAGTTCTCCCGCCGCAAGCTCACTGCAAACCATGTCGTTCTGTCTCTGAGCAACGTCAGCAAGACCTCTGCTCCATTGGTTCATCTGATCTTCACTGGTAACTTTACAATTTCAGTAACTTGTCATTTCTATTTTTTCTGGTTTGTTTATGAGTTGGTTATGATGAATGGATTAAGTCGCTTTTGATTTCTGTATAAATATATGAAAAATCAATTCAACTGTTTTACCCTGTTTGTTTGAAATGGTTTGTTGCTTGAGCTTAAGGTGTTTAGTCTAATAAAACCTTATGATGCTGAGAATTGTTGAAGCATATCCTGTGATAAGTTATGTGCAAAAATCTGAAACAATTTCAATGTTGTTTGTGAATAGCATAATGTTGTCCGATTTTTGTTTGAACTCTAATGTCAAATTGGTGATAATTTTAAGATTTCGATTTTGTAATGGATTGATACTCGTCCAGTTTCAATGAAGGTGATTTTGTTTCCGTGGTTTGTACGCGTAGAAACTGACCGAGAAACTGTCATGGGTGAATTAGTGATAAGAATCCCACTTTTGATTCAATGATGGCTTGATATCGATGTCGCGTTTATCCGCGTACGATTTAGCCGAGAAACCATTAAGATATTGTATTTTTCTCATTTTTTAATTTCGATTGAAGTTTGTGAGTAAAACTGTATTTTTATGGTTTCGAGGACGGTTCAATGTCTATATCACGTTTATTCGTGTAAGATGTAACCGAGAAAGTGTGGGGGCAGCCATTGTTTTTTTATACGATTCAAGTTGGAATTCGAAGGTTAATCGATAATGGCACCACTTTTGGTTGATGGTTGTAATATATAGCTTCGATGATGGTTTAGTATTGATATCGTGCTTATTCACGAATAATACAACCGAGAAACTTATGGGGCAGCAAGTTTGTTTTCCCTTTGTTGTTGAATTTGCTTAAGTTAGAAGCTTTTAATAAATCGAGTCGACTTTAAAGTATTAATTTACGCTTAAGTAGTGGCTGCCCGACTTTGTTTTGTTTAAATCAATTTTCTATGCACAAGTGTATGTGGCTGTCCGATTTTTAATTAATCGATTGAATCTTTTGGAACATTATTAAGTTTACATAACGGCTACCCGTTTTTGGTTCATCTTGTTACAACTTATGCTGGAATCGTTTCTTCCATGTTTCGAATATTTGATTAAACTATAGCATGAGTCCTTATGGTTTTAATTTCTTTTGTTGAATAAATCGATGGCTTAGTTTCATTTATCCAGTGCATTCATTTAATTTCATTTCGACTTTTATACCTTGCCTACTAACCATGATTATTTTATTTGCAATTCTATTTCTTTATTTTTATTCCACACTATGCTACTAATGTATTTTGTTATTTGTGAAGATATCCGAGGGTGGTTCAAGCATACATTTTCGATTAGTGCATCTATATACATTTTTTATATTTATATACTGTTATCTATAATTATGTTACTGTTTTGATTCAATATTTAGTAATGTATGTATAGATATACCTAGTATTTTTATGCTTTATATTTTATACTGTAAATATAACTATACTTAGTATTATTTTTAGTTCTTATATTTAGTATTGTAAATATTATATACATATTACTTTTATTATTATACTTTATCTATTCATTCGTAAATAAGATCGAATTATATTACAACAATTTTCTTCGCATATCATTTTCTTAGAGTTAATTTCTAATTAATCTTTTAAAATACAAATGATACAGTAATCTGCATTTAAGTTTCTCCGCATTTAACTTTTGTTAATATTCCGTTAAGATATAGTTAATTTACCGCTTTCTCTTTAATTTCAATTTATCCCCATTCGAAAAATTGTATCCCAATCCCCTTGTTGCGTTGTAATTAATTTACTGCTTTTTATTTTTACCGTTTAATCCTCATTTATAATTCATGTATCCCTCTCCCAAAAACAAATCTTGTAATAATTATTTATCCCGCATTTACTTTTATTTTATTTTAACTATCACTTACACAAAACCAAAAATTGTTTTTTTAAACTAATAATTGTAAATCATTTTTAACCCGTAAGTCGACAAAGCTACGAAGCGTCGCGATGACCACACATGCACGCATGTACGCTTGATCCTGGGCCTTCTTACAGTGAGCCTATTTCGATCAATTGTTCCAATTGGTCGTCTTAGTAGACTAGCCCACTTTGCTATACACATGTAATTTAATCGCTTTATGCTTAGGTTGGCCACCTTGTATGGGCTTTGTTGATTTTATTTGTTATTTACAATTATTTCGATCCTTTTCTCATCTCCATAAAGGTTCAATAGTAGGGAATAGGCTTGGCTATTCTTTCGAGATTGATCAAGTCTTTTGGCTTGATTGATCATAACCTATTCTTTCTCCATTCACCAAGCATTTAAAACACTTTCAATAAAACTCGATCCAACGTCGCGTCTTCTTCTCAAACCTCGATCCAACATCGAGATGTTCTTTTTAAATGTTTTTCATAATAAACTTGGATGAAATTTGTTTAAATCGTTAGATGGTAGCCTAATGTTTTAAACAAATTTGAAGTCTTTAGATTGTTGGATGATAGCCCAATAGCCCGACGATTTAATTGAATTGGAAGTCTTTAGGTTGTTGGATGATAGCCCAATAAACTAAATACTTCTATCCGCATTAAAATAATATAGTGACATTCGTTTAAATTGTTGGATGATAGCCCGACGGTTTAATCGAATTTAAAGTCTTTAGATTGTTGGATGATAGCCCAATAATTTAAATATTTTATCTCACTCAAAACACCAATTTCATAACAAATTATTTTGGGATGAGAGATGATTTGTTGAGCTCACTCGCCAATTTCTAGTATTTGAATCATTAGATGATAGCCTAATGTTTTGATACTTGTCATCCCAATTTAAAATCAATCCCAACTCATTCAATATCTTTTGTGCGCTCCAAGCACCTTTTACCTTTAAACCCTTTTCAAGATTAGACATGATTCATTTATAATTGAGATGTTATTTCCTCTATTCCCAAGGTTTTCGACTTCTCCACTTGAGTACTAGAGGTGTTCTCAAACCCCCCCTCATGTTGGTGCGTAGTCCTTTATTCTTTATTACACCTTGTGGACGTTAGACGAGTCCTCTCCTTTAAAAATGACGACTTGTCTTTTCAATTAAAAATCAATCAATAAACAATCATTTTCTCGCCGAACTACGGCGCTCTGACTTTCCCATTGCACGAGGGAGTACGTAGGTACTAAGTCTTACGACCAAAGGCGAGCAAAAATAATAAAAACATTTCTTCTCCCTTTCTTTCTCTTTTCGAAACTTAGAAGATTATAAAATTTCACACTAACACACAAACACACTTTGAACTAAATGGGTACCATCGAGTACAATGGATGTGAGGGGTGCTAATACCTTCCCCTTGCATAACCAACTCCCGAACCTATATCTCTTAAATTTCGTAGACCGTCTTATCCTTATCTCTCGTGGGTTTTATCTATATTTTCCCGTTCTTTTTTAGAACAAATAAAATTAGGTGGCGATTTCACTTATTATTTTTGAAAATTTAAATGATTTTTGAAAAAACGAGTTGTTTTAGTAATTATAAATCAAATTCTTACACATAACTAATATGTTACTGCTATGAAATTCATCGTTACGTGCAATCGTAAAATGATCATCTGGTGTAAAAAGAAAGTTGAAATTAGTATTTACATATTACTACGGTATCAAAGAAACTTACTTGATGTTTTGATGCCTTCAAATTCTTCATTAGCTCAGTAACCTCAACTTGTTTCATCAACATATCACGTAACACCTGCATCAAATCAAATTATCAATAATTAAACATCATGTCATCAAAAAGTAAGGTTAGATGAGTGAAGAAAGTTTAGAGATGTAATCGAAATATCATGTCAATAGAAAAATCAATGAAGAGAAAGATCCCATACGTAACAGACGTCCAAGTCGAATTCTTCGTATCAAAATCGAAACACATCTAAAACAAAAAATTGCAACTTTTCGCAGAACCTATCAACATCCTTTCACTGATTCCATATGCGCCACTTTCAACAACTTCTTCACATCACCGACGCTAACACAGAGCATTTTCGTCCTCTCTGGTATAAACTTTAAATTGATGGAAGAAAGAAAAAAACAAAAGAGAATGATGTTGACGAAAGCTCAACCTTGTATTCCTTCACCCAAGCTTCAAGGTGATATGGTTCCATCCACCTTCAAACATCTTCTGTAACTATCAAATACATCAATGGAGGGCGAAACGGTTGCAAATGGAATATGGAATACAAAGTTTGTGAGAACCATCAACTTGTTGCTTGTTGTAACCGTGCACATTAAAATGAAAGGAATAGGAAAGGTTTAGAAAAATGATTGTCGGGTGTAACCACCGGTAGTGGGAAGGTTTTTACGTAAATTGTTTTTTGTAATTCTTGTAACTACCATCAGAAATAAGGATTGATAAATAAAATGGATTACTTAATGCTAAAAGATGTCACGTGGGTGATTTAGGAGTAAGAAGGGTAATTAGGGTTTTTAATAGACACCTTCTTTTCTAATATGATAGATATTTCAAAAGTGGGCCCCATTTTTGGTAGCAGTAAAAATACCAAAAAGCTGAAGTTTAAACATTTGGTAAAAGCGGGCGGGCTCCAAAAAGTGAGAAGAAGCCCAGTAGGATCCGGCCCAATTCCAATTACAAATACTCTTATTTTTTGATACTAGGAAATCGGATACCATTTTCCTAACGTCAAACTCTTTTTACTCTGCACCTGTTGGACGTGGTAAAGTATCAGGGAAAGCTTCTACTGTAGTATATGGGGAGCAATCGGAAGAATCGGGCATAGAAAGGAGCAACATGAGGATTTGGAATAACCTGGAATCTAATATTGGGGGGAAATTATGGAAGATTAATTCAAAATTAGGGGTGGTTCTTGTGGATTCTGAGAAAGAGTATGTTATCAAAATCAACGAGATGGAGAAAAAAGACAAAAACAAAAAGATGGGAGGGAAGACGATTATCAGAATGTCTCAATGATAAGGAGAATTAGTCATATCGTAAACAGAGGTAAGGCCGATATTTTTCTTATTCGGGAATCCAAATTATCTTCTATTTCTAATGTTGTTTCTAGAAGCTTTTGGTGGAACGAAGAAGTGGATTACTCTTTCTCAGTGTCTAACAGTTTATCTAGTGGGCTTATTATCTTGTGGAAATTTGGGAACATACAAGTGCCATGTATTTTTGGTGGAACTGGTTATCTAGGTACCAAGGTTGTTTGGAAGAATGTGATTTATTATATTGTTAATGTTTACTCTTCGTGTTATATCGTTTAGAAGCGTAAGTTGGGGGAGGCGTTGCTTGCTCTGAAATCTAATCATGGGTATGGTGGATGGTGATGGGAGGTGATTTTAATGCGGTGAAAAACATTAGAGAAAGGAAAGGTTGTTTGGATTTGTATAGAAGTGGAGAGTGGAGGGAGTTTTGGGAATTCATAGAGAATAGCAACTTGGTAGATTTCCTTGCAAAGGGAAGACATTCACTTGGTTTAGCGGGGACGGAAAGGCGATAAGTAGAATAGATCATTTTTTATTGGTGAATAATGTCGTTAATAATTTGGGTGTGGTGGGCCAATTTGTCGGGGATCGTGATATTTCTGACCATTGTCTGATTTCGTTGGTTGTTGATAATTCCAATTGAGGTCCAAAACCGTTCAAAGTTAATAACGAATGGTTTTCTAATAGTCATTTTATTTAGTTTGTGAAAAAGGAGTGGGAAGACATAAGGGTGGAAGGTAGAAGTGATTTTGTGCTTAAAGAGAAATTGAGACTTCTCAAGGAAAGGTTTAAATGGTGGAACTTTAATATTATTGAGAAATTTGACTTGATGGTGGGGGATGGAGTTAGGAAGATGAATGGATATGATGAGTTGGTTGGTGGTGAGGAAGATTCAAGAGTGAATACGGACGTTGAAAGGTTTAGAAGGGCTAATAGTGAATTTTGGTTGAATCTTAAAATTAAAGAGAATATGCTTATTCAAAAAGCGAGATTGAAATGGTTGAATGATAGGGATTCTAATAGTAAGTATTTTCATAGGGTGATGAAAGCTAGAAGGCGGCATAATCATATCGATTCTATTGTGTCGGAGGGAGGTGTGATTAATTCGGTTTCGGGTGTTAAGAAAGGGGCCATAAATCATTTTGAGTCGAAGTTTTAAGAGGTGGAGAGAAATAGACCCGTGTTGGATGGTATCCAATTCCAATCTTTGAATCTTGAAGACATTTTTTTTCTTGAAGCTCCTTTCTCGGAAATGAAGATTAAAAAAGTGGTTTGGAATTGCGATGGATCGAAGAGTCTGCGGCCCGATGGATTTTCGTTTTTGTTCATCAAAAAGTGTTCAGAGATTCTTAAACTTGATTTTATCAATTGCTTATTGTGTTTCCACCGTGAGGCAATTCTTTCCAAGGTCATCACCTCTTCTTTTTTGACTTTGATCCCAAAAGTTCCTAATCCTCTTAGTTTTGATGAGTATAGGCCGATTAGTCTTGTCGGTTGCATTTATAAAGTCATTTCCAAACTACTGGCATCTAGGTTGAAGATGGTTTTAGACTCGATTGTTTCCAATTTCCAAAGCACTTTTGTTCCGGGGAGGCAATTATTGGATGGTGTTTTGGTTGCTAACTAAGTGGTCGATTTGGCGAAAAAAGAAGGAAATAGTTGTTTACTTTTCAAGGTGGATTTTGAGAAGGCGTATGATAACGTGAATTGGGACTTTCTTAGATTTATGATGAGAAAGATGGGTTTTGGTGATAAATGGATGAAGTGGATGGAGGCGATGATATTTTCGAGTAAAATGTCGGTGTTAGTTAACGTTAGTCCCTCGAAGGAATTTATGGTGGAGAAAGGCTTAAGGCAAGGTGATCTGCTTTCGCCTTTTCTCTTTGTTTTAGTGGCTGAAGGCTTGAAGGGTATGGTTAGTAAGGTCGTGGAGTTGGGCGAGTACATGGGTTTCAACGTGAATAGAGCTTGTTGGGTGGGCATTCTCTAATTTGTGGATGATACTTTATTGGTGGGGGAGGCTAGGTAGAAACAAATTTGGGCTATAAAATCTATTTTAAGAGGATTTGAAACCGTGTCGGGGCTTGGGATCAACTATCACAAAAGCAAGCGTATTGGTATTAATGTTAGCGATAACTTCATGGATATCTCTTCTTGTTTTCTTTCATGCAAGAGAGATGATATAGACTTTACTTTCCTAGGTAATCCCATTGGATTTGATCATATGAGGATATCTACTTGGAAGGTGATTTTGAACAAGATCAAATCGAGGCTCTCGGATTGGAAGACTCATTTTTTAAGCTTCGGGGGGAGATTGATTCTTCTTAAGTCGGTGTTATGTAGTCTCTCGATTTTCATGCTATCTTTTTACAAGGCTCCCGTGAAAATCTTAAATGAAATTACGAAGTTACAAAGCAATTTTCTTTGGGGTGGATCATCGGATTGTAGAAAATTTCATCGGGTTAATTGGAAGAAAGTTTGTCTTCCTTTTGAGAAAGTTGGGCTTGGATTGTGAAGGATCCGAGATTTTAACTTTTCTCTTCTTCATAAATGGAGGTGGAGAATTTTAGGGGAATCGGAAGCTTTGTGGTATAAAGTCTTGAAAGCAATATATGGTGATATCAATTTACATGTTGTATCCTACAATAAGGTAAATGGTACGAAATCTTCTAATTCTTCATGGTGGATGGATATTCTTTCATTGGAGAAAATCTACAAGGAGATTTTTTTTTTGTGAATTTTAGATTCCCTATTGGCAAAGAATTTTCTACTTCTATTTGGCATGCAATTTGGGTGGAGGATTTTTGTCTTATATAAGTTTTTTCGAAATTATACGAGTTATCGGAGTTTAAGTTTGTGGCGGTGGCAGGTATGGCTGGGTGGGTGAATGGTGAATAGGAGTGGGGAACCTCGGAATTTTAGTCATTAACGGCCTCGAGGTGGCTGCTACGTTGCAGCAGTGCAGGCTGCTCCTGTAGATTATGCAATCGGCTGCTGCGGACAGCGACACAGTCACGTGGGAGGCGAGCGGCAGCACTTCGGGTTTTTCTGTGAGGAGTTGTTACGATTTTTCCTCCGATTTTCATGTTACTTTTGGTCCGGAGAATGAATTTCATATTGATTTTGCTCTTGTTTGGAAAATGGAGCTCCTTTTGAAGATATTGGCATTTGCTTGGAGATGCTTTTTGAATAGGATTCCGACTAGAGATGCTCTTATTTTTAGAGGTATTTTGCTTCCCTCTTCTAATATCAATTGTGTTCTTTGTGGCTTGGCTCCGGAATCGGCTAATCATATCATGTTGAATTATGGTGTTTCCGCTATTATTTGGAAGGAGGTAGCTAATTGGATTGGTTTTGTTGATTTTGAGTCGGATGGTATTATGAGTAACTTTTTGAGGTGGAGCGATTTTTGCAAGTCCAAAAAGATGAAAAGAGGTAGGGAAGGTAGTACTTGGTTGGCGACTTGTTGAAATATTTGGATTCTTTGGAACAGTATCATTTTCCGGAATGACCATTGGAATGTTTTCGATACCGTTTGGAATATTAAGGTGCTTCTTTGGCATTGGTCGTTCATAGGGAAAATTACCCGTGTCAAATACAACTTTTATGAATTTAACAAATCTCCTTTGTTTTATTTATCTTAGGTTGTAATTGGAGTGTAATCTTTCTTTTGCTCGAGCTTTGTCTCGTCTTTTTTTGTAATCTAGTTTTAAAACTTTTGGTTCTATCATTACTATATCTTACTTACAAAAAAATGTTATGTGATCCTGCAGAAAATAAAATATAGAAAATACAAAATTCAATCACTTTCAAATTAATCTCAAAATATATATTATTCAGACTATATTTTTTTTATAAAATGAAGTTGTGACTCGCTAACGCATAAATTTAATATATTTAGAGTGTTGTTTGAAAAAACATTTTTAAATTCTAAAAAATAATTTTAGTTTTTCACTAAGGTGAGAAATCAATACTTAAGGTGCCCGAAACAATCTCTTTATTTAATATCCAATGGACTATACATCTCTCATCTCACTTTATATTTGATGTAATAACATGGTCAAATAGCCATTGTTACAAGTCCTCTTTTGTTAAAAAAAAAAATCTAAAGAAGAGATCTACATTCTTGTTGATATTAGATATTCTTTATGAAGTACTATATTTTTAGTATATATATTTATGAAGAATTTAATTGGAATAGTCGGATGGTGTAAAGAAATTTTACAATGTTAGTTAATAATAACTGTTTAATTTATTAGAAATATTTTATTTTTATTTTATTTTTTAAAAAATATTATAATTGAATAGTTGTGATGCGGTGATAGTGTAAAAAAATTTACAATGACATTACAATAGCAATTAAACCCTTTTATCAAACTGTCAATGTACATATTTCATTATGAATTGCAAGAAGACATTCATGCATGTATTATTTTACAAAAACAAAATATCCTTACTTCTGTCTAGAAACAAGACAGTAACAAAATACTACCTTTCAACATGACAATAGCAATGAAATGGAAGGCAACAAGTTGTACATTGGAACATAAATATCTGTATCGGCCTCACAAAACCCAAGCCAATCTCAACAATCAACCACCAGGTTTTAAACGCGGCAGCAATAGTTGATATTTTGATGAATCGCAGTCAAATTGAGTTTGATGTGGCTCTAGCCTTGATCAAAGGCAATGGACATGAAAAAGGATTCCACATATCAGTTTCTATCAAATGCTTCAAATTGTGTTTGCATCATGTAATTACTTTTTCTTAACAAGTTCATCTTATTAGTCTTTAAAACCACTAACCACCCAATCATTAAATCTCTTTCAATAATCAAAGAAAAAAATAACCTTGTGTCGGTCAAAGAATGCAAAAATAGCACAAGGTTGAAATTCAATTGAAAACAGAAGTTGCAAAAGGAGCATATATTGAACTGAAACTTCCAAAGAAAACTAGTTAATATAAGATAAAAGCATATACATTCATTCAATTCAATTACATATATAATAACTAAACAAGATATGTAACATAACTCTCAAGTAATATCATAGGCACTCTTTGACAGTAAACTCACCATTAGATATTCATCCACCAGTATGTTTCAACTTAAACATAAAAAAATAGAAAGCAGAATATCATTCATCAGCAACGTCATTAGTTGGGAGCTCATTCAAATCGAATTCTTGAACAACTCGTTGCCCTAATTTTGTTTCAACATCATTCGTCGGGAGCTCATTCAAATCAAGATTTAGAACAAATCTTGGCCCCAATACTGTTTCACCTTCGTTCAGCTTCTTCTCCTCCTTCACCACTGTTTCTTCAATACCATCACTTGTTAGCGGCACAAATGGTTTCTCCATCTTCTCGGTAACATTCCCATTGCTCGAAAGCTTCATCCTTTTACAGTGAGGATGATTCAAATCGCGATTCACGACTGATTCGTGAGACATATCCAACAATGGTATTGAAGCAGTATTACTATTAGAAACTCCCTGATGAATAAGATATCTCCTGCTCCTTTTCTTGGTATTATATGATCTTGGTGGCAGCAAACTTAACAGGTTAACAACAGGTAATTCTTGCTCGGTAGGTTCCAATGCAGTAGGTGGATGATGAACGGTAGACTTGTAAACCCTAGTCCATGAATATCTTTTCTGTTTGCCATCAAAACTTGGAGGAGAAGATAAAGAGAAAGTGATCTTCATAATTTTATAAACCTTATTAACATGATGATCATGTATCTGTTGGTTGGAGCGATGAGAGGTTTTGTGGCCACCGAGTGCTTGGCCTGTGGTGAGTACTTTGTCACAAAACTCACATTTGTAAACATGTGGTTTCTCATGAAAGGAAGAAGATGAACAAGATTTCGCCATGATGACGATGCAATAGTAGGGTTTCAGAGAAACAAGAAAGTGAAGAGTGAAGAATGAAGACCGAGATGGAGGATGTAAAGAAAACACAAAGCGTGGTTTAAGTATGTAGGGTTTTCTACCTTCTAGTTTAAGTCTACAAAAATCACTTTGAAATAAATCTTTATGTTTAAGGAACAATCTAATTAAATCTTAAATCTCTTTATTAAACCATTTTGAATATTACATTAAATTAATATTAAATATGCATATTTAAAAGGATTTGGTTAAAATATAAGGTAATGACCTATACTTAAGCCTCAAATTTCGTTGTATATGTAAATAAATTAGATTTAATTAAAATAGTCAACATAATTTAATTAGGTCAAAATATTTTGAATTCATTTTTTCAAAAATTAATATATATATTTTTAATAAATACCATTTTTTTATAATAATGTATTCATTTTTAACATATCAAAAATTTTAATTCATTTTAAAAATATCAATTAAGAAAATATATTATTGATTTAGTTTTATATCGATAAAGTTTTGTGCAAATTATTTACCTGTTAGAATAACGAGGTTTCACATATATTTTTTTTTCAATGTCTTCTAATCTAAGCTATCTCATTTCCAAAAGATTTATTATATTTTCAAGAACCTAACATAACCTTTAAACACTATGTTGCTTTTTTAATAAAAAAATAAATTTAACACAAAACTTAAACATTTGCTTATAAGTTAGAGTTGATTATCTCACTATCATAAACGTCATAAGAGGCTTTAAAGCAAACATATTTTCCTTTATTTGATTCCTTTGTTGTTCTTCTAAAAAATATTTTATTTTTTATAATAAGTTTCGGATGATCTATCATATATATCTTTTAATATATTTTTTCATGAATCTCTTGAGTTTTCTTCCACTAATTTTTCATTTTTATATGATGGATCTATAAAAATTATTTCGGGTGTTGACTCTGTTAGGGCACAAGGGTAGAAGATAATAATGAGGGAAATAAAAGAGAGAGTAAAAACAAGGAATAATTGTATTGAATTGATTGATAAAACTAATGAAATACAAGCACCTATTTATAAGCCTAAAAAATAACTAACTAAAAACAAACTCTAATCCTAATCTTAAGGAATTAAGATATACGATAATAACAGTAAAATAACAAATACTAAATTATCCTAATAATTACTAAAATGCCCTTCTAACATGAATTATTCACAACACCATCCCTTAATTCATGTCCATAAAAAACTGACAACACTAGAACCTCACTTTCTGGATAGCTCCAGAACCACCTTCTGGACAGCTCCAGAACCTCAGAGCTTCTGACTCCCCTCAGAAGTTCTGGATATGACTTCATCATAACATCTACAACTTGCTTCTGGTTGCAACTCTCCGTAAGTAATATGTCATCACCATAAAGACACACTAGAATCATATTGCTTCCAGAATGTTTCACATACACACCGTACTTCATCTCACATTTCTGAAACCCTTGCTTCTTGACAAAAGGATCAATCTTCTGAGTCCAAGCTCTGGGTGCTTTCTTCAATCCATTTAGAGCTTTGTGTAACTTATACGCCATCCCTTCCTGATTCTTTTTCACGAAGCCAGAATGTTGTGACAAGTATAACTCCTCTTGTAATGGACCATTCAGAAATGCTGACTTCTCATCCAAATGCATAAGCGGCCAACTTCTGATTGTTTCATGCCTCGCTACAGGAGCAAACACCTCAAAATAGTCTCGTCTAGGTTTCTGAATAAAAACTTTGGCCACTACCCTTGCTTTGTTCTTGCCAACTGATCCATCTAGCTTAAACCTCACCTTAAAAGCCCATCTGAGGCTGATGGATTTCTTCTCCCTTGAAATCTCAGAAAACTTTGAAGTCTTGTTTCGTTCTGAAGCCTCAAGTTCTTCTTTCATGGCATTCAACCACGTTTTGTTCTTGAGAGCATCTTCAGTGCCTATTTGTTTAGAATCTCCTTCTGATTCTGGAGCCGTATCTCCTTTTGGACTTTCTTCAGAGAAACAAGAAAGTGAAGAGTGAAGAATGAAGACCGAGATGGAGGATGTAAAGAAAACACAAAGCGTGGTTTAAGTATGTAGGGTTTTCTACCTTCTAGTTTAAGTCTACAAAAATCACTTTGAAATAAATATTTATGTTTAAGGAAAAATCTAATTAAATCTTAAATCTCTTTATTAAACCATTTTGAATATTACATTAAATTAATATTAAATATGCATATTTAAAAGGATTTGGTTAAAATATAAGGTAATGACCTATACTTAAGCCTCAAATTTCGTTGTATATGTAAATAAATTAGATTTAATTAAAATAGTCAACATAATTTAATTAGGTCAAAATATTTTGAATTCATTTTTTCAAAAATTAATATATATATTTTTAATAAATACCATTTTTTTATAATAATGTATTCATTTTTAACATATCAAAAATTTTAATTCATTTTAAAAATATCAATTAAGAAAATATATTATTGATTTAGTTTTATATCTATAAAGTTTTGTGCAAATTATTTACCTCTTTTCTAACGAGGTTTCACATATATTTTTTTTTTCAATGTCTTCTAATCTAAGCTATCTCATTTCCAAAAGATTTATTATATTTTCAAGAACCTAACATAACCTTTAAACACTATGTTTCTTTTTTAATAAAAAAATAAATTTAACACAAAACTTAAACATTTGCTTATAAGTTAGAGTTGATTATCTCACTATCATATACGGCTTTAAAGCAAACATGTTTTCCTTTATTTGATTTCTTTGTTGTTCTTCTAAAAAATATTTTATTTTTTATAAGAAGTTTCGGATGATCTATCATATATATCTTTTAATATATATTCTCATGAATCTCTTGAGTTTTCTTCCACTAATTTTTCATTTTTATATGATTGATCTTTAAAAATTATTTCGGGTGTTGACTCTTCAAAAATTCTTCCGAATGTTCCCTCAAAAACATTTTTGGATGTTGATTCTTCAAAACATTTCTGGATGTTGACTCTTCAAAGTATCGTTCATTTATCGTGGTAGTACTTTCAAACGATACTTTTGGTGTTGATCGCTCAATCACTTATTCAAGTAATATTTTTGATAAAGATGGCGAGGAGGATGAAGGCAATGGACATAATATTGTTAATTAATGTGTTGATTTCACGTTAGTTACATTTGTTAAAATAGTGGAAATTATCTAGTTGTTGACATGATATTTTCGACAAGAGGAAGAAGTTACTACATGATGAGATATCATTTAGGAAGAAGGGAAACAATGATAATTGATTACTGAGATCATTGAAAGTCACAAGAGTACTAGATTCGACGATTAGGTTGACAAGAAGCATGAATCGAAGGCAACGAAGCGTCGATTGACAGAATAGCTAAAGAAGCGCTAAAAAAGATGTTTTGAATTTCGAATTGGTTCACTGGCACGGAAATAGGAGAAGTTGTAAAATTAGCCCACATAGAGTCTCAACGTAGGGTTCTCCAACCGGCTACAATTATAGTCTTAGGATTTCTATTTAAGGTAAATTTATATATTTGTACAGGGGTTGTTATTCTTCACATTAAAAGAAAAACACTCAAAGTATTCGTGAGAAACGAGTTCAAATGTTTGACAATGTATGAATGCTTCCACATTTTCATTCAAAGCAATTTTCAGTTTTCTTTTTAACTTATTGCCTTTGTCTTTTACTCTTTTTTTTATCTCTTGTCGCTTTTATGCTTTACTTCTTGCAATTATACCTTTACTTTTGCTCTTTTTTAACGAAAACGTACAAACACTCAAAAACTACACTAAAGTCTGGTATTATTGTAGTCGATCCCGCAAGTAATCTTTAATAGGAGGCTAAAGATTGTTTCGCGCAGAAACACTAGTGTAAGTGAAGAGTTACATGAGTAAAATTGTCATTGTTGTTAGTGGAACCAATTAGTACTTAGTGGAGTGTTTAATTATGAATTAAGCACCTAGTAGAAATATTTTCTTACTCTAAATTATACAATAATATAATATATTACATGCCACTTCTAGAATACCACCAATAGTGTGGTATCAGATTTGAAGATCCTTGCAGTTGCAGCAAAAACAACAAAAAAATATGGCTTTCACATGCAACTCTTCCCCAGTTTATAGCAATGTTAAAGTTATTTTATTTGAAGGAGAAAATTATGATTTTCTTACTGTAAAAATAGAGACTATATTCATCTCTTTAGATTTCTTAGAGTTTGTTCAAAACGGGTATGAAGAACCAGCACCAACAGAGGTCAAAGAATAGAGACTATATTCATCTCTTTAGATTTCTTAGAGTTTGTTCAAAACGGGTATGACGAACCAGCACCAACAGAGGTCGAAGAATCAAATGAAAATGCTGAATAATCAAGCCAACAATTTAAAGAATTGAAGAAGAGTGTCTAAAGAACCAGCACCAACAAAGGTTGTTACATTGCTCTAAAAAATCAGTCGAGAGTGTCTTTCAATCTAAACTCAACATTCAGCCCAACAACTATGAAAATAAGCCACCAATACAAAATAGAGGTGAATCTTCTAGAAGTGATAGATTTGGAAGAGACAGAGATAGAAGAAGAAACTCACAAGAAAGAGGCGTAAATGGCGGAAGATGGCATGAAAGAGCAATGCATCAAATAAATAGTGCAAAATTTATAAGAGTAACACTCATGACGAGGAGAATCGTTGAAACAAGGGCAAACCACAATTACAAGAGATTCGGACACATTAAAAAAGATTGTCATTTTGATAATCAACAACATGCTTCATTTGAAGGAGAAAGTGATAAAAGTAATTTGTAAAATGTGTGGTATTTGGGTAGCTGTTGTAATTTGATATTTCTTATGAAGTACTGTATCCATCTTTATATTTGTAAAAGAAAAAATGAAGCTGATCTTATATTCTTCTCATCAAATTTTAGCATATATTTATGGAACTGTCAATGAACATGTTTCATTATGAATAGCAAGACATTCATGTATTATTTTACATAAACAAAATATTCTTACTTTTGTCTTATGTCTTCAATAGAAATCATGTATCTTTGAATTTACGTTTAACTATAAAGATGCATTCTCATCTTGTCTTTCATCTTCTTAGAAGAAAAGAATATCTAGAAACAAAGCTAGACTCTTGTGATATTTACATTGTGTTCCAATTTCCTAAAAACGAGACAATTATAAAATACTACCTTTCAACTTGGCAATAGCAATGAAATGGATGGCAATGGCACTCTGAAAGTTGTACATTTGAACATAAATATTATACAGCATTCATTATCACATAGCTCACAAAAACAAATATTCATATAATTACAACAGATATGAGTATCCACCTCACAAAACCCAAGCCAATCTCAACAATCAAACCACACCAGTGTCTTCGAACAAGAGAAGAGAGAAACATGTACATTGTGGTTGCGACCCCTCATCGCTTTGCACCACGCATTTCATAGGACACAGACAAATCTCATATCAGGATATGTCAAAGGGGGAATGGAGGGAGTAGTTTGTAATACTTTGAAGTTACACACCCGTTTGCTGTGGAACAGATTTAGTAAGATTCCTATCGCCTTCATCATTGAGCTTAGGTTTGTTCCTTATAGGCTTTTGTGTGCTTTGTGTCCCTTTCACATTAGTTCTGGTAGAATATCGGGTCGTTTGAGCCCCGGAACCAACCCCTGCTAAAATACATGACAAATTAAACTTAGAAATGGCACCTTTCATTAATCTAACACATTCAACAGGATTTGGCAATATAGTGCTTAATGCTTATCCAGCTATGTTATTAGAAAATATTTGTGATCGGGTTTTATGTTAAGCAAATTTGATGATGTTTTGCACTAGCATAGGTGATAATCTAATTACATTAAGACAATGCAAAGATAGAGAACAAACAAACTCACCATTGTTAGGAAGAGATAACCGCTTTTTCGTCTGTTTATCTATCTGTGAGTTTCTCTCCTTTGGATTACTTTGAGATCTTGGAAAACCAGATTTTGAGTTGTTTTCTTCAACGGGAATTTTAACATTTGCATTAGACTTTGGTTTAACAGATTGTGTGTTTGATGTCTCAAGCAAACCTGCTGATTTGCTAGTGGAAGAAGACTCACAGCCATCAGAGATAGAAAGGCCGGTTTTGTGACTGACAACGCTTGGATGGATGTTTGGCAGATTCGATTTCGCATTAGTAGGCTTGAACTGAGGTCTGATTCCATTGCTACTACCATCCATAACATCGTTTTCGTCTACCTTTACTCCATCTTTCGTATTAATGTCAAGAAAGCGATTCTCCCAAGGACGTACAGCCATCCATCTTTCCAACCAATTCCAACCCCAACTACTTTTATCGGGTTCAAACCCCGAAGAAGCAGCAGGCTGCCTTGATCCTGCCTGCCACTGCAAAGAGGAAGAAAAATATCTCATGACCAGGCTCGTGGTATGAAAAGATGAACCAAAAGGAAAAAAAAAAAAGTGCTCGAAGATAATAATGGAATAACAACTAACATGGATAACAGTATAACAATATTAAATTCAATTTTCTTTGTGATCACCCTTCATAGTTATAACTGCAAAGAAAATAAGTTTGGAAATACAACCATACATTGAAAAATTAGACTATGTCGCCAATTTAGTCAAAGAAATTACAGGCATTGGACAATTGGTCTCTAAAGTTAACGAAATTAAAAAATGATCCCTGAAGGTCAGTCGACTTAGTCAACAAAAATGTCATAAAGTCAACGGAAATTATTTATATCTCACAATGGATAATAGCAACTAAGGACCTGATGAGAAGGATTAACAATACTACGTATACTAAAACAGCAATTACTCATACAAGTTAGAAAAAGATAAATCAAAGCCTAATGCCTGTCATTGTAAATTGCAATTCATTAAGATGCAATTGTAAATTTACCTGATGAGCTAGAGCATATGCCATGGCTCTCTCACGTTTTGCTGCAGCCTCCTGTCTCTTTAATATTTTGGTTTGAATTTCTTCAACAGATCCCGCACTGTCACACCAACCTTCCTGTAACAAACAAATACGTGAAATACACAACCTAAGTTGCTGGTCACTATTATTAATATTATCTTCACAGCAGCCTCCTAATTTTATTTGAAAAAAGTACGCAGTATATCCTTCATATGAAAACACGCTCCGCACAAATTGGATTCTTATGCAGCTAGATCAAAAGAATTGAGTTGTTTTTAAAACCAATCAAATGACATTAAATAAAACTTTATTTTGGTTTGTTAGTCTTGGACATTATTTTCCCTGTATTTTGGACAATATAGATTTAAGAAAATGAAAATAATGATGAAAAAATATATATTCCATATGAGGAAAATAAATTAGCTCTTGGAATAGTATTGCTTACTTCAATTTCTCGTACACGGGCTTCGTTTACAAGCTGTTGCTGAAGTTTCTGTTGATCTGTTTGACTTTCCAATGCCAAGCGAACACGCCTTGCCCTAACACGAGCCTGAACCCTCACCAAAGCTTGCATACAACGGAGAGTTATTGCAGCTTGTTTTCTTACTGCATGGCCTCTCACAAGGGCCTGAAGTCTTACCAATCCTTTCAAAGCACGTAGTGCTCTTCTGGCCTAATACATAGAATGGCAACAGGTTTTGTGAGAGTTGTTGCCATTTTGGAAATAAAGAAATCGAATAGAATAAGTTTAAGACAGGGTTAACACAAAAAATAAATGTTTCATATAGATATGAAATGCATTGACATAAGCAAGTGAGTAATATAAAATCCTGGCAGATATCAAACAAAGAATAAGGTATCCTGTTTAATATAAAGGAAAAATAAACAAGAAATCCTCAAAATGTGATGATAAATTAAACCAAAATGAAGTGACCAATTACCAGAAATCCTCGAAATGCTGTTTGAATGCATACTGCTGCCCATTCTTCACTTGTGATTTGAGGATTATGTGCAACATCCGGTGCTTGTTGTGAAGTAGAAGGAGAATAATGAGCATCAAGGTTTGATTGGGGATTTGCATGATCTGCATCTCCAATAGGAGTAGCGCCGTCATCGCCAAACTCATTTTGAAGTTTGCTACTGTCAATTTCGATGGAATGCTTTCTTCGATGGCGAAACTTGCTAGCCTTTTGATTATTCAAAATATCAAATATTATTTTATTTTGAAAAATATGTTTTTATGACATGTATCATGAAATTATATAACAGCCAGAGAGCAGAAATTTGTCAATGAATGCATTTTACAGTGCTAGGCAAAAAGTCAAAAATAACTTAACATTGTTTGTATGGTGGAGTAGTTCTTAATATCAAAGATGAACTCTAACTTACTCTAAGTTAGGAGTGGTTTCCACGTTACTTTACATTTCATAATCTGTTTCGTATATTTAATTTGGAGAAGGAGTCCTGTAATTATTGTGATGAATTTTTTTATTTAATCGATATCATAATAAATAAGGGTTAGGTTAGTGCTTGATCATTTGTATATTGAAGTATGATCACAATTCACAAGTCTGTACTCTTTCTCTTCCCTATTTCTATATCAAAAACCCATAACTTCAACATTAACAGCAGATATGCAAAACGTGGATAGCCAGTGATTTTCCGTTCTAAAGTTTGGTACGGCTTTCTAGTGCAAATTTCAAATGGAGATCAAAATTTCAGGTCTGTAACTGATATATATATATATATATATATATATATATATATATATATATATATATATATATATATATATATATATATATATATATATATATATATATATATCTCATGTCTTAATAAGCCAAATTTGAATGATAAAATGAATTCACTTAAATTAAACAAACACACTTTCTTCAGATATCAGGAACACGAACCATGAAAAGAGTGTCATAATAGATCACAAAAACCTATACTCTCAATGTGAACCATAACAAGATAAATCATATGTTTTACTTATGAGTAGAGTTTTTGGCAACATGGGAGGAAGAAAGAACATAAAGAACCAAGTGATTCTACAAATTAAGCCAAAAGTACAAATGCAATAACTACTACAAGAATTATAACATAGAAAATAGAAGATACAAAATAGACAGAAAAAGCTATACTCACATTTCCATCCTTGTCTAAAGACTCACGCTTTTCCGATTTCTTTAGACCAACCAATGCTCTAATCCACTTCCCCGGGACACCCATTTCGTCGTTCACTCTATCTCAACCTAGCACACACGAAGCAATTTTCTGCCCAAGCCAATGCAAACCAGTTAATTATAACACACAGTCTTAATTAACCAAAATGTGAACTGAATCGAGATATGAGGTTCAGGAACAATGCGGTCCAGGGCTCAATCTCGGCGACTAACAAATTCACAAACTAACTACTAACAAGATACTCCACATATTCAACAAGTTATGCATAGAAACAGTCTCCACAAAACATGGAAAAAATGATTTTTCAACTAATGTACAGTTAATTGAATACCATATAAGAATCATTGCTCATAACATCAGGAAAATAAAATAAACCTTTCTAAAAAAACAATAGATCTCACCACAATTGAGATAATGGCAAATAATTGAAAAACTATTTGAACCCTTTTGTTCTAAGTCAACTCATAGTTAACAAATTCAGCTCAGAAGAACAATAAACCTCAGAAAATCCCTAATTTCAAAAAAAAAAAATTGAATTGTCCAAACCTTTAAAAAAAGGTAGAAACTTTCGGAAAGAAAAAGGAACCCTATTGCATGAAAAAAAATGCAGATCCAGTAATGAGAAAAAGTGAAAGGTGGATGGATTCAAGTGAAACACTGAAACGTATGCAATAGATATAGAAAGAGAGGGAAATGAAAAGTAGGAGAAGATACCCTTTTACTTTTTGCAGTTGATTCATGACTCAGTGAGTCAAATACCGAGTTTGCTCATCCAAAATTATGCAGCTTTGAGTTGAAACAGTGTTTGTACTCTCTCTCTCACTCTCTCTAACACTATTTTTATGGGATTTTGAGCTCTTACTATTTTTTTCTTTAGTTTTAATATAATAAAGTTTATTTCATTCCAAATAAGTTATATAAATTATTCTTCATCACATGAAAAGTGAAAGTAAAAGGATTAAATGAAGAGATTGAGTAATAAACTGATAATGATATGAATCAAAAATTATTAATGTTTATTAACTTAAATAAATTATAATTTAAATGTTTTTATATAAAAATATTTAGAATCAAAAAAATATAATAATTAGTAAAAAACCGGTCATTATTCCTTTAAAACATGCTCCATTATCTTCTTCTTTTTTGTGTGTGCTTAATTATTATGTATACTTCATTGAAATTGATTAGAGTTTTTCTAAAAAATACAAAAATAAAATTGTTTTGCCAACTAATTTCAAAAATATTTTTTATTTCTATAAAGGAAATTTGTTATGATGGGATATGACTGGTTTTTTTATTGAAAATATAAATAAAATTGTAAAGTAAGCTTTAATAATTCGTACTATAAACAATAATTATTTAAATGAATGATATATAATTAAAAGAAAGATAGTAAAAAGAGCATTTCAAGATAATTTGACATTAAACTTCATTTTTAAAATGCATTTATGTTACTAGGATGATCTTTCCCAATTACAAAGAAAATACTCGACTATTATATAATAATGAAAATTATTCAAAAGATATTTTTTAAACTTACAATTTTTAAGACTCTTTTTATTAATAAAAAATGATATATCTCACTTAAATTATTTAAAATCTCTACAAAGATAAAATTAAACAGTTGCTCTTAAAAAAATTAATTAATTAAATTGATTTTGATAGTGAATTAATACTGTTATTTACTAAAATGTCCTTGTTAATCATTAGTTGCTATTAATAGAATAATTAAATAATAATAATCACATTTATATATATATATTTTAATATGAGAGGGAATATTAACAATCAAAAGAAAGTGTGAATAAATGCAAAAAAAATATATATATATATATATATATATATATATATATATATATATATATATATATATATATATATATATATTGCGAATTAAAAAATGTGAATTCGTTAGCATTATTCCTTAAAAAAACAAATAGTACATCAAAATGAACTTATTTTGTTGTTATTAGTATATTAATTGATAAATTATTAGATAGAGAATGAAGGAAAAAACAAAAAAGCGGTAGGAAAAGGGAGACACCGGGTGTGGTCTAATATGCGCCGGGGGTAATAAGGAAAATCGAAAACGCTGTCGTATGAAAATGGGCGAGGCCATAAAGGAATTGTCCTTGTCACCCCCCACACTCGTCAGGAACATGGGGCAAGCTGATTGAGAGTCAATCACGGGGACCTCTTTTGTTTTGAACTTAAACCAAACCTCATCTTCATTTTATTCGATTAGTTAACTCATTCTTTTTTGGTTGATATAGAAAACAAATACTAGCATAAGTGTTTTGTAAATGGAAATTTCTTTATTTATCTGGTGGGGTTTTTCAATACTCTAAAAAATCAAAAATATCTTTCGTATGTTAATTTACGAATTAATTTTTTTGGGTTATTTCGAAAGTTAACTTACGAATTCACCTTGACCAAATATCTCAAATTTATTAGAATTAAAATATAATATATATTTTACTATTTAATTAAAAAATTAATTATTTAATTTTATATCATAAATTTATTTTTATATTTTTTAATTATAAATTTAAGTTATTTTTTATTAATAATAATTCAATTTAATTATATTGTTATAAACATATTATATAATTAATGCATATCAAGTAAATCAAATCAAAAATTCAGTTGTATCTCTTCATATAGAAATTGATATCAGTAGTATTAATATGATTTTTATTATAGGTCAAATTTTATATTATATATATAGGTCAAGTTTTATATTGATATCAATTTGATCATTTGAGTTACTTACACAAAGATTAATATTTTCAAAACTTGGATTGAAACATATGATCATATAGATCATACTTATAAAGTTTGAGATTAATCTATAATAATTTACTAGATCATACTTAATTTTGATGTAGTTCAATGACATAGTAAATTATTATAGATTAATCTCAAACTTTATAGGTATTATCTATATGATAATATGTTTCAATCCAACGGTTGATTTTAAAAAATATTAATCTGAAGTGACGTTTTTGAGCGAGTGTAACTCATGGTGTAACTCTTCGGGTGTAATTTGATATCTTCTCGTATATATATATATATATGTGTGTGTGTGTGTGTGTGTGCGCGCGCGCGCGTGTGTGTGTTCTGGACAGCCCAAAAGTTTTCGGGAAGACCATTCATCCCTTAGTTACGTCGATTTACTTGACCTCGGCGGCATATTCGAGACTCCCAATTGCTTGCGTCGTATATACCCTGCTCAACATAGATCGAGCTAATCCATAACTCGTTCTGCCGCCCGTTATGTCCCTCCTGCTCGACATAACGGCTAGTTACATGCATAGTCACTCGGTTTTGACCTAGCCATCTCAAACGGCTATATTCGTGGACCCACATATCTCGGTCCAAATATAGAAACCAATGAGAATCCTCATATGTCCATTATATAAACTCTCATATCTTTGAGGGCAAGGTGTAACACCCCAATTCTACCCCGCGTAATTAATAATAAAATCAAAGTTTCAAAAT
Organism: Vicia sativa; assembly: GCA_021764765.1. NCBI lineage: Eukaryota > Viridiplantae > Streptophyta > Magnoliopsida > Fabales > Fabaceae > Vicia > Vicia sativa. The sequence continues at coordinate 131,109,609 of CM038793.1, read as the reverse complement.
TTCATTTAATAAAATTGAGGCATCACATATTCGTATTTCCATAAATTCGCATTATAATGCACATCAAAGTCGGATATACCGATTCATACATAATTCATCATATTCACATAGGAATATTCACAACACAGCGGATATGTTCACAAATATACATAACATCATGTTGTCATCAATACATAAGGTTATAACATCATAAGATAGTATACATAAACTATACTATCAAAATAATGACGTCACCCAAATCCCGAGTGTTACAACGATCAGAGCAGAACGACACAAAATAGAGTGACTCGAGCTAATCCTCCTCATCCTCGGGGATCACCTGCACGTTACCAATATATAGGCAACGGCGAAACAAGCAAAGGGTGAGATACTCCAAAACATTTAATTATAAGCATGATAGAATATATATATATATATATATATATATATATATATATATATATATATATATATATAGTTTTGAAATCATAAATGATTTAGGATAATAAGAGTATGTCAATAAATATCCAAATCTCACACATTTTAAATCATCATTTGGTGTATAAAATCAACACTTTAAATATCATCACATAATCATCATAATCATGTCAAAACAAGACATAAACTCCATCGCTATAAACTCATATCGTCGCTTTATCGTCATGTTATATCCATCGCATAATTTTCATGAAATTACCGCATCATAATCAATTTAGCTTCAACACAAAATCATCACAAAACAAGGTATCATATAACATCGTAATTCATCATAAGCCATCAAATAAAACTCGATACCAAAAGACTCAAAATAAACATAACTGACTCCATGAGACACGAGTATGTTATGCATGTGGTACCCGTCGCTTGTCCATAATTAGGAACCCTTGGCATAAAGCCCATCGTCGCTCGGCATAGAAGCCATCGTCGCTTAGCATGAAAGCCCTCGTCGCCTATGCAATGTATGTGACTCAATAATAAAGACCACACAACAACACATCATTATCGCTCATCACAATTGACATAAAGTCCACATCGCCATATTTATTCACATCAAATAAACATGTCATCGCATCACATAAACAACAAGTATTCATAATTAAATACACCGTCACAAACCTCATTATCAATTAATCCACCAATTTCTAAAAACGGAAAATAGCCAAAGACACCAATAATCGTCGCGAAATCCATTCTTAATTACCGTCATTAATTATAAACATCAACATCAAAATCGGATAGTTCATGTATGTCTTAAATTGACTAAAACACTATCCGGTTTAATTTACCGTAATTGACCTATTTCGGGTCGCTCCGTAAAAACTCGCAACTTCTAAAAACTAACCTCACCACTACGTTCTACACGTTAAACTTAGCTAGTACGTCAATTTTCGTTGAATTCGGAGCAACTTGCTCCGTCGTCGAATTTACCGAAATCGGAAAATTGTAACACAATCGGGTTTCAAAGGAAGTGCGAAAAATCAGGATTTTAGAGGCTACAGGCACATCAACACGGGCCCCCGTGTGAATCAACACGGCCCGTGTTGAAAATCCTCCAGAACAAGCAAAAATGCCCAAGTCAGTGCATCAACACGGCCCGTGTTGATTTGTCTTCAGAAACTATTCTTCGTTCAGGGGATCAACACGGGCGCCCTTGTGAATCAACACGGCCCGTGTTGATTGGTCTGTGTGAAAACTTCATTTTTTTGAGTTTTTGGACCTTTCTTTGTCATTTCCATTTACAACTTCCATTCCTACTACTAGCAAAGAAACACCCAATGATCTATACTCCTAACTCAACCTTCCTATGCTATTTCAACAATCAACCAACCAAAACCCTATAATCAACCATCAATTTTTCCCAAATCCTAAATATGAATATCAAACCCCAACCATATGTGATATAGAAATCAAACCCCTTACCTAGCAAGCTTTGAGTGTTCTTGATGATTCTCCAACCAAGTCTTGCTCTTCTTCTTGTTCTCCTCTTCATCTTCTTCTAAGCCCTAGCTTTTCTCCAACTTTATATCTTTGTGTTTTTGGTGTTGTGTTTGGAAAGTGAAGAAAAATTCTTTTATAAGGGTGTTGTCATACTAACCAAGGGTGAGAAGCCAACTTCTTCCTAATTGCTCCCACACCCCTACTTTCCTTAACACACTAATTATATCATTTAATCATATCATCTAATTATATCATTTACTCAATCTATTAATATAATTCCGGGGAATTAAACATCGGTCCGAATAATATTTTACCGGACGGAACGTCGCCAAATATATTAATAGATATACCGATTAATATAATTATTTTCGTCACCAAAACAATTGTCAAATGGTCATTTAAAAATATTAATATAATATAATATTTAATAAAAAGGGCGTTACAACTCTCCCCCACTTTAAAAAGTTTCGTCCTCGAAATTACCTGACTCGAAAAGCTCGGGATATGAATCCCGCATCTTACTTTCTAACTCCCACGTCGCGCTTTCACCAGCTGCTCCTATCCAAACAACTTTGACTAATGAAATCTCCTTGCCACGAAGAGACTTTATCTCACGATCCTCAATCCTCAAAGGCATCGTTTCCAGCGTAAGATTCTCCCGAAGCTGAATATCATCCATCTCAATCACATGCGAAGGATCCGAAACATACATCCGATGTTGTGACACATGGAAAACGTCGTGCAAATTCGAAAGATTTGGCGATAACGCCACCCGATAAGCCACTTTTCCCACTTTACTAGTAATTTGATAAGGACCAATAAAGCGAGGAGTTAGCTTCTTCGGCTTCAATGCTCTCCCAACACCGGTTGTAGGTGTGACTGTTAAAAACACATGATCACCCTCTTGAAATTCCAAATCTTTCCTCCTTTTATCATGATAACTCTTTTGTCGACTTTGGGAAATTCTCATCTTCTCTCTAATCATCTTCACCACCTCAGTAGTTTCTCGAACCAATTCGGGTCCAAGCACCACACTTTCACCCGACTCGTGCCAACACAAAGGAGTTCTACACCTCCGACCATACAATGCCTCAAATGGTGCCATTCCAATACTAGCATGAAAAATTTTATTGCAAGTAAACTCAATCAAAGGGAGATATGTATCCCATGAACCACCATGCTCAAGAATACAAGCTCGTAGCAAGTCTTCCAACAATTGAATTGTCCTTTCCGTCTGACCGTCAGTCTGAGGATGATAAGCCGAACTCAACCTCAACTTAGAACCCAAAGCCTCTTGCAAGCTTTTCCAAAATTCAGAAGTGAACCTCGGATCTCTATCCGAAACAATACACAAAGGAATACCATGTAATCTAACAATCACATGCGTATAAATCTCCGCCACTTCGATATGGGATAAGTGACGTTAATAGGAATAAAGTGAGTCGACTTTGTAAGCCTATCAACAATCACCCAAATCGCATCGTGTCCTCTTGGTGTATTCGGCAACCCCGTCACAAAATCCATAGAAATGCTATCCCATTTCCACTCCGGGATCTCCAACGGTTGCATCAACCCTGCAGGTTTCTGATGCTCCACTTTAGACTTCTGACAAGTCAAACAAGCATAAACAAACTGAGCCACCTCTCTTTTCATGCCCGACCACCAAAATAGCTTCCTTAAATCTTGATACATTTTGGTCGCTCCGGGATGAATACTCAAATTACTTCTATGACTTTCTTCCAAAATCATTCTCTTTAAATCAACATCATCGGGAATACAAATCCTATTTCGGAACCTCAAGACACCCTGAGCATCTAACTTGAAATCTTCACTCTCAGTTTGTCCAATACCAACCAACAAATCAACAAGTTTCACATCAAGCTTTTGAGCTCCTCTAATGCTATCAAGGAAATCATTATTGATCTTCAACATTCCCAATATAACACTCTTCGGCGTCACTTCTATCACAAGACTCATATCTCTAAATTGTTCAATCATTTCCAACTCTCTCACCATCAAAAGTGACATATGCAAAGTCTTTCGACTTAAGGCATCAGCCACCACATTCACTTTACCCGGATGGTAATTCAATCTGAAATCATAATCTTTCAACAATTCAAGCCACCGCCTCTGCCTCATATTAAGCTCCTTTTGATCAAACAAACATTTCAAGCTTTTATATGGTCACTAAATACTTCAAATCTAGAACCATAAAGATAATGCCTCCAAATCTTAAGCACAAAAACAACCGCCGCAAGTTCCAAATCGTGAGTAGGATAGTTCTTCTCATGAATCTTCAATTTCCTAGAAGCATAAGCAACCACCTTGACATTTTGCATAAGCACACCACCTAAACCCATCATAGAAGCATCACAATAAACAACAAACGGTTCTTCAGGATTAGGTAGAATCAAGATCGGCGCCGTCGTTAAACTTTTCTTCAATTCAACAAAACTTTCTTCACACTTGACATCCCACACAAAAGCAGCTCCCTTACAAGTTAACTTCGTCAAAGGAAGTTCCAACTTAGAAAAAACTTCAATGAACCTCCTGTAGTAACCAGCCAAACCCAAGAAACTTCTAATCTTAGTAATAGACTTAGGAGTTTCCCATTTTAACACCGCATCAACTTTAGAAGGATCAACCACAATACCATTACCAGAAATGACATGCCCCAAAAAGCTCACTTCGCCTAACCAGAACTCGCACTTTGACAACTTAGCATAAAGCTTTTTCTCCTTCAGAACTTCTAACACAATGCGCAAATGCTCTGTGTGTTTTTCTTCCGATTTAGAATAAACCAGAATATCATCAATAAAAACAACTACGAAACTATCCAAGTAAGGATGGAAAATACGGTTCATGTACTCCATGAATACTCCCGGTGCATTAGTGACACCGAAAGGCATCACCGAATACTCGTAATGTCCATACCTCGTCCTAAAAGCAGTTTTCTGAACATCTTCTTCTTTCACCCTTATTTGATGGTAACCCGATCTCAAATCAATCTTGCTAAATATGCGAGCACCAACCAATCGGTCCATCAAATCGTCAATTCTAGGAAGTGGATACCTATTCTTGATAGTTACCTTATTCAATGGCGATCAATACAAAGTCTCATGCTACCACCACACAAACCACACGGTCTAACAAACTTCTTCTCGAGCAAATCTTCTAATTGGCTCTTCAATTCTGCTAACTCTGATGTGGACATCCTGTATGGCGCCATAGAGATAGGTCTGGTACCAGGGACAAGATCCACAAAAAACTCAACTTCTCTTTCTGGAGGTGCACTAGGAATCTCATCAGGAAACACTTCGGGAAAGTCACACACCACCGGAAAGTTTGCAATAACAGATTGACTCTCCACAGAAAGAGTCGCCATCAACAAGAAAACCAATGCTTCATCTTTCATGAACTCCTTCAATTGCTTCGTCGATAACAACATAGTTTGATCTTCTTCCACTAAGGAAGAAAACATCACAGTGTTGTCATAGCAATTGATATGGACATGGTTAGCTTTCAACCAATCCATACCTAGAACCACGTCCAACCCGACAAGCGGTAAACAAATAAGATCCACCACGAAGTCTCTATCAAAGATTGATAAAGGGCAAACACACAAAAAAGAAGTAACGTGCCTTAGCGGAACTTCCACCACCATATCTCTATCTAGAGATGACAAAGTGATACCAGTCTCTTAACACAATCGGACAATAAAGAGTAGTACACGATCTATAATAGTAATAAGAGGAATGCTATTAATGAAACTAGTACCTCGAACAAGACCATCTTCGTTTGCCATCGGAGCACCCGACAAAGCAAACACCTTCCCCGCTCCTTGAGTCTTCTTAAGCTTCTTACATTGAGGACTAATGTGACCTCCCTCGCCATAATTAAAACAGACCACATCCTTATGCTTGCAATCACGAGTCACATGACCCACTTCACCACATCGAAAACATCTCACCTCATTCTCCCTAGCCTTCCCATCACTTCGACAAACATTACTTTTATGGCCAGGTTTCCCACACTTGTAACAAACAATACTAGCAGGAGCATCTCCCCCACTAGTCCTTCGCCCTTGAAACACTTTCTATTTCCCCTTACCAGCTGGAATATCATAAGGTTTCCCACGGCTCTGCTGGCCCTTGCCTCTCTTATCAGACATAATCTTATAGTGTGCATTACTATCTCCCTGAAGATTCTACAGCTATCAATCAAATCCGCAAAGACACTGATTTTCTGATAACCGATTGCTTTCTTAATCTCAGGACGTAAGCCATTCTCAAACTTAATGCACTTAGAAAACTCAACACCCTCACCATCATAGTGGGGATAGAACTTAGCCAGCTCGGTAAACTTCGCAGCATAATCAGTGATAGACATATTCCTTTGCTTCAGCTTGAGGAACTCAATCTCCTTCTTTCCCCGAACATCCTCCGGGTAATACTTCCTCAAGAACTCTCTACGGAAAACTTCCCACATCACTTCCTCACCAGCCTCTTCAAGCCTCTGACGGGTGTCAACCCACCAGTAATCAGCCTTTTCACTTAATTTATGAGTGCCATAACGGATTTTCTATGCAATAGTGCAATCCATCACGCGAAAGATTCTTTCAATCTCCTTCAACCAGGTTAGAGAACCTTCGGGATCATACTTTCCTTGGAAAGTAGGGGGATTCTCTCTCTGGAAGGTCACCAAACTACGAGACCCAGTGTTCTCGTCAGCATTTAGCGGGTGTTTGAAAGCTTGAGTCATTGCCTGCATAGCAGCAGCAAGAGCCTCATCATTCCTACCAGCGTTCCTACCAGCCATAACAACTTCTGCTCACAACAAAACAAGAATTAGAATTAACAAATAACAATACTTGATTCTTAGACAACAACAAACTCAATAACTTGGCCGGACAGACTGACCTGCTCTGATACCACTAATGTAACACCCAAATTCTACCCCGCATAATTAATAATAAAATCAGAGTTTCAAAATTTCATTTAATAAAATTGAGGCATCACATATTCGTATTTCCATAAATTCGCATTATAATGCATCAAAGTCGGATATACCGATTCATACATAATTCATCATATTCATATAGGAATATTCACAACACAGCGAATATATTCACAAATATACATAACATCATGTTGTCATCAATACATAAGGTTATAACATCATAAGATAGTATACATAAACTATCCTATCAAAATAATGACGTCGCCCAAATCTCGAGTGTTACAACGATCAGAGCAGAACGACACAAAATAGAGTGACTCGAGCTAATCCTCCTCATCCTCGGGGATCACCTGCACGTTACCAATATATAGGCAACGACGAAACAAGCAAAGAGTGAGATACTCCAAAACATTTAATTATAAGCATGATAGAATATATATATATATATATATATATATATATATATATATAATTTTGAAATCATAAATGATTTAGGATAATAAGAGCATGTCAATAAATATCCAAATCTCACACATTTTAAATCATCATTTGGTGTATAAAATCAACACTTTAAATATAATCACATAATCATCATAATCATGTCAAAACAAGACATAAACTCCATCGCTATAAACTCATATCGTCGCTTTATCGTCATGTTATATCCATCACATAATTTTCATGAAATTACCACATCATAATCAATTTAGGTTCAACACAAAATCATCACAAAACAAGGTATCATATAACATCGCAATTCATCATAAGCCATCAAATAAAACTCGATACCAAAAGACTCAAAATAAACATAACTGACTCCATGAGACACGACTATGTTATGCATGTGGTACCCGTCGCTTGTCCATAATTAGGAACCCTTGGCATAAAGCCCATCGTCGCTCGACATAGAAGCCATCGTCGCTTGGCATGAAAGCCCTCGTCGCCTATGCAATGTATGTGACTCAATAATAAAGACCACACAACAACACATCATCATCGCTCATCACAATTGACATAAAGTCCACATCGCCATATTTATTCACATCAAATAAACATGTCATCGCATCGCATAAACAACAAGTATTCATAATTAAATACACTGTCACAAACCTCACTATCAATTAATCCACCAATTTCTAAAAACGGAAAATAGCCAAAGACACCAATAATCGTCGCGAAAGCCATTCTTAATTACCGTTATTAATTTTTGACATGAAAAAATTATATTTTGCATGCATATTTTAATTAATTGTTAATTAATCAGAAAATTGACTTTTAATTATTTTTTCCTTAATAAAATCAATCCAAAAAATTCCCAAAAATTATTTTCCCATCTAATTAGGTTTACTAACCCTAAAAACATTTTCCTAGCTCAAAAAACTTTTTCACTAACATATTTTCTATTATTTGCGATTCGTTTCCTTTTTCCGATTATTATGTATCTGCTTCCAGGTTTTAATAGTTTAGTTTAATTTTCTCGCATTTCTTTTTCAATATTATGTAACTGCTCATGGGATGTAATAGCTTAATTATGATTTACTTTCCGCACTCCTATATTATGTAACTGCCCCAAAGCCATGTAATAGCGTAGGATTTACTTTCCGCACTTTACTTTCCGCAATTTACTTTTCGCACCCATATAAACAGCTAGTAACTAGGCGTGTATGGCAAGATAAAAATGAACGTAGATCACTTCTAATTTCAAGATAACTTATTTGAATTCAACACACTCTCTCCACACATGCACCCCTTAGAGTATTTTCTCTCGTTGCCTTTCGAATAAATGGTCAAGTCCCTCGAACGTAGAGGTATCCTAGCACCATTGCCTACAAACATATCATCATAGTCCCTTCGATACAAAGATCATAGTCCCTCGATGTTGCCTACGAATACATGATCTAGTCCCTCGATTGTTGCCTACGAAAAAGTGATGATCGTCCCTTCGAATGTTCTAGGATACTCCTACAAGTTGCCTTCTATGACCATCCGATGTCCCTTTTGAATGTCCCTTTACATCCAACGAATAGGGTTACCTACCAATTAATGGTATGGATAGAGCTATTCTAAAGGAAAGTAAAATAACACGGAAACGACCGTTCTGAGTAGGTAATAAGACTTTTAGTTGCCCGCTCCATCAAAATATCTCACACATTTACAAAGTTAAAACACTGTTTTTTCAAAACGAAACATTTCCGAACACTACGTATACATTCCAGCGTGAATCATTATGAAGTCAAAGCGAAATGCCTTTTTCTAAAATTTTTCAAACACACACAAAAAGCAAATTTTTAAGATGAGTTAAAGCAACTAAGAGCCCGTAGATAACTACGGATGAAAAGGGTGCTAATACCTTCCCTTTTCATAACCTTCTCCCTTACTCAGAATCTAACGAAGGTCTTTTCCTGTTCTGTTCACCTTCCCTTAATTGGATAAAAGAAAAGTCGGTGGCGACTCTTGCTATCTGCAACATTTTCGATCAAACACAAAACAATCCAAAGTCAGTTCTCCCACCGTATTACAGAACTGGGGACACCCTAAAGAGAGAATACCTTAGGTATTTTAGATCATATTTACTGCTTTCTGTTTGAATTGTATGTTTTATCTTAAGGGTTGCTTGGGTATTATACTTGTGGGGGATCCTACACCCGGATCCAGGTTTCCTTAGGCGTATACCGAAACGGTCAACTTCATGGCTACGTTAGTGCGATACTTTGGATATCCCGATGCTCCTCATGTCTAGTTGAGGAAAGTATTTGGCGTTTGCGTGGTGTCACCAGCATTAACTCAACTTCTAGAACCCTAATTGACCCATCTTAGCCAATAGAAGGTAGTCAGATGGTCGACTTTGGTGTAGACTAAGGTTGGTTGATACTCGATGCTACGCTCATTAAGATTCTACTTTCGGGATGTTTCGGTCGACCACTTGGTAGTCGTATTGAAATAAAGCCTACGAGAAAGATCAATGATATGATATTCCTAGAACCCGGTTACTATTATAGGACAGGATAAACCCACTCAAACTTTGGTAGGGTAGACACCTATACCTCATGCAAGCCTTAAACCTAGGGCTATTGTGTGATTTGTTTGTGCTTGATATCTGTTTAAACATGGCATCATGACATCATAACATTGCATATTATTTCTGACCATTTCAAGGACCTAGGAATTTATTTTTGCTCTGTTTGGTAGGAAGTATGGCTTCTAGGAAGACTATCTGAATCAACTTCATGGGTATACCTACCTTCTCAACTCAAAGAATTGGTTTCAGAAATTCCTGATCATGCTCAGTTTGTCAAAAGACATGGTTATCTGCTTGACTTGGTTACATCCGGTTTTGAAGAAGATATGATGCACGTCTTTTTCCAGTTCTTCGATCCGAAACACCATTGCTTTACATTCCCAGATTATCAGTTGGTTCCTACCTTAGAAGATTTCTCTAAGCTACTTGGGATACCTATCCTCGACCAGACACCATTCACCAGTTTAGAAAAAGCTCTGAAGTACGAAGACGTCGCATCAGCGTTACATCTAAAGCAATTAGACATTGAAGCCAATTGGGAAACAAGAAGCGGAGTTAAGGGTTTACTTGCTAAGTTTTTGATAAAGAAAGCTCGAGAATTCCTCAAAGCTATGAGTTTCCATGCATTCGAAGACATTGTGGCCTTGCTAATCTATGGCCTGGTGCTATTTCCTAATCCAGATCAGTTCATAGACGTGAACGCCATCAACATATTCCTCACTCGTAATCCTGTGCCTACTTTACTTGGAGGCATCCTGCATTCTCTCCACACTCGTACTATCAAACGACAAGGAACTCTCATGTGTTGCATACCGTTACTTTCTAGTTGGTTTATTTCACACCTTCCTCAATCTGTAATGAAGAACGAGCAAAGGTTGAAGTGGTCTCAAAGGTTGATGTCCCTCTCTCATTCAGATATCCGTTGGTGTCTCTTTTCTCAAAAGGATTTCACATTCATTGAGCGTTGTGGGGAATTCCCTAACGTATCACTCCTTGGCATAAGGTGTAACGCCCGTTTTATTTAATATTATATTATATTAATATTTTTGAATTACCGTTTGACGATTGTTTTGGCGACGAAAATAATTATATTAATTGATATATCTATTAAATATATTTGGCGACGTTCCGTTCGGTTCGGTAAAATATTATACGGACCGATATTTAATTCCCCGGAATTATTTTAATTAATTGAATTAATGATATAATTAGATGTTATTAGTGTTTTAAGAATAGATAGGGGTGTGGGGAGCAATGTGATAGCATTGGGTTTCTCACCCTTGGCTAGTAAGACAACCATCCTATAAAAACACTTTCTTCATTTTTTTTCCAACATAACACCAAAAATACAAAATATAGAAGCTTAGGAGAAAAGTTAGGGTTTTGGAAGAAGAAGAAGAAGAAGAGCAAGAAGAGAGCTTGAGGCTTGGGTTGTGGGATCATCAAGAGTCATCCAAACTTGCAAGGTAAGGGGTTTGATTTCCATCTCATATAGTTAGGGTTTGGTGGTTATAGTTTGGATTGGGGAAAAATTGATAGTTGATTTATAGGGTTTTGGTTGGTTGATTGGTGAAATAGTTTAGAAAAGTTGAATTAGGAGTAGGGATTATAGGTGTGTTGTTGCTAGTATTGTAGTATATCAAGATATAGAATGAAAATGGAAAAGAAAAACTATGACAGTAAAATATAAAAACCAGAAAGAAGAAACTGTGAAACAAAATGCAGGGAAGAAGAAGAAGTGGGGTCGGGGAAAGACGAAGGGGGAGGCGCCCACCTCCATGTGTGGGGCGACCGTCCCCCAATGTGAGGCACCCGCCTCCTCCCCATGAACAAGCAAGGGACGTACGTCCTTGGGTGGCTGGGTGGAATGGAAAAATTTCCGTTTTTGTTTTTCTGTTAACTGGTTTTCTGTCAAATGAGTTTTCTGCATAATTTTTTCAAGAAAGCTTCTGTTTGTTTCAAATATCCCAATTCCACCTAGTAACACTTTATATCAATAAAATATAATTAGGACATAAGTTAGCCGATTAAATTTAGAACTCGATTATGTTCCGAATTCAACGAAAATTGACGTGCTAGCTAAGTTCGACGTGTAGAACGTAGTGGTGAGGTTAGTTTTTCGAAATTACGAGTTTTTATGAAACGACCCGAAATAGGCCAAATTACGGTTAAATTGAACCGAATTGTGTTTTAGTCAATTTAAGACATATATAGACAATCCGATTTCGATGTTGATGTTTATGATTAATGTCGGTTATTAAGAATGGTTTTCGCGACGATTATTGGTGTTTTGACTATTTTTCCGTTTTTGGAATTTGGTGAATTAATTGATAATGATGTGGTGTGATTAAACATAAGGTTTGTGATGGTGTATGTATTAATGAATACTTGTTGATTATGTGATGCGATGATATGTTTATTTGACGTGAATAAATATGGCGATGTAGACTTTATGTCAATTTTGATGAGCGATGATGATGTGTCGTTGTGTGGTCTTTATTATTGAGTCACATACATTGTATTGGCGGCGAGGACTTTTATGCGCGATGGGCTTCATGCCAAATGTTCCTAATTATGGACAAAGTAGCACATGCATAACATAGTCGTGTCTCATGGATTATGTTTGAGTTGTTTGGCATTGGGTTTTAATTGATGAATGATGATTGAATTGCGATGGTATATGATGCTTTGTGTTGATGCGAGTATAATGATTATGTGATGAAGTTAAAGTGTTAATTTATACACTAAATGCTAATTTAAAGTATGTAAGCTTTTGATACATGTTGACATACTTTATTTAACTTATATCATTTATAATTCCAAAACTATGTATATATCCTATCATGCTTTTAATTATATGTTTTGGAGTATCCCACCTTTACTTGTTTCGTTGCCTATATATTGGTAACGTGCGGTGATCCCGAGATGAGGAGGATTAGCTCGAGTCTCTTTATTTTGTGTCGCTCTCTTCGTAGTAACACTCGGATTTGGGCGACGTTATTATTTTGATAGGATAGTTTATGTATATTATCTTATGATATTATAACTTATGTATTGATGATAACATGATGTTATGTATATTTTGTGAACACATCCGTGTTGTGAATAGTCATATGTGTATATGATGAATTATGTATGAATCGGTATATCCGACTTTTGATGTTTATGATGTGCATTATAATGCGACTTGATGAAAATGTGAATATGTGATGCCTCAATTTTGTTAGATGAAATTTTGAAACTCGATTTTATTATTAATTACGAGGGCCATAAGGGTGGTCCTAAGGTGGTCATTAGATAGAAGTTCTCGACATAAGAGGTGAAACGGATGGAAGTATCAAGAACAACAAGGAAGCCATCATGGGTTCAAAACAAAGAAGAAGACTACCGAATGAGCATTCTCGAGGATGACAAATACAAACAATTTGAAGGCTCAATGTTGTGGAAAATCAAGATGTCCGGTTGAATTTTGATGATCGAGTCTAGTTCCTAGTGTGGTAATTCCGCAAGTTCAAGGTTCCTACCTTGCCAAGTATGATGGCATCTCTTGTCCGAAGCATTTGAAGTCCTATGTTTAGAAGATCCATCCTCACACCGATGATGGAACCGGATCCATTACTTACAAGAGATTTTATCCGAGCTTAGTTAGAGTTGTATTATCGCCTAGAGAGTGCCTACATCCATACATGGAATGACTTAGCAGATGCTTTCTACAAGCAGTACCAGTACAATGTTGAACTAGCACCCACTCGCATGCAACTACAGAGCATGACTATGGGTCGTGATGAGAAATTCAAAGAGTATGCTCATAAATGGAGAGATCTAGCAGGTAGAGTTCAACCACCCTTGTCCAATAGGGAGTTGGTTGATATGTTTATGGGAACACTGACAGGCCCGTTCTTCAATCATCTGATTGGAAACTCTTCAACTGGGTTCATCGAGCTGATATTGATAGGAGAATGCATTGAAGCTGGAATCAAGAGTGGAAAGATTCAGGAATAGTCATCCTCAAATGATGCGAAGAGATCTTTTGGTGGTAAGAAAGAAGCAAATGATGTATATGGTCAGAAAAGCCGTGTTAAAACTGATCGTACTCAATCTGTGGGGGCAGTTGTGATCTCCAATCCTATACCAGTGTAACCTCAACGAGACAACGCGCGTAACCAGAATGCGCCACGAAGACAGTTTACAAAGATCAACATGCCATTGTCGCAAGCATTGCAACACATGTTGAAGGCATAGCTGATTACCTTGAGGGATCCTCCTCAACGCATCAACACTTCCTCTCCAAAATACAATCCTAATGCCAAGTGTGCATACCACTCCAATAGCCCAGGGCACGACACCGATGACTATTGGGCTTTGAAGAACAAGATTCAAGACATGATTGAAGCCAAAGAAATTGAGTTTGATCCTCCTGCTGAAACTCCGAACGTGATCAATGCGCCAATGCCTAACCACGGAAAAAGTTCCAATGCTATAGACAAGAACTCTTATGTTTATGACGTGAACAACTTGACTATTCCTCTGATGATTGTTAAGAAGAATTTGCTGCAATCCGGTGTCTTTCCAGGATGCCTGGAGAATTGTCGTTGGTGCCCATCTGCACCTGACGAATGTGCTTGGTTGAGAAGGCATAGTCAATGCATGATGGACAATTGAGAAGTGTTATTCCTAAAACCTTCACCTGTGGAGATTCTGTGTGAAGACATGTCTCAGAATCGGAAGATCGAAGATACAGACGAAGCTCTGCCAGAGGTTTGGGATACCTTGGGGCAGCCAAGTGGAACGTTCGATTTCATGGTAAAGTATATTGTTCCTGAAAGCTACAAGATTCCTATCGAAGATGTCAAGGCAACCGGATGGGGAGACGATTTCCCAGAAGACTATACTGATGTAAACACAATAAGGATCTCCTCTGCCGATCATACACCTAGAGTGGCACCTCTCGTTATTACTCCTCCCAGACCAGTTCTATACTCCTTTGACAAAGCTATACCGTGGAACTATGGAGCTGAAGTTTACTATCATGGCGTCAAGCAAGACCTGATAACCGTCGAAGACATTACAGTTGAAGCTACCATTCCTGACATCAACAACATTACCGGATCAAGAAAGGTAACTAGAATCGGAAGAGTATTTTCTCTAGAGATATCTCCACCAAAAGACACTGCGACTCCAGCTCGCATTCCAGCTATCGAACCAATTTCCGAAGCGCGAGGGAAAGAACCAGTAACTCATCCTGGTCAGACAGAAGTACCAAAGGAAGTTGCTGAAGATACCTCCAAGCAAGAAATGGAGGAAATTCTGAAGATAATTAAGAAGAGTGATTACAATGTTGTGGAACAGTTGGGACAAACTCCTTCCAAGATATCCATGTTGGCTCTGCTATTGTGCTCTGAGGCTCATGCTAAAGCCTTAGTGAAGTTTCTGAAAAATGCTCACATACCGCAAGACACTACTACTGATCAATTTGAAGTTTGTATTTCTAGCCTGGCTGTCAACAACGGTTTAGGCTTCTCCGATTCTGATTTGACTCCAGCCGGAAGGAAACACAACAAAGCTTTGCACATCTCCGTTGAATGCAAGGGTATTACATTGTCTCATGTTTTGGTAGATACCAGTTCTGCTCTAAATATCCTACCAAAGAGTGCTTTCGACCAACTTGATGTTGAAGGATTGGTCTTGAAGCCCAACGACATGATTGTAAGAGCTTTTGATGGTTCTAAACGGACAGTACGTGGAGAGCTCATTCTACCAGTTAAAGTCGGTTCCCAGACTTTCGACTCCACTTTCTTTGTCATGGACATCCGTCCAGCTTACTCTTGCCTACTTGGACGCCCTTGGATACATGGGGCAGGCGTTGTTACCTCTACCTTGCATCAGAAGCTAAGGTACCCAGTGAAGGGGAAGATTGTTACAGTATGCGGTGAGGAGGAATATATGGTGAGTCATCTGCAGTGATTCTCATACCTCGAAATGGAAGGTGAATTCTTCGAAACTCCCTGTCAAGCTTTCGAAACAGTTCCAAGAGTCATGCCTGTTGACTCTCCAGTCGCTCCTGAAGTTACACAAGTTTCGCCTAGGATGGCCTCGCTGAAAGATGCTCAAGTTGTAGTTAAAGAAGGAGGTTGTACTATTTGCAGTCAGCTTCCTGATGTTCCTTTCAAATTCGACAAGACTGGTTTAGGCTTCACCACCAAAGGACAGAAGATGATACGCTGCGAACGTGCCGACAAACTTCCCTTCCACATCAGCAAGAATGGAGTCCATGCTATAGAGGACAACGACAACAACTTCGACATCAGCGATTGGATCTTCCCAACTCCCGACAACGAACTCAACAATTGGAAGACCGAAGACGTCATACCAATCTCCTTTAGACGGGAGTAATTGCTTTTGTTTTCTATTATGCTTTTCATTCTTTATTTACATTCAGACAATAAAACTTTAAAGCCTAATGCCTTTCTCGGGGCATCACGGCTCGTTTGTGAGGGTTATTAATTGTCATTTGCATATTTCCATTCAATAAAATCATTGGACTTTTGCATTTAAGTATTGTTTTCGTTCTTTTCTTTTACTTTACTACCCCTTCAAAAGCTATGTGTTCTTACATGCACCCACGTGATACACTGCAGATTCACTCCGAATCTCGTTGATAACAGCTTTGCTGTTGCTAAATATGACTTTGATAATCCGATCTACCAAGCCGAAGACGAAGGTGAGGAAGATTGTGAAGTGCTAGGAGAACTTGTTTGATTGATAGAGGAAGAAGAACAGGTTATACAGCCCCACGAAGAGCCAGTCGAGGTTGTGAATCTAGGTACTGACGAAGATAGAAAAGAAATCAAGATAGGAGCAGGTCTTGAGAGTAGTATCAAAGAAATATTGGTCCAGATGCTACGAGACTATATCGAGGTTTTTGCTTGGTCATACGAAGACATGCCAGGTCTAGACATAGACATTGTGGTGCACCGATTACCGACAAAAGAAGGGTTTCTCCCAGTAAAGTAGAAGTTTCGTCGCATGCGTCCTGAGATGTCAGAGAAAATCAAAGCGAAAGTCATGAAGTAGTTCAATGCCGGTTTCTTAGCTGTTACTTCTTATCCGTAGTGGGTTGCAATGTGGTACCTGTACCTAAGAAAGATGGCAAAGTACGAATGTGTGTGGATTACAGAGATTTGAATAGAGCGAGTCCGAAAGACGATTTCCCACTGCCTCATATTGATGTTCTAGTCGACAACACCGCTCAACATAAGGTTTTCTCCTTCATGGATGGTTTCTCCGGTTACAATCAGATCAAAATGTCTCCTGAAGACATGGAGAAGACTACTTTCGTTACACAGTGGGGCACATTCTGCTACAAGGTCATGTCGTTCGGCCTGAAGAATGCTGGTGCCACTTATCAACGTGCCATGGTGGCATTATTTCATGACATGATTCATCACGAGATAGAGGTCTACAACGACGACATGATAGCTCGATCATAGACTGAAGAAAAACATCTCGATCATTTACGGAAACTATTTGATAGACTGAAGAAGTACAAACTAAGACTTAATCCCAACAAGTGCACCTTTGGAGTCAGATCCGGTAAACTCCTGGGGTTCGTAGTCAGTGGTAAAGGTATTGAAGTTGACCCTGCCAAGGTTAAAGCTATCCAAGAAATGCCAGTGACTCCTACTTGTGAACCAATCTTCAAGCTATTGAAGAAAGACCAAGTAGTGGAATGGAACGACGATTGCCAAACAACTTTAGGCAAAATCAAGGAATATCTGCAGAATCCTCCTATCCTGATGTCGCCTGTCAAAGGAAGACCTCTTATCATGTACTTGACAGTATTAGAAAACTCAATGGCGTGTGTGTTGGGGAAACATAACGAGTCTGGTCGAAAAGAGTATGCAATATACTACCTTAGCAAAAAGTTTACCAACTGTGAAACAAGATACTCACAGCTCGAGAAAACTTGCAGCGCTTTGGCTTGGGTTGCTCGCCGACTAAGACAGTATATGTTGACTTACACTACCTTGTTTGATCTCCAAGATGGATCTGATAAAATACATATTCGAGAAACTTGCTCTCTCCAGAAGAATAGCAAGATGGCAAATGATATTGACTGAATATGATATCCAGTATACCACTCAGAAAGTGATCAAAGGAAGTGTAGTAGCCGATCATTTGGCTCATCAAGCCGTAGATGACTATCAATATATGTAGTTCGAATTGCCAGACGAAGATATTTTGTTAGTCACTGATTGCGAAGAACCAGGACCAGACGAAGGACCCGAACCAGGATCCCGATGGACCATGGTATTTGATGGAGCCTCAAACGCACTTGGCAATGGCATTGGCGCCATCATTACATCTGCTACAGGAGGACACACTCCTTTCACTGCCAGATTATGTTTCAGTTGCACTAACAACATGGCCGAATACGAAGCGTGCATCATGGGTATTAAAGCTGCTATTGACTTAAGAATCAAATTCTTGCAAGTGTATGGAGACTCAACTTTAGTGATCAGTCAGATTAGAGGCGATTGGGATATGAAGCATCCGAATCTCATTCCGTATCGATAGTATGTTTTGAGTCTGATCCCCTACTTCGAAGAGATCACCTTCGATCATATTCCACGAGAAGAGAATCAGTTGGCAGACGCATTAGCTACTATGTCCTCGATGTTCAAGGTCAGATGGGACAACGAAGCTCCCCAAATCATCATCGAAAAGTTTGATGAACCAGCATACTGTTACGAACTAGATACATAAGAGAAACCTTGGTTCTACGAAGTGAAGAGGTATCTTGAGACTCAGGAATATCTCGCAGGGGCATTTGTCAATAACAAGAAGTTCTTAAATAGATTCGCATCCAAATTCTTTCTCAGCAACGACATCTTATACAAGCACAATCACGAATTGTGCTTACTCCGCTGTGTAGATCAGAAAACTGCAGAGCGGATCATGAAAGAATTACACGAAGGCACATTCGGTACCCACTCCAATGGACATACAATGGCTAAGAAGATTCTGAGAACAGGCTACTATTGGTCCACCATGGAAGCTGATTGTCACCGCTATGCTCGGTCTTGTCACAAATGCCCGATATATGCAGACAAAGTGCATGTACCTCCAGTACCATTGAATATTCTGACCGCTCCTTGGCCTTTCGCTATATGGGGCATTGACATGATCGGAGAAATCTAACCTACTTCCTCCAATGGACACCGTTTCATCCTTGTACTAATTGACTATTTCACCAAGTGGGTAGAAGTAGCCTCGTTCACATCTGTTACCAAGAACGTTGTGGCTCGATTCATCAGGCATAATCTTATCTGTCGATATGGCATCCCCGAAAGGATTATCACAAATAATGGAACTAATCTCAACAACAAAATAATCACCAAACTCTACACGCAGTTCAAGATCAAGCATCACAACTCTTCTCCATATCGGGCTAAGATGAATGGCGCAGTGGAAGCCGCCAACAAAAATATCAAGAAGATTATACAAAAGATGACAGTGACTTACAAGGATTGGCACGATATGTTGCCATTTTCTCTCCATGGTTACCGCACTACGGTACGAACGTCTACAGGGTTAACCTGTAACACCCCTTCTAAAATTCCCCGAATATATTAATTAAATCAATAATTAAGGACAGATTTCATCAGAGTTAACACGGAACAAGGGACGTCACAATTATGAAATAAATTAAAACCTCCAATAAAACAGTAGTCATGCTACACTGAGGGTCATTATTAAAATAATTCAATCAATTTAAGACCATGTCTTACACAGCGGAAAAATTACCATAAACCAAAACGGAATAAACCAATCATAATTATTCCCAAGGAAATTCAAAGAACAATTGAATAATAAATAATTCCTCAACTAAATGTTCCCCAGTGTTACAACCTATCAGAGCATGACAGTGACACGCGGACTTAAAATATCATAGCTCTAGAGCCATCCTCACCAACTCCTGAGCTGCTAACTTTAATCTGAAATCATTAAAGTAAGGGTGAGATTTCTCATAATTAACATGCATTATAAGCCTCTCAAACAACATATATCACAAGTATATTATTTCACCCACTCCAGCATAATTCAGATTTTTAATACACAGTTACAACCATACAAATCATTATGCACAACAATGAACAATCAGAGAATTGCAACACTGGAAGACCTCCTAACATGTTACAATTCCATGCAAATACAATGCAGACACAATGCATGTGGTACCAACACGTGACCAAGTCACCCAACACTGATCCATCATCAACCGGATACAGTAATCATCGATTCGTCCATAAACACCCGGACACGAATCCAGCCTAACCACCCATCATCACCTGGGTACGGTTAACGGCAATACAAGTCAAATTCCACACAATGGGAATTAACTTCACCAAAAATGCATATGCACGCACATCACCAGCATGCAACATCAAATCAGTCTATGAAATACACCAAATTATCATAACTGAATCAAAACCAAAAACATGATATCTCAATGATCATGCACACAATCATCAGCAATATAAACATGTCTTTCATTCACACAATACTAATACATCCATCACCGCAGGTTCACTGCTACATACACACCAATGTGCGTCAGCCAATAATCACTTATTTTCGGAATTTGACTCATTTTCAAAATAATTTCAAGTTTTAGGAAATCTTTTCATTTTATAAAATAGAGCATAAAATTTAAGAAACAACGTCCAAAACGGTGCTCAAAACGGACTTACGGTTTGAAAGTTGTGAGTTTTCAAAGTTTTGGAATTTTTCAAAAAGTTACAGTGGAACCCGGTTCCTCCCTGGGAGTAACCAGTTCCCACAATTCAAAAATAACACGCCCCTGGAAAAATGTATAGGGAACCCGGTTCCTCCAGGTAGGGAACCGGTTCCCAGAATAAAATTTTGTTTTCTTTGGAAAAATACAACGTGGAACCCGGTTCCTCCCTAGGAGTAACCGGTTCCTGAGTTCAAAAATGCCCATTTTCTCAATTTTACACACTGGAACCCGGGTTCTCCCACTGGGGAACCGGTTCCCACGACCTTCAGAGTCAAAATACCAGTTGACAGCAACAGTTTTCCATAAATCATTTCCTATTTCTTTCCAAAACATTCCCATACATTCCGACACCATAAAATCACTCAATCACATCCATTAACATACAATATAACATGCTTTATTCATTACTATTCAACCCTATATCATACAATCAATGAATTCTATACAATCCGACACAAATAGGGATAACTCTACGGTAACCTAGAATTTCTAAACCGGGATTCCTAACATATTATGATCCATACTATTGAATATCAAAATCGATAATACGCATTAATTAATCGAAATCACCCCTTACCTTGTGGGTTTTTCGACTTCCGACACGAATTGGTTTTCTTCCTTCCTTTTCCTCTTCTCAAATGCACGTACTGTGAGTTTTCCCAAAAATGATTTTTTTTTCTCTTTTCCTTGTTTTATTCCTCTTATTATTCTAACATAATAATAATAAAAAATAATTAATGTGAGTAGAGCCTTTTACTCCTCACACCCTCACTTTACCCTTCACACCACCAATCATTCCACTTCCATTTAATTTAATTAATTTCATTAATTCCAAAATATTAATAATTACATTCCTAATAAAATTAATAATTAAAAATTATAATTATTTAATAATCGAATTAATTGGGGTGTCACAACTCTCCCCTACTCAAAAGAGTTTTCGTCCTCGAAAACATACCTTAGGCGAAAAGTTCGGGATATGAGTCCTTCATCTGACTCTCCAGTTCCCATGTGACATTTCCATCTGCTGGTCCTCCCCAAGCTACTCTCACCAATGCTATCTCTTTACCTCGCAACTGTTTCAACTTCCGATCCTCAATTCTCGCATGTACTGCTTCAACGGTCAAATTCTCTCGTACCTGTATATCATCTACCTGAATCTCATGAGACGGATCAGTAATGTACTTCCTCAGCTGAGATACATGGAAAACATCATGCAAATTTGCAAGTGACGGAGGTAAGGCAATCTGATACGCAACCTTCCCAATTCTCTTGGTAATCTGAAACGGACCAATAAAATGTGGAGTCAACTTCTTTGACTTCAAGGCTCGACCAATACCAGTCATCGGAGTAACCCGCATAAACACATGTTCTCCTTCGCTAAACTCAAGATCTTTCCTCCTCTTATCATGATAACTTTTCTGACGACTCTGAGAAGCTCTCATCTTCTCCTGAATCATTTTAATCTTTTCTGAAGTCTGTTGGACAATTTCCGGTCCAATCACAGCACTCTCTCTAGATTCGTACCAACACAACGATGTTCAACACCTCCTACCATACAATGCTTCAAACGGAGCCATACCAATGCTCGAGTGAAAGCTATTGTTGTAGGTAAACTCAATCAACGGTAGATAACTATCCCAAGCTCCACCTTTTTCCAACACACAAGCTCTTAACAAATCTTCTAACGACTAAATCGTTCTTTCCGTCTGACCATCTGTCTGTGGATGATAAGCAGAACTCAATCGTAACTTAGTACCCAAAGCTTCTTGCAATCCTGCCCAGAACTTAGATGTAAACCTTGGATCTCGATCCGACACAATACTAGAAGGAATACCGTGCAAACTTACGATCTTCTCAACATACAATTCTGCCAACCTCTCCATCGGATAATCCATCCTCATCGGAATAAAGTGAGCAGATTTTTTCAATCGATCAACAATAACCCAAATAGAATCACAATTCTTCGCCGTCCGTGGCAAACCAGACACAAAATCAATAGAGATGCCATCCCATTTCCACTCTGGAACAAACAACGGTTCCATCAATCCCGATGGTTTCTGATGTTCAATCTTTGATTTCTGACAAATCAGACAAGCATAAACAAACTCAGCAATTTCCTTCTTCATTCCAGGCCACCAAGATATCTTTTTCAAGTCATGATACATTTTGGTAGCACCAGGACGAATACTCAATCCACTACGATGCCCTTCTCCAAAAATACTTTTCTGAAGTTCTGCAATATCCAGAACACAAATTCTATCACCAAATCTCATAACACCATTCTCGTCAATTCGGAATTCACCTCCTTGACCTTGGTGGATCAATGTCAATTTATCAACTAAACCAACATCAGATTTCTGTCCATTTCGAACTTCCTCCAGAATACCACTAGTCAGCTTCAACATACCCAACTTCACACTATCAGAAGTAGTCTCACATACCAAACTCAAGTCTCTAAATTGTTCAACTAACTCTAATTCACGAACCATTAACATAGACATATGCAAGGACTTCCTACTCAAAGCATCTACCACAATGTTTGCCTTACCAGGGTGGTAATTCAAACCGAAATCATAATATTTCAGGAACTCTAACCACCTTCTCTGCCTCATGTTTAGCTGTTTCTGATCGAAAAGATACTTCAGACTCTTATGATCGATGGATAGCATAAATCGAGATCCATACAAATAATGCCTCCGTAATTTCAAAACAATACTACAACTGCCAGCTCTAAATCATGAGTCGGATAATTCTTTTCATGAATCTTCAACTGTCTTGAAGCATAAGCCACTACCTGCCTATCTTTCCCCAAAACACCGCCTAAACCCATCAACGACGCATCTTAATACACAAGAAAAGATTCTGCCGGATTCGACAAAATCAGAATCGGAGCACTAATCAACCTCTTCTTCAACTCTTGGAATCCTTTCTCACAATCAGAATCCCAAACAAACGCTTGACCTTTTCTTGTCAACTCAGTCAACGGTAAAGCTAACTTCGAAAATCCTTCAATGAACTTCCTGTAGTAACCTGCAAGACCAAGAAAACTACGGATTTCAGAAGCATTCTTTGGCGCTTCCCACTGAGATACCGCTTCTACCTTCGTAGGATCAACAACAACGCCATTCTTGGAAATTACATGGCCAAGAAAACTCACTTCACTTAACCAGAATTCACACTTGGACAACTTCGCATAAAGCTTCTTCTCGTTCAACAATTCCAATACAATTCTAAGATGTCCTGCATGCTCTTCGTCATTCTTTGAATAGATCAGAATGTCATCAATGAATACCACCACAAACTTATCAAGATACAGATGAAATATCCTCGTTCTAAATGCAATTTTATGAATATCCTCCGTCTTCACACGAATCTGATGATATCCAGATCTTAGATCAATCTTACTGAATGCACAAGCTCCAACCAGTTGATCCACCAAATCATCAATCCTCAGCAATGGATACCAATTCTTGATTGTCACTTTATTCAACTGCCTGTAATCAACACACAGTCTCATCGAACCCTCTTTCTTCTTAACCAACAACACAGGAGCACCCCACGGTGAAACACTAGGACGAATAAACTTCTTCTCAAGTAACTCTTCCAACTGCTTCTTCAATTCAACTAATTCAGATGTTGACATGCGATAAGGCGCCATCGACACCGGACTAGTTCCAGGAATCAAATCTATAGTAAATTCTACCTCTCTCTCAGGTGGCAATTCACTAACGTCTTCCGGAAATACTTCTGGAAATTCATTCACCACTGGCAATCCATCACTCTTTGCCTTTCCCTCTGCTTCTATTGCAGAATACAACATAAACACCACAACACCATCTTTAACAGCTAGGTTCATCTGTTTAACCGACATAGTCAAATCTTCGACACGAACCTCTTCAGGAAAAATAACCGTCTTCGCAAAACAGTTGATATGAACCTGGTTGAATTCCAACCAGTTCATTCCAAGGATGGTATCAAGTTGTTCTAACGGTAGGCACACTAAATCCATACCGAAACCCCTACCAAAAATCACAATAGGACAATCCCTACAAACATATGAAGTAGTCACTGAACCCGACGCAGGAGTGTCAATAACCATACTTCCATCCATATTAGAAATTTCCAAATTCAATCTTTTAGCACAATCCAAAGCAATAAAAGAGTGTGTGGCTCCAGTATCAATAATCGCAATCAAAGGAATGTCATTAATAAAACATGTACCTTTAATTAACCGATCATCTGGCTTAGTATCTGACCCAGACAATGCGAACACTTTACCACCAGCTTGCTCCTTCTTGGGTTTGGTACACTGAGGACGAGTATGACCCTCTTCACCACAGTTGTAACAGGTCACCACTCTCATTCTACAATCATTGGCCACATGGCCGAGTTTCCCGCACTTAAAACACTTCTTATCATTACTTTTGCAATCCACCATACGATGTCCTGTCTCACCACACTTGTAGCACTTAATGGAAGAACCAGAATCTCCAACACTAGACTTCTTCCAACCACCGGATCTCTGATTACTCCTATCATAAGGCTTACCACGATCCATCTGTTGCTTGCCCTTCCTATCAACATACCCTCGAGCATTCGACTTAGTACTAGCAAGATCCTCCTCCAAAATCCTACTATAGTCCACCAAATCAGGAAACCTTCGGATACGCTGATACCTGATACCCTGCTTGATCTCATCACGCAGACCGTTCTCAAACTTGATACATTTGGAAAATTCTCCATCTGCATCGTTAGTGTAATGAGCATAATATTTCGCCAACTCAGTAAACTTCGAAGCATACTCACTGACAGTCTTGTTGCCTTGCTTGAGCTCCAGAAACTCAATCTCCTTCTTACCTTGAATGTCTTCAGGAAAGTAACTCCTCAGAAAAGCCCTCCTGAACACAGCCCAAATCAACGCAATACCATCTTCTTCCATTTCAGTTCTGGTAGCAACCCACCAGTCATCATCTTCCTCTGCTAACATGTGAGTACCGTACCTCACTTTCAGCTCCTCAGCACAGTCAATCACTCTGAAGATCCTCTCGATCTCCTTCAACCATTTTTGAGCACCTTCGGGATCATGTGCACCCTTGAACAATGGAGGATTATTCCTCTAAAAATCCCCAATTGTCTGTCAGCACCAATACCAGCTCCCTGCTAATTCCCTCCGAGCACACCAGCCAGCATTCCCAAAGCTTCAGCGATAGTATCATCGTTTCTTCCGTTACCTCTTCCAGCCATTGTTCTGTAACATTAAAAAACAATCTCATCAGCACACAAGTATCGACAGTGTTATCTTGCACTAGTCGCATACAAAAGGGATAACGACACTAAGACAAGACCGACTATGCTCTGATACCACTATTGTAACACCCCTTCTAAAATACCCAGAATATATTAATTAAATCAATAATTAATGACAGATTTCATCAGAATTAACACGGAACAAGGGACGTCACTCCAGCATAATTTAGATTTTTAATACACAGTTACAACCATACAAATCATTATGCACAACAATGAACAATCAGAGAATTGCAACACTGGAAGACCTCCTAACATGTTACAATTCCATGCAAATACAATGCAGACACAATGCATGTGGTACCAACACGTGACCAAGTCACCCAACACTGATCCATCATCAACCGGATACAGTAATCATCGATTCGTCCATAAACACCCGGACACGAATCCAGCCTAACCACCCATCATCACCCGTACGGTCGGCAATACAAGTCAAATTCCACACAATGGGAATTAACTTCACCAAAAATGCATATGCACGCACATCACCAGCATGCAACATCAAATCAGTCTATGAAATACACCAAATTATCATAACTGAATCAAAACCAAAAACATGATATCTCAACGATCATGCACACAATCATCGATAATATAAACATGTCATTCACACAATACTAATACATCCATCACCACGGTTCATCGCTACATACACACCAATGTACCAATAATCACTTATTTTCGGAATTTGACTCATTTTCAAAATAATTTCAAGTTTTAGGAAATCTTTTCATTTTATAAAATAGAGCATTAAATTTAAGAAACAACGTCCAATATGGCGCTCAAAACGGACTTACGGTTTGAAAGTTATGAATTTTCAAAGTTTTGGAATTTTTCAAAAAGTTACAGTGGAACCCGGTTCCTCCCTGGGAGTAACCGGTTCCCACAATTCAAAAATAACACGCCCCTGGAAAAATGTATGGGGAACCCGGTTCCTCCAGGTAGGGAGCCGGTTCCCAGAAGAAAATTTTGTTTTCTTTGGAAAAATACAACGTGGAACCTGGTTCCTCCCCAGGAGTAACCGGTTCCTGAGTTCAAAAATGCCCATTTTCTCAATTTTACACACTGGAACCCGGGTTCTCCCACTGGGGAACCGGTTCCCACGACCTTCAGAGTCAAAATACCAGTTGACAGCAACAGTTTTCCAGAAATCATTTCCTATTTCTTTCCAAAACGTACCCATACGTTCCGACACCATAAAATCACTCAATCACGTCCATTAACATACAATATAACATGTTTTATTCATTACTATTCAACCCTATATTCATACAATCAATGAATTCTATACAATCCGACACAAATAGGGATAACTCTACGGTAACCTAGAATTTCTAAACCGGGATTCCTAACATACTATGATCCATACTATTGAATATCAAAACCGATAATACGCATTAATTAATCGAAATCACCCCTTACCTTGTGGGTTCTTCGACTTCCGACACGAATTGGTTTTCTTCCTTCCTTTTCCTCTTCTCAAATGCACGTACTGTGAGTTTTTCCAAAAATGATTCTTTTTCCTCTTTTCCTTCTTTCATTCCTCTTATTATTCTAACATAATAAAAAAAAAATAATTAATGTGAGTAGAGCCTTTTACTCCTCACACCCTCACTTTACCCTTCACACCACCAATCATTCCACTTCCATTTAATTTAATTAATTCCATTAATTCCAAAATATTAATAATTACATTCCTAATTAAATTAATAATTAAAAATTATAATTATTTATTACTCGAATTAATTAGGGTGTCACATAACCCCTTCTCTCGTATGATGGAAGGCCCTACCAATCAAGGTTCAGATACCCTCAACCAGAGTCCTCCAGGATGTAGAGCTAGGCGAAGACGAATGGATCCAGACTCGCCTCAATCAGATCAACTTGATCGACGAGAAATGACTCGCATCCATCTGCCATGGACAGATTTACCAGAAGCGAATGATCAGAGCATTCAACAAGAAAGTCAAACACCAAGTCTACAAAGTCGGTGATCTAGTAGTCAAGCGCATCATCCTTCCACAAGGTGACCCTAAGGGCAAATGGACTCCCACTTACGAGGGACCATTTGTAGTCAAAACAGTATTTTCTGGCGGAGCTATGATACTTCGCACCATGGATGAAGAAGACTTCCCACACCCTGTGAACGCGGACATAGTCAAAAAATACTACGCATGAACGAGACCCGCTAGGTCGACTGGCCTAGGCAAAAATAAGGGCATCCTGGCGAACCAAAAGGGTTCGGGCAAAAGTTAAGGATATTTATCAACTTCACCTCGTTACATCAGCCTCCGAGTAGTAACAGTTTATCTCGTATAGACAGAGATATTTATCCCCAGCAGAATGTCTCTCGATGATTATCACCCCCGACAGCAGCAATATCCATACTCAAAACTTGGTCTGATAGTGCATCGGAGGAAACCTACATCTCTCTTTCCCCAATCAGAGGTTCCAATAAACTTCAAATTCATCACCTCAAGTGATACTTCGATCCTCGTCAACCTTTACGCCCCCTTCAGCGTTGCCACGTTACGTCAGTCTCCAAGCGGTATTCGGAGACTCCCCAGCAAGATCTGCACACAAGATCCCCAGCAGAGTACCTCCCAGTTGTTATTCTTTCCAACATTAATATCTAGGCTCAAAACTTGGTCAGATAGTGCATCGGAGGAATCAAAAACATCTTAGGGTCCGCAATAACCCTTTTCCCAAGCAAGCATCAGAAATCCCCAGCAGGACGTTCTCATCTTCTTCAAGATGGATATGTTTTGAAATACCACAACATCTACATTCATACATTATTCATAAAAATCATAACATGTGCACATATCATTCACGAACATTGTCATATGCTTGCATGCATCACAATATGCATAGAACTAACCATATCTTGTCGAGATTTATTTCCCTAACAGGTAAAAGCTATTTTCCGAACGAAAGGTCAAAGATTAATACCCGAAGCAAGACGGGAGAACTATCTGAACAACCACGCAAATCGCTTCCAGGCAACAGGTCAAAGATTAATGCCCGAAACAAGACGGGGAACCCAATCTAAAAGACCATAAAAATTGTCTCCAGGCAACAGACATTGGATCAACACCTGAAGCCAGATGGGGAAGCTATCCACATTCTGCCGATTATCCACCTCGAGAATAGCCAAGACGAAGGTTTATTCTGACTCTCTCTTATTATCAACAGCAACTACAGAGTCTACCGTACGACTCAGTTGCCCCGGATGGCATCTTTAAGCCCGTCTCCGACTACTTGTCGATAGTTCTCCACCTTCAGAATACTGCATATTTGGTTAAAAATCAATACATACCAATAACCTCATTCAAAGACGAGCGTGAAGTCTAACGTACGACTCAACATCAGCCGCCCCCAGATGGCATCTTAAGCCCATCTCCGTGCTTTCTTCTATTTTCAAAAATACCTACAGAGTCTAACGTACGGCTCATTCCCCAGCATCAGTCTCTCCTGATGGCATCTTAAGCCCATCTCCGATGTTTCTCCTATTCAAATGACGTTCGCGAGTCTAGCATACCACTTTCTCTCCAGCTCAGCTTCTCCAAATGGCATCTATAAGCCCATTCTAGCGCATCATCAACCAACACCGAGTGCAAATTTTCAAGTGTACTCGAGTGTTCAATCATCTTCTACTGTCAGGTCACAAAAGGCAAGCATGCCAATCTAACCCTTCTAGTACAAGAATATTGAACATGGGAAACTGTTATACCCCAAAATTTTCCCTCCTACTTCTCAAGACATTTCACATGTTCATGCTCAAGGATTTCACAAGGGGTTAACCACACAAACCCTCTCCTAAGCAATTAACCCAAACTAGGGTTTAGCCATTCTCAAATCAAGGTGGGCCTATAACACTTCAAGTGGTCATCATGCCTCACCATATGCTTCAAAGAATCTCCATGTCAAGTTTCAAGCCTTACAAGTTAAGTTTTATCAGACAATTACTCAGATGGTTGAAAATCAATTATATTGGACAAAAAGTCAACTGTGGTCAACATACAGTCAAACTTCATAATTTTTGGTCAACATCAATATTTTGAAGTGATATTCATCATATGATCAAGGGTTGATCATGATTCATCAAGAAAAGTCAAGAATTGATCAAAAATCAAAGTTTCTAAATTGGGCTTTCTTAGACAAAAGTCAACAAAACTTTGACCAGACATAACTTTCACATACTTTATCAGAAATTTTTCCACCACAGCTCATTTTGAAGAGAATTCAATTCTCTACAACTTCATGTCTCACAAGCTTGGGCAGAAAATGCTTCATTTGGAAGTTATGGATCAAAACATTACAGGTCATTTTAAAAGTCAACAAAAAGTTAACTTTTTGTAAGGAAGTGTTCATGAGAATGGAAACTTCAATGAATATGAAACAAAAAGGGTTGTTTAGAAGACATCTTGATCTTTCTAAAAAGTCCAATAACACCCAAAAATGTTAAAAATTGAGCAAGATACACCTTGTCCAAGTTGAGCATTTTTGAGGAGGTGCACAAAGAGAAATACTTGAGAAAACCAAAATGTTTTCAAATGGGCCTAACTTTTCTTAATTCAAACATGTTCCTTAGCTGAATTAGAACCTCCAAGCCCAAGGCCACGAATTTATCTTTAATTTTTTTTATTTTGGATTTTTAATCATTTAAAACCAATTTAATTAAAATAAAAGATAGAAAATCAAAAATTAATTGCAAGAAGGATTTTCTCTCATCCTTGAGGTCCAAGCAAGCCATTTAATCTGATTATTTCGAAATAATCATGATTGGTAATGAGATTTGATTGAAATTGGCTCAAAAAGGAAATATTTGGTTTGATTCCTAATCAAATAATTTCTCATTGATTGGCTTGATTTTTTACCACAATTCTTGACCTAATTCCTTACAATATAAATACATGATGATACTACATGCACAGGGGACGAATTCCTGGCCTCAAGAACCCTATTCCAAGCTTCAAAAAACTGTGTGTTCCAAGAAACTAGCAGCCAGGTTTTTGGATCGATTCAAGTCAAACAAAGTGTTCCAACACATTCCTTGATACTCTCTGAAGCTTATCCAATCATTACCAATCATCAACACGCCCAGAATCACGATATCAAACTCACGGTTTTCACACTTTTCTCTTAAAATCGATTTTTGTTTTTCATGCATATTTAACATGTTTTGATTGTTTGTTTGTGTTTAGAATGAAGTTTCGAAGCTATCTGGATTGGTTAATTGAAGTTTAGATGCAGGAAACGTGATACGCCATTGTTAGGTTTTCTGAGCTTCAAATTGGGATCCTTCGAATTAGCCAAAATTGGACCAAATCATGGGCACCATCGTGTTTAGGAGACCAAACCGAGTCGATTCATGCCTTCCTAACATATTTATATCGCATATTTTTTAGGTTTGTAATTTGCAGGTGTTATAGCTACGGACAAACCGTTGGTAAAGGCTTTAGCTACGAACAAAAACCATAGCTAAAGGTTTAAAAATTAAAACGGGGACGATGAAGATCTTGGAGCGTGTTTGGCATTCAGGAATCAATTTCCTTTATTTTGGTTTTATTCTATTCCACTAACACAATCTGCAGCTTGGCTCAGTGGTAAGGCAGCGCGCGTGTGGGAAGGAGGTCCCTGGTTCGAACCTTGGCTGCCACAAATATTTTTTAACACTTGCAAAACTAAAACTTTTTCTTATTTTTTTCACATTATTTTCCTTTCAATTTAATTTCTCTTCAAATAATTTTCTAACACATCAAAAAATCACAAAAAATATTTTCTTTTTGCATTTAGGTCAGAAAAATACTTATTTAATTTTTGACATGAAAAAATTATATTTTGCATGCATATTTTAATTAATTGTTAATTAATCAGAAAATTGACTTTTAATTATTTTTTCCTTACTAAAATCAATCCAAAAAATTCCCAAAAATTATTTTCCCATCTAATGAGGTTTACTAACCCTAAAAACTTTTTCCTAGCTCAAACATCTTTTTCACTAACATATTTTCTATTATTTGCGATTCATTTCCTTTTTCCGATTATTATGTATCTGCTTCCAGGTTGTAATAGTTTAGTTTAATTTTCTCGCATTTCTGTTTCAATATTATGTAACTGCTCATGGAATGTAATAGCTTAATTATGATTTACTTTCCGCACTCCTATATTATGTAACTGCCCCAAAGCTATGTAATAGCGTAGGATTTACATTCCGCACTTTACTTTCCGCAATTTACTTTCCGCACCCATATAAACTGCTAGTAACTAGGCGTGTATGGCAAGATAAAAATGAACGTGGATCACTTCTAATTTCAAGACAACTTATCTAAATTCAACACACTCTCTTCACACATGCACCCCCTAGAGTATTCTCTCTCGTTGCCTTTCGAATAAATGGTCAAGTCCCTCGAACGTAGAGATATCCTAGCACCATTTCCTACAAACATATCATCATAGTCCCTTCGATACAAAGATCATAGTCCCTCGATGTTGCCTACGAATACATGATCTAGTCCCTCGATTGTTGCCTATGAAAAAGTGATGATCGTCCCTTCAAATGTGCTAGGATACTCCTACAAGTTACCTTCTATGACCATCCGATGTCCCTTTCGAATGTCCCTTTACATCCAACAAATGGGGTTACCTACCAACTAATGGTATGGATAACGTTATTCTAAAGGAAAGTAAAATAAACGACCGTTCGAGTAAGTAAAATTGCGGAAAGTAAAGTGCGGAAAGTAAATCCTACGCTATTACATGGCTTTGGGGCAGTTACATAATATAGGAGTGTGGAAAGTAAATCCTAATTAAGCTATTACATCCCATGAGCAGTTACATAATATTGGAAAAAATGGGGGAAAATAAATAACTGAAGAGAAAACTAATCCTAATATTTTTGATTTTCTTTGCAATTGTGGAGAATAATCCTAAGTCTAATTGATTTTAATTAAGTTTAGAGAAAATATTAGTTAATTCACCCTAAATTAATTAATTAAAATGAGAGAAAAAATTAATGAAAGTTATCTAATTAATCCTAATTGTTTTACCTAATTTACTAATTTTAATTAATTATGAAATTAGCAAAAATAATAAAAATATGGAAAAGATAAAAATGCAGAAGTGCTTCTGGAACAAAACCATCCCAGAAGCTGGAGCTTCTGGGAAATCCCTTGCTGGAGGCACCAAGAAGTTGGAACTTCTGGGGTTTCTGCGCTGGAGGTGCCCATAAATTGGAATTTCTAGGGCTTTCTTCTGGAGATGGATCCAGAAGCTGCAGCTTCTGGGCGTGGCGCCTGATGATGGGATCCAGAAGCTGGAGCTTTTGGACGTGTTTCTGCCTCTGGGGGGGTCCAGAAGTAGGCACTTCTGGAGGTTTTGGCCTCTGGAACGTGAAACATAAAAACGTTAAGAATTCTAGGAAAAGGCAAGGTTCGAACCCGTGCCTTCTAAGAGGAATGTGCGCTGCCTCTGCCATCTGAGCCAACATGTTCTGGTGTTAGACATATGAAATAGAATGAATACAAAGGAAATTGATTTCTGGGAATCAATTAATCAGAAAACGCGTGCAAGGGGTCTTCTTCCTCATTTGAATTTCAGACCTATAGCCACGGTTTTTTACCTACATAATTCTTCTGTAGCTAAATCCCTGCAAGTTTCAAAAATTCAATACAAGCAATATAAATTTAAAGTAAGACCATGGTTCGATCCGGTTTGACTTCCTAAACATGAATATGCCCCTAGTTTTGGCCAATTTTTCCTAAATCAGAAATCCCTAATCTAAGGTTTAAAACCCTAGCCATGGTGAATTCTTATATCCGGGCTGAAACATAAATCGAACTATGCAGAAAGCTTAGAAACTTCATCACAAACACAAAAACACAGTTAAATTCAATTGATTATGCATAAAAGTATGAAAACGATTTTGAGTTCAAAGTGTGCAAACCGTGACTTGGATGTTGTGATTCTGCATGTTCTTCTTGCTTGTGAATATCTAGATCGACTCAGGGGACCTCCAGCAATCGATTGCAATGCTTGGAATGGATTGAATTGAAGCAAAACTGTGGCTGCTAGGTTGCTTGAATGCCACGGTTTTTTGAAGCTTACCAGGGTTCTTTTAGGTCAGAATTTTCGTCCTTGTGCATGTGGAATCATCATGTATTTATATTGTAATGAATTAGGTCAAGTATTGTAAGAAAATATCATGCCAATCAAATAAAAATTATTTCATTTAGAATAAAACCAAATATTTCCTTTTTGAGCCAATTTCAATCAAATCAAATTCCCAATCTTAATTATTTCGAAATAATCAGATTAAATGGCTTGCTTGGACCTCAAGGATGAGAGAAAATCCATCTTGCACTTAATTTTTGATTTTATACCTTTTATTTTAATTAAATTGGTTTTAAATGATTAAAAATCCAAAATAAATAAAAAATAAAAGATAAAAACGTGGCCTTGGGCTTGGAGGTTCCAATTCAAATATGGAACATTTGGAAATTTTTTGATTTTCTCAAGTATTTCTCTTTGTGCACCTCCTCAAAAATGCTCAACTTGCACAATGTGTATCTTGCTCAATTTTTAACATTTTTGGGTGTTCTTGGACTTTTTAGATAGCTCAAGATGTCTTATAAACAGCCCTTTTGGTTTCATCTTCATTGAAGTTTCTATGCTCATGAACAGTTCTTTTCAAAAAGTTGACTTTTTGTTGACTTTTAAAAAGACCTGTAATGTTTAGATCCATAACTTCCAAATGAAGCATTTTCTGCCCAAGCTTGTTAGACGTGAAGTTCTAGAGAATTGAATTCTCTTCAAAATGAGCTATGGTGGAAAAAAATTTGATAAAGTATGTGAAAGTTATGCCTGGTCAAAGTTCTGTTGACTTTTGTCTAAGAAAGCCTAATTTAGAAACTTTGACTTTTGATCAAATCTTGACTTTTCTTGAGGAATCATGATCAATCCTTGATAAAATGATGAATATTACTTCAAAATATTGGTGTTGACCCAAAAATATGAAGTTTGACTGTATGTTGACCACAGTTGACTTTTTATCCAATACAGCTGATTGTCAACCATCTGAGCAATTGATTGAGCAAACTTGACTTGTAAGGCTTGAAATTTGACATGGGGATTCATTGAAGCATATGATGAGGCATGATGACCACTTGTTGTGTTGGATGTCCATCTTGACTTGAGAATGGCAAAACCCTAGCTTGGGTTGATTGCTTAGGAGAGGGTTTGTCTGGTCAACCCTTATGAAATCCTTGAATATGGATATGTGAAATGTCTTGAGAAGTGGGAGGGAAAATTTTGGGGTATAACACTCGCAATCATGTGCCTACCTTACTTGGAGACATCCTTCATTCTCTCCACACTCGTACCATCAAAAGACAAGGAACTCTCCTGTGTTGCATACCGTTACTTTCCAGGTGGTTTATTTCGCACCTTCCTCAATCAGTATTGAAGAATGAGCAAAGGTTGAAGTGGTCTCAAAGACTAATGTCACTCTCTCATTCAGATATTTATTGGTGCCTTTTCTCTCAAAAGGACTTCGCTTTCATTGAGCGTTGTGGAGAATTCCTTAATGTACCACTCCTTGGCATAAGGGGAGGTATCGCTTACAACCCTTCTCTAGCTCTACGACAGTTTGGTTATGCTCGAAGAGATGGTCCTCATGATATTCTTCTCAAAGACATTGTGTTCGACTACAACAACGATCTCCAGAACTACCATCAAAGATTTGTGCACGCTTGGGGCATGGTAAAGAAGACTGATACCAAGACCTTGGGGCACAGAAATTCCATTCCTTGGGAACCTTACCTCAAATGGGTGCGAGCTCGAGCTCAAAACCTCATGATGCCATTTGCAGCTGTTCTACCAGTGATTATGGAACCTATTGCAATAGGTGACGAACCCTATACCATTTTCCATCCTGACATGCCTACTAATTTCAAAGACCTGAAGAGATCCTGGATTCAGCTTAAAGAAGAAAGGGATACATTTTAAGCTCAGTGTTATGCAAGCGAGAAGAAGGTACTAGAGTTGACAAAGCTACTTCACGAGGAGCGAAACATCAACACCTACTTCAACACCAAGAGGAAGCGCCCATGGGAGACTTAGAGCTCTAGGGATTTGTTCTTTTATTTTTTCTAAAACTATCTTGTATACTTAAAAAGAGAAACTAATAAAAGTTTTTTCATGCTTGTTTAACAAATTTAAATTCCTAAGGTCCTTGAAAACATTGCATTGCATTGCATAAGCATCGAATATCATGGCATAACATTTCATAATAGGTACATTGAAGACAAGTTTTCTTATTCTCTCGCTGTTTATTTCAGCAGAAAATGGCTCTTGAACAGACTGTCAAAGATCTCCAGGCTCAGAATGCTCAATTCCTGGAGATGTTCACCAGCTTGGTCCAAGGCCAGAAGGACCTGAAGAAGCTCATCACCAGAAAGAAGAAGACCATCGGTATTCTCAATATGGGAAGGAATCACAAGGGTGCACCTAAGGTGGTCAGCTGCCTAGAAATCTCAAACAAGAGTGGTGAAACCGAGGGAAGCATCAAGAACAACTAAGGAAGCCGTCAAGGGTCTGAAAACAGAGAAGAAGACTAGCTGAGTGAGAAGTATCCTCTTGATGATGACAGATACAAGCAACTTGAAGACCGTCTGAATGCTGTGGAAAATCTGAAAATGTCCGGGCTGAATTTTGATGATATGAGTCTTGTCCCTGGCGTGGTAATTCCCCGCAAGTTCAAAGTTCCTACTTTTTCCAAGTATGATGGCATCTCTTGTCCAAAGCTACGTCTGAAGTCTTATGTTCAGAAGATCCATCCTCATACTGAAGACAGGAAACTATGGATCCATTTCTTCCAAGAGAGTTTATCCAGAACTCAGTTGGAGTGGTATTATCAGCTAGAGAGTACCCACATTCATACCTGGAATGACTTAGCAGATGCTTTCTACAAGTAGTACTAGTACAATGCTGAATTAGCACTCACCCGCATGCAACTACAGAGCATGTCTATGGGTCATGACGAGAAGTTCAAAGAATATGCTCAGAAATGGAGAGATCTAGCAGGCAGAGTTCAACCTCCCTTGTCCAATAGGGAGTTGGTCGATATGTTTATGGGAACACTAACAGGCCCATTCTTCAATCATCTGATTGGAAACTCTTCAGCCGGATTCACTGAGTTGATACTGACAGGAGAACATATTGAAGCAGGAATCAAAAGCGGGAAGATTCAGGTAGAGTCATCTTCAAATGCTACGAAGAGATCTTTTGGTAAGAAAGAAGCCAATGCTGTGTATGGTCAGAAAATCTGTGACAAAGTTGATCGCACTCAATCCGTGGGGGCAGTTGTGATCTCCAATCCTACACTAGCGCAACCTCAGCGAGACAACGCGCGTAACCAGAATGCACCACGAAGATAGTTTACGAAGATCAACATGCCATTGTCGCAAGCATTACAACACATGTTGAAAGCAGAGCTGATCACTTTGAGGGATCCTCCTCAGCACGTCAACACTTCCTCTCCAAAGTAAAATCCTAATGCAAAGTGCGCATACCATTCCAACAGCCCAGGGCACGATACCAACAACTATTGGACTCTGAAGAACAAGATTCAAGACATGATTGAAGCCAAGGAAATTGAATTTGACCCTCCTGTCGAAACTTCGAATGTGATCAACGCACCAATTCCTAACCACAGTAAAAGTTCCAATGCTATTGACGAAGACTCTTATGTTTATGATGTGAACAATCTGACTATTCTCTCCACACATGCACCCCTTAGAGTATTTTCTCTCGTTGCCTTTCGAATAAATGGTCAAGTCCCTCGAACGTAGAGGTATCCTAGCACCATTGCCTACAAACATATCATCATAGTCCCTTCGATACAAAGATCATAGTCCCTCGATGTTGCCTACGAATACATGATCTAGTCCCTCGATTGTTGCCTACGAAAAGTGATGATCGTCCCTTCGAATGTTCTAGGATACTCCTACAAGTTGCCTTCTATGACCATCCGATGTCCCTTTTGAATGTCCCTTTACATCCAACGAATAGGGTTACCTACCAATTAATGGTATGGATAGAGCTATTCTAAAGGAAAGTAAAATAACATGGAAACGACCGTTCTGAGTAGGTAATAAGACTTTTAGTTGCCCGCTCCATCAAAATATCTCACACATTTACAAAGTTAAAACACTGTTTTTTCAAAACGAAACATTTCCGAACACTACGTATACATTCCAGCGTGAATCATTATGAAGTCAAAGCGAAATGCCTTTTTCTAAAATTTTTCAAACACACACAAAAAGCAAATTTTTAAGATGAGTTAAAGCAACTAAGAGCCCGTAGATAACTACGGATGAAAAGGGTGCTAATACCTTCCCTTTTCATAACCTTCTCCCTTACTCAGAATCTAACGAAGGTCTTTTCCTGTTCTGTTCACCTTCCCTTAATTGGATAAAAGAAAAGTCGGTGGCGACTCTTGCTATCTGCAACATTTTCGATCAAACACAAAACAATCCAAAGTCAGTTCTCCCACCGTATTACAGAACTGGGGACACCCTAAAGAGAGAATACCTTAGGTATTTTAGATCATATTTACTGCTTTCTGTTTGAATTGTATGTTTTATCTTAAGGGTTGCTTGGGTATTATACTTGTGGGGGATCCTACACCCGGATCCAGGTTTCCTTAGGCGTATACCGAAACGGTCAACTTGATGGCTACGTTAGTGCGATACTTTGGATATCCCGATGCTCCTCATGTCTAGTTGAGGAAAGTATTTGGCGTTTGCGTGGTGTCACCAGCATTAACTCAACTTCTAGAACCCTAATTGACCCATCTTAGCCAATAGAAGGTAGTCAGATGGTCGACTTTGGTGTAGACTAAGGTTGGTTGATACTCGATGCTACGCTCATTAAGATTCTACTTTCGGGATGTTTCGATCGACCACTTGGTAGTCGTATTGAAATAAAGCCTACGAGAAAGATCAATGATATGATATTCCTAGAACCCGGTTACTATTATAGGACAGGATAAACCCACTCAAACTTTGGTAGGGTAGACACCTATACCTCATGCAAGCCTTAAACCTAGGGCTATTGTGTGATTTGTTTGTGCTTGATATCTGTTTAAACATGGCATCATGACATCATAACATTGCATATTATTTCTGACCATTTCAAGGACCTAGGAATTTATTTTTGCTCTGTTTGGTAGGAAGTATGGCTTCTAGGAAGACTATCTGAATCAACTTCATGGGTATACCTACCTTCTCAACTCAAAGAATTGGTTTCAGAAATTCCTGATCATGCTCAGTTTGTCAAAAGACATGGTTATCTGCTTGACTTGGTTACATCCGGTTTTGAAGAAGATATGATGCACGTCTTTTTCCAGTTCTTCGATCCGAAACACCATTGCTTTACATTCCCAGATTATCAGTTGGTTCCTACCTTAGAAGATTTCTCTAAGCTACTTGGGATACCTATCCTCGACCAGACACCATTCACCGGTTTAGAAAAAGCTCTGAAGTACGAAGACGTCGCATCAGCGTTACATCTAAAGCAATTAGACATTGAAGCCAATTGGGAAACAAGAAGCGGAGTTAAGGGTTTACTTGCTAAGTTTTTGATAAAGAAAGCTCGAGAATTCCTCAAAGCTATGAGTTTCCATGCATTCGAAGACATTGTGGCCTTGCTAATCTATGGCCTGGTGCTATTTCCTAATCCAGATCAGTTCATAGACGTGAACGCCATCAACATATTCCTCACTCGTAATCCTGTGCCTACTTTACTTGGAGGCATCCTGCATTCTCTCCACACTCGTACTATCAAACGACAAGGAACTCTCATGTGTTGCATACCGTTACTTTCTAGTTGGTTTATTTCACACCTTCCTCAATCTGTAATGAAGAACGAGCAAAGGTTGAAGTGGTCTCAAAGGTTGATGTCCCTCTCTCATTCAGATATCCGTTGGTGTCTCTTTTCTCAAAAGGATTTCACATTCATTGAGCGTTGTGGGGAATTCCCTAACGTATCACTCCTTGGCATAAGGTGTAACGCCCGTTTTATTTAATATTATATTATATTAATATTTTTGAATTACCGTTTGACGATTGTTTTGGCGACGAAAATAATTATATTAATTGATATATCTATTAAATATATTTGGCGACGTTCCGTTCGGTTCGGTAAAATATTATACGGACCGATATTTAATTCCCCGGAATTATTTTAATTAATTGAATTAATGATATAATTAGATGTTATTAGTGTTTTAAGAATAGATAGGGGTGTGGGGAGCAATGTGATAGCATTGGGTTTCTCACCCTTGGCTAGTAAGACAACCATCCTATAAAAACACTTTCTTCATTTTTTTTCCAACATAACACCAAAAATACAAAATATAGAAGCTTAGGAGAAAAGTTAGGGTTTTGGAAGAAGAAGAAGAAGAAGAGCAAGAATAGAGCTTGAGGCTTGGGTTGTGGGATCATCAAGAGTCATCCAAACTTGCAAGGTAAGGGGTTTGATTTCCATCTCATATAGTTAGGGTTTGGTGGTTATAGTTTGGATTGGGGAAAATTTGATAGTTGATTTATAGGGTTTTGGTTGGTTGATTGGTGAAATAGTTTAGAAAAGTTGAATTAGGAGTAGGGATTATAGGTGTGTTGTTGCTAGTATTGTAGTATATCAAGATATAG
The DNA here is from genome assembly GCA_021764765.1 of Vicia sativa. Taxonomy (NCBI): domain Eukaryota; kingdom Viridiplantae; phylum Streptophyta; class Magnoliopsida; order Fabales; family Fabaceae; genus Vicia; species Vicia sativa. The sequence goes on along the minus strand of CM038793.1, from coordinate 131,068,886 downwards.
AATGAAAATGGAAAAGAAAAACTATGACAGTAAAATATAAAAACCAGAAAGAAGAAACTGTGAAACAAAATGCAAGGAAGAAGAAGAAGTGGGGTCGGGGAAAGACGAAGGGGGAGGCGCCCACCTCCATGTGTGGGGCGACCGTCCCCCAATGTGAGGCACCCGCCTCCTCCCCATGAACAAGCAAGGGACGTACGTCCTTGGGTGGCTGGGTGGAATGGAAAAATTTCCGTTTTTGTTTTTCTGTTAACTGGTTTTCTGTCAAATGAGTTTTCTGCATAATTTTTTCAAGAAAGCTTCTGTTTGTTTCAAATATCCCAATTCCACCTAGTAACACTTTATATCAATAAAATATAATTAGGACATAAGTTAGCCGATTAAATTTAGAACTCGATTATGTTCCGAATTCAACGAAAATTGACGTGCTAGCTAAGTTCGACGTGTAGAACGTAGTGGTGAGGTTAGTTTTTCGAAATTACGAGTTTTTATGAAACGACCCGAAATAGGCCAAATTACGGTTAAATTGAACCGAATTGTGTTTTAGTCAATTTAAGACATATATAGACAATCCGATTTCGATGTTAATGTTTATGATTAATGTCGGTTATTAAGAATGGTTTTCGCGACGATTATTGGTGTTTTGACTATTTTTCCGTTTTTGGAATTTGGTGAATTAATTGATAATGATGTGGTGTGATTAAACATAAGGTTTGTGATGGTGTATGTATTAATGAATACTTGTTGATTATGTGATGCGATGATATGTTTATTTGACGTGAATAAATATGGCGATGTAGACTTTATGTCAATTTTGATGAGCGATGATGATGTGTCATTGTGTGGTCTTTATTATTGAGTCACATACATTGTATTGGCGACGAGGGCTTTTATGCCAAGCGGAGATGGGCTTCATGCCAAATGTTCCTAATTATGGACAAAGCGACGGGTACCACATGCATAACATAGTCGTGTCTCATGGATTCGGTTGTGTTTATGTTTGAGTTGTTTGGCATTGGGTTTTAATTGATGAATGATGATTGAATTGCGATGGTATATGATGCTTTGTGTTGATGCGAGTATAATGATTATGTGATGAAGTTAAAGTGTTAATTTATACACTAAATGCTAATTTAAAGTATGTAAGCTTTTGATACATGTTGACATACTTTATTTAACTTATATCATTTATAATTCCAAAACTATGTATGTATCCTATCATGCTTTTAATTATATGTTTTGGAGTATCCCACCCTTTACTTGTTTCGCCGTTGCCTATATATTGGTAACGTGCAGGTGATCCCCGAGGATGAGGAGGATTAGCTCGAGTCTCTTTATTTTGTGTCGCTCTGCTCTGGTCGTAGTAACACTCGGGATTTGGGCGACGTTATTATTTTGATAGGATAGTTTATGTATATTATCTTATGATATTATAACTTATGTATTGATGATAACATGATGTTATGTATATTTTGTGAACACATCCGCTGTGTTGTGAATAGTCATATGTGTATATGATGAATTATGTATGAATCGGTATATCCGACTTTTGATGTTTATGATGTGCATTATAATGCGACTTGATGAAAATGTGAATATGTGATGCCTCAATTTTGTTAGATGAAATTTTGAAACTCTGATTTTATTATTAATTACGAGGGGTAGAATTGGGGTGTTACATAAGAGGAGGTATCACTTACAACCCTTCTCTAGCTCTACGTCAGTTTGGTCATGCTCAAAGAGATGGTCCTCATGATATGCTTCTCCAAGACATTGTGTTCGACTACAACCACGATCTTTAGAACTACTGTCGAAGATTCGTACACGCTTGGGGCATGGTAAAGAAGACGGATACCAAGACTTTGGGACACAAAAAATCCATTCCTTGGGAACCTTACCTCAAATGGGTGCGAGCTCGAGCTTAAAACCTCATGATGCCATTTACACCCGTGTTACCAGTGATTATGGAACCTGTTGCTATAGGTGACGAACCCTATACCGTTCTCCATCCCGACATGCCTACTGATTTTGAAGACTTGAAGAGATCCTGGATTCAACTTAAAGAAGAAAGGGATACATTCGAAGTTCAATGCTATGCAAGCGAGAAGAAGGTACTAGAGTTGACCAAGCTACTTCACGAGGAGCAAAACATCAACGCCTACTTCAACACCAAGAGGAAGCGCCCATGGGAGACTTAGAGCATTAGGAATTTGTTTTTTGTTATTATCTTATGTACTTGAGAAAAGAAAAAGAAAAACTAATAAAAGTTTGTTCGTACTTGTTTAACAAATTTAAATTCCTAAGGTCCTTGAAAACATTGCATTGCATAAACATCGCATATCATGGCATGACATTTCATAACAGGTACATTGAAGATCGGTTTTTCTTATTTTCTCGCTATTTATTTTAGCAGAAATGGCTCTTGAGCAGACTGTCAAAGATCTCCAGGCTCAGAATGCTCAGTTCCAGGAAATGTTCACCAGCTTGGTCCAAGGCCAGAAAAGACTTGAAGAAGCTCATCACCAGAAAAAAGAAGGTCATCGGTGTCCTCAACATGGGAAGACGTCATAAGGGTGGACCTAAGGTGGTCAGTTAGATAGAAGTCTCAGACAGGAGCGGTGAAACGGATGGAAGTATCAAGAACAACGAAGGAAGCCATCATGGGTCTGAAAACAAAGAAGAAGACTACCTGAATGAGCAGTATTCTCTTGAGGATGACAAATACAAACAATTTGAAGACTGTCTGAATGTTGTGGAAAATCTGAAGATGTCCGGGTTGAATTTTGATGATCTGAGTCTAGTTCCTAGTATGGTAATTCCCCGCAAGTTCAAGGTTCCTACCTTTGCCAAGTATGATGGCATCTCTTGTCCGAAGCTGCATTTGAAGTCCTATGTTTAGAAGATCCATCCTCACACTGATGACAGGAAACTGTGGATCCATTACTTACAAGAGATTTTATCCGGAGCTTAGTTAGAGTTGTATTATCAGCTAGAGAGTGCCTACATCCATACATGGAATGACTTAGCAGATGCTTTCTACAAGCAGTACCAGTACAATGTTGAACTAACACCCACTCGCATGCAACTACAGAGCATGACTATGGGTCGTGATGAGAAATTCAAAGAGTATGCTCATAAATGGAGAGATCTAGCAGGTAGAGTTCAACCACCCTTGTCCAATAGGGAGTTGGTTGATATGTTTATGGGAACACTGACAGGCCCGTTCTTCAATCATCTGATTGGAAACTCTTCAACTGGGTTCACCGAGCTGATATTGATAGGAGAATGCATTGAAGCTGGAATCAAGAGTGGAAAGATTCAGGAATAGTCATCCTCAAATGATGCGAAGAGATCTTTTGGTGGTAAGAAAGAAGCAAATGATGTATATGGTCAGAAAAGCCGTGTTAAAACTGATCGTACTCAATCTGTGGGGGCAGTTGTGATCTCCAATCCTATACCAGTGTAACCTCAACGAGACAACGCGCGTAACCAGAATGCGCCACGAAGACAGTTTACAAAGATCAACATGCCATTGTCGCAAGCATTGCAACACATGTTGAAGGCATAGCTGATTACCTTGAGGGATCCTCCTCAACGCATCAACACTTCCTCTCCAAAATACAATCCTAATGCCAAGTGTGCATACCACTCCAACAGCCCAGGGCACGACACCGATGACTATTGGGCTTTGAAGAACAAGATTCAAGACATGATTGAAGCCAAAGAAATTGAGTTTGATCCTCCTGCTGAAACTCCGAACGTGATCAATGCGCCAATGCCTAACCACGGAAAAAGTTCCAATGCTATAGACAAGAACTCTTATGTTTATGACGTGAACAACTTGACTATTCCTCTGATGATTGTTAAGAAGAATTTGCTGCAAGCCGGTGTCTTTCCAGGATGCCTGGAGAATTGTCGTTGGTGCCCATCTGCACCTGACGGATATGCTTGGTTGAGAAGGCATAGTCAATGCATGATGGACAATTGAGAAGTGTTATTCCTAAAACCTTCACCTGTGGAGATTCTGTGTGAAGACATGTCTAAGAATCGGAAGATCGAAGATACAGACGAAGCTCTGCCAGAGGTTTGGGATACCTTGGGGCAGCCAAGTGGAACGTTCGATTTCATGGTAAAGTATATTGTTCCTGAAAGCTACAAGATTCCTATCGAAGATGTCAAGGCAACTGGATGGGGAGACGATTTCCCAGAAGACTATACTGATGTAAACACAATAAGGATCTCCTCTGCCGATCATACACCTAGAGTGGCACCTCTCGTTATTACTCCTCCCAGACCAGTTCTATACTCCTTTGACAAAGCTATACCGTGGAACTATGGAGCTGAAGTTTACTATCATGGCGTCAAGCAAGACCTGATAACCGTCGAAGACATTACAGTTGAAGCTACCATTCCTGACATCAACAACATTACCGGATCAAGAAAGGTAACTAGAATCGGAAGAGTATTTTCTCAGAGATATCTCCACCAAAAGACACTGCGACTCCAGCTCGCATTCCAGCTATCGAACCAATTTCCGAAGCGTGAGGGAAAGAACCAGTAACTCATCCCGTCGATGTATACCAAAGGAAGTTGCTGAAGATACCTCCAAGCAAGAAATGGAGGAAATTCTGAAGATAATTAAGAAGAGTGATTACAATGTTGTGGAACAGTTGGGACAAACTCCTTCCAAGATATCCATGTTGGCTCTGCTATTGTGCTCTGAGGCTCATGCTAAAGCCTTAGTGAAGTTTCTGAAAAATGCTCACATACCGCAAGACACTACTACTGATCAATTTGAAGTTTGTATTTCTAGCCTGGCTGTCAACAACGGTTTAGGCTTCTCCGATTCTGATTTGACTCCAGCCGGAAGGAAACACAACAAAGCTTTGCACATCTCCGTTGAATGCAAGGGTATTACATTGTCTCATGTTTTGGTAGATACCAGTTCTGCTCTAAATATCCTACCAAAGAGTGCTTTCGACCAACTTGATGTTGAAGGATTGGTCTTGAAGCCCAACGACATGATTGTAAGAGCTTTTGATGGTTCTAAACGGACAGTACGTGGAGAGCTCATTCTACCAGTTAAAGTCGGTTCCCAGACTTTCGACTCCACTTTCTTTGTCATGGACATCCGTCCAGCTTACTCTTGCCTACTTGGACGCCCTTGGATACATGGGGCAGGCGTTGTTACCTCTACCTTGCATCAGAAGCTAAGGTACCCAGTGAAGGGGAAGATTGTTACAGTATGCGGTGAGGAGGAATATATGGTGAGTCATCTGCAGTGATTCTCATACCTCGAAATGGAAGGTGAATTCTTCGAAACTCCCTGTCAAGCTTTCGAAACAGTTCCAAGAGTCATGCCTGTTGACTCTCCAGTCGCAACTGAAGTTACACAAGTTCCGCCTAGGATGGCCTCGCTGAAAGATGCGCAAGTTGTAGTTAAAGAAGGAGGTTGTACTATTTGCAGTCAGCTTCCTGATGTTCCTTTCAAATTCGACAAGACTGGTTTAGGCTTCACCACCAAAGGACAGAAGATGATACGCTGCGAACGTGCCGACAAACTTCCCTTCCACATCAGCAAGAATGGAGTCCATGCTATAGAGGACAACGACAACAACTTCGACATCAGTGATTGGATCTGCCCAACTCCCGACAACGAACTCAACAATTGGAAGACCGAAGACGTCATACCAATCTCCTTTAGACGGGAGTAATTGCTTTTGTTTTCTATTATGCTTTTCATTCTTTATTTACATTCAGACAATAAAACTTTAAAGCCTAATTCCTTTCTCGGGGCATCACGGCTCGTTTGTGAGGGTTATTAATTGTCATTTGCATATTTCCATTCAATAAAATCATTGGACTTTTGCATTTAAGTATTGTTTTCGTTCTTTTCTTTTACTTTACTACCCCTTCAAAAGCTATGTGTTCTTACATGCACCCACGTGATACACTGCAGATTCACTCCGAATCTCGTTGATAACAGCTTTGCTGTTGCTAAATATGACTTTGATAATCCGATCTACCAAGCCGAAGACGAAGGTGAGGAAGATTGTGAAGTGCTAGGAGAACTTGTTTGATTGATAGAGGAAGAAGAACAGGTTATACAGCCCCACGAAGAGCCAGTCGAGGTTGTGAATCTAGGTACTGACGAAGATAGAAAAGAAATCAAGATAGGAGCAGGTCTTGAGAGTAGTATCAAAGAAATATTGGTCCAGATGCTACGAGACTATATCGAGGTTTTTGCTTGGTCATACGAAGACATGCCAGGTCTAGACATAGACATTGTGGTGCACTGATTACCGACAAAAGAAGGGTTTCTCCCAGTAAAGTAGAAGTTTCGTCGCATGCGTCCTGAGATGTCAGAGAAAATCAAAGCGAAAGTCATGAAGTAGTTCAATGCCGGTTTCTTAGCTGTTACTTCTTATCCGTAGTGGGTTGCAATGTGGTACCTGTACCTAAGAAAGATGGCAAAGTACGAATGTGTGTGGATTACAGAGATTTGAATAGAGCGAGTCCGAAAGACGATTTCCCACTGCCTCATATTGATGTTCTAGTCGACAACACCGCTCAACATAAGGTTTTCTCCTTCATGGATGGTTTCTCCGGTTACAATCAGATCAAAATGTCTCCTGAAGACATGGAGAAGACTACTTTCGTTACACAGTGGGGCACATTCTGCTACAAGGTCATGTCGTTCGGCCTGAAGAATGCTGGTGCCACTTATCAACGTGCCATGGTGGCATTATTTCATGACATGATTCATCACGAGATAGAGGTCTACAACGACGACATGATAGCTCGATCATAGACTGAAGAAAAACATCTCGATCATTTACGGAAACTATTTGATAGACTGAAGAAGTACAAACTAAGACTTAATCCCAACAAGTGCACCTTTGGAGTCAGATCCGGTAAACTCCTGGGGTTCGTAGTCAGTGGTAAAGGTATTGAAGTTGACCCTGCCAAGGTTAAAGCTATCCAAGAAATGCCAATGCCCCGTACTGAGAAAGAATTCAGAGGTTTCTTGGGATGATTGAACTACATTACCAAATTCATTGCACATATAACTCCTACTTGTGAACCAATCTTCAAGCTATTGAAGAAAGACCAAGTAGTGGAATGGAACGACGATTGCCAAACAACTTTAGGCAAAATCAAGGAATATCTGCAGAATCCTCCTATCCTGATGTCGCCTGTCAAAGGAAGACCTCTTATCATGTACTTGACAGTATTAGAAAACTCAATGGCGTGTGTGTTGGGGAAACATAACGAGTCTGGTCGAAAAGAGTATGCAATATACTACCTTAGCAAAAAGTTTACCAACTGTGAAACAAGATACTCACAGCTCGAGAAAACTTGCAGCGCTTTGGCTTGGGTTGCTCGCCGACTAAGACAGTATATGTTGACTCACACTACCTTGTTTGATCTCCAAGATGGATCTGATAAAATACATATTCGAGAAACTTGCTCTCTCCAGAAGAATAGCAAGATGGCAAATGATATTGACTGAATATGATATCCAGTATACCACTCAGAAAGTGATCAAAGGAAGTGTAGTAGCCGATCATTTGGCTCATCAAGCCGTAGATGACTATCAATATATGTAGTTCGAATTGCCAGACGAAGATATTTTGTTAGTCACTGATTGCGAAGAACCAGGACCAGACGAAGGACCCGAACCAGGATCCCGATGGACCATGGTATTTGATGGAGCCTCAAACGCACTTGGCAATGGCATTGGCGCCATCATTACATCTGCTACAGGAGGACACACTCCTTTCACTGCCAGATTATGTTTCAGTTGCACTAACAACATGGCCGAATACGAAGCGTGCATCATGGGTATTAAAGCTGCTATTGACTTAAGAATCAAATTCTTGCAAGTGTATGGAGACTCAACTTTAGTGATCAGTCAGATTAGAGGCGATTGGGATATGAAGCATCCGAATCTCATTCCGTATCGATAGTATGTTTTGAGTCTGATCCCCTACTTCGAAGAGATCACCTTCGATCATATTCCACGAGAAGAGAATCAGTTGGCAGACGCATTAGCTACTATGTCCTCGATGTTCAAGGTCAGATGGGACAACGAAGCTCCCCAAATCATCATCGAAAATTTTGATGAACCAGCATACTGTTACGTACTAGATACATAAGAGAAACCTTGGTTCTACGAAGTGAAGAGGTATCTTGAGACTCAGGAATATCTCGCAGGGGCATTTGTCAATAACAAGAAGTTCTTAAATAGATTCGCATCCAAATTCTTTCTCAGCAACGACATCTTATACAAGCGCAATCACGAATTGTGCTTACTCCGCTGTGTAGATCAGAAAACTGCAGAGCGGATCATGGAAGAATTACACGAAGGCACATTCGGTACCCACTCCAATGGACATACAATGGCTAAGAAGATTCTGAGAACAGGCTACTATTGGTCCACCATGGAAGCTGATTGTCACCGCTATGCTCGGTCTTGTCACAAATGCCCGATATATGCAGACAAAGTGCATGTACCTCCAGTACCATTGAATATTCTGACCGCTCCTTGGCCTTTCGCAATATGGGGCATTGACATGATCGGAGAAATCTAACCTACTTCCTCCAATGGACACCGTTTCATCCTTGTGCTAATTGACTATTTCACCAAGTGGGTAGAAGTAGCCTCGTTCGCATCTGTTACCAAGAACGTTGTGGCTCGATTCATCAGGCATAATCTTATTTGTCGATATGGCATCCCCGAAAGGATTATCACAAATAATGGAACTAATCTCAACAACAAAATAATCACCAAACTCTACACGCAGTTCAAGATCAAGCATCACAACTCTTCTCCATATCGGGCTAAGATGAATGGCGCAGTGGAAGCCGCCAACAAAAATATCAAGAAGATTATACAAAAGATGACAGTGACTTACAAGGATTGGCACGATATGTTGCCATTTTCTCTCCATGGTTACCGCACTACGGTACGAACGTCTACAGGGTTAACCTGTAACACCCCTTCTAAAATTCCCCGAATATATTAATTAAATCAATAATTAAGGACAGATTTCATCAGAGTTAACACGGAACAAGGGACGTCACAATTATGAAATAAATTAAAACCTCCAATAAAACAGTAGTCATGCTACACTGAGGGTCATTATTAAAATAATTCAATCAATTTAAGACCATGTCTTACACAGCGGAAAAATTACCATAAACCAAAACGGAATAAACCAATCATAATTATTCCCAAGGAAATTCAAAGAACAATTGAATAATAAATAATTCCTCAACTAAATGTTCCCCAGTGTTACAACCTATCAGAGCATGACAGTGACACGCGGACTTAAAATATCATAGCTCTAGAGCCATCCTCACCAACTCCTGAGCTGCTAACTTTAATCTGAAATCATTAAAGTAAGGGTGAGATTTCTCATAATTAACATGCATTATAAGCCTCTCAAACAACATATATCACAAGTATATTATTTCACCCACTCCAGCATAATTCAGATTTTTAATACACAGTTACAACCATACAAATCATTATGCACAACAATGAACAATCAGAGAATTGCAACACTGGAAGACCTCCTAACATGTTACAATTCCATGCAAATACAATGCAGACACAATGCATGTGGTACCAACACGTGACCAAGTCACCCAACACTGATCCATCATCAACCGGATACAGTAATCATCGATTCGTCCATAAACACCCGGACACGAATCCAGCCTAACCACCCATCATCACCTGGGTACGGTTAACGGCAATACAAGTCAAATTCCACACAATGGGAATTAACTTCACCAAAAATGCATATGCACTCACATCACCAGCATGCAACATCAAATCAGTCTATGAAATACACCAAATTATCATAACTGAATCAAAACCAAAAACATGATATCTCAATGATCATGCACACAATCATCAGCAATATAAACATGTCTTTCATTCACACAATACTAATACATCCATCACCGCAGGTTCACTGCTACATACACACCAATGTGCGTCAGCCAATAATCACTTATTTTCGGAATTTGACTCATTTTCAAAATAATTTCAAGTTTTAGGAAATCTTTTCATTTTATAAAATAGAGCATAAAATTTAAGAAACAACGTCCAAAACGGTGCTCAAAACGGACTTACGGTTTGAAAGTTGTGAGTTTTCAAAGTTTTGGAATTTTTCAAAAAGTTACAGTGGAACCCGGTTCCTCCCTGGGAGTAACCAGTTCCCACAATTCAAAAATAACACGCCCCTGGAAAAATGTATAGGGAACCCGGTTCCTCCAGGTAGGGAACCGGTTCCCATAAGAAAATTTTGTTTTCTTTGAAAATACATCGGAACCCGGTTCCTCCCCAGGAGTAACCGGTTCCTGAGTTCAAAAATCCCCATTTTCTCAATTTTACACACTGGAACCCGGGTTCTCCCACTGGGGAACCGGTTCCCACGACCTTCAGAGTCAAAATACCAGTTAACAGCAACAGTTTTCCATAAATCATTTCCTATTTCTTTCCAAAACATTCCCATACATTCCGACACCATAAAATCACTCAATCACATTCATTAACATACAATATAACATGCTTTATTCATTACTATTCAACCCTATATCATACAATCAATGAATTCTATACAATCCGACACAAATAGGGATAACTCTACGGTAACCTATAATTTCTAAACCGGGATTCCTAACATATTATGATCCATACTATTGAATATCAAAACCGATAATACGCATTAATTAATCGAAATCACCCCTTACCTTGTGGGTTCTTCGACTTCCGACACGAATTGGTTTTCTTCCTTCCTTTTCCTCTTCTCAAATGCACGTACTGTGAGTTTTCCCAAAAATGATTCTTTTTCCTCTTTTCCTTCTTTTATTCCTCTTATTATTCTAACATAATAATAATAAAAATAATTAATGTGAGTAGAGCCTTTTACTCCTCACACCCTCACTTTACCCTTCACACCACCAATCATTCCACTTCCATTTAATTTAATTAATTTCATTAATTCCAAAATATTAATAATTACATTCCTAATAAAATTAATAATTAAAAATTATAATTATTTAATAATCGAATTAATTGGGGTGTCACAACTCTCCCCTACTCAAAAGAGTTTTCGTCCTCGAAAACATACCTTAGGCGAAAAGTTCGGGATATGAGTCCTTCATCTGACTCTCCAGTTCCCATGTGACATTTCCATCTGCTGGTGCTCCCCAAGCTACTCTCACCAATGCTATCTCTTTACCTCGCAACTGTTTCAACTTCCGATCCTCAATTCTCGCAGGTACTGCTTCAACGGTCAAATTCTCTCGTACCTGTATATCATCTACCTGAATCTCATGAGACGGATCAGTAATGTACTCCCTCAGCTGAGATACATGGAAAACATCATGCAAATTTGCAAGTGACGGAGGTAAGGCAATCTGATACGCAACCTTCCCAATTCTCTTGGTAATCTGAAACGGACCAATAAAATGTGGAGTCAACTTCTTTGACTTCAAGGCTCGACCAATACCAGTCATCGGAGTAACCCGCATAAACACATGTTCTCCTTTGCTAAACTCAAGATCTTTCCTCCTCTTATCATGATAACTTTTCTGACGACTCTGAGAAGCTCTCATCTTCTCCTGAATCATTTTAATCTTTTCTGAAGTCTGTTGGACAATTTCCGGTCCAATCACAGCACTCTCTCTAGATTCGTACCAACACAACGGTGTTCGACACCTCCTACCATACAATGCTTCAAACGGAGCCATACCAATGCTCGAGTGAAAGCTATTGTTGTAGGTAAACTCAATCAATGGTAGATAACTATCCCAAGCTCCACCTTTTTCCAACACACAAGCTCTTAACAAATCTTCTAACGACTAAATCGTTCTTTCCGTCTGACCATCTGTCTGTGGATGATAAGCAGAACTCAATCGTAACTTAGTACCCAAAGCTTCTTGCAATCCTGCCCAGAACTTAGATGTAAACCTTGGATCTCGATCCGACACAATACTAGAAGGAATACCGTGCAAACTTACGATCTTCTCAACATACAATTCTGCCAACCTCTCCATCGGATAATCCATCCTCATCGGAATAAAGTGAGCAGATTTTTTCAATCGATCAACAATAACCCAAATAGAATCACAATTCTTCGCCGTCCGTGGCAAACCAGACACAAAATCAATAGAGATGCCATCCCATTTCCACTCTGGAACAAACAACGGTTCCATCAATCCCGATGGTTTCTGATGTTCAATCTTTGATTTCTGACAAATCAGACAAGCATAAACAAACTCAGCAATTTCCTTCTTCATTCCAGGCCACCAAGATATCTTTTTCAAGTCATGATACATTTTGGTAGCACCAGGACGAATACTCAATCCACTACGATGCCCTTCTCCAAAAATACTTTTCTGAAGTTCTGCAATATCCAGAACACAAATTCTATCACCAAATCTCATAACACCATTCTCGTCAATTCGGAATTCACCTCCTTGACCTTGGTGGATCAATGTCAATTTATCAACTAAACCAACATCAGATTTCTGTCCATTTCGAACTTCCTCCAGAATACCACTAGTCAGCTTCAACATACCCAACTTCACACTATCAGAAGTAGTCTCACATACCAAACTCAAGTCTCTAAATTGTTCAACTAACTCTAATTCACGAACCATTAACATAGACATATGCAAGGACTTCCTACTCAAAGCATCTACCACAATGTTTGCCTTACCAGGGTGGTAATTCAAACCGAAATCATAATATTTCAGGAACTCTAACCACCTTCTCTGCCTCATGTTTAGCTGTTTCTGATCGAAAAGATACTTCAGACTCTTATGATCGATGGATAGCATAAATCGAGATCCATACAAATAATGCCTCCGTAATTTCAAAACAATACTACAACTGCCAGCTCTAAATCATGAGTCGGATAATTCCTTTCATGAATCTTAAACTGTCTTGAAGCATAAGCCACTACCTGCCTATCTTTCCCCAAAACACCGCCTAAACCCATCAACGACGCATCTTAATACACAACAAAAGATTCTGCCGGATTCGACAAAATCAGAATCGGAGCACTAATCAACCTCTTCTTCAACTCTTGGAATCCTTTCTCACAATCAGAATCCCAAACAAACGCTTGACCTTTTCTTGTCAACTCAGTCAACGGTAAAGCTAACTTCGAAAATCCTTCAATGAACTTCCTGTAGTAACCTGCAAGACCAAGAAAACTACGGATTTCAGAAGCATTCTTTGGCGCTTCCCACTGAGATACCGCTTCTACCTTCGTAGGATCAACAACAACGCCATTCTTGGAAATTACATGGCCAAGAAAACTCACTTCACTTAACCAGAATTCACACTTGGACAACTTCGCATAAAGCTTCTTCTCGTTCAACAATTCCAATACAATTCTAAGATGTCCTGCATGCTCTTCGTCATTCTTTGAATAGATCGAATGTCATCAATGAATACCACCACAAACTTATCAAGATACGTATGAAATATCCTCGCTCTAAATGCGCTTTATGAATATCCTCCGTCTTCACACGAATCGATGATATCCGGATCTTAGATCAATCTTATCAATACACAAGCTCCAACCGCTGATCCACCAAATCATCAATCCTCAAAGAATGGATACCAATTCTTGATTGTCACTTTATTCAACTGCCTGTAATCAACACACGCCTCACCGAACCTCTTTCTTCTTAACCAACAACACAGAGCACCCCATGGCGAAACACTAGGACGAATAAACTTCTTCTCAAGTAACTCTTCCAACCGCTTCAATTCAACTAATTCGATGTTGACATGCGATAAGGCGCCATCGACACCGGACTAGTTCCGTGAATCAAATCTATAGTAAATTCTACCTCTCTCGTGTGGCACCACTAACGCCTTCCTAAATACTCGAAATTCATTCACCACCGCAATCCATCACTCTTTGCCTTTCCCTTCTATTGCGTATACAACATAAACACCACAACACCATCTTTAACAGCTAGGTTCATCTGTTTAACCGACATAGTCAAATCTTCGACACCGAACCTCTTCAGGAAAAATAACCGTCTTCGCAAAACAGTTGATATGAACCTGGTTGAATTCCAACCAGTTCATTCCAAGGATGGTATCAAGTTGTTCTAACGGTAGGCACACTAAATCCATACCGAAACCCCTACCAAAAATCACAATAGGACAATCCCTACAAACATATGAAGTAGTCACTGAACCCGACGCAGGAGTGTCAATAACCATACTTCCATCCATATTAGAAATTTCCAAATTCAATCTTTTAGCACAATCCAAAGCAATAAAAGAGTGTGTGGCTCCAGTATCAATAATCGCAATCAAAGGAATGTCATTAATAAAACATGTACCTTTAATTAACCGATCATCCGCTTAGTATCCACCCGCATAATCCGAACACTTTACCACCGCTTGCTCCTTCTTGGGTTTGGTCGAGGACGAGTATGACCTCTTCACCACGGTTGTAACAGTCACCACTCACTCTACAATCATTGGCCACATGGCCGAAGTTTTGACTTAAAACACTTCTTATCATTACTTTTGCAATCCACCATACGATGTCCTGTCTCACCACACTTGTAGCACTTAATGGAAGAACCAGAATCTCCAACACTAGACTTCTTCCAACCACCAGATCTCTGATTACTCCTATCATAAGGCTTACCACGATCCATCTGTTGCTTGCCCTTCCTATCAACATACCCTCGAGCATTCGACTTAGTACTAGCAAGATCCTCCTCCAAAATCCTACTATAGTCCACCAAATCAGGAAACCTTCGGATACGCTGATACCTGATACCGCTTGATCTCATCACGCAGACCGTTCTCAAACTTGATACATTTGGAAAATTCTCCATCTGCATCGTTAGTGTAATGAGCATAATATTTCGCCAACTCAAGAAACTTCAAGCATACCACCGACGCCTTGTTGCCTTGCTTGAGCTCAAACTCAATCTCCTTCTTACCTTGAATGTCTTCGTGAAAGTAACTCGAAAAGCCCTCCCGAACACCCCAAATCAACGCAATACCATCTTCTTCCATTTCGCCCGTAGCAACCCACCACCATCATCTTCCTCTGCTAACATGTGAGTACTGTACCACTTTCACTCCTCAAAGACAATCACTCAAGATCCTCTCGATCTTCTTCAACCACTTCTGAGCACCTTCGGGATCATGTGCACCCTTGAACAATGGAGGATTATTCCTCTAAAAATTCCCCAATTGTCTGTCAGCACCAATACCAGCTCCCTGCTAATTCCCTCCGAGCACACCAGCCAGCATTCCCAAAGCTTCAGCGATAGTATCATCGTTTCTTCCGTTACCTCTTCCAGCCATTGTTCTGTAACATTAAAAAACAATCTCATCAGCACACAAGTATCGACAGTGTTATCTTGCACTAGTCGCATACAAAAGGGATAACGACACTAAGACAAGACCGACTATGCTCTGATACCACTATTGTAACACCCCTTCTAAAATACCCAGAATATATTAATTAAATCAATAATTAATGACAGATTTCATCAGAATTAACACGGAACAAGGGACGCCACTCCAAAGATAATTCGATTTTTAATACAGCTACAACTATACAAATCATTATGCACAACAATGAATAATCGAGAATTGCAACACCGAAGACCTCCTAACATGTTACAATTCCATGCAAATACAATGCAGAGACAATGCATGTGGTACCAACACGTGACTAAGTCACCTAACACCGATCCATCATCAACCGGATACAGAATCATCGATTCGTCCATAAACACCCGACATTTAATCCATTAACCACCCATCATCACCCGGGTACGGTTAACGGCAATACAAGTCAAATTCCACACAATGGGAATTAACTTCACCAAAAATGCATATGCACGCACATCACCAGCATGCAACATCAAATCAGTCTATGAAATACACCAAATTATCATAACTGAATCAAAACCAAAAACATGATATCTCAACGATCATGCACACAATCATCAGCAATATAAACATGTCTTTCATTCACACAATACTAATACATCCATCACCACAGGTTCACTGCTACATACACACCAATGTGCGTCAGCCAATAATCACTTATTTTCGGAATTTGACTCATTTTCAAAAATAATTTCAAGTTTTAGGAAATCTTTTCATTTTATAAAATAGAGCATTAAATTTAAGAAACAACGTCCAATATGGCGCTCAAAACGGACTTACGGTTTGAAAGTTATGAATTTTCAAAGTTTTGGAATTTTTCAAAAAGTTACAGTGGAACCCGGTTCCTCCCTGGGAGTAACCGGTTCCCACAATTCAAAAATAACACGCCCGAAAATGTATGGGAACCCGGTTCCTCCGTAGGAGCCGTTCCCGTAAGAAAATTTTGTTTTCTTTGAAAATATAACGTGGAACCCGGTTCCTCCCGTGAGTAACCGGTTCCGAGTTCAAAATGCCCATTTTCTCAATTTACACACTGGAACCCGGTTCTCCCCGGGAACCGGTTCCCACGACCTTCGAGTCAAAATACCATGATGAGAAGCTTTTCGTAAATCATTTCCTATTTCTTTCCAAAACGTACCCATACGCTCCGACACCATAAAATCACTCAATCACGCCCATTAACATACAATATAACATGTTTTATTCATTACTATTCAACCCTATATTCATACAATCAATGAATTCTATACAATCCGACACAAATAGGGATAACTCTACGGAACCTAGAATTTCTAAACCGATTCCTAACATACTATGATTCATACTATTGAATATCAAAACCGATAATACGCATTAATTAATCGAAATCACCCCTTACCTTGTGGGTTCTTCGACTTCCGACACGAATTGGTTTTCTTCCTTCCTTTTCCTCTTCTCAAATGCACGTACTGTGAGTTTTTCTAAAAATGATTCTTTTTCCTCTTTTCCTTCTTTCATTCCTCTTATTATTCTAACATAATAAAAAAAAAATAATTAATGTGAGTAGAGCCTTTTACTCCTCACACCCTCACTTTACCCTTCACACCACCAATCATTCCACTTCCATTTAATTTAATTAATTCCATTAATTCCAAAATATTAATAATTACATTCCTAATTAAATTAATAATTAAAAATTATAATTATTTATTACTCGAATTAATTAGGGTGTCACATAACCCCCTTCTCTCTCGTATACAGTATGGAAGCAGTCCTACCAATCAAGGTTCAGATACCCTCAACCAGAGTCCTCCAGGATGTAGAGCTAGGCGAAGACGAATGGATCCAGACTCGCCTCGATCAGATCAACTTGATCGACGAGAAATGACTCGCATCCATCTGCCATGGACAGATTTACCAGAAGCGAATGATCAGAGCATTCAACAAGAAAGTCAAACACCAAGTCTACAAAGTCGGTGATCTAGTAGTCAAGCGCATCATCCTTCCACAAGGTGACCCTAAGGGCAAATGGACTCCCACTTACGAGGGACCATTTGTAGTCAAAACAGTATTTTCTGGCGGAGCTATGATACTTCGCACCATGGATGAAGAAGACTTCCCACACCCTGTGAACGCGGACATAGTCAAAAAATACTACGCATGAACGAGACCCGCTAGGTCGACGCCTAGGCAAAATATAATCCTCGGCGAACCAAAAGGGTTCGGGCAAAAGTTAAGGATATACACAAAAATATATGTACACCCGGCAAGTCGAAAACCTGCAAAGGCGGCTTGGGAAAAAAAGGGTATCCCGGTAGAGTGAAAACCCGAAAGGGAGGTTTAGGCAAAAGTTAGGGATTTAAGCCTACGACTATGTCTCATCCAGATCATCTACCTACAGACTACTACTATTGGCATTCAAATGGCAAAAAATCATTTCACTCACTTTTTACTGACAGCAAGGAGATGAGATAGTCGAAATATATGAGCACTAGCATTGTTGAAACTCAACGAGATTATTTCCGCATAGCTTTTACTTTTATTTGTCTCTTGTATACAAACTGCTTGGCCATGCGCCACCTTTCAAAATTAATGCAAACGAATGATTATATGCATTTGACAATAAACATCTGTTCACAAACATACGAAAAGCAAACGAACAAAAAGCAATTACTACAGACTTTGGGAATTGAGATGACGACTAAAGTCACCAATACGTTCCCCGCAAGTTACTTTCACTAGGGCTCGAACCCCACAGATCCATTACTCTCTACAAAACTTCTCTGACGAAATACCAACACTTCAAGCTTCATCACATTAGTCCCCGAGCAACGATCTTAATCAACTTCACCTCGTTACATCAGTCTCCGAGTAGTAACAGTTTATCTCGTATAGACAGAGATATTTATCCCCAGCAGAATGTCTCTCGATGATTATCACCCCCGACAGCAGCAATATCCATACTCAAAACTTGGTCTGATAGTGCATCGGAGGAAACCTACATCTCTCTTTCCCCAATCAGAGGTTCCAATAAACTTCAAATTCATCACCTCAAGTGATACTTCGATCCTCGTCAACCTTTACGCCCCTTCCGTTACGCCTCCAAGCGGTATTCGGAGACTCCCCAGCAAGATCTGCACACAAGATCCCCAGCAGAGTACCTCCCAGTTGTTATTCTTTCCAACAACATTAATATCTAGGCTCAAAACTTGGTCAGATAGTGCATCGGAGGAATCAAAAACATCTTAGGGTCCGCAATAACCCTTTTCCTAAGTAAGCATCAGAAATCCCCAGCAGGACGTTCTCATCTTCTTCAAGATGGATATGTTTTGAAATACCACAACATCTACATTCATACATTATTCATAAAAATCATAACATGTGCACATATCATTCACGAACATTGTCATATGCTTGCATGCATCACAATATGCATAGAACTAACCATATCCTGTCGAGATTTATTTCCCTAACAGGTAAAAGCTATTTTCCGAACGAAAGGTCAAAGATTAATACCCGAAGCAAGACGGGAGAACTATCTGAACAACCACGCAAATCGCTTCCAGGCAACAGGTCAAAGATTAATGCCCGAAACAAGACGGGGAACCCAATCTAAAAGACCATAAAAATTGTCTCCAGGCAACAGACATTGGATCAACACCTGAAGCCAGATGGGGAAGCTATCCACATTCTGCCGATTATCCACCTCGAGAATAGCCAAGACGAAGGTTTATTCTGACTCTCTCTTATTATCAACAGCAACTACAGAGTCTACCGTACGACTCAGTTGCCCCGGATGGCATCTTTAAGCCCGTCTCCGACTACTTGTCGATAGTTCTCCACCTTCAGAATACTGCATATTTGGTTAAAAATCAATACATACCAATAACCTCATTCAAAGACGAGCGTGAAGTCTAACGTACGACTCAACATCAGCCGCCCCCAGATGGCATCTTAAGCCCATCTCCGTGCTTTCTTCTATTTTCAAAAATACCTACAGAGTCTAACGTACGGCTCATTCCCCAGCATCAGTCTCTCCTGATGGCATCTTAAGCCCATCTCCGATGTTTCTCCTATTCAAATGACGTTCGCGAGTCTAGCATACCACTTTCTCTCCAGCTCAGCTTCTCCAAATGGCATCTATAAGCCCATTCTAGCGCATCATCAACCAACACCGAGTGCAAATTTTCAAGTGTACTCGAGTGTTCAATCATCTTCTACTGTCAGGTCACAAAAGGCAAGCATGCCAATCTAACCCTTCTAGTACAAGAATATTGAACATGGGAAACTGTTATACCCCAAAATTTTCCCTCCTACTTCTCAAGACATTTCACATGTTCATGCTCAAGGATTTCACAAGGGGTTAACCACACAAACCCTCTCCTAAGCAATTAACCCAAACTAGGGTTTAGCCATTCTCAAATCAAGGTGGGCCTATAACACTTCAAGTGGTCATCATGCCTCACCATATGCTTCAAAGAATCTCCATGTCAAGTTTCAAGCCTTACAAGTTAAGTTTTCTCAGACAATTACTCAGATGGTTGAAAATCAATTATATTGGACAAAAAGTCAACTGTGGTCAACATACAGTCAAACTTCATAATTTTTGGTCAACATCAATATTTTGAAGTGATATTCATCATATGATTAAGGGTTGATCATGATTCATCAAGAAAAGTCAAGAATTGATCAAAAATCAAAGTTTCTAAATTGGGCTTTCTTAGACAAAAGTCAACAAAACTTTGACCAGACATAACTTTCACATACTTTATCAGAAATTTTTCCACCACAGCTCATTTTGAAGAGAATTCAATTCTCTACAACTTCATGTCTCACAAGCTTGGGCAGAAAATGCTTCATTTGGAAGTTATGGATCAAAACATTACAGGTCATTTTAAAAGTCAACAAAAAGTTAACTTTTTGTAAGGAAGTGTTCATGAGAATGGAAACTTCAATGAATATGAAACAAAAAGGGTTGTTTAGAAGACATCTTGATCTTTCTAAAAAGTCCAATAACACCCAAAAATGTTAAAAATTGAGCAAGATACACCTTGTCCAAGTTGAGCATTTTTGAGGAGGTGCACAAAGAGAAATACTTGAGAAAACCAAAATGTTTTCAAATGGGCCTAACTTTTCTTGATTCAAACATGTTCCTTAGCTGAATTGGAACCTCCAAGCCCAAGGCCACGAATTTATCTTTAATTTTTTT
This sequence comes from Vicia sativa, assembly GCA_021764765.1. Classification (NCBI taxonomy): domain Eukaryota; kingdom Viridiplantae; phylum Streptophyta; class Magnoliopsida; order Fabales; family Fabaceae; genus Vicia; species Vicia sativa. Next base: position 131,048,235 of record CM038793.1, on the reverse strand, counting down.
TATTTTGGATTTTTAATCATTTAAAACCAATTTAATTAAAATAAAAGATAGAAAATCAAAAATTAATTGCAAGAAGGATTTTCTCTCATCCTTGAGGTCCAAGCAAGCCATTTAATCTGATTATTTCGAAATAATCATGATTGGTAATGAGATTTGATTGAAATTGGCTCAAAAAGGAAATATTTGGTTTGATTCCTAATCAAATAATTTCTCATTGATTGGCTTGATTTTTTACCACAATTCTTGACCTAATTCCTTACAATATAAATACATGATGATACTACATGCACAGGGGACGAATTCCTGGCCTCAAGAACCCTATTCCAAGCTTCAAAAAACTGTGTGTTCCAAGAAACTAGCAGCCAGGTTTTTGGATCGATTCAAGTCAAACAAAGTGTTCCAACACATTCCTTGATACTCTCTGAAGCTTATCCAATCATTACCAATCATCAACACGCCCAGAATCACGATATCAAACTCACGGTTTTCACACTTTTCTCTTAAAATCGATTTTTGTTTTTCATGCATATTTAACATGTTTTGATTGTTTGTTTGTGTTTAGAATGAAGTTTCGAAGCTATCTGGATTGGTTAATTGAAGTTTAGATGCAGGAAACGTGATACGCCATTGTTAGGTTTTCTGAGCTTCAAATTGGGATCCTTCGAATTAGCCAAAATTGGACCAAATCATGGGCACCATCGTGTTTAGGAGACCAAACCGAGTCGATTCATGCCTTCCTAACATATTTATATCGCATATTTTTTAGGTTTGTAATTTGCAGGTGTTATAGCTACGGACAAACCGTTGGTAAAGGCTTTAGCTACGAACAAAAACCATAGCTAAAGGTTTAAAAATTAAAACGGGGACGATGAAGATCTTGGAGCGTGTTTGGCATTCAGGAATCAATTTCCTTTATTTTGGTTTTATTCTATTCCACTAACACAATCTGCAGCTTGGCTCAGTGGTAAGGCAGCGCGCGTGTGGGAAGGAGGTCCCTGGTTCGAACCTTGGCTGCCACAAATATTTTTTAACACTTGCAAAACTAAAACTTTTTCTTATTTTTTTCACATTATTTTCCTTTCAATTTAATTTCTCTTCAAATAATTTTCTAACACATCAAAAAATCACAAAAAATATTTTCTTTTTGCATTTAGGTCAGAAAAATACTTATTTAATTTTTGACATGAAAAAATTATATTTTGCATGCATATTTTAATTAATTGTTAATTAATCAGAAAATTGACTTTTAATTATTTTTTCCTTACTAAAATCAATCCAAAAAATTCCCAAAAATTATTTTCCCATCTAATGAGGTTTACTAACCCTAAAAACTTTTTCCTAGCTCAAACATCTTTTTCACTAACATATTTTCTATTATTTGCGATTCATTTCCTTTTTCCGATTATTATGTATCTGCTTCCAGGTTGTAATAGTTTAGTTTAATTTTCTCGCATTTCTGTTTCAATATTATGTAACTGCTCATGGAATGTAATAGCTTAATTATGATTTACTTTCCGCACTCCTATATTATGTAACTGCCCCAAAGCTATGTAATAGCGTAGGATTTACATTCCGCACTTTACTTTCCGCACCCATATAAACTGCTAGTAACTAGGCGTGTATGGCAAGATAAAAATGAACGTAGATCACTTCTAATTTCAAGATAACTTATCTAAATTCAACACACTCTCTTCACACATGCACCCCCTAGAGTATTCTCTCTCGTTGCCTTTCGAATAAATGGTCAAGTCCCTCGAACGTAGAGATATCCTAGCACCATTTCCTACAAACATATCATCATAGTCCCTTCGATACAAAGATCATAGTCCCTCGATGTTGCCTACGAATACATGATCTAGTCCCTCGATTGTTGCCTACGAAAAAGTGATGATCGTCCCTTCAAATGTGCTAGGATACTCCTACAAGTTGCCTTCTATGACCATCCGATGTCCCTTTCGAATGTCCCTTTACATCCAACAAATGGGGTTACCTACCAACTAATGGTATGGATAACGTTATTCTAAAGGAAAGTAAAATAACACGAAAACGACCGTTCTGAGTAAGTAAAATTGCGGAAAGTAAAGTGCGGAAAGTAAATCCTACGCTATTACATGGCTTTGGGGCAGTTACATAATATAGGAGTGTGGAAAGTAAATCCTAATTAAGCTATTACATCCCATGAGCAGTTACATAATATTGGAAAAAATGGGGGAAAAATAAATAACTGAAGAGAAAACTAATCCTAATATTTTTTATTTTCTTTGCAATTGTGGAGAATAATCCTAAGTCTAATTGATTTTAATTAATTTTAGAGAAAATATTAGTTAATTCACCCTAAATTAATTAATTAAAATGAGAGAAAAAATTAATGAAAGTTATCTAATTAATCCTAATTGTTTTACCTAATTTACTAATTTTAATTAATTATGAAATTAGCAAAAATAATAAAAATATGGAAAAGATAAAAATGCAGAAGTGCTTCTGGAACAAAACCATCCCAGAAGCTGGAGCTTCTGGGAAATCCCTTGCTGGAGGCACCCAGAAGTTGGAACTTCTGGGGTTTCTGCGCTGGAGGTGCCCAGAAATTGGAATTTCTAGGGCTTTCTTCTGGAGATGGATCCAGAAGCTGGAGCTTCTGGGCGTGGCGCCTGATGATGGGATCCAGAAGCTGGAGCTTTTGGACGTGTTTCTGCCTCTGGGGGGGTCCAGAAGTAGGCACTTCTGGAGGTTTTGGCCTCTGGAACGTGAAACATAAAAACGTTAAGAATTCTAGGAAAAGGCAAGGTTCGAACCCGTGCCTTCTAAGAGGAATGTGCGCTGCCTCTGCCATCTGAGCCAACATGTTCTGGTGTTAGACATATGAAATAGAATGAATACAAAGGAAATTGATTTCTGGGAATCAATTAATCAGAAAACGCGTGCAAGGGGTCTTCTTCCTCATTTGAATTTCAGACCTATAGCCACGGTTTTTTACCTACATAATTCTTCTGTAGCTAAATCCCTGCAAGTTTCAAAAATTCAATACAAGCAATATAAATTTAAAGTAAGACCATGGTTCGATCCGGTTTGACTTCCTAAACATGAATATGCCCCTAGTTTTGGCCAATTTTTCCTAAATCAGAAATCCCTAATCTAAGGTTTAAAACCCTAGCCATGGTGAATTCTTATATCTGGGCTGAAACATAAATCGAACTATGCAGAAAGCTTAGAAACTTCATCACAAACACAAAAACACAGTTAAATTCAATTGATTATGCATAAAAGTATGAAAACGATTTTGAGTTCAAAGTGTGCAAACCGTGACTTGGATGTTGTGATTCTGCATGTTCTTCTTGCTTGTGAATATCTAGATCGACTCAGGGGACCTCCAGCAATCGATTGCAATGCTTGGAATGGATTGAATTGAAGCAAAACTGTGGCTGCTAGGTTGCTTGAATGCCACGGTTTTTTGAAGCTTACCAGGGTTCTTTTAGGTCAGAATTTTCGTCCTTGTGCATGTGGAATCATCATGTATTTATATTGTAATGAATTAGGTCAAGTATTGTAAGAAAATATCATGCCAATCAAATAAAAATTATTTCATTTAGAATAAAACCAAATATTTCCTTTTTGAGCCAATTTCAATCAAATCAAATTCCCAATCTTAATTATTTCGAAATAATCAGATTAAATGGCTTGCTTGGACCTCAAGGATGAGAGAAAATCCATCTTGCACTTAATTTTTGATTTTATACCTTTTATTTTAATTAAATTGGTTTTAAATGATTAAAAATCCAAAATAAATAAAAAATAAAAGATAAAAACGTGGCCTTGGGCTTGGAGGTTCCAATTCAAATATGGAACATTTGGAAATTTTTTGATTTTCTCAAGTATTTCTCTTTGTGCACCTCCTCAAAAATGCTCAACTTGCACAATGTGTATCTTGCTCAATTTTTAACATTTTTGGGTGTTCTTGGACTTTTTAGATAGCTCAAGATGTCTTATAAACAGCCCTTTTGGTTTCATCTTCATTGAAGTTTCTATGCTCATGAACAGTTCTTTTCAAAAAGTTGACTTTTTGTTGACTTTTAAAAAGACCTGTAATGTTTAGATCCATAACTTCCAAATGAAGCATTTTCTGCCCAAGCTTGTTAGACGTGAAGTTGTAGAGAATTGAATTCTCTTCAAAATGAGCTATGGTGGAAAAAAATTTGATAAAGTATGTGAAAGTTATGCCTGGTCAAAGTTCTGTTGACTTTTGTCTAAGAAACCTAATTTAGAAACTTTGACTTTTGATCAAATCTTGACTTTTCTTGAGGAATCATGATCAATCCTTGATCAAATGATGAATATTACTTCAAAATATTGGTGTTGACCCAAAAATATGAAGTTTGACTGTATGTTGACCACAGTTGACTTTTTATCCAATACAGCTGATTTTCAACCATCTGAGCAATTGATTGAGCAAACTTGACTTGTAAGGCTTGAAATTTGACATGGGGATTCATTGAAGCATATGATGAGGCATGATTACCACTTGTAGTGTTGGATGTCCATCTTGACTTGAGAATGGCAAAACCCTAGCTTGGGTTGATTGCTTAGGAGAGGGTTTGTCTGGTCAACCCTTGTGAAATCCTTGAATATGGATATGTGAAATGTCTTGAGAAGTGGGAGGGAAAATTTTGGGGTATAACACTCGCAATCATGTGCCTACCTTACTTGGAGACATCCTTCATTCTCTCCACACTCGTACCATCAAAATACAAGGAACTCTCCTGTGTTGCATACCGTTACTTTCCAGGTGGTTTATTTCGCACCTTCCTCAATCAGTATTGAAGAATGAGCAAAGGTTGAAGTGGTCTCAAAGACTAATGTCACTCTCTCATTCAGATATTTGTTGGTGCCTTTTCTCTCAAAAGGACTTCGCTTTCATTGAGCGTTGTGGAGAATTCCTTAATGTACCACTCCTTGGCATAAGGGGAGGTATCACTTACAACCCTTCTCTAGCTCTACGACAGTTTGGTTATGCTCGAAGAGATGGTCCTCATGATATTCTTCTCAAAGACATTGTGTTCGACTACAACAACGATCTCCAGAACTACCATCAAAGATTTGTGCACGCTTGGGGCATGGTAAAGAAGACTGATACCAAGACCTTGGGGCACAGAAATTCCATTCCTTGGGAACCTTACCTCAAATGGGTGCGAGCTCGAGCTCAAAACCTCATGATGCCATTTGCAGCTGTTCTACCAGTGATTATGGAACCTATTGCAATAGGTGACGAACCCTATACCATTTTCCATCCTGACATGCCTACTAATTTCAAAGACCTGAAGAGATCCTGGATTCAGCTTAAAGAAGAAAGGGATACATTTTAAGCTCAGTGTTATGCAAGCGAGAAGAAGGTACTAGAGTTGACAAAGCTACTTCACGAGGAGCGAAACATCAACACCTACTTCAACACCAAGAGGAAGCGCCCATGGGAGACTTAGAGCTCTAGGGATTTGTTCTTTTATTTTTTCTAAAACTATCTTGTATACTTAAAAAGAGAAACTAATAAAAGTTTTTTCATGCTTGTTTAACAAATTTAAATTCCTAAGGTCCTTGAAAACATTGCATTGCATTGCATAAGCATCGAATATCATGGCATAACATTTCATAATAGGTACATTGAAGACAAGTTTTCTTATTCTCTCGCTGTTTATTTCAGCAGAAAATGGCTCTTGAACAGACTGTCAAAGATCTCCAGGCTCAGAATGCTCAATTCCTGGAGATGTTCACCAGCTTGGTCCAAGGCCAGAAGGACCTGAAGAAGCTCATCACCAGAAAGAAGAAGACCATCGGTATTCTCAATATGGGAAGGAATCACAAGGGTGTACCTAAGGTGGTCAGCTGCCTAGAAATCTCAAACAAGAGTGGTGAAACCGAGGGAAGCATCAAGAACAGCTAAGGAAGCCGTCAAGGATCTGAAAACAGAGAAGAAGACTAGCTGAGTGAGAAGTATCCTCTTGATGATGACAGATACAAGCAACTTGAAGACCGTCTGAATGCTGTGGAAAATCTGAAAATGTCCGGGCTGAATTTTGATGATATGAGTCTTGTCCCTGGCGTGGTAATTCCCCGCAAGTTCAAAGTTCCTACTTTTTCCAAGTATGATGGCATCTCTTGTCCAAAGCTACGTCTGAAGTCTTATGTTCAGAAGATCCATCCTCATACTGAAGACAGGAAACTATGGATCCATTTCTTCCAAGAGAGTTTATCCAGAACTCAGTTGGAGTGGTATTATCAGCTAGAGAGTACCCACATTCATACCTGGAATGACTTAGCAGATGCTTTCTACAAGTAGTACTAGTACAATGCTGAATTAGCACTCACCCGCATGCAACTACAGAGCATGTCTATGGGTCATGACGAGAAGTTCAAAGAATATGCTCAGAAATGGAGAGATCTAGCAGGCAGAGTTCAACCTCCCTTGTCCAATAGGGAGTTGGTCGATATGTTTATGGGAACACTAACAGGCCCATTCTTCAATCATCTGATTGGAAACTCTTCAGCCGGATTCACTGAGTTGATACTGACAGGAGAACATATTGAAGCAGGAATCAAAAGCGGGAAGATTCAGGTAGAGTCATCTTCAAATGCTACGAAGAGATCTTTTGGTAAGAAAGAAGCCAATGCTGTGTATGGTCAGAAAATCTGTGACAAAGTTGATCGCACTCAATCCGTGGGGGCAGTTGTGATCTCCAATCCTACACTAGCGCAACCTCAGCGAGACAACGCGCGTAACCAGAATGCACCACGAAGATAGTTTACGAAGATCAACATGCCATTGTCGCAAGCATTACAACACATGTTGAAAGCAGAGCTGATCACTTTGAGGGATCCTCCTCAGGACGTCAACACTTCCTCTCCAAAGTAAAATCCTAATGCAAAGTGCGCATACCATTCCAACAGCCCAGGGCACGACACCAACAACTATTGGACTCTGAAGAACAAGATTCAAGACATGATTGAAGCCAAGGAAATTGAATTTGACCCTCCTGTCGAAACTCCGAATGTGATCAACGCACCAATTCCTAACCACAGTAAAAGTTCCAATGCTATTGACGAAGACTCTTATGTTTATGATGTGAACAATCTGACTATTCCTCTGATGACTGTTAAGAAAGATTTGCTGCAAGCCGGTGTATTTCCAGGATGCCCTGATAATTGTCGTTGGTGTGTGTCTGAATCTGACGGATGTGCTTGGTTGAGAAGGCATATCAAGCGCATGATGGACAACCAAGAAGTGTTATTTCTGAAACCTCCTTCTGTGGAGAATCTGTGCGAAGACATTTCTAAGAATCTGAAGATCGAAGATACAGACGAAGCCTTACCAGAAGTCTGGGATACCTTGGGGCAGCCAAGTGGAAAGTTTGATTTCATGGTTAAGTATACCGCTCCTGAAAGCTATAAAATTCCTATTGAAGATGTCAAGGCAACCGGATGGGGGGACGATTTCCTAGAAGACTATGCTGATGTAAACACAATAAGGATTTCCTCTGCCGATCCTGCGCCTAGAGTGGCACCTCTCATCATTACTTCTCCCAGACCAATTCCATATTCCTTTGACAAAGCTATACCATGGAATTATGGAGCTGAAGTTTACTATCATGGAGTCAAGCAAGAGCCGTTGACCATTGAAGACATTGCAGCTGAAGCTTCCAATCTTGACATCGGCAACATCACCGGATCAAGGAAGGTAACCAGAACCGGAAGAGCATTTTCTCCAGAGATCTCTCCACCAAAAGACACTGCGACTCCAGCTCGCATTCTAGTTATCAAACCAATTTCCGAAACTAGAGGGAAAGAATCAGTAACTCATCCTGCTCATACAAAAGTACCAAAGGAAGTTGCTAAAGACACCTCCAAGCAAGGAATGAAGGAAATTCTGAAGATCATTAAGAAGTGTGTCTACAATGTTGTGGAACAGTTGGGACAAACTCCATCCAAGATATCCATGCTTGCTCTACTATTGTGCTTTGAGGCTTATGCTAAAGCCTTAGTGAAGTTTCTAAACAATGCTCATATACCGCAAGACACTACTGCTGATCAATTTGAAGGTTGTATTGCTAACCTGACTGTCAACAATGGTTTGGGTTTCTCTGATGTTGATTTAACTCCTGCTGGAAGGAATCACAACAAAGCCTTGCACATCTCTGTTGAATGCAAGGGCACTACATTGTCTCACGTATTGGTGGATACTAGTTCTGCTCTAAATATCCTACCAAAGAGTGCTTTCGAATGACTCGATGTCGAGGGAGTGGTCTTGAAGCCCAATGACATCATTGTAAGAGCTTTTGATGGTTCTAAACGAACAGTACTTAGAGAGCTCATCCTGTCTGTTAAAGTCGGTTCCTAGACTTTTGACTCTACTTTCTTCGTCATGGACATCCATCCAGCTTACTCTTGCCTACTTGGACGCCCTTGAATACATGGGGCAGGCGCTGTTACCTCTACTTTGCATCAGAAGCTGAAGTACCCAACCAAGGGGAAATTTTTTACTGTATATGGTGAGGAAGAATACATGGTAAGCCATCTGTAGTCGTTCCAATACCTCGAAATGAAAGGTGAATTCTTCGAAACTCCCTGTCAAGCCTTCGAAGCAGTTCCAAGAGTCATGCCTGTTGACTCTCCTGTCACTCCTGAAGTCACTAAAATTCCACCAAGAATGGCCTTGCTGAAGGACGCTCAAGCTGTAGTTGAAGAAGGAGGTCGTACTGTTTGGGGTCAGCTCCCTGATCTTCCTTTCAAATCTGACAAAACTAGTTTAGGCTTCACCACCAAAGGTCAGAAGATGATACGCCGCGAACGTGCCGGCAAACTTCCCTTCCACATAAGCCATAATGGAGTCCATGATATAGAAGATGACAATAGCAACTTCGACATCAGCGACTGGATCTTCCCAACTCCAGACGACAGACTCAGCAATTGGAAGACTGAAGACGTCATACCAATCTCCTTTAGACAGGAGTAATTGCTTTTTGTTTTCTGTTATGCTTTTAATTCTTTATTTACGTTAGAACAATAAACTTAAAAGCCTAGTGCCTTGCCCGGGGCATCACGGCTCGTTTGTGAGGGTTATTATTTGTTATTTGCATATTTTCATTCAATAAAATCATTGGACTTTTGCATTTAAATACTCTATTTTATTTTACTTTACTACCCCTTCAAAAGCTATGTGTTCTTACATACACCCACGTGATACACTGCAGATTCACTCCGAATCTCGTTGATAACAGCTTTGCTATTGCTAAATATGACTTCGATAATCCGATCTACCAAGCCAAAGACGAAGGTTAGGAAGATTGTGAAGTTCCAGGAGAACTTGTCAGACTACTACAACAAGAAGAATAAGTTATACAGCCACACAAAGAACCAGTCGAGGTTGTGAATCTAGGTACTGCCGAAGACAGAAAAGAAATCAAGATAGGAGCGGGTCTTGAGAACAATATCAAAGAAAGATTGGTTCAGATGTTGCTAGACTATATTGAGTTTTTTGCTTGGTCATACGAAGATATGTCGGGTTTAGATGTTGACATTGTGGTACACTAATTACCAACGAAAGAAGGTTTTCTCCCGGTGAAGCAGAGGGTTCGTCGTATGCATCCTGAAATGTCCGAGAAAATCAAAGCCGAAGTCATGAAATAATTCAATGTCGGTTTCCTAACCGTTACTTCTTATCCACAATGGGTTGCGAACGTGGTGCCCGTACCTAAGAAGGATGGCAAAGTACGGATGTGTGTAGATTACAGAGATCTGAATAGAGCAAGTCCGAAAGACGACATTCCACTCCCTTATATTGATGTTCTAGTTGACAACACCACTTAACATAAGGTCTTCTCCTTCATGGATGGTTTCTCCGGTTACAACCAGATCAAAATGGCTCCTGAAGACATGGAAAAGACTACTTTCGTTACACAGTGGGGCACATTCTGCTACAAGGTCATGTCGTTCGGTCTGAAGAACGCTGGCGCCACATATTGTAACACCCCCTTCTAATTACCCGCTTTATAAATAATAATCGAGTATTTAATCATAATCAAAAGGCCACAATTTAAATCATAGAAATTTGACCAAACAAAGATCATGCTCTCATCAAGAATATTCCTTAAATAAATCATACTCAAAATTATGTTTAATGAAATGAAACATAATTCAATCCCGAATACATTAATCAATAGTCATTCCAGGATATTTAATCAAAACACAATTCAAAACTATCCAACTATCCGTTAAAGGATCCAAGCAATCGTTTTTCCCCAGTGTTACATCTACCAGAGCACGACACAGACACGCGGACTAGATTAACTAAACTCGACATCTAGAGCTATCCTCACCAACTCCAAGCAGCTAATCACTTCGGATCTGAAATTGTTAAAGTAAGGTGTGAGATTTCAATTCAATATAATATGTATTATACGTTCTTAGATCCAACAGATTAATTGAATATATTAGTTCATCAACCAACACCAGATCATAAACAATGCATAAACTATTCACACAATGATCATGTATAAACATCAAACAATGGCAATTGCAACACTGGAAACCATCCTAACATGTTACAATTCCATATGCAATGCAGACTCTATGCATGTGGTACCAATCGTGAACCGCTTCACCCACCGCCCGCTTACTCGTGGAAAGACAAGTAATCCATGATTCGCCCACCCATTGGGTCAAGAATCTAGCCTCACTACCTCTAACCAGTCACTATTGGCTCGCAAGTTCACTTCCGCACAATGGGAATGAACCAATTAACAAATGTTCATGCATGCAATCATATAAGCATGCAACATTATTCCACTGATCATAATAAATCAACATAATCACACGATGTCATTTCACCAATACATCACATTCAAATCACAATGGACATCAAAATATAACATGGTATGCATTAGTTCTCATCCGACTGACCATTCACATTAATTACCATCTTCCGTATTTAAATCCACGTTTTCAAAATCGGGGACTCGGCTCTTTTAAAAATAATTTTCAATAAAATAATATTTTTCCTTTCCAGGAGGTAGGACTTTAATTTAAGAAATAACGAAACGGCACTTAATCGAGTTACGGTTTAGAAAATATGCATTTTGAAAATTTAGAAGTTTTGGAAAAATACAACCGGTTCCTCACTGGGAGAACCCGGTTCCCACAATTTGAAAATACGCGCTTCCTGGAAAAATATATGGGGAACCCGGTTCCTCTCCACAGGGAACCGGTTCCCATGTACAAAAATGCCAAAATATTGAATTTATCACTGAACCTGCCTCCTCACAGGAACCGGTTTCACGACTGTAATAAAGAAAATTTATCATTTTTGACAGCTTTATGCATCCATAACCATTTCCAACCTTCCAATACGAATTATAATATCATGAACACCATTCTAACACCATTTTACACCATTTTGACATTAACTAACATAATTTACCCGTTCCTAATTATCATCTGACACACTAGTGATCAATTTTCCATCCACTGACACAAATAGGGTTTCATACTATAATCTACCATTCCAATTCCTAACATACCCAATCATCCCCTTGGTTCCCAAAACCCATAAGACATATTAACCGAATAAAATCACCCCTTACCTCGCGATGATTCTCCGGTTTCTCTCGGCGTCGGCTTTTCCTCTCTTCTCTTCTTCCTCCAACTCTACGTGAAATGATTCCTCCAAAAACCCTTCTCTTTTCCTTTCTTTTCCTTTTATATTTCCTTTTTAATTATTCCAATAAACAAAATAATAATAATTAGTAAAGTAGAGTAATTTACTCCTCATACTCACTAATTATTCATACACCTCCAATCCTTTCTTTAATAAATAACCCAATTAATCCAGATGAATTGAATATTTAAGACTTTAATCAATTAAATAATTAATTCTCACTTATTTAATATTTGAATTAAATCGGGGTGTCACACATATCAACGTGCCATGGTAGCTTTGTTTCATGACATGATTCATCACGAGATAGAGGTCTACGTCGACGACATGATAGCTCAATCACAAACTGAATAAGAACATCTCGATCATTTGCGAAAACTATTTGATAGACTAAAGAAGTAAAAACTGAGACTTAATCCCAACAAGTGCACCTTTGGAGTCAGATCCGGTAAACTCCTGGGGTTTATTGTCAGTGGTAAAGGTATTGAAGTTGACCCCGCCAAAGTTCAAGCTATCCGAGAAATGCCAGCGCCCCGCACCGAGAAAGAAGTCAGAGGTTTCTTGGGACAATTGAACTACATTGCCAGATTCATTGCACATCTAACTGCTACTTGTGAGCCAATCTTCAAGTTGCTGAAGAAAGATCAAGTAGTGGAATGGAACGACGATTGCCAGACAGCTTTTGACAAAATCAAGGAGTACCAGCACAATCCTCCTATCCTGATGCCGCTTGCCAAAGGAAGACCTCTTATCATGTACTTGACAGTATTAGAGAACTCAATGGGGTGTGTGTTGGGGCAACATGACGAGTCTGATCGAAAAATACTCACAGCTCGAGAAAACTTGCAGCGCTTTGGCTTGGGATACGAAGCATCCAAATCTCATCCCATATCGAGAGCATGTTCTAAGTATAATCCCTTACTTCGAAGAAATCACTTTCGATCATATTCCATGAGAAGAGAATCAGTTGGAAGACGTGCTGGCTAATATGTCATCTATGTTCAAAGTCAGATGGGACAACGAAGCTCCCCAAATCACCATCGAAAAGTTTGACGAACCGGCATACTATTGTGAACTTGATACAAAAGAGAAACCTTGGTTCTACGAAGTGAAGAGGTATCTCGAGACTTAGGAATATCCCGCAGGGACATCTGCCAATGACAAGAAATTCTTCAGAAGATACAACCAAATTCTTTCTCAGTAACGACATCTTATACAAGCGCAATCACGATTTATGCTTACTTCGCTGTGTAGACTAGAAAACAGCGGAACGGATCATGGAATAATTAAATGAAGGCGCATTTGGTACCCACTCCGGTGGACATACCATGGCTAAGAAGATTATGAGAACAAGTTAGTATTGGTCCACCATGGAAGCTGATTGTCACTGCTACGCTCGGTCTTGTCACAAATGCCAAATATATGCAGACAAAGTGAGTATCGTTGAATGTTTTGACCGCCCCTTGGACTTTCGCAATGTGGGGTATCGACATGATTGGAGAAATCAAGCCCACCGCTTCCAATGGACACCGTTTCATCCTTGTTGCAATTGACTATTTTACCAAGTGGGTAGAAGCAGCCTCGTTCGCATCTGTTACCAAGAACGTTGTGGCTCGATTCATCAAGCATAATCTTATCTGTCGATATGGCGTCCCCGAAAGGATTATCACAGATAACAGTACCAATCTCAACAACAAAATGATCACCGAACTCTACACGCAGTTCAAAATTAAGCGTCACAACTCTTCTCCATATCGGTCTAAGATGAACGGCGCAGTGGAAGCCGCCAACAAGAATCTCAAAAAGATCATACATAAGATGATAGTGACTTACAAGGATTGGCACGAGATGTTGTCATTTGCTCTCCACGGTTATCGCACAACAGTACGAACATCTACAGGGGCAACCCCCTTCTCTCTTGTATACAGTATGGAAGCAGTCCTACCCATCGAGGTTCAGATACCCTCAACCAGAGTCCTCCAGGATGCGGAGTTAGGTGAAGACGAATGGATCCAAACTCACCTTGATCAGATCAACTTGATCAACGAAAAACGACTCGCATCCATCTGCCATAGACAAATCTACCAGAAGCGAATGATCATAGCATTCAACAAGAAAGTCAAGCACCGGGTCTACCAAGTCGGTGATCTAGTAGTCAAGCGCATCATCCTTCCACAAGGTGATCCCAGGGGAAAATGGATTCCCACCTATAAAGGACCATTTGTAGTCAAAACAGTATTTTCCGGCGGAGCTATGATACTTAGCACCATGGATGGAGAAGACTTCCCACACCCGTAAACGCAGACAAAGTCAAAAAATACTACGCATAAATGAGACCCACTAGGTCGACTAACCTAGGCAAAAATAAGGGCATCCTGGCGAACCAAAAAAAAGGATTCGGGCAAAAGTTAAGGATATATACAAAAAATGTGTACACCCGGCAAGTCGAAAACCTGCAAAGGCGGCTTGGGCTAAAAAGGGGATCCCGGTAGACTGAAAACCCGAAAGGGAGGTCTAGGAAAAAGTTAGGGATTTAAGCGTACGACTATGTCTCGTCCAGATCACCTACCTACAGACTACACTACTGTCGACATTCAAGGTTCAAATGGTGATAATCAATTCACTCACTTTCTACTGACAGGAAGGAGATGAGATAGTCGAAATATATGAGCAATAGCATAGTTGAAACTCAACGAGATTATTTCCGCATAGCTTTTACTCTTATTCGTCTCTTGTATACAAACTACTTGGCTATACGCCACTTTTCAAAATTAATGCAAATTCCTTTTTTACAGTGTTAATTTTTATTGTTTTTTGCATAAAGTCCAATGGTTGCTTTGAATGATTATATGCATTTGACAGTAAACACCCGTTCACGAACATATGAAAACGAACGAACAAAAAGTAATTGCTACAAACTCTAGGAATTGAGATGACGACTAAAGTCACCAATGCATCCCCTGTAGAGTCACTTTCACAAGAGTACAATCCCCACGAAGCCATCGCTCTCTTTACAAAGATAAGACTTCTCCGACGAAGTACTAATCTCCTCCCAGCAAGTATTCCAATACTTCAACTCTGTTACATTGGTCCCCGAGCAGTAACTAATCATCAACCAATCACATCAGCCTCCAAGCAACAATCGGTTATTCCATATCACATCGTCCCCCAACATGGTCTATACACAAAGATATTCATCCCCAGCGGAGTATCTCCCGATGATTATCATTCCCCGACAGCAGCAATATCCAGACTTGAAACTTGGTCAGATAGTGCATCAGAGGAACCTACATCTCTCTTATTCCCCAATCAGAGGTTTCAACAAATTTTAGATTCATCACCTCAAGTGGTCCTTCGAGCCTCGTCAACTTTAACGTCCCTATCAGCTTTACCACGTTACATCAGTCTCCGAGCAATAACCAGATATTCCCCAGCAAGATCAACACACGAGATCCCCAGCAGAGTGTTTCTTGACCGTTGTTATTCTTCCATCAGCATTAATATCCAGAATCGAAACTTGGTCAGATAGTGCATCGGAGGAATTAGAAGTTTCTCTGAATCAGGGTTTGCAACAACCCTATCCCCAAGCGAGCATCAAAACTCTCCAGCAAGGCATTCCCATCTTCTTCAAGATAGATATGTTTTGAAATACATCTACATTCATACATCTACATAAAAGTCATAACATATACATGCATCATAGTAATATCGTCATACATTCGCATGCATCATAATATGCATAGAACTAACCATATCCTGTCAAGATTTATTTCCCCAGCAGGTAAAAGCTATTTTCCAAACGAAAGGTCAAAGATTAATACCCAAAACAAGACGGAAGAACTATCTGCACGACCATGAAAATTATTTTCCAAACTAAAGGTCAAAGATTAATACCCGAAACAAGACAGGAAACATATCTAAAAGACCATACAATTTGCCTTCCAGCAATAGATATTGGATTAACACCCGAAGCAAGATGGGAAATCTATCCACATCCTGCCAATTATCCACTTCAAGAATAGCCAAGACGAAGGTTCATTCTGACTCTCTCTTATTATCAATCGCCCTGGATGGCATCTTTAAGCCCATCTCCAACTACTTGTCGACCTCTCTCCACCTTCAGAATGCTGCATATTTGGTTAAAAATCAATACATACCAATAATCTCATTCAAAGACGAGCGTGAAGTCTAACGTACAACTCAACATCAGTCGCCCCTGATGGCATCTTTAAGCCCATCTTCGTCACCTCTTCTACTCAAAAGACACCTATAGAGCCTAGTGTACGACTTAGTGTCTCCCGATGGCATCTTAAGCCCATCTACGGTGTTTCTCTTATTCAAAAGACAAATACAGAGTCTAGCATACGACTCACTCTCCAGCTCATCTTCTCCAAATGGCATCTATAAGCCCGTTCCAACACATCATCAGCCGACGATCCTACTTCATACAACAACGAGTGCAAATTTTCAGGTGTACTCGAGTGTTCAATCATCTTCTACTTTCAGGTCACGAAAGGCAAGCATGCCAATCTAACCCTTCCAGTACAAGAAGATTGAACAAGGGCAACAAACATACCCGAAAAATTTCCCTCCCACTTCTCAAGACAATTCACATATCTATACTCAAGGATTTCACAAGGGCTGACCAAACAAACCCTCTCCTAAGCAATCAATCCAAACTGGGGTTTTGCCATTCTCAAGTCAAGATGGACATCCAACACTTTAAGTGGTCATCATGCATCATCTTATGCTTCAAAGAATCTTCATGTCAAGTTTCAAGCATTACAAGTCAAGTTTGCTCAATCAATTGCTCAAATGGTTGAAAATCAACTGTATTGGACAAAAAGTCAACTGTGGTCAACATACAGTCAAACTTCATAATTTTTGGTCATCACCAACATTTTGAAGCAATATTCATCATTTGATCAAGGGTTGATCATGATTCTTCAAGAAAAGTCAAGATTTGATCAAAAGTCAAAGTTTCTAAATTAGGGTTTTTTAGACAAAAGTCAACAGAACTTTGACCAGGCATAACTTTCACATACTTTATCAGAAAGTTTTCCACCAAAGCTCATTTTGAAGAGAATTCAATTCTCTACAACTTCATGTCTCACAAGCTTGGGCAGAAAATGCTTCATTTGGAAGTTATGGATCAAAACATTACAGGTCCTTTTAAAAGTCAACAAAAGTCATCTTTTTGAAAAGAAGTGTTCATGAGCATGGAAACTCCAATGAAGATGAAACCAAAAGGGCTGTTTAGAAGATACCTTGAGCTTCCTAAAAATTCCAAAAATACCCAAAAATGTTAAAAATTGAGCAAGATACACATTGTGCAAGTTGAGCATTTTTGAGGAGGTGCACAAAGAGAAATACTTGACAAATGCAAATATTTTTCAAATTGGCTTATAATTTTATGATCCAAACTAGATCTTAAAATTATCTATGATCTCTATGCTCCTTGCCACGCCTCCTTTCTAATTTATTTAATTTATTTTGGATTTAAAGCATTAAATTCAATTTTAAATTAAATAAAATACAAAAGCAAGGTCTAAGACAAGTTGGGCTTGGTTTCTACTTATCTTGAGGTCCAAGATAGCCCATGCAAGTCAGAAATTCGTGCAAGATACTACAAGGAAGGAAAAATGCATTTTTGGAAAGATTTGGTAAATATTTACAAGGGAATATTTTTGCATTCAAGGGAAGATATTTTCTCATTATTTCTGATCAAATCTCATGCTCTATATATACATGATACATTCACAAGAACAAGAGGAAAAACCCTAGCCTCATGAGCCAACCCTAATCTCTCAAAAAAAATTCACAAACTTGCAAATTTCGTATCCTATTTTCTAGCTGTTTTCAATCAAATCCAAGCACTCCGTCGTGCTCCTGAGGTGTGATAAAGTAAGTACAGGGTAATAGCCATGGCCAAATGTCCCTTAATCGTGCCATACATGAACATACACTTGCATATTTTTTCAAATTCGTGTTTCAATATTTGTTGCGTTTTGTCTGAAACTAACAGCTGTAGTGTATCCCTAAGACATCATAGAACAGGTCTAGACGATCGCATGGAGCTCCTAACGGCCGAAACGTGATTTGCCATTGTTAGGAATTTGAATTGGAATAGCTTCGAACCAGACGCTCCAGGCCGTTTCAGGCCAAACGGCCACCACCATTGGGTTCGCAGGGGTCGATTTAGGGGGGGTAGCCTTAACCATGAGCTTTGATTTTCAGTTTTTTGCAGGTTCTAAAAAAATCGTCACCGGAGAAGATGACCGACGCTAGGTTTTCGGCGAAGACTCAGGTGCTGACCGGTTGACTGCATGCGTGGCTTCGTTCTGTCTTCTGATTGGCTACACATTATAATTGGGGCCCACGACTTGACTTTGGTTTGAAATTCAAAATAGAACACTTAATCACATATAATCCAATACAGGTATTCCATAGACAGCAAACGCGCGCAGCTCAGATGGTCAAGGTGTTCTGTGATTACCCAGAGAGGGTCCTGGGATCGATTCCCAGCAACCACACTTCTTTTTTATCACCTTTCAAACTAACTTCCTTTTCATATTTTCTTCATATTTTCCATTCAATTTAATTTCTTTTCAAACAATTTTCTAATGCATTAAAAAATCACACAAAATTTATTTCTTTTTGCATTTAGGTCACAAAAATACTTATTTAATTTTTGACATAAAAAAAATATATTTTGCATGCATATTTTAATTAATTGTTAATTAATCGAAAAATTGACTTTTAATTGTTTTTCCTTATTAAAATCAATCCAGAAAATTCCCAAAAAATTATTTTCTCATCTAATTAGGTTTGCTAACCCTAAAACCTTTTTCCTAACCCAAAAAACTTTTTTCACTAACACTATTTTCTATTATTCGCAATTCGATTCTTTTTTCGATTATTGTAACTTCTTCTAGGTTGTAATAGTTAGGTTAATTTTCTCGCATTCTTTTTTCCAATATTATGTAACTTCTCATGGGATGTAATAGTTTAATTAGGATTTACTTTCCACACTCCTATATTATGTATCTGCCCCAAAGCCATGTAATAGCGTAGGATTTACTTTCCGCACTTTATATTTTCCACAATTTACTTTTCGCACCCATATAAACTGCCAGTAACTAGGCGTGTATGGCAAGATAAAATCAACATAGCTAACTCTAATCACAAGACAACATATCTGAACTCAACACACTCCCTTCACACATGCACCCACCTTAGGGTATTCTCTCTCGTTGCCTTTTTCAAATAAATGGTCAAGTCCCTCGAACATAGAGGTATCCTAGCACCGTTGCCTACAAACATATCATCATAGTCCTTTCGAATCAAAGATAATAGTCCCTCGATGACCCTCGATGTTGCCTATAAAAAGTGATGATCGTCCCTACGAATGTGCTAGGATACTCCTACAAGTTGCCTTCTATGACCATCTGATGTCCCTTTCGAACGTCCCTTTACATCCAACGAATAGGGTGTTGGTGTAAGCCCTATAGGCCAATACCTTTTGGTACTTGTATCGAATTATTTATTAATACTAAAAGGCTTTTCTTTATTATGTTTTCTTTTTTTTGAAATAATAAAGTCCCTAGAATAGTTAGTCTGTTTAATGCAATGTTAAGTGTGACTTAATCATGAGATCCATTAAACACAAGGACACTATTCTTAAAGTATCCATAATCGAGCTTTATTGTGAAGTGGGATAACATTAAAGCATTGACATTATTATGAAGATAGACTGATGATCACATCTCATGGATCATGGATACGGAGTTATCAAGTCTTGACATAGGTATAAATATTAGGAGTAATATTTATACTGGATTGACCCGCTATGAGAATACTACATAGAATGTTATGCAAAGTGTCATAAGTTATTCTCATGGTGATAAGTGGTGCATACCACCCTTCGACCTGAAACCACTATGGACCCTACATGTAGAGTCAAGTGCTTTATTGCTGATCAAACATTATCCGTAACTGGATGATCATAAAGATAGTTGATGGGTACTTCACAAAGCATGTTGAGGGACATGAGTGACCTAGATGGAATTTGCCCATCCTGCGTAACAGGATAAATGTTTGAGGGCCCAATATTGAACTGGACAAGGATGATACAGTCTATGCCTTGTGTTCAATATAGACATAAGGGCAAAAGGGTAATTATACACACAAGTATTATCACGGAAAGGTTTTGTCAGATCACATGACATTTTTGTGACTTGGGTAGTAGTGATGTATTGCTAGATACCGCTCACTGTTTATTATGTTAAATGTGATTTAATATAATTGCCAACGTCACGGAAACCTACAGGGTCACACACATAAGGACAGATTAATGAGAGATAGTGTAAATAAGGAACATCGTAGGGTACGGTGTACTTAAGTGGAATACGGAAGTGGAATACGAAATGTGGTAAGGTACCACATGCTTAAGTGATACACGATACATCATAATGTATGATTTTCGTGAGCTTTATTGGGCTTTTAGTTTACAGCCATTATTGGGCTTTTAGCTTGTAGCCCACACTTGTGGTCTTATAAATAGGACCCTTGTGATGAAGCTTTTTATTTTTTATGCAAATTCGGTCTTGAATCCCTGCCGAGATTTCGTTCACTCTCTCACTCAAAGCTTCCGTTCGTGAGCAGCTAGCACTGTGATCGGAAGCAAGTTGTTCGTGTGGACTGAGTAGAGACGTTGTTCTTCATCAACGTTCGTGATCACAGCGTCAGAAATCCGAATCGCCACAAGAGGTAAAAATACTCTATCACTGACCATGAACATTCGTAAGGATCATAAAGGAAAATCGAATTTCCGCTGCAATTTAAGTCGCGATTTTCCTTCATAGGGTTACCTACCAACTAATGGTATGGATAGCGCTATTCTAAAGGAAAGTAAAATAACACGGAAACGACCATTCTGAGTAGGTAATAGACTTTTAATTGCTTGCTCCATCAAAACATCTTTTTACACCTCACACCTTTCTAAAACATCTTTGTATACATTCCAACGTGAATCATTACAAAGTTATTTTCCAAAACAAAACATTTCCAAACACTTCGTATACATTCCAGCGTGAATCATTACGAAGTCAAAACAAAATGCCTTTTAAAAAGATTTTCAAACACACACAGAAAGAAAATTTTAAAGTGAGCTAAAGCAATTAAGAGCCCGTAGATAACTACGGATGGAAAGGATGCTAATACCTTCCCTTTTCATAACCAACTCCCTTACTCAGAATCTAAAACGAAGGTCTTTTCCTGTTCTTTTCACCTTCCCTTAATTGCAATTAATATCATCAAACCCTCAACATAAGCAAAAAATTCAGCAACATTGAAACCAAAATATGAAATAAAAAAAAAATCAAACAAAGAATTAGAGGAATCCATCTATTGTTTCAAAAGGTTGGAAAAACAAAAGGAATTACAGATTGAAAATCCAAAATATGATAGATTATAATATAGGACTTATTTTTCATATTTGTAATCTTTTAAATATCATTAATCATTAAATTTAGTCATAATTATATCAAACGACATTCTGAAGAGTGCATTTCCTTTTAAATTTAGTGGTATAACTTTTTAAAATTTCATGAAATTTACACATGACATCGGTAAGTATATTATTATTATCTCTGGTTCTATTTATAAAAAAAAAATATTTTTTAAATATTGAATAAATAATATGGACAAAATTAGGTACAATTCTCTAGGTATGGTTCTTACTTTGTTTCAATGAAAATATGACAAGTATACTTAAACATCATTTAAGGACTGAAAATTGGAGCAATTTGCATGAAAATATGAGTAATTTGCATATGTGTAAGAAGAAATTATACACTTGTCATATTGTTATTGGAACAAAGTAAGAACCGCACCTAGAGAATTGTACCTAAGTTTTGTCCAAATAATATATTTAGACAATATATTGTCCAAATACATTATTTATTCAATATATTTAAAAAGGAAACTTTTTCTTATAAATGAGATCAGAGGGAATATTATTTATGTTATGTTCCTTAAAATGGAAGAGGATGTGTCGTTCACGAACAAAACATGTGTTTGGTAATGATATAACATCAATTTACATCAATTTTTTTAAAAGAACCTTACCTCAAATCTATGTAGTTATGAAATTCGATGATTTGTTAGGCATAAGTTAGTTAAACTATTTGCACAACGATTTCCTTCTCTAAAAATATGAGAAGCAAAAAAAAAATTAAATCTACCAAAGTATTAGGCATAAGTTAGCTAAACTATCTTCACAACGATTTCCTTCTTTAAAAATGTTGGAAGCAAAATAATTAAGTCTACCAAAGTAAACCCATAATAGTTATCTCTCCAAAGACTAATATGCTCATCGGAACCAACCATCCATTGAAAATTATTTTGAACGACCTGAAGAAAGTTTTTGCTCCTAGTCCATATAATGAAAAAAAATGGTATACTTCTCTAAATTGTCTTTCTTAAAGACTCTAGCTCGTAAGATCTTGGCCCAATCCTCCTTGGCCCAATCCTCCTTATTGTTAAGCACACTTCAGCACTGCCTCAAATCTGAAGCTGCATTAAGAACCCACAACGACCTAAGACCAAGACCTTCCTCCTTCACCTCCTTACAGCAACTTCTCCAAACAACTGTCACTAATTTCCTTTTTTGAACATCAACACTCCAAATAAAATTCTTGCACCAGCCTTCGATCAACTTAATAATACTCACTGGCAAAGAATAAGCCATAATAGAATATATCGTCATGCTTTGAATCACATACTTAACCAACTACACCCTACCGACCATAGAAAGAAGGTAAACTTTCCGGACAGCTAGTTTGTACTTGATTTTATCAGCCAACAGAATGAAATAATCTATATTTGGCCTGTCTTTGAAGCTAGTTGAACCTATAGGAGTATTAGAGTGTGTTTAGTTATGAGATGAAAATGAGAAGAGAGAAAGAGTGAAAAGAGAGAAATAGATGAGTATTAGAGTGTGTTTAGCTATGAGATGAAAATGAGAAGAGAGAAAGAGTGAAAAGAGAGAAATAGATGAGAAATAGAGTAGCTTTGATATATTGTTTGTTATAAAAAAAGTATAAGAGAAATATAAGAGAGAAATATAATTATTTTTGCAATGACAAATATACCCTTAAATTAAAAAAAATAATACACAATGATACATTATTTAATTTAACAATTTTCTAAAAATATTTAGGGATTATTTTCTACCAATATTTCTTATTAATTTAATTACAAAATCAATAATCATTTTTGTATAGATTTAGTTAATCATTTTACATTTCTATTTATTTAAAATAATTTGATTTATTAAATTTTATTTTTAATTAATTATTTAATAATTAAATTTCATTTTATACTAGTTCGACTTATATCAATTGAGTTTAAATAAAAAATAGTTTATTATCCACATTCACTAAAATAACTGCCGGTATTCTCTAAGTTGCTGATATTAAGTTATTATTTGTGAAAATTATATAAGTTGTTGCACCCATATACTCTTTAATATTTATACATGTTTACTTTAGAAATTATAATATAAAATATTATTGTCAAGTCTACTGTCATTCCATTAAAAATAAATGAATATAAACACTCATCAATACTCTTTTGTAAATTTAATAGAAAAGTAATCAATTAAACATACATTTTAATTCTATGTGGCCATTCATCTACTTTGAATTTTAAAAGATTTATTTCATTGGGTGAACATTCATTTATATGACTTTTTACTTTATTATGCATTAATTTTGAGGGCTATTTAAAATATTTTTACGTCTAATTTATATGGATTTCTTTACTTATTTTGCATTAATTTATATGGCTGTTAATTTGGTGAAACTTTAAAAATTCTCACGTATATTCAAAATATTTACGGAATATGTGTACTATTAAATCAGATATATATACATTAAAATAAATATATTATAATTTTATTTAAATAAAAAATAATAAAATATAGAATTTAAAAAATATTATATTTTAAAATAATATTTGTTTTGAATATTGAAAGATTTATTTAATTTGATGAACATTTATTTATAGGGTTTTTTTACTTTATTAAACATTAATTTTGAGGATTGTTCAAAATATTCTCACGTCTAATTTACATAAATATTTTACTTACATTAAATTATATGGATGTTAATTTGCTTAAAATTTAAAAATTCTCATGTTTATTCAAAATATTTATGGAATATGTGTACTATTAAATTAGAAATATATATGAAAATAAATATATAATTTTATTTAAATAAAAAATAATAAAATATGTTTAGAATTTAACACATATTATATTTTAAAATAATGTTTGTTATTGATATGGTCGGTTGATCAGAATTGAAGACGTCTGAAGCAGATGAAGTTCCTTCGAGCAACGTTTGATGAGGAGAAGAGGTGGTGTACCTGCAAGTCACTCTGATGCTAAAGTAAGCAAGTGTTTAAAGTGAGTATAGTGAATATTAGGGTTTAGAGAGTAAGAATGTGATACCTTGCCCTCAAAGATATGAGGGTTTATATAATGATCTTAGGAGGATTCTCATTGGTTGCTATTTTTGGGTCTGGATAGGCGGATTCACGAATATAGATGTCTGAGATGACTTGGTCAAACCGGGCACTGATGCTTGGAACTAGCCATTGTGCTGAGCAAAGGGGCCACAACGAGCATAGCCCTCAGTGAGACAAGTCGATCAAAACTGCTCGACGTACGTCGAGCAGAGGTAATCAAGTGGCGCATGAGACGGGCAGATAGGAGCCCCCAATACGTTATCGATCCTTAGTGGCTCGGTGAATACCGTGATGGAGCGATATGCCTGACAAGTATTCGGGAAGTCCAGTATAGTAGCCCCCAAGTCGTTGTGTCTGGTTATAGAGGCAATGACTTGATTTCGAGGAGTATGGTCAAGGTTATTTCATCAGGGGGAAAAAAGTGTTGTCGAAGAACCAAAGGTTAGAGAATTTGGAGGGTTTTGTCCGCGTGACCTCGAGCTAGGTGCATTGATTACTTGACAGGCCTAGTGACTAGTGTGACACTCCAAATTAATTCAACTACTAAATAATTAGAAATTTAATTATTAATTTAATTAAAGGTTTAATTATTAATATTTTTGGATTTATGGATTTAATTAATTAATTAAATAAATGGAGTGTTGGAGGTGTGAAGTAGACTTGGGAGGTGTGTAGAGTAAAAGGCTCTAATTAACCTAATTTATTTATTTCTATTATTTGGAAAATAAAAAGGAATAAATAAAGGGAAAAAGTTAGAAGATAAATTAGAGTCTGCATTCTACGTACTTTTGGAAAAGAGAAGAGGAAAGAGGAGAAAAGTCAATCGTCAAAGTTTGAAGGATCATCGCGAGGTAAGGGTTGACTTGATCTGATTATTATGCCTTATAGGTTTTGATGATCAATAGAATGAATTGATCCGTTAGAAATCTCGAATTAGGAATTTTAGGTTGTGCCCTAACGTTATGATCCGACGTAATAATTCAATTGGGAATGATAATAATGATTAATTGCGTAGGATGATTGTAGGATAATTAGAAAGCATAATTCTGATGTTAATTAGGTGTGAAAATACATAAGAATTATTGTTTCTGTTGTGCCATGGTTGTTGGCGATGAATGGTATTGATTGGGATTGCAAACAGTGGGAATAGAACTAGTTTTTGGTGGAAAAACACAGCATGAGTCGACCCAAGAAGCTATGTATCGACACAAGCTCCGTTATTTTAAGAAAACATGGGCTAGAAAACTGCTTGTGTCGACACATACAGCTATGCATCGACTCATGTGGAGATTTTTGAACTCTTGTATCGACACAAGAGAGTTATGTGTCGACGCAAGAAGCTTTTGTATCGACACAAGAAGCCATGGATCGACTCATACTGAAGGGATTTTGAAAAATGGGAAAAATTATTATGTATGAGTCGACACATGCGTGTTTTCTATCGACGTCGACACAAACAGGTTTTGTGTTGACACATGAGCTTATGGATCGACCTAAGCTGGACAGGAATGGGTAGGATTTTTTGAAAACGGTTTTGGTCATATATTTGCGACCGTAACTCTGAGTTAGGCATAGTTGGTATCGTTGGAAAGCTTAGAACGAGTACTATCGATTAAAAAAAATTTCAAAACCAGTAATTGAGATCTTGAAGGATTGTTTTGGCTTCTGTAGGAAGGATCCGTTGTAATTCGTGATTGTGTTATTAACTTTGTGTATACTGGTTGGGTGTTAATTTTATGTGTTGTAATTAACGTCATATACTCATGATTGTATTGCTATTATATGTTGTTATTGATATTGTATATTCATGATGCTTGTTGATTTCATGAGTTGTTGTTGTTGTATATACCGGTGATAGCCTTACTAAATTGAAGGGTAAGTGTTTGGCATATTTATGCTTTGGGATGATTTATTTCATGATAGGTGCCGATATCATGTTGTGGTTGATGATGGTTTATGATGTCTGATGTGGTCATAATCGGTGTTAAATGTTGCATGCTTTTGATGTGCATGCATATGCATTCTGGTGGAGTTAATTCCCATTGTGTGGAATTTGACTTGTTTTGCCAATACCCGTACCCAGTGAATAGTGGTGGTGAGGCTGGATTCTTGACCCAGTGGTGTATGGGTGAATCGATTATTGACGTTGTTTTCCGAGGTGTAAATGGAACAGGGTATGAACTTGGTTCACGTTTGGTACCACATGCATTGATTCTGCATTGCATATGTAATTATAACATGTTAGGATGGTTTCCAGTGTTATAATTGCATTGATTGTTATTATGTGCATTTTGATCTGTGTGATCTGTATTGGCGAACGAGAATTTGAATATACTAATGAGGGTGGAATAATGAATTGATTGTTTTATTGCTTTAAAGAAACGTATAATGCATTTTAATTGTTGGTGAAATCTCACCCTTACTTTAGTGATTTCAGATTGAAGTGATTAGTTGCTCAGAGATTTGGTGAGGATGGCTTATAGAGCTATGCTATTTAGATAGTCCGCATGTCAGTGTCATGCTCTTGTAGTTGTAACACTGGGGAACGATCGTTTTGGAATTTTACAGATTAAACTTGTTTCTTTGGTTTATGATTGGAATAATTATGATTTGAATTTATTTCGGGTTTTATATTATTTTCCGCTGTGTAAAACATAATCGTTGGTTTGAATTATATTTAATAAGTTCTTCGGTAAATCCATGACTACTGGTTTATTGTTTTATTATTTGAATAATTTTTAAATTGTGACGCCCTTTCGTTATGTTAAAACTCTGATTAATTATATAATTCGCGGGGAAATTAGAAGGGATGTTACAGTAGTGGTATCAGAGCATAGTCGGTCGTGTGACCAGTGTCTTAATGTCATTATCCCTTTGTACGCAACAAGTGTGTGCAACACTGTCGGTACTTGTTGCTTTTCTGATTGCTTATTGTAGGAGTAGTGTGAAACTAAGTGGGGGAGAAGAGGTGCTTCTTGGATATGTTCCGATTATAAGTCATTGGTACGAGGTACTGCTTGAGAAGACAGTGCAAGAGTGGTTAGAAATGTTGGAATCGTTTGGACCGCGAGTCATAGTTGGAAGTGCAAAGAGGCGAGTATGATTCTGAGAACACGAAGTGTTGGTAATGATGGTTTATACTCCAGTATGATTATCGGATGTCTATTGATAAATTGAGGACTTGATCACCCTTAATCTCTTGTTGATAGTAGATGGAATCGTATTGGATGGTATACAATTGTCTTGATAGCTAAATGGGGCATGAAGTGATGAATATGAATGAAGTGGTTTGTGAAATATGAGTTGACGAAGACTCTAATAAGGACAATGAATGATGGATGATCGAGTGTTTAAGATGTTGTATTCACACCGAAAGGAAGTAGGAATTTGGTAAATGAATTTCGATGTCCTGAATGTAGTGAATTGTGATTTGACCGAACTAGTCCGATGACGCGGCATTTGAATTTTCTGAATTGAAGAAGCATTTAGAGGAATTGCTCGAGAAGAAGTTTATTCGTCCTAGTGTTTCTCCGTGGGGTGCTCCTGTGTTGTTGGTTAAGCAGAAGAAAGGTTCAATGAGACTGTGTGTTGATTACCGATAGTTAAATAAAGTTACAATCAAGAATCGGTATCCATTGCCGAGGATTGATGATTTGATGGATCAGTTAGTTGGAGCTTGTGTATTCAGTAAGATTGACTTGAGGTCTGGATATCTCAGATTCGTGTGAAGACGGAAGATATTCAGAAAATTGCATTTAGAACGAGGTATGAACATTATGAGTATTCTGTTATGCCGTTTGGAGTTACTAATGCACCTGGTGTTTTCATGGAGTATATATGGAGTATATGAACAGGATATTTCATCTATATCTTGATATGTTCGTGGTGGTATTTATTGATGACATTCTGATCTATTCAAAGAGTGACGAAGAGCACGCAGAACATCTTAGAGTTGTGTTGGAACTGTTGAAAGAGAAGAAGTTGTATACGAAGTTGTCTAAGTGTGAGTACTGGTTAAGCGAAGTAAGCTTTCTTGGTCATGTGATTTCCAAGAATGGCATTGTTGTTCATCCTACGAAGGTAGAAGCAGTATCTCAGTGGGAAGCGCCGAAGAATGCTTTTGAAATCCGTAGTTTTCTTGGTCTTGTAGGTTACTACAGGAAGTTTATTGAAGGATTTTCAAAGTTAGCTTTTCCATTGACTAAGTTGACAAGAAAGGGTCAGGTGTTTGTTTGGGATTCTGAATGTGAGAAAGGATTCCAAGAGTTGAAGAAGAGATTGACTAGTGCTCCAATTTTTATTTTGCCAAATCCGGCGGAATCTTTTGTTGTGTATTATGATGCGTCATTGATGGGATTAGGTGGTGTTTTGATGCAAGATAAGCAGGTTGTGGCTTATGCTTCGAGACAATTGAAAGTTCATGAAAGGAATTATCCGACTCATGATCTAGAGCTGGCAGCAATGGTATTTGTTTTGAAATTGTGGAGGCATTACTTGTATGGTTCTCGATTCGAGGTATTCGGCGATCATAAGAGTCTAAAGTATCTCTTCGATCAGAAAGAGTTAAATATGAGGCAGAGAAGGTGGTTAGAATTTCTGAAGGATTATGATTTCGATTTGAATTACCATCCTAGTAAGGCAAATGTGGTTGTAGATGCATTGAGCAGAAAGTCCTTGCATATGTCTATGTTGATGGTTCGTGAACTGGATTTAGTGGAACAATTCAGAGATTTGAGTTTGGTGTGTGAGACTACTTCTGATAGCGTTAAGTTGGGCATGTTGAAGTTGACTAGTGGTATTCTTGAGGAAATACGAACTGGACAGAAATCTGATGTTTGTTTGGTGGATAAGTTGACATTGATTAACCAAGGTC
Source organism: Vicia sativa (assembly GCA_021764765.1). Lineage (NCBI taxonomy): Eukaryota > Viridiplantae > Streptophyta > Magnoliopsida > Fabales > Fabaceae > Vicia > Vicia sativa. The sequence goes on along the minus strand of CM038793.1, from coordinate 131,019,136 downwards.
AAGGAGGTGAATTCCGAATTGATGAGAATGGTGTTATGAGATTTGGTGACAGAGTGTGTGTTCTGGATATTGCAGACCTTCGAAAGAGTATTTTGGAAGAAGGACATCGTAGTGGATTGAGTATTCATCCCGGTGCTACTAAGATGTATCATGACTTGAAAAAGTTGTTTTGGTGGCCTGGAATGAAAAAGGAAATTGATGAGTTTGTTTATGCTTGTTTGGTTTGCCAGAATTCAAAGATTGAACATCAGAAACCGTCAGGATTGATGGAACCGTTGTTTGTTCCCGAGTGGAAATGGAATGACATTTCTATGGATTTTGTGTCTGGTTTGCCGAGGACAGCAAAGAATTGTGATTCTATTTGGGTTATTGTTGATCAGTTGACGAAGTCCGCTCACTTTATTCCGATATGAATGGATTATCCGATGGAGAGATTGGCATAATTGTATGTTGAGAAGATCGTGAGTTTGCACGGTATTCCTTCTAGTATTGTGTCGGATAGAGATATGAGGTTTACGTCTAAGTTCTGGACAATATTGCAAGAAGCTTTGGGTACTAAGTTGAGGTTGAGTTCTGCTTATCATCCGCAGACAGATGGTTAGACGGAGAGAACGATTCAGTCGTTAGAGGATTTGTTGCGAGCGTGTGTGTTGGAGAAAGGTGGAGCATGTGATAGTTAATTTCCATTGATTGAGTTTACCTACAACAATAGTTTTCATTCAAGTATTGGTATGGCTCCGTTTAAGGCATTGTATGGTAGGAGGTGTCGTACACCGTTGTGTTGGTACGAATCTGGAGAAAGTGTTGTGATTGGACCGGAGATTGTCCAACAGACTTCGGAAAAGATTAAGATGATTCAAGAGAAGATGAGAGCTTCTCAGAGTCGTCAGAAGAGTTATCATGATAAGAGGAGGAAGGATCTCGAGTTTAGTGAAGGAGATCATGTGTTTATGCGAGTTACTTCAATGACTGGTATTGGTCGAGCTTTAAAGTCAAAGAAGTTGACTCCGCGCTTTATTGGTCCGTTTTAGATTACCAAGAAGGTTGGAAGAGTTTCTTATCAGACTGCTTTACCGCCGTCGCTTGCGAATTTACATGATGTCTTCCATGTATCTCAGTTGAGGAAGTATATTTCTGATCCGTCTCATGAGATTCAGGTAGATGATATACAGGTGCGAGATAATATGACTTTAGAAGCATTACTTATAGAATTGAGGATCTAAGTCAAGTAAAGAGATAGCATTGGTGAAAGTAGCTTGGGGAGGATCAACAGGTGGAAATGTAACTTGGGAACTGGAGAGCCAGATGAAAGACTCGTATCCCGAACTTTTCGTCTAAGGTATGTTTTCGAGGACGAAAACTCTTTTAGTAGGGGAGAGTTGTGACACCCCAAATTAATTCAACTATTAAATAATTAGAAATTTAATTATTAATTTAATTAAAGGTTTAATTATTAATATTTTTAGATTTTTGGATTTAATTAATTAATTAAATAGATGGAGTGTTGGAGGTGTGAAGTAGAATTGGGAGGTGTGTAGAGTAAGAGGCTCTAATTAACCTAATTTATTTATTTATATTATTTGGAAAATAAAAAGGAATAAATAGAGGGAAAAAGTGAGAAGAGAAATTAGAGTCTGCATTCTACGTACTTTTGGAAAAGAGAAGAGGAAAGAGGAGAAAAGCCAATCGTCAAAGTTTGAAGGATCATCGTGAGGTAAGGGTTGATTTGATCTGATTATTATGCCTTATAGGTTTTGATGATCAATAGAATGAATTGATCCGTTAGAAATCTCGAATTAGGAATTTTAGGTTGTGCCCTAACGTTATGGTCCGACGTAATAATTCAATTGGGAATGATAATAATGATTAATTGCGTAGGATGATTGTAGGATAATTAGAAAGCATAATTCTGATGTTAATTAGGTGTGAAAATACATAAGAATTATTATTACTGTTGTGCCATGGCTGTTGGTGATGAATGGTATTGATTGGGATTGCAAACAGTGGGAATAGAACTGGTTTTTGGTGGAAAAACACAGCATGAGTCGACCCAAGAAGCTATGCATCGACACAAGCTCCGTTATTTTAAGAAAACATGGGCTGGAAAACTGCTTGTGTCGACACATACAGCTATGCATCGACTCATGTGGAGATTTTTGAACTCTTGTATCGACACAAGAGAGTTATGTGTCGACGCAAGAAGCTTTTGTATCGACACAAGAAGCCATGGATCGACTCATACTGAAGGGATTTTGAAAAATGGGAAAAATTATTACGTATGAGTCGACACATGCGTGTTTTCTGTCGACGTCGACACAAACAGGTTTTGTGTTGACACATGAGCTTATGGATCGACCTAAGCTGGACAGGAATGGGCAGGATTTTTTGAAAACGGTTTTGGTCATATCTTTGCGACCGTAACTCTGATTTAGGCATAGTTGGTATCGTTGGAAAGCTTAGAACGAGTACTATCGATTAAAAACATTTTCAAAACTAGTAATTGAGAACTTGAAGGATTTTTTTGGCTTCTGTAGGAAGGATCCGTTATAATTCGTGATTGTGTTATTAACTTTGTGTATACTGGCTGAGTGTTACTTTTATGTGCTGTAATTAACGTCATATACTCATGATTGTATTGCTATTATATGTTGTTATTGATATTGTATATTCATGATGCTTGTTGATTTCATGAGTTGTTGTTGTTGTATATACCGGTGATAGCCTTACTAAATTGAAGGGTAAGTGTTTGGCATATTTATGCTTTGGGATGATTTATTTCATGATAGGTGCTGATATCATGTTGTGGTTGATGATGGTTTATGATGTCTGATGTGGTCATAATCGATGTTGAATGTTGCATGCTTTTGATGTGCATGCATATGCATTCTAGTGGAGTTAATTCCCATTGTGTGGAATTTGACTTGTTTTGCCAATACCCGTACCCAGTGAATAGTGGTGGTGAGGCTGGATTCTTGACCCAGTGGTGTATGGGTGAATCGATTATTGACGTTGTTTTCCGAGGTGTAAATGGAACAGGGTATGAACTTGGTTCACGTTTGGTACCACATGCATTGATTCTGCATTGCATATGTAATTATAACATGTTAGGATGGTTTCCAGTGTTATAATTGCATTGATTGTTATTATGTGCATTTTGATCTGTGTGATCTGTATTGGCGAACGGGAATCTGAATATACTAATGAGGGTGGAATAATGAATTGATTGTTTTATTGTTTTAAGGAAACGTATAATGCATTTTAATTGTTGATGAAATCTCACCCTTACTTTAATGATTTCAGATTGAAGTGATTAGCTGCTCATAGATTTGGTCTGGTAGTTGTAACACTGGGTAACGATCGTTTTGGAATTTTACAGATTAAACTTGTTTCTTTGGTTTATGATTGGAATAATTATGATTTGAATTTATTCCGGGTTTTATATTATTTTTCGCTGTGTAAAACATAATCGTTGGTTTGAATTATATTTAATAAGTTCTTCGGTAAATGCATGACTACTGGTTTATTGTTTTATTATTTGAATAATTTTTAAATTGTGACGCCCTTTCGTTATGTTAAAACTCTGATTAATTATATAATTCGCGGGGAAATTATAAGGGGTGTTACAACTAGGGTTTAATGATGAGTCCCCTAGGTTCCCTAGGCACGTGCAGACGCACGTGCAGAGTGAGAGTCTATAAAAGGGTAAGAGAACCATCATTTAGTGACTTTTCTCTATTCGATCTTGGTCGTCCACGCTCGAATTCAACATCCATCAATCCGGGGAACCTAATTTTAAGGTGTTCTAGAACCATTTCTGCCATCCGCCGTCGTGTTAGTGTCCCGATCACCCGTTCCAAAGCTCTCATCACTCTGAAACGGTATATTTTCGACTCTTCTTCTCAAGTTTGTCTGATTAAGTTTGAAAATATGGTTTATTCATAGAAATGCATGTGGTTAGGGTTTTGTAATTTGGGAATCCTTCTGACGGTGGGCGACTGCTCTGCCTTTTACTGGCGTTGTATGTCGTTGGGGCCTCCTGCGTGTTTCTCCCTTTGAATTGAGGAGATTCGAATTTGAGGGTTAGCTATTTTGGGAGAGTGTTGTTGACCGAGGAAGGGGATCCTTGTTCGTCTGAGCCCTTTCACTTGATTAGTGGTGGAAGGGTGGATTTGACATTTCTATCAAGCTCACCGACTTCCTCTACTTTTCAGGTATCATGACAGGCGTTAGTGACGACAACAATGGAGGTTCTGGGGGTTTCGAGCAAGAATATTCTTATTTCTCTATCGACGGGGAAAGTGCCTCACTGGAGGTCTTAGGGGAGGAACCTATGACAACCGAGGAAGCGGCCCCCTCCACCATTCCGGTCGATAAGAAAGACCCAACAGTTTGGGCGACGCCAAATGCTAGGTTTAGGGGGTCATAGTTTACTACTCGTCAGAACGAGATCTTTAACAAGGTGGATTGGTATGATCCCGAGGAAGGTGATACAAACAAAGAAAGGGGTCAAAGGGATTAGATCGTATATATACCTGAACGAGAAGGGGGAGCGGGTGCATCAACTAGTGTCCAAGTTTAATTTTCACTGGAAGGAGGAGCATTTCGAGCGGAAAACGGACCAATATGTGTGGGGCAAAAAGGAACTGGATGCGGAGGATTTGGCCAGCTTTGGCGTGCTATCGTCCTTGTCGAGGGTCTTTCCCAAGTCCAACGTATGGGAAAAGGGGGAAGAGCACTCGTGGGAGAAGATGGGGTTACGTTTTTGAACTTATATTTTTATGAAATGAAATATTAATTTATAATACGAAATAGTTGGATTTAATCGGTAATTCGGGTAACTGGTAAATGATAGAAACGGGTCCGAATTAGTCGGTCCAGTTGTGTTTTGATGACTCGGTTGTGGTGTTTAATAATAAGTTTAATACCTATTATTTCGGGATGATTTTTATGACGAGTATATTTTGGTGAATATTAATCCGTAACCAGAATTAATTGAATTGTGAATATTGTTGATGATTGATTAGCTTCCAATTTGTGAATGTATGATTTTTGTTGATGATGATTTGCATAATGCAAAATGTGATGATGTTAATGACAATGTTTTATCTCCGATGTTTGATAAATAAAATGACGATGGCTTATGTTAATTTGATTATTATGACGATGTTGATGTGTTGTTATGTGTGTGTGTTGTCTTTTGTCGAGTCGCATACATTGCATAAATGTCGAGGGCTTTTGCCAAAATGACGAGGGATTTAGCCAATGTTCCTAATTACGAACAAAATATGTTGGTACCACATGCATACATAGTCGAGTCACATTGTGTCGGTTATGTTTGTTTGAGTTCATTGGTTATGTGTTGTTTTATGATGATTTATGACGATTGTGATGATTTATGTGGTGATGATAAAGTGTTGATATATATATATATATATATATATATATATATATATATATATATATAAATTAAATTGGTGTTAAAAGTGTGTGAGATTGAAATATATGTTGAATATTACTTATTGTCGGTATCTCTTTATAATTTCGAAACTATATATTATTTATCATCTCTTTATTTATATGATTTGAATTATCTCACCCTTTACTTGTTTCGCCGTTACCTTTATATTGGTAACGTGAAGGTGATCCGCGTTGATAAGGTGGATTAGCTCGAGTCATTACTTTTTGAGTCGTCTTGCTCTGATAGCGTAACACTCGGGATGGGCGCTTTTGTTGTTTTGATTAGGATAGTATACTTGTATATCCTGATAACTATGTGGATTATGTTTATATCATAACATGATTATTTTGTTGATGTATATGTTTTTATATGGAATAGATGGTGATGTATCCGCTGCAGTGTGCATATTTATATGCTTATTTGATGTATGATGACATGATCAGTATATCCGACTTTTGATTATTTTGATGATGTATTTTATTGCAAAGTGGAAACCATGGATATGTGATGCCTCAATTTATTTATGAAATTTTATTACTCTGATTTTTATTATTAATTCTGACGAGTAGAATTGGGGTGTTACACGTGCACCTTGTCAGCGTACACTTGACACTTATAACAGATTCTGGCATGGTTGAAGTAATCAACCTCCATGGTGGACCAGTAATATCCAGCTCAAACAATATTTTTATCCAGGGTATGCCCATTGGAATGCATCCCAAATGAGCCCTCATGCATTTCTTCGATGATCTTTGCAGCTTCGTTCTTATCAAAACATTTGAGTAACAACCCATCATGATATCTTCGGTACAACACATCGTTGCTAAGGAAGAAATTCCCTGAGAACCTTTTCAAGAACTTCTTATCTGTCACAGATGCCTCCTCAGGATACTCTTGAGTCTCAAGGTATCTTTTAACATTGTATAACCAGAGATTACCATCCTTTTCTACATCAACCTCAAAACAGAACACTGACTCATATAACCTTTGAATCGTGATCAAGGGTGATTCATTAGCCCATTTGACTTTGAAAATAGATGCCAAAGTAGCTAAGGCATCAGCTAGATTATTCTATTCTCACAAAATGTGATCAAAAGTGATCTCCTCGAACTAAGGAACCAATTCCATAACATGTTCACGGTAGGAATCATATTTAGGTGACGAGTCTCCTAATCACCATTGATCTGGCTTATCACTAGAGATGACTCTCCATACACTTTCAAGTGTTTAATCCTCAAATCGATTACAGCCTCGATATCGAAAATGAAGCCTCATACTCATCCATGTTGTTCATGCAATCAAAACAGATTCTAACTGTAAACGGAATGCGGAAAACCACTGGAGAAGTGATAACAACACCGACACCATTACCCAAGGCATTAGAGGCACCGTCGAACACCATTGACCATCGGGATCTTGGTTCGGGTCCTTCTTCTAGGCCATGGATATTGCAATCCTTGATATACATGATGTCCTCGTCTGAGAACTCGAATTTCATCGGCTGATAATCATTCTTAGGCTGATGAGCCACATAATCCGCCAATACACTACCCTTGATTGCTTTCTGAGTAGTATACTGGATTTCATATTCTGTCAAAATCATCTTCCATCTGGCTATTCGGCCTGTCAAGGATGGCTTTTCAAAGATATACTTGATCAGATCCACCTTGGATATCAATAAGGTAGTATGCGTCAACATATATTATCTTAGTCGGTGAGAAGCCCAAGCCAAAGCACAACAAGTTTTCTCAAGCAGTGAGTATTTTGTTTCATAGTCGGTAAACTTTTTTCTAAGGTAGTATATTGCATACTCTTTTCGACCAGATTCATCATGTTGGCCTAACACACCCACCCATTGATCTTTCAAGCACTGTCAAGTACATGATCAACGGCCTACCCTCAACGGGAGACATAAGGATCGAAGGTTCCTGCAAATACTCTTTTATTTTATCGAATGCGACTTGACAATCGTCATTCCACCTGACCACTTGATCTTTTCTTAATAACTTGAATATTGGTTCACACGTGGCCGTCATATGAGAGATAAATCTAGAGATGTAGTTCAACCTCCCTAGAAAACTACATACTTCTTTTTCTGTTCTTGGCTCAGGAATTTCTTGTATTGCTTTGATCTTTGCAGGATCAACCTCAATACCTATTTCGCTTACAACAAAGCCTAATAACTTTCCAGATCTTACCCCAAAGGTACACTTGTTGGGATTCAACCTCAAACTGAATTTCCGCAATTTGTCAAATAGCTTTTGCAAATGCACTAGGTGCTCCTCTTTGTCTTGAGATTTTGAAATTATGTCATCTACATACACTTCAATCTCCTTATGAATTATGTCATCGAAAAGAGTCACCATTGCATGCTGATAAGTTGCCCCGACATTCTTTAATCCAAAAGGCATCACCTTATAACAGAACGTTCCCCACGGGGTAATAAAAGTCGTCTTTGCCATATCTTCTGGTGCCATCTTAATCTGGTTGTGTTATACCCCAAAATTTTCCCTCCTACTTCTCAAGACAATACACAACTCCATACTCAAGGATTTCACAAGGGTTGACCAGACATACCCTCTCCTAAGAAATCATTCCAAACTAGGGTTTTGATATTCTCAAGCCAAGATGGATTTCTAATACTTCAAGTGGTCATCATACCTCACCATATGCTTCAAGGGATCGTCATGTCAAGTTTCAAGCCTTACAAGTCAAAATTGCTCATCCAATTGCTCAGATGGTTGAAATCAACTATATTGGACAAAAAGTCAATTGTGGTCAACATACAGTCAAACTTCATAACTTTTGGTCAACATCAATATTTTGAAGTAATATTCATCATTTGATCAAGGGTTAACCATGATTCCTCAAAGAAAGTCAAGATTTGATTAAAAGTCAAAGTTTCTAAATTAGGGTTTTTCAGACAAAAGTCAACATAACTTTGACCAGGCATAACTTTCACATACTTTATTAGAAATTTTTCCACAAATTCTCAACTCAAAGGGAATTCAATTCTCTACAACTTCAAGTCTCACAAGCTTTGGCTATAAATGCTTCATTTGGAAGTTATGGATCAAAACATTACAGGTCCTTTTAAAAGTCAACATAAAGTCATCTTTTTGCAAAGAAGTGTTCAAGAACATGGAAACTTCAATCAAGATGAAACCAAAAGGGCTGTTTAGAGACCATCTTGAGATTTCTAAAAATTCCAAGAACACCCAAAAGTGTTAAAAATTGAGCAAGATACAAGTGGTGCAAGTTGAGCATTCTTGAGGAGGTGCATAAAGACAAATACTTGAAAAAATCAAAAAAATTCTAAATGGGCTTAACATTTCTTGGTTCAAACTTATTTCTAATCTCAATTAGAACCTCCAATCCCAATGCCACACCCTTGAGATTTTTATTTTATTTTTATTTTTATTTTTTATTCATTTAAAGTCAATTTAATTAAAATAAAATAGCAAAAATAAATCAATCAATGCAAGGCTGAATAGTTTACATTCTTGAGGTCCAAGATACCTATTAAATTTCCTAAATTTCGAAATTGAGTGATTGGAAAGAGATTGGTACAAGATTGAAAACATTTGATCAAAATTGAAAAGATTGACAAATCAAATATTCTGTCATTGAATGGGATATATTTTCTCATCAATTCTTAACCTGGATCCATCCTCTATAAATTCAGAAGGCTTCTAAACCCTTGAGGAGGATTTTTTGCAGCCAAGAACCCTAGACAAACCTCAAGAAAACCATGTGAAACAAGCAATTGGAAGCCAAGGATCCATCCGGATTCAAGCGGTTCTAAGGATTGATTCTTGTTCCTGAGGTACAATGGGGTAAAAATGGATCATTATCCATGGCCAAATGTCCCTGAATCGTACCATGCACGAACTCCATTTGCATCATGTTTTTGATTTTTCATATTTTGAATTTTATTGTGTTTTAATTGAAACTAATCGTTCTAACATGTTTATGAGATGTCATAGAGTAGATCTGGGCCATCGTTTACAAGGTTTGATGCCCAAATCGCGTTACACCATTGTTAGGCATAACCTTGTTGTTGCTTCAGATCTGCTTTGCACTTTCAAACCAAATCAACAGCACCTTTGGGTTCGCAAGGGTCAATTTAGGGGGGTAGCCATGATATCTTTCTTTGGATTTGACTATTTTTGCAGGTTCCAGGTTTGGAGACAGCCGGAGAAGACAACCGGAGCTCTGATATGGTGTCTCTGAGTTCTCTTGACTCAGACAATAACTTCTGACCCTAGGTGTCATACCTCAAAATTTTCCCTCCATCTTCTCAAGATATTTCATACATCCATACTCAAGGATTCCTCAAGGGTTGATCAGACAAATCCTCTCCTAGACAATCAACCCAAACTAGGGTTTGGTATTTCATCAAAATGGATTTCCAACATCTCCAATGGTCTTCATGCCTCCTCATATGCTTCAAAGATTCTCCATGTCAAGTTTCAAGCCTCGAAGTCAAGTTTCCTCAGACAATTGCTCAGATGGTTGAAAATCAGTTGTATTGGACAAAAAGTCAATTATGGTCAACATACAGTCAAACTTCATGATTTTTGGTCAACATCCTCATTTTGAAGTTACATTCATCATTTGATCAAGGGTTGATCATGATTCATCAATAAAACTCAAGATTTGCTCAAAAGTCAAACTTTCTAAATTAGGGTTTCTTAGTGAAAAGTCAACCAAACTTTGACTGAGCATAACTTCTTCATACCTTCTCAGAAATTTTTCCACCACCTCTTGTTCTGAAGTAAATTTAATTCTCTACAACTTCATGTCTCACAAGAATGTTCAAAAAATGTTTCATTTGGAAGGTATGGATCAAAACATTACAGGTCATTTTCAAAGTCAACAAAAAGTCAACTTTTTGTTTTGAAGATATATTGAGCATGGAAACTCCAATTGAGATGAAACCAAAGAGGTTGGTTAGAGGACTCTTATAGATTTCCAAAAAGTCCAAGAACACTCAAAAATGTGGAAAATTAAGCAAGATACACCATTCACAAGTTGGGCATTTTTGAACAATTGCACAAAAGGAGATATTGGTCAAAATACAATTTTTTCCAAATGGGCCTATAATTTTATGATCCAAACTTGATCATGATATTATTTGTGACTCATTGATGCTTGGCCATGACAATTTTCTATTTTATTGATTTATTTTTGAATTTAAAACCATTTAATTTAAAATTAAATTATATAAAATATGAAAATAAGATATTTTTTCAAAATGAGTGAATTTCTATCAAACTTGAGGTCCAAGATAGCCCATGGAACATGCAAAATTCGTGCTAGCTCTCACATTAAAGAGAAAATCAAATTTTTTTCAAAATTTGATTTTATTTGAAAAATATTTATGGCACATTCATGATCCAATCTTTTTTCCTTCTTTTTGCCCTCTCAATTCACTATATAAATAGCCAGCAAGATGCACATCAAAGAACACGAAACCCTAGCTCAAAGCACAACCCTTATTTTGCCAAAATTTTCTCAAAGTTGTAAAAATCGAATTCCATTCTCCAGCCAGTTTCAAGGTGTTTTAAGGATCAAAACGTGTTCCTTGATATCCCAGCAAGCAAAAGCAACTTTTACTCGAAGCCAAATCGCTCTGAATCGTGCTCCCTAGCTCTCACCGGTTTGCTATTTTTCTCAATTTCGATTTCCATATTACATGCATTACTAATCGTTTCCATGAGTTTATTTGAGTTCAGGACATTCATTGGAGTGTATTTGGTGCATTACATGTGAGTTTCCACGTAGAAATCCCAAGCCACCATTGTTAGGGTTTTTAGGGCTGTGAGTTTCGAAATGCAGGTTACAGGCCGTTTCAGGACACGAGGATAGCACCATCGTGCTCGCAAGGATCGAATTAGTCGATCTGGGCTTTTATTTCGCTTTGTTTGATGCGTTTTGCAGGATTTTCAGGTGGATAAGCTGCCAGAGAAGATGACCGGAGCCCTAGCTCCGGCGTGGACTCCGGCGTTGTACGTCTGACTCTGGCGTGGCATAATGGTGTGTTTCGATTGGCTCTCGCATTCCACCTGGGGTCCACGCATGACTGACTGTGTTTGATTCAAATCAGTGACACGTTGACGTTTATATTCAATGAATTCCAACTTTTCAAACACCAAATGTCACATGGCGCAGTGGTTAAGGCATTGGATGGAGGAGATTCTCTCAAGGGTCACAGGTTCAACTCCCACCAGGACCATTCTCTTGTTCTTTTTTACAAACTTCATATTTTTCCATATTTTTCTATTTTCTTTAATATTTTCATCCATTTTAATTTAACTTTAAATAATTTTTATCATGCATTAAAAAACACCAAAAATATTTTTCTTTTTTGCATTATTTTCAGAAAATGTTTATTTAATTTATAAAATTAAAAATATTATTTTTGCATGCATATTTAATTTAATTTCTATTTTACCATTTAAATCACTTTTAATTGTTTTTTAATTATTAAATTAACTCCAAAAAATCCCAAAAAATTATTTTAGCATATTAATGTTATTTCCAGCATGAAACATTTTTCTCATTCAAAAATTATTATTTTTACTAACATTTTCCTCTTATTCGATTTTCTCGTATTTCCCGATCTTTCATCTGCATTGTTACCCTGCTTTGGACATTTTTATCGCTTTTCATATTATGTAATTGCCTATGGGATGTAATAGTTTAATTAGGACTTTTATTTTCCGCACTTTTCAATTATGTATCTGCCTCAAAGCCATGTAATAGCGTAGGATTTATCTTTCCGCATTTTACTTTCCGCAATTTAATTTCCGCACCCTATAAACTGTTAGTAATTAGGCGTGTATGGTAAGATTAAAATCAACATAGCTCACTCTAATTTTCAAGATAACATGTATCTGAATCAACACACTCTTTCACACATGCACCCCTTAGGGTAATTCTCTCTCGTTGCCTTACGATTACAAATGGTCATGTCCCTCGAACGTAGAGGTATTCTAGCATCGTTGCCTTCAAAACAAATCATCATAGTCCCTTCGATACAAAGATCATAAGATCCACGATGTCGCCTCCGAATACATGATCTTGACCCTCGATTGTCGCCTACGAAAAATGATGATAGTCCCTTCGAATGTGCTAGGATACTTCCTACAAGTTGCCTTCTATGACCATCCGATGTCCCTTCGAATGTCCCGCTTACATCCAACAAATAGAGTTACCTACCAACTAATGGTATGGATAGCGCCATTCTAAAGGAAAGTAAAACAACATGAAAACGACCAATTCTGAGTAGGTAATAAGACTTTTAGTTGCTTGCTCTATCAAAATACTTTTCACACCTCACACTTTTGTCAAAGTTCAAACTCTTTTCAAAAACGAAACATTTCCGAACACTTTGTATACATTCCTACATGAATCATTACAAAGTCAAAGCGAAATGCCTTTTTCAAAACATTTTTCAAACACACAGAAAGCACAGATTTTTAAGGTGATCTAAGAGCAACTAAGAGCCAGATAACTATGGATGGAAAGGGTGCTAATACCTTCCTTTTCATAACCTTCTCCCTTACTCGTAATCTAACGAAGGTCTTTTTCTGTACTTTTTACCTTCCCTTAATTGGATAAAAGAAAAGTCGGTGGCGACTCTTTCTATCCGCACATTTGCGATACAAAAACCTACAAAGTCAGTTCACCGTGTTACACTAGGCATGGTATGCTCTCATTCGCTCGTTCTAGCATCTGGGTCCCACACTTGTGTTTGTTTAAAAAATTCAAAAGAAGTAGAAACGTGTCAACGCTCGATTCGAGGCTTGTTTTAACAACTAAGCCTTCCGCTTAGTTGGCGCACACACGTAGATAGCTGAGGTTCCGGGTTCAATCCCAGCCTACCCTTCTTCCCTTTGTTTTTCTAACATACTTCTGATATATGCAGGTAGCGTACACAACCTCCAGAAGTTATGGAAAACAGGTGTCCAGAAGCTTTGGAGGGAACTTTCGTCCAAGTCTCCAAAAGTTTTGGAAAACAGGTGTCTAGAAGCTCTGGAAGGAACTTCCGTCCAAGCCTCCAGAAGTTCTGGAAAATAGGTTTCCAGAAGCTCTGGAGGGAAATTCCGTACAGGTTCTAGAAGGAAGGAACTTCCATGCCAGCCTCCAGAAGTTCTGGAAAACAGGTTTCCAGAAGTTCTGGAGAGAACTTCCGTGTTGCCTTGTGTTCTCGAAAATGTTTTAAGTTCGGAAAAGCTTTAAGTTCGAAAGGACTTCCATCAGAAGTTCTAAGATGAACATAGTCAAAAGTTCCGACCAAAAAATAATTTTTTTTATTTCTTTTAATTAGTTTTCCTTGCAAAATTAACTTAACTATTTTCAAAAATCATAAAAAATATTTTAATTTCAGAATTAGGTTAATTAAGCATTTAATTAATTTTTGATACAAAAATAATTTATTTTTTCATGAATTAAATTATTTTTTCATAATTAACTTATAATTAACTTAGAACTAGGTTTTTATGCATTAAAATCAACCCAAAAAATATCAAAAAATATTTTTCCTTTGCAATTAGGGTTTAGATATTTTCTTTTTATCATTAGACATTTTTCTGCAATTTATTTCTTTTATTTTGTATTTAAATTCTAGAAATCGATGTATAGGTCGCAAGGATATTTTTGTAATAGCGTAGGATATTTATTTTCTGCCTTTACTTTCCGCACCCCTATTATATATATGCCCCAAAGCCATGTAATAGCGTAGGATTTTACTTTCCCGCACTTTACATTTCCGCAATTTATTTTCCGCACATATTAACTGCTAGTAACTAGGCGTGTATGGCAAGATTAATTCAACCAACGTAGCTAATCCTAATCATAAGATAAATACCTGAATACAGCACACTCTTCACACATGAACCCCTTTAGGGTATCCTCTCTTGTTGCCTTACGAACAATGGTCATGTCCCTCGAATGTAGGGGTACCATTAGCAAAGACGCCTACAAATACATCATCATAGTCCCTTCGATACAAATATCATAGTCCCTCGATGACCCTCGATATTGCCTATGAATACATGATCTCGCCCCTCGATTGTTGCCTACGAAAAGTGATGATCGTCCCTACGAATATGTTAAGGTATCCCTACACGTTGCCTTCTATGACCATCCGATGTCCCTTTGAATGTTCCTTTACATCCAACAAATAAGGTTACCTATCAACCAATGGTATGGATAGCCTTATTCTAAAGGAAAGCAAAATAACACGGAAACGACCGTTCCGAGTAGGTAATAAGTATCTTTTGCCATCTCAATCAAAATACTCTTTACACCTCACACTCTTTTCAAAATCTTTTTTTTCAAAACACTTTGTGTACATTCCAGCGTGAATCATTACAAAGTCCTTTTCCAAAACAAAACATTTCCAAACACTTCGTATACATTCCAGCGTGAATCATTACGAAGTTAAAGAGAAATGCCTTTCAAAACATTTCCAAACACACACAAAAAGAAATTTATAAAGTGAGCTAAGCAATTAAGCGCCCGTAGATAACTACGGATGGAAAGGGTGCTAACACCTTCCCTTTTCATAACCGCCTCGTATCGTAATCTAACGAAGGTCTTTTCCTGTTCTTTTCGTCTTCCCTTAACTGGATAAAAGAAAAGTCAATGGCGACTCTTGCTATCCGCAACATTTGCGATGAAATGCAAAACAAACAAGCTAGTTCTCCCACAGTGTTACCGAACTGGCGACTCTGCTGGGGATTATCCTAAAGAGAGGCTACCTTATGGATTTAGATCACTTTATTGTTTTCATTGTTTGACTTGTCTGCTTTACTTTTAAGGGTTGCTTGGGTATTATATTTGTGGGGAATCCTACACCCGGATCCAGGTTTCCTTAAGTAAGTAGCAATAAATCTTCGTGACCGTTAGGCGTATACCGAAACGATCAAAATGATGTCTACGTTAGTGCGACACTTTGGATGTCCCGATGCTCCTCATGTTCAGTTGAGGAAAGTATTTGGCGTCTGCGTGGTGTCATAAGCACTAACTCAACTTTTAGAACCCTAATTAACCCATCTCGGCCATTTAAAGGTAGTGAGATGGCCGACTTCGGTGTAGACTGAGGTTGGTTGATACTCGATGCTACGCTCATTAAGATTCGACTTTTGGGATGTTTCGGTCGACCACTTGGTAGTCGTATTGAAGTAAAGCCTACGAGAAAGATCAATGATATGAGATTCCTAGAACCCGGTTACTATTATAGGACAGGTTGAACCCACTTAAACTTTGGTAGGGTAGATACCTATACCTCATGCAAGCCTTAAACCTAGGGCTATTGTGTGAATTGCTTGTGCTTGCTACTTGTGTTTAAACATGACATCATGACATCATAACATCATATCATTTCTAACTATTTCAAGGACCTAAGGATTTATCTTTGCTTTGTTTTGTAGGAATTATGGCTTCCAGGAAGACTATCCAAATCAATTTCATGGTTATACCTTCTCAACTCAAAGAATTAGTTTCAGAAGTTCCCGATCATGCGCAGTTCATCAACAGACAGGGTTATCTGCTCGACTTGGTTATCTCCGGTTTTGAAGATATGACGCACGTCGTATTCCAGTTCTTCGATCCAAAATATCACTGCTTTACATTCCCAAATTATCAGTTGGTACCTACATTGGAAAAGTTCTCTAAAATTCTTGGGATACCTATCCTTGATCAGATACCATTCACCGGTTCAGAAAAAGCTCTGAAATATGAAGACATCGCATCAGCGTTACATCTAAAGCAATCATACATTGAAGCTAATTTGGAAACAAGAAGCGGAGTTAAGGGTTTGCTTGCTAAGTTTCTGATAAAGAAAGCTCGAGAATTCCTAAAGGCTGTGAGTTTTCATGCATTCAAAGACATTTTGGCTTTGATAATCTATGGCTTGGTGTTATTTCCTAATCCAGATCAGTTCATAGACGTGAACGTCATCAAGATATTCCTCACTCATAATCATGTGCTTACCTTACTTGGGGACATTCTACATTCTCTCCACACTCGTACTATCAAAAGACAAGGAACTCTCATGTGTTGCATACCGTTACTTTCCAGGTGGTTTATTTCGCACCTTCCTCAATCAGTAATGAAGAACGAGCAAAGATTGAAGTGGTCTCAAAGGCTGATGTCACTCTCTCATTCAAATATCTGTTGGTGTCTTTTTTCTCAAAAGGACTTAACTTTTATTGAGCGTTGTGGGGAATTCCCTAATGTACCACTCCTTGGCATAAGGGGAGGTATCACTTACAACCCTTCTCTAGCTCTACAATAGTTTGGTTATTCTCTAAGAGATGGTCCTCATGATATGCTTCTTCAAGACATTGTGTTTGACTACGGAAACGATCTCCAGAACTACCATCGATGATTTGTGCATGCTTGGGGCATGGTGAAGAAGACTGATACCAAGACCTTGAGGCACAAAAATTTCATTCCTTGGGAACCTTACCTCAAATGGGTGCGAGCTCGAGCTCAAACCTCATGATGCAATTTATAGTTGTCCTACCAGTGGTTATGGAACCTGTTGTTGTAGGTGACGAACCCTACACCATTCTCCATCCAGACATGCCCACTAGTTTCGAAGACTTGAAGAGATCTTGGATTTAGCTTAAAGAAGAAAGGGACACATTCAAGCTCGCTATGTGCGGAAGAAGGTATTAGAATTGACAAAGCTACTTCACGAGGAGAAAACCATCAATACCTACTTCAACACAAAGAGGAAACGCCCATGGGAGACCTAAAGCTCTAGGAATTTCTTTTTATTTGTTTAAACTTTCTCTTGTACTTGCTAAAGATAAACTAATAAAAAGTTTGTTCATATTTGTTTAACAAATTTAAATTCCTAAGGTCCTTGAAAACATTGCATTGCATAACATCTCATAACAGTTACATTGAAGACCATATTTCTTATTCTCTCGTTGTTTACTTTAGCAGAAATGGCTCTTGAACATACTGTCAAAGATCTCCATGCTCAGAACGCCTAATTCCAGGAGATGTTCACCAATTTGGCCCAAGGCCGTAAAGATCCGAAGCTCATCACTGAAAGAAGAAGACCATTGGTATTCTCAACATGGGAAGAAATCACAAGGGTCCAAAAAGGTGGTCACACACCGAATTCTCAGACAAGAGCGGTGAAACTGAAGGAAGTATCAAAAACAATGAAGGAAGCCATCATGAGTATGAAAACGAAGAGGAAGACTATATGGGCAAGTAGTATCCTGACAATGAAAAGTACAAGCAACTTGAAGACCGTCTGAATGCTGTGGAAAATCTGAAAAATGTCAGGGATAAACTTTGATGATTTGAGTCTTGCTCCTGGCGTGATAGTTCCCCGCAAGTTCAAAGTTCCTACCTTTTCAAAATATGATGGCATCTCTTGCCCGAAGCTGCATCTGAAGTCCTATGTTCAGAAGATCCATCCTCATACTGAAGACAGGAAATTATGGATCCATTTCTTTCAAGAGAGTTTATCCGGAACTCAGTTGGAGTGGTATTATCATCTAAAGAATACCCACATTCATACCTGGAATGATTTAGCATATGCTTTCTACAAGCAGTACTAGTACAATGCTGAATTGGAACCTACCTGTATGCAACTACAGAGCATGTCTATAGGTCGTGATGAGAACTTCAAGGAGTATTCTAAGAAATGGAGAGATTTAGCAGGCAGAGTTTAACCACCCTTGTCCAATAGGGAGTTATGAAACCACCCGGCCGAACTTCCGATCGATAGGGTATATCAATGGAGTCGCCATTGAATGTCTTTTATCTCACGACGGAGAAAGGAAAACATCGAGTAAACCTGAAGGGAGAAATCGCGGTCCTATGACTGAGAGATCAAGAGAATCTAGGTAAGGGAGTTAGTTACGCGAGGGGAAGGGATTAGCACCCCACACGCCTGTAGCACTCTACGGTATCCAATTTCTATTTCTAGCTAAAGGGTGTGTTATATCTATCTACGCTTAATCGCTACAATGCATGCGAAAGAAAAGGGGAAAACAAAGAAACCACGGGGAAAAGAAGGAAGTAATTACAAAGTTTGCTCGATCGAGCCCCGCGACAAGATGCTTACGTATTCTTGCGTGCAATGGGAAAGTCAGAGCGCCGTAGTTCGACTCATTTGTTTTGGTGGGTTTTGTGTTTTTTACTTGTGAAAAAAGGTTTTAAACACAAAAAGAAAAGCACGCAAAGGCGAAAAGAGTTTGTGTTGGTTGGTTGCTTTTACCTTGAAAAATGAGTTCAAACCATTATTAAGTGTTTTGTTTTCAAAGGGAAAAGAAAAGCAAGTTTTAGTTTTATTACATGCATGGATGCAAAAAGGACACTAGCAAAACAAAAGGGAGACTGGCTAAGCACTAACCCTAATGTTGTCATGCAAAGGTTAGACCTATGGTTGAGGAAGTAAGGGAACTTCTACCTATGTTGACATGCAAAGGATGTGAATCCTAATGTCTAGGCTCGAGAACCTATCCTAACCGAGCACTCCTGGGGAAAGAACAAACAAATAAATCATAATCCATAAGTAGAATTGCCCTAAACGGGTCTTTAAATAAACCAGAGGGGTTCCTGAACATGCTCCAACTACGGAAGCCCCATCATGCATCTCTATTCCTACTTCTCATGGCAAAAGAAAGCTGTAAAGCCCTACTTCTCATGATATCTAGGAAAGTTGTAAGAGAATGCGATAAATGGTGTAGAAACCACCAATGATATAGAATCCAAGAGCATCATGAGCTAAAGAAATACTTCAAAAACTTCAAGTACTACAACCATGCAATAAGAGCAAACCGGTGAGAATTGTTCAAAGCATCAAAACAAGCAGAATAAGTGTCGATACGCATCTAAAGCGATAATGCCTGTAAGAACAAGGTTAGACAAAAAAACAAGATAGGATGGGTGCACACGTGGGTGTACAAACACAAACACCTGCAAGAAGGGAGTTAGATCCAAAAAAGCAAGCACAAGAATGTATACATATGTATACAGGCATCGGAGAAATGTGCCGTATGCATATGCAACGCAGGTCCCTGCATCAAATAGGTGTACAACCACAAACACCTGCAAGAAGGGAGTTAGACCCAAAAAAGCAAGCACAAGAATGTATACATATGTATACAGGCATCGGAGAAATGTGTCGTATGCATATGCAACGCAGGTCCCTGCATCAAATGGGTGTACAAACATAAACACCTGCAAGAAGGGAGTTAGACCCAAAAAAGCAAGCACAAGAATGTATACATATGTATACAGGCATCAGAGAAATGTGCCGTATGCATATGCAATGCAGGTCCCTGCATCAAATAGAGCTCAAACAAATTGGCATAGCTAGGACATCTACCGTTTGTTGTTAGAATCAAGAAAGAATAGAAAAATACAACACCGCCGCTAAGCCTCGCTATACCGCAAGCGCGACCCAAACAGGCCACCGCTTAGCCTGCTATGGACCACGCTAAGCGCGACCTGCAAAACAGAAGTCAGTGAGTTTGGCGCTTAGCGCGCTCCTGGTGGCGCTAAGCGCGGTCTGCAACATGCACAAATGTTGTTTTTGGTCCGGATCACCTGTCCATAATGTTCTCATGCCAAAAATCCATCCGCATAATTAGGCTACACCCCATAGCGATAAAAGCCAAATGAACATGCGAGGAATGCAAATCATATTGATAAAACCAATGTTCATGTGAAGAGTACATGCATGGACATGCGAGGAATGCAAATCGAATCGATAAAACCAATATTCATGGATGAAGAGTACATGCATGAACATGCGAGGAATGCAAATCGAATTGATAAAACCAATGTTCATGGATGAAGAGTACAAGCACGAACATGCGAGGAATGCAAATCGAATCGATAAAAACAATGTTCATGGACAAAGAGTACATGCATGAACATGCGAGGAATGCAATTCGAATCGATAAAACCAATGTTCATTTGTGAAATTATGCATGAACATGCTAGGAATGCAAATCAAAATGATAATTCCAATATTCATTTGTGAAATTATGCATGAACATGCTAGGAATGCAAACCGAATGACAATTCCAATGTTCATGTGTGAAATTATGCATGAACATGCTAGGAATGCAAACCGAATGATAATTCCAATGTTCATGTGTGAAATTATGCATGAACATGCTAGGAATGCAAATCAAAATGATAATTCCAATGTTCATGTCTGAATTTATGCATGAACATGCTAGGAATGCAAATCAAAATGATAATTCCAATGTTCATGTGTGAAATTATGCATGAACATGCTAGGAATGCAAATAAAAATGATAATTCCAATGTTCATTTGTGAAATTATGCATGACAATGCTAGGAATGCAAATGAAAATGATAATTCCAATGTTCATTTATGAAATTACGCATGAACATGCTAGGAATGCAAATCAAAATGATAATTCCAATGTTCATTTGTAAAATTATGCATGAACATGCTAGGAATGCAAATCAAAATGATAATTCCAATGTTCATGTGTGAAATTATGCATGAACATGCTAGGAATGCAAATTGAATGATAATTCCAATGTTCATGTGTGAAATTATACATGAACATGCTAGGAATGCAAATCAAAATGATAAAACCAATGTTCATGTGTGAAATTATGCTTGAACATGCTAGGAATGCAAATCAAAATGATAATTCTAATGTTCATGTGTGAAATTATGCATGAACATGCTAGGAATGCAAATTGAATGATAATTCCAATGTTCATGTGTGAAATTATGCATGAACATGCTAGGAATGCAAATCAAAATGATAAAACCAATGTTCATGTGTGAAATTATGCTTGAACATGCTAGGAATGCAAATCAAAATGATAATTCCAATGTTCATGTGAAGAAAACAGGCATGCAAGTCATGCTATCTAAATGTATTAGATGCTTTCATTCAAAACTAAGTTATGCATTAACATAAACACTTGAATGCATATGCGTGAATTCATGGACAACGATTGTGTGCCTAATGATCAAAATGCTTCGATGTCTATATATCGATGCATTATGGATGCAAATTATGCTTCAAGTCACCATGAATCAAGACAATTCGACCAAACTAAATGCTCTCAAATGCATGAACATGTGATAAATGATGCAATATGCATGAATTTGTGACTTATATGCAAGGAAGATACAAATGCACAAGAGTATATGCATGCTATGTACAAAAATCTTCACTCCGACACTAATAAGGTTGCAAAATCCAATTCAAATCCAAGAATTCAAGAGTACAAGTTCAAGAATCAGATCTACATTGAATTTGCATGCAATTTCAGATTCAATTTCAAGAAGAGTCGAAAGTTAATAACAACTTAAATTTAAGAGGAATTCCTTGTGCTCTTCAAAGAAAATACCAAATCAAGAGCGAGTTGATAATAATCCGTCAAATTAGCCTTGAATGCTTGAGGGAAACTTGAAATATTCAATGGAGAATTGAAGAAGATGAAGGAGAAACTTGAATCTTGAAATTGAAGGGAAATCAAGATGAAACAACAATTCCTTCCATGTTAGATTGGAGTAAGAAGGAGATGAAGATGGAGATTCAAATAGAGAAGTCTGATGGAAGAAAACTAGAATTGCAGGGCGACTTAGTGCGGGAGGCGCGCTTAGCATTGTCTGTGGTCGAGGCGTGTTAAGGTCCGTGGCGGCCTGGTGGTTGTTTGAGGAAAGTTGCAATTTAAACTTTGTTTTGAGTTTTGCTTTGATTTGAGAGAGAATTATAGTGTGATTGGTAGTGAAAATTAAGCAAGTGATTGTGTTATTGTGATTTGTGAAGAGGAAAATCTATTTATAGTTTTAGGTTTGGGCCTAAGAACCATAATCAAGCCTAATCGTGATTATCCAAATAATTTTCGTAATTAATCCAAAACACCAAACCGCGCGTAATTTGGAGTCGAATGCAAATAAAAAGTGTCCGTAACGTGATTTTGCTTGAGCGAATCAAAATTCCGACTTGATTTGGTGAACGATCAAGGAAATAAGAATATTTGAAGTTTCAACACAGTTTTTGGACCACTGACACATGCAGAATTTATTTGCACACTTCCGAGATAATGCCTCGAACGAGGGTCTTCTGATCCAAATTTGCAAATGAATGTTCCAGAGACAATCGAAGCTAACGAAATTTGTGAACTTTTGGCACTGGTCCCATTTCGTTTTGATAAAAATCGAGCGAGATATGATTCTTCGAACTTCGCGCATCAGATGAAAATTGCTCGGTTCAGCTCATAAGCGCCTTCAAAGAGCAAAATGCTGGTATTGATCGGTGAAGAACTAGCTCCCAAGTTGTAAATGAAAGTTGTAAAGGACTTCGATATGAAATTTTAGAAATCGACTCCGCTTGATTCCGTGTTTCCACCTAGGAGATAGAGACTATTTAGTGGACAGAACACGCGGTTCAACACTAAAACTCAACTTAGCCCACTGGAGAAATCACTTTCTTCGGAGACCTTCCTCACAAATTTTGCTTTCGGCTTTCAAACAAAAGTTGTAGATAGTAATGAGAAGGAAATGCCAGTCGGAAATATCAAAAAATACCCAACGAGATGAGAGATACGCCTTCTGAAGTGTCCAAAATGCGCCTAAAACCCGAAATCCGCTTTATTGAGAAATAAGCGAGTAAACTCTTTTCTTGTTGGTCAATCGGGATACCTGGAACATGGTAATCCTCATGATCAATGCTTATGCATGCGACTACATATATGTTTTATACAATTGAATTATAAGCCAAAAATGCGAAAAAGAAGAGGGTGAAGTTTGGAGTACAACAATTGCCCTTATTCAATCATCCTTAACCTTGAGAGCAAGGTTGGCGTCTGCCTTCCAAGCGACAAGGTGTGAGGTGATTGAATACTGAAATGGACTCGAAAATTTACGCTCTAAATCAAGATCCTCATCGGAGAAAGAATATGTTGCATTAGAGCTTAATTGGGTCACAACAAGAAGAAACACAAAATAAATGTTGTATTCTGCGAAGACAGGTATAGGTGTAATCCAGACCCGATAGAAGAATTGGCCTCTACCCAATTCGATCCATAATGTCAGGGCAGAGCTGACATGCAAGTGGAAGCAAAGACTAGATACATTGACCAGACTAAACACTTTACGCCAGAAGACGGCGGGGCAATCGTGATGCAAAGACTGGAAAATGCCGATTAAGCTTTACGAAGGAGAGAAACAAGAGCATTCTTGTTCTCAAGGAATGATCCACAATGACAGGGGAGAGCTAGCATGCTAGTGAAAATAAAGACTAGGTACACTGATTAGACTAACCACATTACACCAGGGAAATAGGCGGATCTGTGACGAGAAGACTAAAAAGTGTCGATTAGACTTTACTAACTCAGAACATTGTACTCTGAGGGGAGAAAGAAGTGTATTCTTGTTCTCGAAGAGGTACAGGGGAATGACCTGACCTAAGGACGTTACACCAGGGGATGTTCTGGCAGTTTCAATGAGGACGAAGACTGGAAATGCTGACCAGACTCTACACATAATATAAAGTAATCTGTATCATGTGCATAGTAGAGAGCGTAATACTCAGACCTGTTCAAGAATTGGTTGCGAATCAACTCTTGTGCGGGAAAGAGAAAACAAGTGGAGGGCTTGCTTTCAAAGCTGAAAACGCGTTGCACCAGGGGATGTGCTGGCAGTTTCAACACCAATCAGGAGATAATGGACATGTTGCACCAGGGAAAACTAGGACGCAACAGATTCCAAGAGACACAGGACACTACTGGGGAGGAGATTTGTGTTTCTGGCTTATAACCCTATGAAATGCATGAATTTCTTAAGAAATAATGCAAATGCGATGATGCATGTTGGCAAAGATGTATAACGTGAACGAACTGGCGACCCGAGTCACCAGATCATCAAGTTGAAATAGGAAACTCCATCATGAAATGAGGCTTGTGTAAACAACCACCAATACGGTAAATCTGATAATTCACCAAGAAAATCACTTGAGGCAGTTGGACATTATCAGGCAAACCCGTTGAAAAGAAGATACCATGGGAAGCTTGTTTGCTGGACATAGATCCGTTGGGGAAATAAAGGAGATATCTGAAAAAGATCTTCCACCGTTACCCATCACGACTTTGGATGGGGAGATAGCGATGTACTACTTCACTGGGGATACCGAGTAACAAAATGGAGAATAAACACCCGCACATTGGGGAAGATAGGAAAGACGTGTTTCCACTCCAGCTGGGGAAGAAATAAAGTAGATTGGCACTCACACCAAGGATACTGAAGGATGCGAACCCACTAGGGATGATCGTCACAACAAGGGCTTACACCGCTCCAGTGGGATAAAGGAATGAGACACACTTGAGGGTCTGATGAACATCCACTCGGGGAACTTCAACCAAGACAGACACTGCTGGCCCGTAGTGGGGATCGATGCGACGCATGGAAATGGTCCTCGTCCATATGTACTGGGGAGTGGAGAACAAGACTCCAATGGGGATGATGATCCTCTGGAGATTGCTTCTGTCTAGAGATGGACCCACAGGGAGACACAACTGGGGAAACATCAGAGGGGGCTCCGATCGAACTCCAAATTGGTGCATCCAAATATTTTCCAACAAGAAATAATTCTTGCAATAGCGTTAGTGGAGTATCCCTGTTATGACACAACATATCTGCCTATCGTCCAGGTCACTGAAGTCTCAAAATAATATTCAAAATTTTCTGATCATGGTAAAAACCAACAATGTTTATATATGCAAAATTTTACCACAAAACTTTGAACGTCTTTCGCAAACAAATCAGTAAATGCAAGAAATTAATTGACAAGCAAAAACTCAATTTATTGATTGAACATAGGTCTTGTCGCACCCCAAAATTTCCCCTTTGTTTTACCTCGAAAAATGTGTTGGGAAGGTTTTTATTTTATTACCGATTTAATTCAAATTCAAGAGGTTTCGAATTGTTTCTCAAAGGAATGGTTTTGAATTAGTACTTGCTCCTCTGTCGCAAGCGGAAGGGAGTGAGGTCACTCACTGCAGCGATCAGGTAAGCAAGTCAGCTAATTAGAGCCTTCAGTGAGAGGGTTTTGGTTCGAAAAGAACTGTTTGGATCTGTTTGTCTGAAAAAGGGCTTATTTGTTTTAGAACTTGAATTCGAAAATAATTCTTTATTTTAGAATTTAAATTTTAAAAAGAATCTCTTCGTTACTTGGTGCATTTAGATTCGATGAAGGGAAAGATGCCGTTCTTGGTGGTTGAATTCGTTAGCAAAGAGATAATTACGAGAAGTTGTTCAATTCATACCGAATGCAAAAGGTACTGGCTAGGATTAATTCCGCTTTTTGTATGGGTTTCCATTCGATCGAAATACTATGCAAATGATTGGTATTAGTTCATCTCAAGATACACAATGTCGAAAAAGGAAATTTTGTTATTATTTCATTGGAATCCAAATTTCAAATACAAGTTACAAAAAAATTCAAAATATCATAACTCTACAAGTTTCTAAGGTGTCCTAATCTAATGCTACAAGCTTCCGAATCACGAGCTAATTGGTGCTTCCTCCGAACTATTCTTCGACTGAGCACTCTTCTTTATGTTGTGCCATCCATTGTCGCCTCAAACAACAAAAAGAAACATAATTAATAGTAATAGAACAAGTTGCATACAAAACCATAAGATTTATGTTTTTTTTACTCATCATGAGGGTCAGGTTGAGGAATCGATCAAGGTTAATTGTTTCGTATGACAAATCCGTAACCAAGTTCCTTCATCGGCCATTATCATACCTCCTTTGCAAATCACAACAACTTCGTTGTTGGTTCACAAAGGAGGTGCAAATTGAAATCAGAAACATCACTTTTCCAAAGAAAAGCCCAACAAAGTGTCAATAAGTTCCAAAAGAAATCAACTCAGCCCAAAAAAATAATAAGCTATGTTTCAGCAGGCAAAACCAGAAGCATTTTTACCCCACAAATACATGGTTATCATCATTGGGTAATTTTGTTTTTATCCAAACAACAGCCAGCAAGGAAATACAAAAGTGTCAAGGGTCAATTTTATAATGCAGCAAGCAACTTATACTGAAGAAGAATAATGAGTCTAATTGCAAGCAACATAGTAGTAGAATATAGATTCAAAATGGCAACATAGCAGGCTGGTATCCAAGAGCAGGACATTAATCCCAAATCTGGGTATAAAAATCAGAGCAGAAGCAGAAAGAAAGAGACAATAGCATAAAATTTCCAACTGTTGGTTCCAAGGAGATTTTCACCAAGGGTAAAAAATGATGACAGATGGTAAATTTCCTAATAAGCAGCTCATAGCATTTTCAATAAGAGAAGGAAGTCAGATATCAATGAAGGAAGTGGCATAGTATATGTTCAAGGATAACTAAAGGAGCAAGCATAAAGCACAATCTGTGGAAAGATAGCAAGAGAGAGATCGGTTAAAGCCAAAAACCAGTGATCAAGGACCAAATACAAGAGACCAAGGACCAAAACCAAGACTGATAGTATCTGTTCTACAATATAACCAGTTCCAAACCAATCTCAAGAGGGGGATAAAAAACCACAGCAAAAAAATCAAGGGCATCTGTTCTTAAAAAATCCACAAACCAGTTCAAAAAAGGAGACCAGTAGCAAGCATCTGTTCTTAACCAAATCCCAAAAACCCAACAAAAAACCAGCAGACATCTGTTCTTGTAAACCCAGAAAAATACACCAGAAAAAAGATATCGTTCATTCTTAAACCAGTTACAGACCAAATACCAGAAACATAACAACACGAAGCAAACAGAAAACCCAACGCAAAGTAAACAGAAAACCTAACCCCAGTGTTCATCATTTCCCTCAACCCAACCCTTCAGAAAGTTTGTTCTCAGAAATCGTGTTCTGAGTACTGAGAAAGAAGAAGAGAGAAAAAACACAAGGTCAAGAACAATCTCACCCGAGGGACAACTGAGCCATTCCTTGCCATCAAGCACGTCTCCAGGACTCAGGTATATTCGCCTTTTCCGGAATCGCGTCGGAGCAGTTTAGGGTTTCTGAAACCCTTTCGATTTTGGCCAAAACTGTTGCGTGCCTGCAAAAATTAATACATGTATCAGGTTAAATAGGATTAGAATCAAACAAAAGTATAAAAATGTTGAGAATATGGGTCAAGCCGCCGCCGAAACCGCCGTGAGGCGATCTCCGGCGCGACCCTTTTCCTTTTCCGTCGAGGTTTGTGATAGGAGACCGTGAGAATCGGCGAGGGTCGGTGAGAACGAGAGAAACATCGAGAGAGAGTGGCGGAAGGATCGTGGAAACAGCGAAGAGGAGCGTTTGGGTTTCTGGGTTAAGCATGCGTTGTTTCAAACAAAAGAGAGAAGAAGGATCGTGTGAAATAAATTTGTTTTCTGTTTTGTTTTTTTAAATTAGGATTAGTTAATTATAATAACTTTTGTTTTTTTTATCTACTAATTAATATTAATGCTATTATTAATACTATTATTATTATTATATTATATTACTAATTACTAATCCTATTATTATTGCCATTATATTATCATATTATTACTAGTATTATTATTAATATTATTATTTATATTATTACTAATCATTACTGTTATATCATATTATCATTATTATTATTATTATACTATCATTATTATTAGTATTATATGCATGTTATTACTAACATCACTATTGTTACATTAATATTATTACTACTATTATTTATCATTATTACAAATATTATTATTATCACTGCTATTATATTATTTTATTTTAAACTATTAACAACCATTATTATTATTATTTACCATTATTAGTAACAAAGTTTATTTTTTTTCTAACCCATAATTATTATTATCATCCATAAACCAATAAAATATTTAGTAACATCCAAAAATACCAAAATGCTATTAATATTAGGAAGATTTTATTATTAGGATTTTTTTTAGCACTTTTTTCCTTTTTTTGTATATCCCCATTTGTAAATTTGTACCCCCATTCCCCACATGATGTAATAATTAGTAAATATTTTTTATTGCTTTATTTGTTTACATTATTCATTCACAAAGCACAAACCAAAAACATTTTTCAAACTAATACTCGTGCGAGCCATTTTTTTACCATGAGTTGACAAAGCTTTGAAGCGTCACAACAGCCACACATTTGTGCACACACCACGCTTACTCTTGGGCTTACAATGAAACTTTGATTGATTAAGTTAAACATTATTTAATTATCTAATTAATTTATTTAAAATTAATTGGTCCGTCTGATTAATTTTATTAAATTAATTACTTGATTAAGTTTCGTTTAAATTAGTCGATTAAATTTATTTCGCGCATGCACCTACACAATATAAATCGTTTATTTATTTGTGCCAGCCACCTTGTATGGGCTTTTAATTTATTTACTCGCTTTATTTAATGCTTGTATGCAATTAATCGCTCATTTCCATTATCACACCTTAGTCCATACACTTAATTAATTATAACCCGTATCTCCAAAACACTTTCATAATTAAGTTACAAACCTCGATCCAATGTCGAGTGCTTTTTTTTCAAAATTCTTTCTTAAGAAAACTCAAGTGTTTAAGCCGTTGGATGCTAGTCTAATTGTTTAAACACTTGCAAAAAATGAACTTCGAATCTTTAAGTCGTTGGATGCTAGACTAATTGCTTAAAGATTCTTAATAACGTGAACCTTGTGTCACTCCACTCTTTCATAAAGAAAAAACCTTTGGGATGATAGACGACTCTTGAGCATTGAGCTCATCTTGTTTCTAGTATTTGAATCATAGGATGCTAGTCTTATTGTTCAAGACTTTTCACCCAATTAAAAAATTCAACTCACTCAATTCTTTTATCGCTTCATACGCGATCATAAAAACTCTTTCCGATAAAGAGTGTAATAATCATCTCAAACACGAACGTGGACTTAAAGATTTTCAAACAAACTAAACAAGTCCAAGTTCAAGCATTTGAGATGTCTAAACGCACAATTTTCCTTATAAAATCAATACAACAAACTTAAAACCTTTTTAAGAGGAACTACAGAGTTTTGACTTTCCCATTGCACGAGGGAATATGTAAGCACACAGTTCTGAAACCGTGTCAAACTCAAAATAATAACAAACAATTCTTTTTCTTTTAGCATCCATAACTTAGCAATAAGCACACACATAAAACGCGTAGAATTAAATGGGTCCCATTGAGTACGATGGATGTAAGGGGTGCTAATACCTTCCCCTTACATAACCGACTCCCGATCCCACTTTTTGGTCACGTAGACCGCCTTATCCGCTTGTTTTGGGTTTTATCTATATTTTCCCGTTCTTTTTAGAACAAATAAAATTAGGTGACGATTTCACTATTTTCGAGAATTAAAAGATTTTTGAAAATCGAGTTGCTTCAGTTGGCGACTTCACTGGGGAAAATTTTTAAAGCGAGTTAGCCCTAATTTTATTCTTCGCTTGTGTGTTTGTTTATTGCTTTGATGTTTACTATTTATTGCCTATTATTTCTTTATACTATCCTGTGATATATTTTGATATTGGGGCGGTTTTTGGTTATGATTCGTAGATAAGCCCAATACCCAGGCTTCTAGGAAACATAAGTTTAGAGTGGTTGAGTAGCTTAGGTCCATTGGACATCCGTGTTCCTTGGATCGATGTGAAGACCACAACTTAGAGTTGGTCGTTTTAAGGGAATTGTTGCGTAAAAGGGACAATAATTTCTAGACAAATGGCCTACAACTCTAAGTATTAGGATGTCCAAAACTGAGACCAACCGCTCAAAGGTTTTTGGGTATCCCTTTATGAGCCGTTTCTTGGAGTATACTTTTGAAAATACTATTGTCTTGGCAATAATATTTTTAAAAGGATCCGAGACTCAGAAACATTTAGCAAAAACATTAGAACCAACCTTGTTTGGGAAATTGTTGGTAGGCATCAAACCATGGCCAACCAACCAAAGGACTTATCATGTGATCTACATCATATTGGGTTCCACTTAACTCATTTGCATTGCATGTTTGCATTAATCATTCATGTTCATCACATTTGTTGACATTTTCGTATCTTTAAAGGACTCATTCTTGAAAGTAATCGACGGCAATGGATTTCGCGTAAAACAATCCTCACATCAACTTCAAAATTCCAAACACTCGATGTCAGACTTAGGGAAAGGTGAAGCATGCACAATTGAACAACTTTCATACCGATATGGATGGATCTTGGAGCTTTTGGATATTGACACTGATCACAATGCTATGAAAGCTTTGGTAAAGTTCTTTGATCCTTCCCTGAGGTGTTTTACATTCCAAGATTTCCAGATGGTTCCAACAATTGAAGAGTTCGAACGATTGTTGAATTGGCCTCTAAAGGATAGTGTTCCTTTACCAAGTTGGGGAAATGTGGATGCCTGATATAGCACCGCTTGGGTCTTCCGACACGAGAGATAGGCCGATGTTAGTGGAAAGAGGAATTCCGTGAGTTTCTTAGAAAAAGAGTCAAGAGTTGTCAAAGAAAATTGAGATCGCTCGCCATTTTAGCCTTGTTGATCTTTGGAGTAGTATTGTTTCCGAGTCATGATGATGAGTATGAGTCACCCGCAATCAATGTATTTCTTTCAGAGAATCCTATCAGCTTTGCTAGCGATATGCTCATCAACATTCATACTGATACACCAAAAGAAAAGGAGTAGTGATGTGTTGTTCCACCTTACTCTATTCATGGTTGAAGTCCCATATTCCTCAACGAGGACCTGGGTTAAGATTTTGAGAACTTGATTTGGTCTCGTGTTGGCTTCTCATCGCTAACGGAGTTTTCTCGTATTCTCCAAATTGGTATACGTGGAGGTTATCACCATTGGCATTTCCTAATGTTCCGCTAATTGATCTCGAGGTTGCATTAACTATAACCCCTGTTGGTTCTCAAGCAATTGGGATGTCCTATGGAAACCGCACTAAAGGAGGAATTTTGAGGGAGTTTATCTTATTGGATTTTGGAATAGATGATCCGGGTTTGTTGAAGCAAATACAGAAGGCTTGGACTCAAGTTCACAAGAAAGGTGCAGAGCTCAGAAAAAGAGGAAATAGGGATGGTGAACCTTATGAATCCTGGATACTTAGGAGGGTAATGGAGGTAAAATTGTCGTTCACTGTGGAGGTTCCATTTGATGTGCCCGAACCCTGAAGTCTCTCACGTCCCTATTGAGGAGTTCAACAAACTCAAGCTCACTATCACAAAGATGCAAGCTGAAGAGGGTCGACAACAAGCCATCCTTACTCGTGTTACCCGAGAAAGGGATGATATGATGCAAAGCCTCAGAGAAAGGGATGATGAGTTGCTAAAGAGTCAAGAGCAGGTGGAAAGAGAAAAGAAAGCGAAGTTCCGTGTGAAAGATAATTTGGATGCCGCCAACTTTGAGCTAAGGGAGTTCAACCGTAAGCTAGCCCGGGCCGAACAACAAAGAGGGAAAGCTTACGCAGATGAAGAACGGGCTATCCAAGCGAAGTCGGATTTGAAAGCAACTCTCACTGCTCAGATTCTAGAATTGAAAGCTGCGTTGAGGAACATTGAATCTAGCTTGGCGCGTGAAACTCGCCTTAAAGAAGAAGCTCGCTTGGCACGTAATGTAGACTCTGAAGAATTAGCTCAGAAAATCCAAGAATTGGACACTGCAAGAGATCTGGTGGCCCGGTGGGAGGCATCGTATAGAGAGTTGGAAGTCCAATGCGAGGGATGGCAAGAAGAAGCCCGACGTCAGAATGAGCTTTGGGTGAACAAAGGAGAAACCATTTTCACCTTGGAAGAGAAGAACAAGAGTTTGTATAACAACTATTCAGGCTTGGTGGAATTCTGTAGGCAACTAATGGTGGAGGTCCCGTGGAGGCTTCAGTCAGCTGTCGAGGATCTAGAGGAAGACCGAGTGCCCCCAGCAGTGGAGTACTTCATTTATCTTTGCAGAGACATGGTGGAGCGATTCCAACAAGAGATAAGAGATTTCAGGCCCCGAAGAGGACAACACTTCTGATCTTTTGTTGACTTTATGTTTTGTTAAACTCCATTGTATCTGTTAAACTAAAAGCGGACCTACGAGTCTTGCTCTTTATTTTCTCTACAAAGACTATTGTTTGTATTCCAATTGTTATGTTTGAATGAAGAAGCTGATTATCCATTTGTGTGTGCTAATTATTTACAAGTGAATGAGTCCGATAAGGATCCTTGGAAATGGAAACACGGCCATAAGCATTTTTGCATTAATCATACATAATCATGCATTTTTCTTTATTAAAAAGGGGACGCCAAACTCATTACGTGTCATTTCACCCAGATTCAAGCTGACTACCCGACGCCCGTACGCGACAAGAGCTAACTTAAGAAGAGCCATGGATCAATACGAGACAAGGCAGACGGCCATGCAAGGAGACATTGATACCTTGAGGACCAGAATGGATCAGTTGGTGGATATGCTCACGGCTCAGCATGCTAGAGAGGAAGAGCGGGCCGCCGCCGCCGCTGTTGCCGCCGTTACTGCCGCCGCAACCGCAACCGCCGCCGCCGCTGCCGCTACGGCCAACAACGCAGCTGCCACTGTTCCTCCCATCGTCACCGAAAATGCGAGGACTCTTCGAGGTGTTGCTCCATTTCCAGGAGTACAAGCACCTGTTCCTCTGTTTTATGGGGTACATGCTGATTTCTTCAACGAAATGGATATTCAAGGGAATGTTGCTGCCGCTCATGCCGCCACCCAAACTATGGCGAATGATGAGCAAGGGCGAGAGAAGAGGACGAGCAAGAGAATCTGTGGTCAACAACTCCTCAAGGTGAGGAAGATCTGCAAGACGACTATATGAGGCAATTCTATCAGAATGCGGCACCTGTGGGTAACCCAACTCCTTTCCAGGACGTGGCCGCCCAGAGAATGTGCAAGGAGCTTGCCGAGCAAGTAAGAGAGTTGAGAGGGAAGAATGTTGTTGGCCTGAGTGCCGCATATATGTGTCTCGTACCCGATGTGGTCATTCCGCCAAAATTCAAAGTGCCTGATTTTGAGAAGTACAAAGGAGTGAGCTGTCCAGATACCCATCTGAGAATGTATTGCCACAAGATGGCGGCACATGTTAATAACAGTAAGCTGATGATCCACTGCTTTCAAGATAGTCTCTCAGGGGCATCGTTGGATTGGTACATGCAACTCGAGAAGTCAAACATCCGCTCTTGGGATGATTTGTCCAATGCTTTCTTCAAACAATACCACTTCAATACAACTATGGCCCCTAATCGGGTACAACTTCAGAACATGTCTCAGAAGGATAGGGAATCGTTTAAGGAGTACGCCCAGAGGTGGAGGGAAGTGGCCTCAAGGGTTCAACTAGCGTTAGCCGAAAGGGAATTGAATGATCTGTTCATGGGAACATTGCCCGTGCAGTACTATGAAAGGTTGATTGGAAGCACTTTCTCGGATTTCTAACTGGTGATGGTGGGTGAGAAGATTGAAGAAGGATCAAGACCGATAGATTTCTGAGGGAATGTAGGACCGCCTCAGCAAAGAAGACGCTTAATGGTTTCAAAAGGAAGGAGGCGTAATGTCAGATATGAAGCAAGAGGTAGAGGAAGGGAAGACCACCACTAGGTCTCGCCTGCTCGTGTTCCGACATGTCATACCCCTATGTGGCCGCCATGCACTTCTCGCATGCAGACAAGAACCAATACAGATGCCGATGTCAGATTCAAATCAGTTCCTCGTAATCAAGTTCAAGAACAACAACAACAACAACAAATCAAGAATCAGAACAAGGGTGCGGTCCAACAGAGGGGCTCGCCCTATCACAAGTATACCAAGGAGGAGATCCAGCCAATCCCAATGACCTACACCGCCTACTCCGCATTTAATCCAAGATGGAAGAGTGGTTCCAAGAGAATTAAAGCCTGCTCTAGG
Source organism: Vicia sativa (assembly GCA_021764765.1). Taxonomy (NCBI): domain Eukaryota; kingdom Viridiplantae; phylum Streptophyta; class Magnoliopsida; order Fabales; family Fabaceae; genus Vicia; species Vicia sativa. Next base: position 130,984,739 of record CM038793.1, on the reverse strand, counting down.
CCTCCTAAACCATGGTTTAATGAAAATGCCGATGCGTTTTCCATGCTAATTCTCTCGGGCATACCACAGAAGATTGTTTTGCTTTCAAATGCAAAGTCCATGAATTAATTGACCGAAAGTTGTTAACTTTCGCTGATGTCCCCAACATTGCTAATAATCCGTTACCGAGGCATGGGTCGTCATCAGTGAATGCTTTGATTGAAGAAGATGGTCTAGTTATGGAGGTGGGGCAGTTGAAAGTGTCTTTGAAGAAGGTGTTGGAGGAATTGAAGAATGCCGATTTATTGGAAGAAAGTCATGATGGCTGTTTGATTTGCCAAGACAACCCGGAACACTGTGAAAAGTTCAAAAAGTATTTGCAAGGATTGATGTATCAACATTTGATCCAGTTTAGCCGAGTTCCCGCTGAAGTGGAAGTGGATGTGATGGTCCCTCAGATCAATAATAGGAGACTTCATGTATCTCCTATCCAAGAAGAGGAGCCTGTTACGGCTGTAGAACCAATGATGGTTTACCCGCCCATTCGGATCCCTTATGAAAATACGAAAGCAGTGCCTTGGAATTATGAACCTGAAGTCGCTGTTGGAGGTAAGCCAATGGTTTTAGGGGAGTCTACTGTGGAGAACATAACCGGTATGAGTGGTATGACCCGTAGCGGTCGAATTTATCATCAAGATCCGATGAAGAACCGAGCTGCAGAAAAAGTGTCAGATGTTCCTCCAAGAAAAGATGGAGTTGTTGATTTAAATGCGGAAGAGTTAAGGGATATCTTTAAGCCGAGTGATGAGACTTTAAAGATCATTAAGAGGAGTGACTACAAGGTAGTTGACCAACTTAGTCAGACTCCAGCAAAAATCTCAATCTTGTCCCTGTTGAAAAGTTCAGAAGCCCACAAGATGGCTCTTTTGAAGTTTCTCGACAGCTCATACGTGGCTGAGGATATCACAATCAATCAATTAGATGTTGCAATCTTGAGCTTAAATAATGGTAGCTGTTTGTCATTCACTGATGCTGATCTCCCTCAGAATGGAGGTAGTCATAACATGGCTCTTCATATTTCTGTTACATGTGGTGGAACAACTCTTTCCAGAGTTCTAGTTGACACAGGCTTAGCTCTGAACATAATCCCAAAGACGACATTGGCTCAGCTGCAGGTAGAAGGGGCAATTTTGAAACCTAGCTCCCTAATTGTGAAGGCTTTCGATGGATCGCGCAGGATGGCGGTGGGGGAGATTGATCTTCCAGTACTTATCGGACCCCAACTCTTCAATATTACTTTTCAAGTGATGGATATCTTTCCAGCTTATAGCTGTTTGCTAGGAAGACCCTGGATACACGGTGCACAGGCTGTCACTCAACCCTACATCAGAAATTGAAGTTCTTGTTAAACAACCAGGTGGTGGAGGTTAGTGGTGAAGAAGACTATCTGGTTAATCACTTGTCTGAGTTTAAGTATGTGAATGTCGGAGATGAGGTGCATGAGACCCTCTTCAAGCTTTGGAGATCATGGAATGTGCAAAAGAAGTCAAGATCAAAACCTAGAGTTAATATAACCCGTTGGCAAGATGTCAAGGCTCTTATTGAGGCCTAAATCAAGGTCGGGTACGTGATAAACGTATGAGAAGAAGGACAAGAGCGAACTCGGCTATCAATCATACTCCGGATCGCAGGTTCGTAGATAGGAAAAGGAAAGATTCCTCGCTAGAGGATACTTTTGTTGCAAAAGGTTTCCGCCCGAGAAGGCTATCAATGCCATCAAGATGATGAGCGCAAGGAGCTTTCTCAAATGGTGTTCCGTGATTCTCCCGTGGCACTTAAGAATTGGAGCCAAGGATGTTACCCTCTCATTTCATTTTCAAAGTAATTTCTTATTTTTTTTAATTAAAAACTCGTTTCGCCCAAGGCACAAAGGATTGCTTTGTAGGCTTGAACTTTTATCTTCAATAAAAGCGATTTTGTTATTCATTGAGATCCCTTTTATTGTTTTTACTTTTTCTTTCCAAAGGCATCTTAAATAATAAAACAACAACACTTTCACCGCTTTTCCCGCTAAAATAAACATACATATCTAAAGGATAAAAACAATCATTTATGCAGATCACCGAATTGAGATTATTGAACATAGCCATGCTATAACTCCTTTGACTTCGATTTCCGATCAACCAAGCCAAGATGATGGTGAAGAAGACTATGAACTCCTCAAGAGTTAGCGCCGATTGAGCACGAGGAGAAGATGAATTAACCTCATCAGAACCAAAGGATGTGATCAACTGCATCAAGAGGATCTCAAAGAAGTCAAAGTTGGAACCGCCTTGGGGCAAGAGATAAAAGATGAGTTGGTCAACTTACTGCGAGAGTTTGCAGATGTGTTTGCCTGGTCGTGTCAGGATATGCCTGGACTTGATGCAGATATCGTTGTGCATAAGTTGCCGCTAAAGCCCGAATGCTCTCCCGTGAAGCAGAGACCGAGGAGGACACATCCTAAGATGGCTAAAAAGATCAGAGACAAAGTGAAGAAGCAGTTCGACGGCTTCCTAGTGGTCAGATATCCAGATTGGATTGCCAACATTGTACCTGTTCCCAAGAAGGATGGAAAGGTTCGGATGTGTGTAGACTACAGAGACTTGAATCGAGCCAGCCCGAAGGATGATTTTCCCTGACCTCACATTGATGTTTTGGTCGATAGTACCGCTAAGTCTTCAGTTTTCTCTTTCATGGATGGTTTCTCCGGATATAATCAGATCAAGATGGATCCTGCAGACATGATGAAGACCACATTCACCACCCCGTGGGGCACCTTCTGTTACAAGGTCATGCCTTTCGGATTGAAGAATGCGGGGGCAACTTATCAAAGAGCCATGGTAGCTCTTTTCCATGATATGATGCATACAGAAATTGAGGTCTATGTGGATGATATGATTGCCAAGTCTCAGACTGAAGAGGAGCACATTGTCCATCTCAGAAAGCTATTTGAAAGATTGAGAAAGTACAAACTGCGTTTGAATCCTAACAAGTGCACTTTCGGAGTCCGGTCCGGGAAGTTACTTGGATTCATAGTGAGCCAACGAGGTATCGAGGTGGACCCTGACAAAGTGAAAGCTATTCAAGAAATGCCAGCACCAAGAACGGAGAAGGAAATTCGTGGTTTCTTGGGACGTTTAAATTACATCTCCCGGTTCATATCACATTTGACAGCTACTTGTGAACCTTTGTTCAAATTGTTGAAGAAAGATCAAGCCATCGTATGGAATGATAATTGTCAGCGAGCATTTGATAAGATCAAAGAATACTTACAAGAACCACCTATCTTGATACCGCCCGTGCCCGGAAGGCCTCTCATAATGTACCTCACCGTACTCGGAAGGATCTATGGGTTGTGTTCTGGGGCAACATGACGAAACGGGAAGAAAAGAGCATGCAATCTACTATCTGAGTAAGAAGTTCACCGAGTGCGAAAGTCGATACTCTCTGTTAGAGAAAACTTGTTGTGCTTTAGCGTGGGCTGCCCGTCGTTTGAGACAATACATGGTGTGTCACACTACAATGCTGATATCCAAGATGGATCCTATCAAATACATCTTCGAAAAGCCAGCTTTGGTTGGAAGGATTGCACGTTGGCAAATGTTACTATCCGAATATGATATTCAATATGTAACTCAGAAAGCTATCAAGGGAAGTGTGGTATCAGAATATCTCGCCCACCAGCCTATGGAGGACTATCAACCGATGAGGTTTGACTTCTCAAACGAAGATGTCATGTTTATCAGAGAATGCAACATCCCTAGACCAGAGGAAGGACCCGAGCCAGGATCCCGATGGACACTTGTGTTTGATGGAGCATCCAACGCAGTAGGGTATGGCATAGGGGCAATCATAACCTCTCCAACAGGTTTTCATATTCCATTCACTGCCAGAATCTGTTTCGATTGTACCAACAACATGGCAGAATATGAAGCTTGTATTTTTGGAATAAAAGCAGCCATTGATTTGAGAATCAAAATTCTTGAAGTTTATGGAGATTCGGCACTCGTTGTTTGCCAGGTCAAAGGAGAATGGGAAACTCGTAATGAAAAGTTGATTCCGTACAGAGATCATGTCTTGAAGCTGATACCGTACTTTGATGAGATTACTTTCCATCATATTCCTAGAGAGGAAAATCAGTTAGCTGATGCTTTAGCCACTTTGTCTTCAACGCTCAAAGTCAAGTGGCTAATGAAGCACCTTCCATCACTATTGAGCGCCTAGACGAACTGCTACATCAGATGATGGTTGATGAAGAAACCGACGGTAAACCTTGGTTCTACAACGCCAAACAATACATAGAAACGGGCAGTACCCGTATGGCATCTATTATCGATAAGAAGACTTTGAGGAAGTTGTCCGCCAACTTTTTCTTGAGTAGTGGGTGTTGTACAAGAGGAATTTTGATTTGGTCTTGCTCGATGCGTGATAGACACGGGCGCATCAACTCATCAAAGAAATTCATGAAGGTTCTTTTGGTGTCACGCAAATGGACACGCTATGGCAAAGAAGATCCTCAGGGCTGGCTACTACTGGATGACTATGGAAACAGACTGTGTTGTTTATGCGATGAAATGTTACAAGTGTCAGATTCACGCTGATAAGATGCATGTGCCACCCTCACCTCTGAATGTTTTGACCTCTCCATGGCCATTCTCTATGTGGGGAATTGATATGATCGGAATGATTGAGCCGAACGCTTCCAATGGACATCGCTTCATACTAGTCGCCATAGAATATTTCACCAAGTGGGTTGAGGCTGCTTCATATGCGAATGTGACACGACAAGTAGTTACCCGGTTCATCAAGAATAATATAATTTGTCGCTACGGTACTCCTAGCAAGATTATCACTGACAATGGGACGAATCTGAACAACAAGATGATGAAGGAGTTATGTGACACCTTCAAGATCGATCATCACAACTCATCTCCCTACAGACCAAAGATGAATGATGTCGAAGCAATAATAAGAATATCAAGAAGATCCTTCAAGATGGTGAAGACGATAAGGATTGGCACGAGATGTTGCCTTCGCTTGCACGGCACAGTAACGCCTATTCGCACTTCACCGAGCGACACCTTACCTCTTGTTTATGGCATGGAGGATTCTATAGAAGTTGAGATTCCTTCTCTCAGGATTCTGATGGAAACAGAGTTGGAAGAAGCGGAATGGGTCCAGAATAGATATGACCAACTCAATCTGATCGAAGAAAAGAGGTTGACAGCAATCTGTCATGGCCAACTCTACCAGAAAAGAATCAAGAGGGCTTTCGACAAGAAAGTACGTCCCCGCGAGTTCAAGGTGGGCGAATTGGTGCTAAAGAGGATAATATCTCCGCACAAAGACCCTCATGGAAAGTGGGTGCCAAACTATGAATGACCATACGTGGTAAAGAAGGTTTTCTCGGGAGGAGCTCTTGTTCTCACCAACATGGATGGAGAAGACTTGGCACACGCTATCAACTGAGACGCAGTCAAGAAGTATTATGTCTAAAAAAAAAAAGAGAAAAAAATTAAGCCCGGTGAGCTGAAAACCCGAAAGGGCGGCTTAAGCAAAAAGGAATATCCCGTGAACCAAAATCTTCCAAAATGGTTCACGAAAAGTTAGGGAATGTAAAGACATAATGCTGCAAAGACGATCTCCGTGCCTCAACAAAAGCTCATATGGAGAGGATTAGTTCAATCACCATATTCAGAAGCGAAGTGATGAAGAATAGCAGTCAGGAGGGGGAATAGCATGTTTTGGTTCAATGAAGTTCAGTTTCAATTTCGTTGTTGTTTTAAGAAATGTGTAATAGATTCACTTTTTCCGTATGTCCTCCTAAAGGAATGTGCATCTTTATGTAAAAAATCCCTACTTATGAGTTGTTTCTCTCATATTTTAAATAAAATTGTTCAGTTGAACTTCATTTCTTATCCTACTTTTTATCTTTTCCGCATGATTAACTTAATGCTTCTGTTGTTTTAGATAAAATTAAAATCATTCGAAATGGTGAAATAATGAAATTTTGAAACTTAAAATTGCTTTGATTTACAGAATATTGGGGGGTGACCGACTCTAGGTATTACGCTTCGTAATTGAACTACCTCCGCACTCTACATTGGTGTTTATGATTGATCAGAAGATATCTTCCCTGTGAAAAAAATCATTGCAATAACATTTGTGACATGGATTGTGGCCATTGCTGTTCATTTGATTTTCAACGGTGTCGGGAATTCAGTTGATAAACCAATGCATCAACCAGTATACTCACGCATAATTCATTCATTCATTCATCCATTCATGTCATATCATATCACTGTATATTCATGCATAAACCTTCGCCAGACTTGGGATCTGTTCAGAATAAAGTCAAATGCGGGTGTCGAGGACCGTGTCCCAAATGTCAATTCAATTTCTCTCCCCAGTTCCAGGTGAATGCTTGGGTGACAGAAAATCGACAGTAGTGTCAATTCTCCAGTGAAGCCTCTTCCCCAGAGAAGTGATCGATCATCCCCCGTGAATTCTTGTGACAACAGGATTGCAAAAATCAGATTCCCCAAGTGATGTCTTCCTTCTCTCAACAGTATCAGGAAATCATATACTATTTGCATTAGAAAAAATCATATCATGCATATCATACTCATGCACTAGTTTCGGCTATTTATTTTGCAGGTTTTTCAGATGAAACTGTAAATATCCTCGTAAGGATCAAATTGAAAGGGTTAGTGCTCAGACGACATAATCATCCTCTTCTCTCCAGTACAAGTTATATACTTGTATGGATCTCAACAACCGATGGTTTCTCCGATCGAGATTTCTTCCCCGGCGAAGTTGTCTCTTTCAATGGACTCTAATGTCAGCAAATTTATCAACCGGGAATCCCCAGTGAATTTTCCGCACGGTTTTCTTACGTGGTTTCCCAGCGAAGCTTAATTTACTCCCAAGTGAGTCTCCTTCAGAAAGGATTATTACAATATTATCCGTGGTATTTTCAAAGACTTCTTTCAGACAAGAATCTTCCCAAAGAATTTCTATCTCAGTGAATTTCATCTCATACCGAGCTGTTCTTTAAAATTACATCAAACTTCTGGTGTGTTTATTTCCCCAGTAAGTCATCAACTACTCAACAATAATTGTCCACCCGGCGGGATGTTTATTCAATCTCAGGATATTTCTCCAACTCAGAAGTTGATCCACATATCCACTTGCTACAACGCATTGTCCATACAATGTCAGCAAATTGAAGCTCATTACCCTAGGAGTTTTCACTACAAAACAACTGATTCTTCTATTATCAGAAAGCTATCTGCACACAAATTGAAGATCTTGTCAACTCAGAAGTTGTTCAACATGTCCGTACATGTTCAGTAAGATCTCTCATCAGCATAAATGTCGGAAACAAGATTTACCGACTTCATAAACATCTATATCACACCAGTGTGCTGGATATTGTTTTGTTTATCCCCGCAGAATTGTGCTCTCGTGCACTATCGATTTTGTTCTCACTGGTAACTCGAAGTTACACGGTCAAAGACATTCAAAGATGCCATGGCTCCTCGCACTTTTGTGCACCAACAATTCTGATATTGTTCTAGCCATATATCTTTGTTAAGGTCTACAGGTATTCCTTAATTATCAGGGAACTCTTTGTTAAGTTCTCAATCATGTCAATTTTTCAATTTTATTTAAGGTCTCCAGGTATTCCTTAATTATCAGGGAACTCTTTGTTAAGTTCTCAATCATGTCAATTTTTCAATTTTGTTTAAGGTCTCCAGGTATTCCTTAATTATCACGGGAACTCTTTGATAAGTTCTCAATCACATCAAACTCTTAATTTTTATTTCTTGTCGCTTGAGAATGTCAGTTTTCTTCTCATAGCATTTTCTTGTTTTTTTTTTTCGCTTGAGGAGTTCGGTTTTCTTCTCAAAGCATTTTCGTTAAAAAAATTGTTGTTCATTGCTTATTTACGGCATTCGGTTATCCCCAGTGTTATTGAAACCTCCACATATTTTTCAAATGTTACTGTTTTTGTTAAGACATGCTGTTGATGTTTAACAAGTTTATTCTGATCAAGTGTTTCTTCCTTGACTCCGTAGTCGAGGTATTTGACCTAGCTTTAGTATCCTGTGTCGGGTAAACTTTTTGGGTTCTCTGGTATTCAATCCTCTTCCACCCTGAACGTTCGAAAGCTGTCGCTTTTTCTCACCCCAAAATTTCCCCTTCGTTTTACCTCGAAAAATGTGTTGGGAAGGTTTTTATTTTATTACCGATTTAATTCAAATTCAAGAGGTTTCAAATTGTTTCTCGAAGGAATGGTTTCGAATTTTTTGGTTTGAAAAGAACTGTTTGGATCTGTTTGTCTGAAAAAGGGTTTATTTGTTTTAGAACTTGAATTCGAAAATAATTCTTTATTTTAGAATTTAAATTTTAAAAAGAATCTCTTCACATTTGGTGCATTTAGATTCATGAAGGGAAAGATGTCGTTTTGGTGTTTGAATTCATTAGCAAAGAGATAATTACGAGAAGTTGTTCAATTCATACCGAATGCAAAAGGTACTTGCTAGGATTAATTCCTTTTTGTATGGGTTTCATTCGATCGAAATACTATGCAAATGATTGGTATTAGTTCATCTCAAGATACACAATGTCAGAAAAAAGGAAATTCTTGTTATTATTTCATTGGAATCCAAATTACAAATACAAGTTACAAAAAAAAATACAAAATATCACAACTCTACAAGTTTCTAAGGTGTCCTAACCTAATGCTACAAGCTTCCGAATTGGGCCGAGCTAATTGGTGCTTCCTCCGAACTATTCTTCGTACCCGAGCACTCTTCTTTTATGTTGTGCCATCCATTGTCGCCTGAAACAACAAAAAGAAACATAATTAATAGTAATAGAACAAGTTGCATACGAAAACCATAAGATTTATGTTTTTTTTGACTCATCATGAGGGTTGGTTGAGGAATCGTGGATCAAGGTTAATTGTTTCGATGACAAAGCCTCGTAATCAAGTTCCTTCATCGGTTATTATCATACCTCCTTTGCAAATCACAACAACTTCCGTTGTTGGTTCACAAAGGGAGGTGCAAATTGGAAATCAGGAAACATCACTTTTCCAAAGAAAAAGCCCAACAGTGTCAATAAGTTCCAAAAGAAATCAACTCAGCCCAAAAAAATAATAAGCTATGTTTCAGCAGGCAAAACCAGAAGCATTTTTACCCCACAAATACATGGTTATCATCATTGGGTAATTTTGTTTTTATCCAAACAACAGCCAGCAAGGAAATACAAAAGTGTCAAGGGTCAATTTTATAATGCAGCAAGCAACTTATACTGAAGAAGAATAATGAGTCTAATTGCAAGCAACATAGTAGTAGAATATAGATTCAAAATGGCAACATAGCAGGCTGGTATCCAAGAGCAGGACATTAATCCCAAATCTGGGTATAAAAATCAGAGCAGAAGCAGAAAGAAAGAGACAATAGCATAAAATTTCCAACTGTTGGTTCCAAGGAGATTTTCACCAAGGGTAAAAAATGATGACAGATGGTAAATTTCCTAATAAGCAGCTCATAGCATTTTCAATAAGAGAAGGAAGTCAGATATCAATGAAGGAAGTGGCATAGTATATGTTCAAGGATAACTAAAGGAGCAAGCATAAAGCACAATCTGTGGAAAGATAGCAAGAGAGAGATCGGTTAAAGCCAAAAACCAGTGATCAAGGACCAAATACAAGAGACCAAGGACCAAAACCAAGACTGATAGTATCTGTTCTACAATATAACCAGTTCCAAACCAATCTCAAGAGGGGGATAAAAAACCACAGCAAAAAAATCAAGGGCATCTGTTCTTAAAAAATCCACAAACCAGTTCAAAAAAGGAGACCAGTAGCAAGCATCTGTTCTTAACCAAATCCCAAAAACCCAACAAAAAACCAGCAGACATCTGTTCTTGTAAACCCAGAAAAATACACCAGAAAAAAGATATCGTTCATTCTTAAACCAGTTACAGACCAAATACCAGAAACATAACAACACGAAGCAAACAGAAAACCCAACGCAAAGTAAACAGAAAACCTAACCCCAGTGTTCATCATTTCCCTCAACCCAACCCTTCAGAAAGTTTGTTCTCAGAAATCGTGTTCTGAGTACTGAGAAAGAAGAAGAGAGAAAAAACACAAGGTCAAGAACAATCTCACCCGAGGGACAACTGAGCCATTCCTTGCCATCAAGCACGTCTCCAGGACTCAGGTATATTCGCCTTTTCCGGAATCGCGTCGGAGCAGTTTAGGGTTTCTGAAACCCTTTCGATTTTGGCCAAAACTGTTGCGTGCCTGCAAAAATTAATACATGTATCAGGTTAAATAGGATTAGAATCAAACAAAAGTATAAAAATGTTGAGAATATGGGTCAAGCCGCCGCCGAAACCGCCGTGAGGCGATCTCCGGCGCGACCCTTTTCCTTTTCCGTCGAGGTTTGTGATAGGAGACCGTGAGAATCGGCGAGGGTCGGTGAGAACGAGAGAAACATCGAGAGAGAGTGGCGGAAGGATCGTGGAAACAGCGAAGAGGAGCGTTTGGGTTTCTGGGTTAAGCATGCGTTGTTTCAAACAAAAGAGAGAAGAAGGATCGTGTGAAATAAATTTGTTTTCTGTTTTGTTTTTTTAAATTAGGATTAGTTAATTATAATAACTTTTGTTTTTTTTATCTACTAATTAATATTAATGCTATTATTAATACTATTATTATTATTATATTATATTACTAATTACTAATCCTATTATTATTGCCATTATATTATCATATTATTACTAGTATTATTATTAATATTATTATTTATATTATTACTAATCATTACTGTTATATCATATTATCATTATTATTATTATTATACTATCATTATTATTAGTATTATATGCATGTTATTACTAACATCACTATTGTTACATTAATATTATTACTACTATTATTTATCATTATTACAATTATTATCACTGCTATTATATTATTTTATTTTAAACTATTAACAACCATTATTATTATTATTATTTACCATTATTAGTAACAAAGTTTATTTTTTTTCTAACCCATAATTATTATTATCATCCATAAACCAATAAAATGTTTAGTAACATCCAAAAATACCAAAATGCTATTAATATTAGGAAGATTTTATTATTAGGATTTTTTTTTAGCACTTTTTTCCTTTTTCTGTATATCTCCATTTGTAAATTTGTACCCCCATTCTCCATATGATGTAATAATTAGTAAATATTTTTTATTGCTTTATTTGTGTACATTATTCATTCACAAAGCACAAACCAAAAACATTTTTCAAACTAATACTCGTGCGAGCCATTTTTTTACCATGAGTTGACAAAGCTTTGAAGCGTCACAACAGCCACACATTTGTGCACACACCACGCTTACTCTTGGGCTTACAATGAAACTTTGATTGATTAAGTTAAACATTATTTAATTATCTAATTAATTTATTTAAAATTAATTGGTCCATCTGATTAGTTTTATTAAATTAATTACTTGATTAAGTTTCGTTTAAATTAGTCGATTAAATTTATTTCGCACATGCACCTACACAATATAAATCGTTTATGTATTTGTGCCAGCCACCTTGTATGGGCTTTTAATTTATTTACTCGCTTTATTTAATGCTTGTATGCAATTAATCGCTCATTTCCATTATCACACCTTAGTCCATACGCTTAATTAATTATAACCCGTATCTCCAAAACACTTTCATAATTAAGTTACAAACCTCGATCCAACGTCGAGTGCTTTTTTTTCAAAATTTTTTCATAAGAAAACTCAAGTGTTTAAGCCGTGGATGCTAGTCTAATTGTTTAAACACTTGCAAAATGAACTTTGAATCTTTAAGTCGTTGGATGCTAGACTAATTGCTTAAAGATTCTTAATAACGTGAACCTTGTTTCACTCCACTCTTTCATAAAGAAAAAACTTTTGGGATGATAGACGACTCGTTGAGCATTGAGCTCATCTTGTTTCTAGTATTTGAATCATAGGATGCTAGTCTTATTGTTCAGACTTTTCACCCAATTAAAAAATTCAACTCACTCAAATTCTTTTATCGCTCATACGCGATCATAAAAACTCTTTTCCGATAAAGAGTGTGCAATAATCATCTCAAACACGAACGTGGACTTAAAGATTTTCAAACAAACTAAACAAGTCCAAGTTCAAGCATTTGAGATGTATAAACGCACAATTTTCCTTATAAAATCAATACAACAAACTTAAAACCTTTTTAAGAGGAACTACAAAGTTTTGACTTTCCCATTGCACGAGGGAATATGTAGGCACACGGTTCTGAAACCGTGTCAAACTCAAAATAATAACAAACAATTCTTTTTCTTTTAGCATCCATAACTTAGCAATAAGCACACACACAAAACGCGTAGAATTAAATGGGTCCCATCGAGTATGATGGATGTAAGGGATGCTAATACCTTCCCCTTACATAACCGACTCCCGATCCCACTTTTTGGTCACGTCGACCGCCTTATCCGCTTGTTTTGGGTTTTATCTATATTTTCCCGTTCTTTTTAGAACAAATAAAATTAGGTGGCGATTTCACTATTTTCGAGAATTAAAAGATTTTTGAAAATCGAGTTGCTTCAGGCCTGTAAATAGGCAGGTACAATAGGAAGCAATTCCTGGAATGAGGTAATTGCAAAAGTAAAATAAGAGGAAAACTAAAACGCATGGCAATGCGACAATGAATCCTCATTTTTCAACCGATAATAAGGTGATTGGCTTGATCATTGCCCATTCGGAGTAGCTCGAGATATTGCCACAAGGTGCGACCGTTGATCAACTAAGCATGCCTATGCATAGTTTCTCTTGACTACATCCGCGTTCACGGGTAGTGGGAAATCTTCTCCGTCCATCGTTGCGAGCATCATGGCGCCACCCGAGAAAACTTTCTTCACAACAAATGGCCCTTCATAATTTGGCGTCCACTTTCCCCGAGGGTCTCCCTGGGGAAGGATTATCGTCTTTAGCACGATATCACCAGGTTGGTAATTTTGAGGCTGCACTCTCTTGTCATATGCTCTTTTCATCCTCTGTTGGTAAATTTGCCCATGACCGACAGTTGCCAACCGTTTTTCGTCAATGAGGCATAATTGGTCCAAGTGGTTCTACACCCACTCGTATTCATCAAGCTCTACATCTCTCATGATTCTTAACGAAGGGATCTAAACTTTGATTGGAAGCACGACTTCCATGCCATAAACAAGAGAAAACGGGGTTTCCCCTGTTGAGGTACGAACGGTAGTCCTGTAACCATGCAAAGCGAAAGGCAACATCTCATGCCAATCCCGATAGGTTACTACCATCTTCTGCACAATCTTCTTAATGTTCTTATTCGCCGCTTCAACAACTCCGTTCATCTTTGGGCGATACGAGGATGAATTGTGGTGTTTATCTTGAAGGACTCGCAAAGCTCCTTCATCATCTTGTTGTTAAGATTCGATCCATTATCTATGATAATCTTGTCGGGAATCCCGTAATGGCAGATGATATTGTGCTTGATGAACCGGACAACCACCTGTTTGGTGACGCTTGCATAGAATGCTGCTTCAACCCACTTGGTGAAATAATCTATCGCAACCAAAATGAAGCAATGTCCGTTGGACGCTGTCGGCTCGATCTTTCCGATCATATCGGTTCCCCACATAGCAAATGGCCAAGGAGAGGTTTAAACATTCAAAGGCGATGGTGGCACATGCATTTTGTCAGCATTTACTTGGCATTTATAACAAACTCGGGCATGATTAAAGCAATCAACCTCCATGGTTGACCAGTAATACCCATCTCGCAAGATGTTTTTAGCCATGGTATGCCCACTGGAATGAGTTCCGAATGAGCCCTCGTGCATCTCTTCGATGATCTTTGCAGCTTCATCTTTACCAACACATCTGAGCAACAGCTCGTCGTGATGACTACGGGTATAGCACACCGTTGTTGAGAAAGAACTTCGCCGAGAATCTTCTCAAGAACTTCTTATCTGTCATAGAAGCTTCCTCTAGATACTCTTGAGTCTCAAGATATCGCTTGACATCATAAAACCATGGATTTCCATCTTTCTCTGCTTCAATCTCAAAACAAAAAGCTGGCACATCCAATCTCTAAATGGTTATCGAAGGCGCTTCATTAGCCCATTTAACTTTAAACATGGATGCTAGGGTGGCCAAAGCATCAACTAGGTTGTTATCTTCTCGTGAGATATGGTCGAAAGTGATTTCCTCAAAGTAAGGGATCAATTTCATCACATGCTCCCAGTAAGGAATCAAATTTGGGTGACGAGTCTCCCAATCGTTGTTAATTTGGAAAATCACAAGTGCAGAGTCGCCATACACTTTCAAATGCTTAATTCTCAAGTCAATCGCCATCTCAATACCAAAGATGCAAGCCTCATATTCAGCTATGTTATTGGTGCAATCAAAGTAGATTCGAGTTGTGAATGGGATATGATGACCGTCCAGAGTAGTGATTACCGCACCAACACCGTTGCCCAATGCATTGAGGTCTGGCAAAACCAAAGACCATTTGGATCCTGGTTCGGGTCCCTCATCTCGACCAGGGATGTTACAATCACGGATGTACATGATATCCTCATCAGGAAATTCAAACCTCATTGGCTGATAATCGTCTACAGGCTGATGAGCAACATAATCGGCCAACACACTACTCTTGATAGCTTTCTGAGTAGTATACTGGATGTCATACTCTGTTAAGATCATTTGCCACCTGACGATCTGGCCTGTCAAAGTTGGCTTCTCAAATATGTACTTAATCGGATCCATCTTGGATATCAATAAGGTTGTGTGAGTCAACATATACTGCCTTAGTCAACGAGCATCCCACGCTAAAGCACAACAAGTTTTCTCGAGTAGTGAGTATTTTGTTTCACCGTCAGTAAACTTTTGGCTTAGGTAGTATATTGCATGCTCTTTTCGACCAGACTCGTCATGTTGGCCCAACACACACCCCATTGAGCTTTCAAGCACTATCAAATACATGATCAACGGCCTGCCCTCCACGGGAGGCATGAGGATTGGAGATTCCTGCAGATACTCTTTTATCTTGTCGAATGCAAATTGACAATCGTCATCCCACCTGACCATCTGATCCGTTCTTAGTAACTTGAAGATAGGTTCGCATGTGGCAGTCATATGAGAGATGAATCTAGAGATGTAGTTTAATCTCCCTAGAAAGCCGCATACCTCTTTCTCAGTTCTTGGTTCA
The DNA here is from genome assembly GCA_021764765.1 of Vicia sativa. Taxonomy (NCBI): domain Eukaryota; kingdom Viridiplantae; phylum Streptophyta; class Magnoliopsida; order Fabales; family Fabaceae; genus Vicia; species Vicia sativa. The sequence continues at coordinate 130,969,444 of CM038793.1, read as the reverse complement.
TGCATTTCTTGAATTGATTTTACTTTAGCAGGATCAACCTAGATGCCTCTTTCACTTACAACGAAGCCTAACAGTTTTCCAGATCGTACACCGAACGTACATTTATTTGGATTCAGCCTCAATCTGAATTTCCTCAGCCTATCAAACAACTTCTATAGGTGTACCAGATGCTCTTCTTCATCCTGAGATTTAGCAATCATGTCGTCGACATATACGTGTAATACGGTGAACTGACTTTGTAGGATTTTTGTATCCAAATGTGCGGATAGCAAGAGTCGCCACCGACTTTTATTTTTATCCAATTAAGGGAAGGTAAAAGTAACAGAAAAAGACCTTCGTTAGATTCTGAGTTCGGGAGAATGGTTATGAAAAGGGAAGGTATTAGCACCCCTTTCCATCCGTAGTTATCTACGGGCTCTTAGTTGCTCTTAGATCACTTTTTAAAATTGCTTTCTGTGTGTTTGACAAAAATGTTTTGAAATGGCATTTCGCTTTGACTTTGTAATGACTCATGTAGGAGTGTATACAAAGTGTTCGAAATGTTTTGTTTTGAAAAGAATTTGAACTTTGAAAAAGTGTGTGGTGTGAAAAGCATTTGTTTAGAGCAAGCAACTAAAAGACTTTATTTACCCACCGTAATTGGTCGTTGTATTTCTACGCTCCTTTAGAATAGCGCTAGCCATACCATTAGTTAGTAGGTAGCTCCATTCGCTGGATGTAAGCGGACATTCGGGGACATCGGATGGTCATAGAAGGCAACTTGTAGGAAGTATCCTAGCACATTCAAGGGACTATCATCATTTTTCGTAGGCGACAATCGAGGGTCAAGATCATGTATTCGGAGCGACATCGTGGGTCTTATGATCTTTGTATCGAAGGGACTATGATGATTTGTTCGAAGGCAACGGTGCTAGAATACCTCTACGCTCGAGGGACATGACCATTTTGAAATCGAAAGGCATCGAGAGAGAATTACCCTAAGGGTGCATGTGAGAGAGTGTGTCAAATTCGATATTTTATCTTGAAGATTAGTGTGAGCTATGTCCAATTATTATCTTGCCATACACGCCTAATTACTAGCAATTGATAGGTGCGAAATTAAAATGCGGAATGTAAAGATGCGAAAGATAAACCACGCTATTACATGGCTTTGGGGCGATACATAATTTAAACTTATGGAAAATAAAAACCTAATTTAAACTATTACAACCCATGAGCAATTACATTATTGGAAAAATAAAACGATAAAAGAAAAACGTCCGAATCGGAGCAACCCGAAAGAATAAGAAAATCGGAAATGCAATATGAATTGAACAAGAGAAAAATGTTAGAAAAATGCAAATTTTAATATGAGAAAATTAATATATGCTGGAAATATGATAAATATATTAAAATAATTTTTGGGATTTTTGGAAAAGATTTAATAATTAAAATGCAATTAATAAGGATTTAAATGCTAAAATAAAATAAAATAAATATGCATGCAAAATTATATTTTTAATTTATTAAATTAAATAAACATTTTTATGAAAATAATGTAAAAGAAAAATGTTTTTGGTAATTTTTAATGCGAATAAAAATCATGAAAACAATTAAAATTGAATGCAAAATATTGAAAATAATGAAAATATGAAAATAATTGAGTTTAGTAAAAGTGAAAAAGGGATTGTCCGAACCAGAATCGAATCGGGACATCCTTTCAAACCTTGAAACCACATGCTGACTAATCGAAATGGTTGCAATCGCTTGGAAACGGAACAAATGGAAGATAACACGCCGCCTTGCTTCCGCGCCATTCATCGCCTTCAACCTTTGAAAATTTGAGCATCGGCCATGGTTCGACGCAAAGTTCCCGCAAACATCAAAAATAATAAATAAAATCTAAGGCCATGGTCCGATTCAGACATCGCTCCGAATTCAATGGCATAGGTCTTATTGTCCAATTTTATGTATTTCGTGAAACCCCAAATCGGTCCCAGAAACCCTAACAATGGTAATCTATACTCCCGGCCATGGAAATTCGATTAAAGCACCCAGAAAGCTTGCAAACTTGACACGATTTCGGATTCTTTGATTCTTGATGGTTTTAAGCAATGGGTCGATCGATGAGATGAAATGTGTTGACACCTCAAAAACGATTGAAAACGGCTGGAAGTAGGGTTCCCACTTGCTTGTGCACCACGGTTTTTTGAGCTTTGGAATAGGGTTTGTAGAGCAATTTTTTCGTTCTTTCTTGATAGGTATGCATCATGTATTTATACTGGATGGATTTGGGATTGAATTTGGAAAGAATCAATCAATATTCAATGGAAATCAAATTTGATATTTCCATGAAAATCAAATCTTCAAAGCTTGATCAATTTCAATCCAATCTTGCCTTTCTTGCTCCAATTTCGAATTTGTGGCATTTGTGAGTTAATTGACCTTAAGGAAAGAATAAAATCAATCTTTGCCATTAATTTCAATTTTATAATTTATTTTAAGATTTAATTTGCATTTAAATGAATAAATTACAAATTAAATAGAAAAATAAATCAAAAATTCGTGGCTTTGGGCTTGGACACTCCTAATTGCTTGAGGAACAAGTTAGGATGAAGAAAAGTAGGCCCATTTGCAAAAGATTTGATTTTTGAAGTATCTCTTTGTGCATTCTTCCAAAATTGCCCAACTTGTGGATGGTGTAACTTGCTCAATTTTCCACATTTTTGAGTGTTCTTGGACTTTTGGAAAGCTCTAAGAGTCCTCTAACCAATGTCTTTGGTCTCATCTCAATTGAGTTACCATGCTCAATATATCTTCAAAACAAAAAGTTGACTTTTGTTGACTTTGAAAATGACCTGAATGTTTTGAGCTATACCTCTCAAATGAAGCATTTTTGACATTCTTGTGAGACATGAAGTTGTAGAGAATTGAATTTCCTTCAAAACAAGAGGTGGTGGAAAATTTCGAGAAAGTATGAGAAAGTTATGATCACCAAAGTTCATTGACTTTTCATCTAGAAACCCTAATTTAGAAAGTTTGACTTTGGGCAAATCTTGAGTTTTCTTGATGAATCATGATCAACCCTTGATCAAATGATGAATGTAACTTCAAAATGAGGATGTTGACCAAAATTATGAAGTTTGACTGTATGTTGACCATAGTTGACTTTTGTCCAATACACCCGATTTTCAACCATCCGAGCAATTGTCCGAGGAAACTTGACTTGTGAAGCTTGAAACTTGACATGGAGAATCTTTGAAGCATATGAGGAGGCATGAAGGCCATTGGAGATGTTGGAATCCATCTTGACTTGAGAGATACCAAACCCTAGTTTGGGTCGATTGTCTAGAGAGAGTTTGTCCGATCAACTCTCGAGGAATCCTTGAGTATGGATGCATGAAATCTTTTGAGTAGATGGAGGGCAAATTTTGGGGTATGCCCCTGCTCAATCTTCTTGTACCGAAGGTTAGATTGACATGCTTGTCTTCGCGACCAAGGTAGAAGATGATTGAACACCGAGTACACCGAAAATTTGCACTCGCTGGTGGATGATGCGGAGGGCTTACAGATGCCATTTGGAGAAGTTGGAGACTTCACTGGGGAACGAGTCGACGCTAGACTCGAGGTTGTTAATAGGAGCCGACAGAGATGGGCTTAAGATGCCATCCGAAAGGTCGATGCCGGGGTGAGTCGATGTTAGACTCGTGTTCACTTTGAATGAAGTTATTGGTCCAGATTGATTTTTAACCATATATGCAGATTCGAAAAGTGAAGAAATGTTGACAAGTAGTCGGAGATGGGCTTAAGATGCCATCCAAGGCAACCGAGTCGACGCTAGACTCAGTTGCCGTTGATAATAAGGAATCGAATAAATCTTCGATTACTCCGAGGAGATTGTAATTGGCAAAATGTGGATAGCTTCCTCAGGCATCGGTGTTGATCCATTGCTCGTATCGGAGGATAACCGAGGTGGTCTTTGGATAGTTTTCCGCCGGTTCGGGCTTAATCCTCGACCGCCGGAGGTAGTCTTCGATAGTTTTCCGCCCGGGCTTAACTCGACCTGCTTGTGAAGGCGGTCAGATAGTTTTCCGCCTCCGGGCTTAATCTCGACCTGCTTTGCGTATGATCATACTGCTTTGGAGAAAACAAGAGAAACTTTGATAGAATATTCGTTAGTTTTATGCAAAGTATGATGCATGACAAAGTATATGAATGACATATGCATGAATTATGACTTTATGAGAGATGTATGGATGATAGATGTTGTGATATTTCAAAACATATCCATCTTGAAGAAGATGCGGATGTTCTGCTTGAAGATTTCGACTCCGCTGGGGAATTGTAGGTGAGAACCCCGCTGAAGGAGAAGAAAATATCCGGATTCCTCCGATGCACTATCCGACCAAGTCTTGGGCCTAGACATTGTTGAGGAAGGTAGAGATTTGAGAAGCTCGTTGTTGGAGATCTCATAGACCTGCCGAGGAGAACTGGGACAACTGCTGGGGACCTTGTATGTAGATCTTGGCCGAGGAAATTTAAGAGGTGCTCACTGGGATTCCGAGTGTAGATCTCACCGAGAGCATTTGATAGTTGTCGAGACCAAGAAGAGTCTGAGTCCGTTGTAACCTCCGGGCCGGGAATAAAGGTGTATGTTTCTCCGATGCACTATCCGACCAAGTCTTGTGTCCGATACCGGAGAAGGGGAGGATTGAGAATATCCACCGGGATGAAGTGTTACCGCTGAGACCGATGTAACGTTGTTTCGTTGAGTGGAATCACCGCTGGATTAACATATACTCCGCTGGGGGTGTGTGAGTGACACCTTTATGCTCTGGGGAACTATTCGTTGACTTTCGTCATCCCAATTCCCGAACCCGTAGTAAGTACTTTGAATGTTCACTTTTCGATGTTTGTGATTAGATTCTTATTGTCAAATGCGATAGTCATTCAAAGCAAACGGACTTATTGCAAATAACAACAATGTAAATTGTAAAGAGAAAGAATTTTGAGTTTATTTGAAAGGTGGCATATGGCCAAATAGTTTGTACACAAGAAAAGTAAAAAGCTATGCGGAAATAATCTCGTTAAGTTCCAACTATGCTAGTACTCATATATTTCAACTATCTCATCTCCTTGCTGTCAGCAGAAAGTGAGTAGACCGATCTTCGCCATTTGAACCTTGAATGCTAATAGTAGTCCGAAGTGTGATCTAGAAGAGACATAGTCGACGCTTAAATCCCTAACTTTGCCTAGACCGCCTTTCGGTTTTCACCAATGATACCTTTTGCCCAAGCCGCTTTTCGTGTTTTCGACTTGTGTGTACATGTTTTGTATATATCCTTAATTTTTCCCGAACCTTTGGTTCGCCAGATGCCCTTATTTTTGCCTAGGTTCGCCGACCTAGCGGGTCTCTTTTATGCGTAGTATTTTTGACTATGTTCTGCTCATGTGGTGTGGAAGTCTTCACCATCCATGGTGCTAAGTATCATAGCTCCGCCGGAAAATACTGCCTTGACTACAAACGGTCCTCATAGGTGGGAGTCCATTTGCCCTCGATCACCTTGTGGAAGAATGATGCGCTGACTACTAGATCACCGACTTGGTAGACTTGTTGACCTTCTTGTTAAATGCTCCGATCATTCGCTTCGATAACTGTCCATGGCGTATGGACGAGTCGCTTCTCATCAATCAAGTTGATCCGTCAAGCCGTGTCTCGAACCCAATCATCTTCACCTAACTCGCATCCCGAGGACTCGTTGAGGGTATCCGAACTCGATGGGTAAGACGGCCCATACCGTATACAAGAGAGAAGGGTTGCCCGCTGATGTTCGTGCAGAAAGCGATAACCATGAAGAGAAAATGGTAACATCTCATGCCAATCTTTGTAAGTCACCGCCATCTTCTCAGATAATCTTCTTAATGTTCTTATTGGCGGCTTCCATCGCCATTCATCTTAGGCCGATATGGAGAAGAATTGTGATGCTTGATCTTGAATTACGTGCGAGTTCAAGGATCATCTTGTTGTTGAGATTGGAGCCGTTATCCGTGATAATCCTTTCAGAGTGCCATATCGATGATAAGATTATGTTTGATGAATCGAGCCACAACATTCTTGGTAATGATGCATACGAGGTCGCTTCTACCCACTTGGTGAAATAATCTATTGCCACAAGGATGAAACGATGTCCATTGAAGTCGTGGGCTTAATTTCTCCAATCATGTCAATGCCCCACATTGCAAAAGGCCAAGGAGAAGTTAAAACATTCGAGGTACCGAGGTACGTGCACTTTGTCATAACCGCACTTGTGACAAGATCGAGCGAAGGGTGACAATCGCCTTCCATGGTGGACCAATAGTAACCTGCTCTCAAAATCTTCTTAGCCATGGTGTGTCCACCGAGGGGTACCAAATGCGCCTCGTAACTCTTCCATGATACGCTTTCTCGTCTACACAATGAGTAAGCACAATCGTGGTGCGCTTTGTATAAAATGCCGTTGTCGAAAGAATTTGGCAAATCTTCTCATGAACTTCTTATCATTAATGTATGCCGCTGGATATTCCCGAGTCTCAAGATATCTCTTCACGCCATAGTACCAAGGTTTCTCTTCTCGCCAAGCTCATAACAATACCGGTTCGTCGAACTTCTCAATGATGATCCGGGAGCCTCGTTGTCCCATCTAACCTTGAACATAGACGACATAGTAGCCAATGCGCCCGCCAACCGATTCTCTTCGTGGAATATGATTGAAAGTGATCTCTTCAAGTAGGGAATCAAACTCGTAACATGCTCGATATGGAATGAGATTCGGATGCTTCGATCCCACTCCCTTTATCCGATCGATCACTAAAGCCGAGTCTCCATACACTTGTAAGAACTTGATTCTTAAGTCAATAGCAGCCTTTAAGACCCATGATGCACACTTCAGACTCGCCATGTTGTTCGTGCAATCGAAACATAATCGTGAAAGGGTATGTCCGTAGGGATGTAATGATGGCGCCAATGCCATTGCCAAGCGCTTGAGGCTCCATCAAAACCATAGTCCATCGATCCTTGTTCGTGTCCTTCGTCTGGCCTGGTTCTTCATAATCAGAATTAGTAAAACATCTTCGTCTCGAAATTAATCGCATAGATCGATAGTCATCTACGGCTTGATGAGCCAAATGATCGCTACTACACTTCCTTTGATCGCTCGAGAAGTGTACTGATGTCATATTCGGTCAAGATCATTTGCCATCTTGCTATTCTTCCGAGAGAGTGGTTTCTCAAAGATGTATTTTATCGGATCCATCTTGAAATCAACAAGGTAGTGTGAGTCAACATATACCGCCTTAGTCGGCGAGCAGCCCAAGCCAAAGCGCTGCAAGTTTTCTCAAGTGAGTATCTTGTTTCACAATGGTAAAATTTTTGCTAAGGTAGTATATTGCATGCTCTTTTCGACTGCACTGCCATGTTGCCCCAACACACACCCCATTGAGTTCTCTAACACCGCAAGTACATGATAAGAGGTCTTCCTTCGCGGCATCGTGATAGGAGGATTCGAGGTACTTGATTTTGTCAAAAGCGATCTAGCAATCGCTGCTCCATTCTACCACTTGATCTTTCTTAAGTAACTTGAAGATTGGCTCAGCGCTAGTGTGCAATGAATCGCAATGTAGTTCAATCGGCCCAAGAAACCTCCGACTTCCTTCTCAAGGGAGTTGGCATCTCTTGAATAGCTTTAACCTTGACGGATCAACTTCAATACCTTTACCATCGACAACAAACCCTAGGAGTTTTCCTGATCCGACTCCAAAGGTGCACTTGTTAGATTAAGTCTCACCGCATTTCTTCAATCTATCAAATAGTTTCGCAAATGATCAAGATGTTCTTCTTCACCGTGATCGAGCTATCATGTCGCCGACGAGACCTCTATCTCGTGATGAATCATGTCATGAAATAATGTCACCATAGCACCGATAAGTGGCACCCGATTCTTCATCCGAACGGCATAACCTTGTAGCGTAAAGTGCCCCACCGTAACGAAAGTAGTCTTCCATGTCTTCGTGAGCCATTTTGATCCGATTGTAACCGAGAAACCATCCATGAAGGAGAAAACCTTATGCCGAGCGGTTGTCAACCGTAACATCAATATGAGGAAGTGGAAATCGCCTTCGACTCGCTTTGTTCGATCTCCAATCCACACACATTCGCATTTTACCATCCTTCTTAGGTACGGGTACCACATTAGCAACCCATCGGGATAAGAGGTGATGCTAAGAAACCAGCGTTGAACGCTTATAACTTCGGCTTTGATTTTCTCTCGACATCTCGTGACGATGCGATTTAACCTTCTGCTTTATCGAGAAAACCTTCTTTTGGTCTGTACCACAATATCAATGTCCAAACCTGCATGTCTTCGTATGACCAAGCAAAACCTCAATATAGTCTCGTAGCATCCGAACCAACCTTTCTTTAACACTGCTCTCAAGACCCGCCTCCTATCTTGATTTCTTTTCGCCTCGTTAGTACCCAAATTCACAACCTCAACTTGCTCTTCGTGGTGGTCAGATAACTCGCTTCTTCTTGTCAGAAGCCGCAAGTTCTCCGGCACTTCACAATCTTCCTCACTTTCGCCTTCTTGGTAGATCGGATTATCAAGTCATATTTAGCACTAGCATAGTCAAGTATTAACTAGATTCGAGTGATTCTCAGTTGTATCACGGGTGTGTAAGAAACACATAGCTTTTGAAGGGTGATAAAGTAAAGAAAGAAAACAAACAATTGAATGCAAAAGTCCAACGAATTTATTGAATGAAAATACGCAAACAATGATAATAACCTCGAACGAGCCATGATGCCCCGCAAGGCACTAGGCTTTCAAAGTTTATTGTTCAAACATAAAGAAATACGAAAAGCAAAACAAAACAAGAGCAATTACTCCCGCTAAAGGAGATTGGTATGACGCCTTCGCCTTCCAATTGTCGAGCCCATGATCCGAGTTGAAGATCCACTTGATGTCGAAGCCGTTGTCTTCGCCTTCTATAGCATGGATTCCACTGGCTGATGCGAAAGGAAGTTGGCGCACGCTCGCGCATCATCTTCTCGACCTGGTGAAGCCTAAACCACCTTGTCAAATTTGAAAGGAAGATCGGGAGCTGACCCCAAATAGTACTCTTCCTTCTTCAACAAAGCTTGAGCATCTTTCAATGAGGCCATCCTAGGCGGAACTTTAGCATCTTCAGAGGACGGAGAGTCAATAGCATGACTGGTATTGTTTCAAAAGCTTGACAAGGAGTCTCAAGAATTCACCTCCATCTCGAGATAGCGGAATGATCAGATGATCGACCATATACTCTTCTTCACCACATACCGTGACAACCTTCCTTTCACCGGTACTTCAGCTTTTGATGCAAGGTAGAGGTAATACCGCCCCATGTAAAGGGCCCAAGTAGGCAAGAGTAGGCGGATGGATGTCCATGACAAAGAAAGTGGAATCAAAAGTCCGGGAACCGACTTTAACAGCAGAGTGAGCTCTCCAAGTACTGCTCGCTAGAACCATCAAAAGCTCTCACAATAATGTCACTGGTCTCGTAACCAACCCTTCGACATCAAGTCGATCAAAAGCGCCTTCGTAAGATATTCGAGCGTAACCGTATCCACCAAAACATGAGATAGGTAGTGCCCTTGCATTCAATAGAGATGTGCAAGGCTTTGTTATGTTTCTTTCCTATAGAGTCAAATCAAGATCGAGAAGCCTAGGCCGTTGTTGGCAGCTAGCAATACAAACTTCGAATCGATCAAGAGTAGTGTCTTGCGCACATGAGCATTCTTCGTAAACTTCACCAAGGCATTAGTATGAGCCTCGGAGCACAAGAGCAAAGCAAGCATGGAAATTTTGGACGGAGTCTCGTCCTAACTGCTCCACAACATTGTAATCACTCTTCTTGATGATCTTCGTAATTTCTCCATTTCTTGTTTGAGGTGTCTTCAAGAACTTCCTTTGGTACTTCCGTTGAGCAGTGATGAGTCATCGGTTCTTTCCTCTAGCCGGGATATTGATTGAGTAGTGGAATGCGAGCCGGAGTCGCAGTGTCTTTTGAGGAGAGATCTCGAGAGAATACCTTCCGCTCGTCACCTTATCGGATCCGTGATGTTGTCAATGTCGAATGGTAGTCAATGCTTCAATGGTAAGATCTTCAATGGTCGAGGGTCTTGCTTGACGCCATGATAGTAAACATCACCCATAGTTCCAAGGGATAGCTTTGTCGAGGAATATGGAACCGCCTTGAGAAGTGATAATGAGAGGTGCCACCTAGGCACGGATCGCAGAGGAAACTTATTGTGTTAACATCAAGATAGTCTTCGGGAAATCGTCACCCCATCCGGTCGCTTAACATCTTCAATAGGAATCTTGTAACTATCGTGAACAGTGTACTTCACCATGTAATCATATTTTCCACTTGGCTGCCCCAAGGTATCCCACAGATGGTACAGCTGCTCGCATTGTCAATCTTCAACTTAGACATTTCTTCACACCCGCATGTGGTTTCGTAAATAGTATCTCACGGTTATCCATCATGCACCGAACACGCCTTCTCAACCAAGCACAACCATCAGCGCAGATGGGCACCAACGACAATCCTTCGGGCATCCCGGATTGACACCGCTTGCAACAAATTCTTCTTAATACCATCGAGGAATGGTCAAGTCATCTATGTTGAAAACATAAGTATCGCCACCAACAAAGATTGGAACTCTTGTCATGGTTAGGCATAGGCGCATTGATCACATTCGAGTCTCAACAGAGGATCAAATTCAACTGCTTAGCTTCAATCATATCTTGAATCTTGTTCTTCGTGAGCCCAACAATTGTCGTTGTCGTGCCTCGGCTATTGGAATGGTAAGCACACTTAGCATTAGGATTGTATTTGAGAGGAAGTGTTGACATTCGAGGAGGATCCTCAAGGTAATCAATTCGCTCAACATGTGTTGCAAGGCTCATGACAATGGCATGTTGATCTTCAGAACCGCCTTCGTATGCCTGCTACGCTGTCTCGCCGAGGTTGTGCCGATGTAGGATCGAGATCACAACCGCCTACAGATTGAGCGCGTCGGTCTTGGCTCGCTTTTCCGACCATACACAAGATTAGCTTCTTTCTTAGCACCAAAAGATCTCTTCGCAAAGATTTGAAGATGACTCTACATGGATCTTCCCACTCTTGATACCAACTTCAATGCGCCACAATATCACCGTGAATCCGGATGAAGAATTTCCAATCGATGATTGAAGAACGGGCCTGTTGTTCCCATAAACATATCAACCAACTCCCTATCGACAAGGGTGGTTGAACTCGCCGCTAGATCTCTCCACTTCGAGCATACTTTGAACTTCTCACACGACCCATAGACATGCTTTGTAGTTGCATGCGAGTGGGTGTCAATTCAGATTGTACTATATTGTCTCAGAGAAAGCATCACCAAGTCACCCAAGTACGGATACGGCCATTCTCTAGCCGATAGTACCATTCCAACTGGTTCCGACAAACTCTCTTGAAAATAGTGCATCCACAACTTTCTCATCGGGGGATTGATCTTCCGGACATAGGACTTCAAATGCAGCTTAGGGCAAGACATGCCATCATACTTGGCAAAAGTAGGAACTTTGAACTTGGGAGGAATCACAACACCGTGAACAAGACTCGATCATCAAAGTTCAGCCCGACATTTTCAAGTTTTCCACAAGATTCGACGATCTTCAAGTTTTTGTACTTGTCATCTTCCTCGTAGTATCGGCCATAATCGAATGATCCTCTCCTCCTTTCTTGGCTCACGCTGCTCACCTTCATCACCCTTGGTACTCCCCGTATGGACACTTCCTTCGAGAGCTCAATACGGCCGACCACTTTAGGACCCCTTTGAAACGCTCACCCATGTCGAGGAGACCAACAACCTTCTTCTTCTTGTTGATGAGCTTCTTCATCTTCTTGGCCTTGGACCAAGTTGGTGAACATCTAAACCGAGCATTCGAGCTTGAGATCTTTGATGACTGCTCAAGAGCCATTTCGCTAAAATAAATAGCGAGCAAATGAGAAAACCAATCTCCAATGTACCGTGATGCAATGTTATGCTATGCTATGCGATGTTTATGCGAATGCAATGCAATGTTTTCAAGGACCTAAGAGATTTAAATTTGTTAAACAAGCAATGAACAAACATTTATTAGTACTTCTCATTATTCTTTTTCTTTTAAGTACAAGAGATAGTTCAAAGCAATAAAAGAAAACATAAACATCCTAAAGCTCTAAGTCTCCCATGGGCGCCTCTTGGTGCCGATGTAAGCTTTGATGTTTCGCCTCGTGAAGTAGCTTTGTCAACTCTAGAACTTTCTTCTCGCTTAACATCGAGCTTCAAAGGTATCCTTTCTTCTTTAAGTCAATCCGTGATCTCTTCAAGTCTTCAAAATCGTGAGGCATGTCGATGGAGAATAAAGATAGGTACGCCACCTATAGCAACAGTTCCATAATTACGGTAAAACAGCGTGAATGGCATCATGAGGTTTTGAGCTCGAGCTCTCACCCATTTGAGGTAAGGTTCCCAAGGAATGGAGTTCGGTGCCCCAAAGTCTTGGTATCGCCTTCTTTACCATGCCCCAAGCATGTATAAACCTTCGCTTGTAATTCGAGATCGTGGTAGTCGAACACAATATCTTGGAGAAGCATATCATGTGGACCATCTCTTCGAGCAAAACCAAACCGACGAGAGCTAAGGAAGGGTAGTAATACCTCCCTTATACCAAGTAGTGGTACATTAGGAATTCTCCACAACGCCAATGAAGGTGAAGTCCTTTGAGAGAAAAGATTCCAACGGATATCGGAATGAGAGAGTGACATCAACTTTGAGACCATCTCAACCTTTGTTCATTCTTCAAAATCGATGGAGGAAGGTGCAAATAAACCACCTTGAAAGTAACGGACACAACACATGAGAGTTCCTTGTCTCTTAGTAGTACGAGTGTGGAGAGAATGTAGATGTCTCCAAGTAAAGTAGGCACGGATTGGGTAAGGAACAACTTGATGGCATTGACATCTATGAATTGATCCGAGTTAGGAATAGAACCAAACCATAAATTAGCAAGGCCACAATGTTTTCAAATGCATGGAAACTCATAACTTTGAGGAATTCTCTTTCTTAATTAGAACTTGAAAGTAAACCCTTAACTCCACTTCTAGTTTCCCAATTGGCTTCAATATCCGAGCGCTTAAGATGTAAGGCGGATGCGATGTCTTCGAACTTAGGAACCTTTTCCAAACCGTGAATGGCATTTGGTCAAGAATAGGTATCCCAAGTAGCTTAGAGAACTCTTCTAAGGTAGGAACCAACCGATAACTGAAATGTAAAGCAATGGTGTTTCGATCAAAGAACCGAATAGACATGCATCATATCTTCTTCAAAACCGAGATAACCAAATCAAGTAGATAACCATGTCTTTGATGAACCGAGCATGGTCGGAATTTCAAACCAATTTTTGAGTTGAGAAGGATACCCATGAAGTTGATTCGATAGTCTTTCTAGAAGCCATAATCCCTACAAAATGAGCAAAGATAAACCCTAGGTCCTTGAAATAGTTAGAAATGATATGCAATGCAAATGATGTCATGATGTCATGTTTAGCACACACAACAATTCACACAATGAGCCTAGGTTTAAGGCTTGCATGAGGTATAGGTGATTACCCTACCAAAAGTTTGAGTTGGTTCATCCCGCCCTATAATAGTAACCGGTTCTAGGAATCTCATATCACGATCTTCCTCGAGGCGCTTATTTCAATACGACGCCAAGTGGTCGATCGAAAATGTCCCAAAAGTCTAATCTCAATGAGCGTAGCATCGAGTATCAACCAACCTCGGTCTACACCAAAGCCGCCATCTCACTACCTTCTAATGGCCAAGATGGGTCAATTAAGGTTCTAAAAGTTTAGTTAGCGCTGATGACACCACGCAGAAGCCAAATACTATCTTCAACTTGGGAATGAAGAGTATCGGACAACCAAAGTGTCACGCTAACGTAGCCATCATGTTGACCGCAGAGTTATACGCCCAGCGGTCGCGATGATCTAATGCTACTTACCTAAAAGGAAACCCGATCCGTGTAGGATCCCCAACAATATAATACCCAAGCAACCCTTAAAGATAAAGCATACAAGTCAAACAAAAGCAATAAAAGTTATCTAGAAATCCCTAAGGCAATTCTCTTTAGGGTGTCTCACAGAGTCGCCAGCTCAATACGTGAACCGACTTTGTAGGATTTTTGTATCCAAATGTGCGGATAGCAAGAGTCGCCACCGACTTTTATTTTTATCCAATTAAGGGAAGGTAAAAGTAATGTAAAAGACCTTCGTTAGATTCTCGAAGTTCGGAGAATGGTTATGAAAAGGGAAGGTATTAGCACCCTTTCCATCCGTAGTTATCTACGGCTCTTAGTTGCTCTAGATCACTTTTTAAAATTGCTTTCTGTGTTTGACAAAATGTTTTGAAAAGGCATTTCGCTTTGACTTTGTAATGACTCATGTAGGAGTGTATACAAAGTGTTCGAAATGTTTTGTTTTGAAAAGAATTTGAACTTTGAAAAAGTGTGGTGTGAAAAGCATTTGATAGAGCAAGCAACTAAAAGACTTATTTACCCACTAATTGGTCGTTGTATTTCTACATTCCTTTAGAATAGCGCTAGCCATACCATTAGTTAGTAGGTAGCTCCATTCGCTGGATGTAAGCGGACATTCGGGGACATCGGATGGTCATAGAAGGCAACTTGTAGGAAGTATCCTAGCACATTCGGGACTATCATCATTTTCGTAGGCGACAATCGAGGGTCAAGATCATGTATTCGGAGGCGACATCGTGGGTCTTATGATCTTTGTATCAAGGACTATGATGATTTGTTTGAAGGCAACGTGCTAGAATACCTCTACGCTCGAGGGACATGACCATTTTGAAATCGAAGGCATCGAGAGAGAATTACCCTAAGGGTGCGTGTGAGAGAAGTGTGTCAAATTCAGATATTTTATCTTGAAGATTAGTGTGAGCTATGTCCAATTATTATCTTGCCATACACGCCTAATTACTAGCAATTGATAGGGTGCGAAATTAAAATGCGGAATGTAAAGATGCGAAAGATAAACCTACGCTATTACATGGCTTTGGGGCGATACATAATTTAAACTTATGGAAAATAAAACCTAATTAAACTATTACAACCCATGAGCAATTACATTATTGGAAAAATAAAACGATAAAAGAAAAACGTCCGAATCTGCAACCTCGTGAAAGAATAAGAAAATCGAAATGCAATATGAATTGAACAAGAGAAAAATGTTAGAAAAATGCAAATTTTAATATGAGAAAATTAATATATGCTGGAAATAAGATAAATATATTAAAATAATTTTTGGGATTTTTGAAAAGATTTAATAATTAAAATGCAATTAATAATGATTTAAATGCTAAAATAAAAATAAAATAAATATGCATGCAAAATTATATTTTTAATTTATTAAATTAAATAAACATTTTTATGAAAATAATGTAAAAGAAAAATGTTTTTGGTAATTTTTAATGCGAATAAAAATCATGAAAACAATTAAAATGAATGCAAAATATTGAAAATAATGAAAATATGAAAATAATTGAGTTTAGTAAAAGTGAAAAAGGGATTGTCTCGAACCAGAATCGAACTGGGACATCCTTTCAAACCTTGAAAACCACATGCTTGACCAACCGAGCGGCGTGTTGCATCGCTTGGAAACGAACAAATGGAAGATAACACGCCGCTTCCCGCTTCCTCGCCGCCATTCATCGCCTTCAACCTTTGAAAATTTGAAAGGCATACGCCATGGTTCGACGCAAGTTCCCGCAAACATAAAAACGCAGACACGTAATATAAATAAAATCTAAGGCCATGGTTCGATTCAGACATCGTTCAATTCAATGGTATAGGTCTTATTGTCCAATTTTATGTATTTCGTGAAACCCAAATCGGTCCTAAACCCTAACAATGGTAATCTATACCCCATGGAAATTGATTAAAGCACCCAAAGCTTGCAAACTTGACACGATTTCGATTCTTTGATTCTTGATGGTTTTAAGCAATGTGAGGGTCTCGATCGATTCAGAGATGTCAAGAATGTGTTGACACCTCAAAACGATTGAAAACGGCCGAAGTAGGGTTCCCACTTGTGCACCACGGTTTTTGAGCTTTGGAATAGGGTTTGTAGAGCAATTTTTTCGTTTTTCTTGATAGGTATGCATCATGTATTTATATCGATGGATTTGGGATTGAATTTGGAAAGAATCAATCAATATTCAATGGAAATCAAATTTGATATTTCCATGAAAATCAAATCTTCAAAGCTTGATCAATTTCAATCCAATCTTGCCTTTCTTGCTCCAATTTCGAATTTGTGGCATTTGTGAGTTAATTGGACCTTAAGGAAAGAATAAAATCAATCTTTGCAATTAATTTCAATTTTATAATTTATTTTAAGATTTAATTTGCATTTAAATGAATAAATTACAAATTAAATAGAAAATAAATCAAAAATTCGTGGCTTTGGGCTTGACACTCCTAATTGCTTGAGGAACAAGTTAGGATGAAGAAAAGTAGGCCCATTTGCAAAAGATTTGATTTTTGAAGTATCTCTTTGTGCATTCTTCCAAAATTTCCCAACTTGTGGATGGTGTAACTTGCTCAATTTTCCACATTTTTGAGTGTTCTTGGACTTTTTGGAAAGCTCTAAGAGTCCTCTAACCAATGTCTTTGGTCTCATCTCAATTGGAGTTACCATGCTCAATATATCTTCAAAACAAAAAGTTGACTTTTGTTGACTTTGAAAATGACCAGAATGTTTTGAGCTATACCTCTCAAATGAAGCATTTTTGACATTCTTGTGAGACATGAAGTTGTAGAGAATTGAATTTCCTTCAAAACAAGAGGTGGTGGAAAATTTCGAGAAAGTATGAGAAAGTTATGATCACCAAAGTTCATTGACTTTTCATCTAGAAACCCTAATTTAGAAAGTTTGACTTTGGGCAAATCTTGAGTTTTCTTGATGAATCATGATCAACCCTTGATCAAATGATGAATGTAACTTCAAAATGAGGATGTTGACCAAAAATTATGAAGTTTGACTGTATGTTGACCATAGTTGACTTTTTGTCCAATACACCTGATTTTCAACCATCTGAGCAATTGTCTGAGGAAACTTGACTTGTGAAGCTTGAAACTTGACATGGAGAATCTTTGAAGCATATGAGGAGGCATGAAGGCCATTGGAGATGTTGGAAATCCATCTTGACTTGAGAGATACCAAACCCTAGTTTGGGTCGATTGTCTAGGAGAGAGTTTGTCTGATCAACTCTTGAGGAATCCTTGAGTATGGATGCATGAAATCTTTTGAGTAGATGGAGGGCAAATATTGGGGTATGACAATACGTCAATCTCTTTGTGAAACATATCGTGAAAAAGAGTTACCATCACATGCTGGTACGTTGCCCCCACATTCTTCAATTCGAAAGGCATCACCTTGTAGTAAAAGGTTCCCCATGGGGTAATGAAAGTTGTTTTAGCCATGTCTTCCGGTGCCATCTTGATATGATTATACCCGGAAAAGCCATCCATGAACAAAAACACCTTCGCGTGAGCTGTATTATCCACCAATATGTCAATATGGGGAAGCGGAAAGTCATCTTTCAGACTGGCTCTGTTTAGATCCCTATAATCCACGCACATTCTAACCTTGCCGTCTTTCTTGGGTACAAGAACAATGTTTTCAACACATGGAGGGTAAGAAATGACTTTCAAAAAGCCCGCATCAAGCTATTTCTGGACTTCCTCTTTGATCTTCTTAGACATCTCAGGATGAGTTCTTCGAAGTTTCTGCTTAACAGGAGGACAACGATATCACTATCCAACCCAGGCATGTCTTCATAAGACCAGGCAAAGATATCTGAATACTCTCGGAGTAGTTCAACCAATCTCTATTTCACACTATCTTTTAAAGCGGCTCCAACTTTAACCTCTCTAATTAGATCAGAATTGCCCAGATTCACTTTCTCAATCTCTTCCTGATGCGGTTGGATAACCTTTTCCTCTTGCTCTAACATTCTTGCTATCTCCTTAGGGAGTTCACAATCTTCCTCACCTTCTTCTTCAGCTTGGTTGATCGGATTATCAAAGTCATAAAGAGTGATAGCAGAGTCGTTATCAAAGGGATCCATTAAGAGTGTGAGATTATATCTGCATGATTGATTTTAATGCTTATTTTAGTTTTTTTATAGATGATAAAAGAAAAATAAAGCATTTTCGTTTTGTGTTTCAAAATTGTGATGTAAAATGGAAGGAAAAAGAACAAAACATTTGAATAAAAAGACATTCTTTATTTTATGATAAAAAGTTGCACATGCAAACATGGTGGCCCTACATATGATTCACTGTGCCTTGGGCAGAGCACAGGAATTATTGCATGATAACAGAAACAAAAGAAAATTACTATTTGACCATCGTGACTAGGACGCAGTCTTCCGAGGTCCAGTTGTTGAGCTCCACACCAGGGGCACTGGGGTGGATCCACTTGTCAATATCAAACTCATTATCAGAATCATCTACAACATTTGCTTGTCCGAGACTGATGTCGGCGCTAGAAAACCTCACAGGAGTAGCCAAGCTAGGTGCTTTCAAAATCTGACGGCGCAAAACAGGGTCAAAGCCCAAACCTAACTTGTTGAATTTGGGTGCTACCTCCACCACACTTCCCCAACCTTCAGGGCGTCCAGCCTCGACCGCAGCTTTTGCATCACTCAAGGATGCCATGGAAGATTCCGGCTTGTCTTTCTTAACCTCCTTCTATTGGGGAGTCTTCAACATGTGCACTGTTTCAAAGCCTTGAAACGGAGTCTCATGGATCTCACCATCAACCTCAACATACCGGAAGGAAGCAAGATGACTCACAATGTATTCTTCTTCAGCGCAGACTGTGATTGTTTTCCCTTTGATAGGATATTTCAGCTTCTGGTGAAGAGTGGATGTGACCGCTCCAACTTTGTGAATCCATGGACGACCCAAAAGGCAACAATAGGCAGGTTGGATGTCCATGAAAAAGAATGTTATGACGAAAAGCTGAGGGCCGACTTTGATGGGAAGGTCCAATTCTCCAAAAACAGATCGTCTGGAACCATTAAATGCTTTAACAATCAAATCACTTGGCTGGAGTTCAAGACCGCCATAGTCAATCTTCATCAATGCTGATTTGGGGATTACATTGAGCGAGGAACCGGTATCAACCAACACTCGAGACAAAGTGGTGCCCCGACATTCCATGGAGATATGTAGCGCTTTGTTATGATTCTGTCCCTCCGGTGGAAGATCACAATCAGTAAAACCCAATCCGTTGTTAGCCGAAATGCTTGCACACACATTTTCAAATTTCCCCACAGATATCTCTTGCAGCATGAAAGCAGTACTCAAAAGCTTCATCAAAGCATTCTTATGCGCTTTTGAGTCTCGTAGCAAAGAAAGGATAGAAATTTTTACAAGCGTTTGAGCAAGCTGATCAATCACTCGGAAGTCACTTTTGCGGATGAACTTCATAATCTCCTCTACATCCTTCTCCAAATCAGGATTGGCACTATGGGCTGCTTGCCCTTAGCCTTAGCAATAGCTTCTGCATTAGGTTGTATTGCCGGATTAGAGAAAATTCGCCCACTTCGGGTCATACCACCACTTCCAGCAATATTATCAGTATTAGCAATGTCCAACACGTCATCCTCCTTAGCAGAGGAGGAAACGCCTTCCTGTTTCACACCGTGATAGTAGACATCCGACCCATAATGCCACGACATAGCTTTATCACTTTCATACGGCAAAGGACTGAGCTTTGTAATTGCCAAGGGAACAAATTTTGTTGGTGCAAATATCACAATGGGAGAATAAGGGATAGTAATCACAAATACATCACATGCCTCAACCTTCTTATCCTTTTTTATCCGATCGAATTGCAACTGACCATCATCAATCAAATACTGAATCCCAACCTTCAGATTTGCACAACCATTCGAAAAATGTTCACATCTTTCACAAACAGCTTCACAACCAGGAAAACACCTCTCTTGATCAAGTACCCTTTGACAAAAGGAAGCAGTTTTTTCACTAAACCAACATCCATTATCAGATTAAAGACCTCCCCATCTTCCATCACAGCTTGAATAGCCCCATGACGCGGCATCGGGTTCTGGGTGACATTAGGTCCAGAAGCTTGCGGATGAGCTTCCGATTTAATAGTCTTTGAATCATTGAGGTCTTGCACTTTGCATTTAAATGCGTAACAATTCTCAATGCTATGCCCCAACGTTCCAGAATGAAACTCATAGCTAGCATTGGCATCATAGTTTCGGGGACGCTTATCCAGAGGAGTAGGTGCAAATGCAGGCTTTGGCACTACCAGCTTAAGATCATTCAGACGAACAAACAAATCCGCATAACTCATAGGAACAACATCAAACCTCCTAGGAGTACGATTCTCTTATTTCCTCTGATTTTGCTGACGAGGTGCTTGCTGAGTTTGTGGCTGAGACGCGGATATAGTCACTGCATTGACCTGAGCCTTATTTCTGCCACCATATACAGCGTTGGCTTCTCCCTTTTCCTTCTTGGGATGGCTGCCAGAGGAACTTCCTCCCTCCAAATGTTGGATCTTGCCCGACTTCGGCCCACTCTCGATCCGCTCACCATAACGGACCATTTCAGCGAAGCTTGCAGAAGTGCTACATGCAACATAGTAATGTCCAGATAGAGTACTGGTGAACATATCAATCATCTCTCGCTCGACCATGGGTGGTTGAACTCTAGCAGCAAGTTCTCTCCACTTCTAAGCATATTTTTAAATGTTTGCCCCGATTTCTGAGACAAACCCAACAATTGTGTGCGATTCGGAGCCATCTCGATGTTGAATTGGTATTGTTGAAGAAAATCATTCACAAGATCACGCCACGTCCTGATATGACCTCTCTCCAAATGCATATACCATTGTAGTGATGCTCCCATCAAACTCTCTTGGAAAAAGTGCATAAGCAATCTCTCATCTTCAGTATACACCGCCATTTTGCAGAAATATGAGTTTTGGGACAAGTCGCCCCATTATACTTGTCAAACACCAACACTTTGAACTTCGGAGGAAGTTTCACTCTAGGTGCAAACCCCAAATCAGACAAATCCAGACCTGCCAATTTCTGACCCTCAACAGCCTTCAACCGTTCCTCAAACAAATGGTATCTGTGATCATCAATCGGAAAATCAACTTCACTGCCATTCACAGAATAAGCTTCATCGTTCTAATCAAAATCTGGGCCTTGGGAACGAGGACGACCCTGAATGCGATGCCCTTGCATCCCATCATCAAAGAAATATGGCCCATGAGGTGGAGTAGGCGATGGAGGCGGAAACCGACTGTTGAGATGTAGACCCGGACCACGAAGGTGGTCATTGACACCCAAATCAGCATTATGTGCCCCATGTTCAACACGTGGCTGACCCACAGAAGCATCATCAAACGGATTGCATCGGTCATCTTCAGGACGAGATCTCTCAACCAAAGCTCTCAACTCTTGTTGTCCTTGATTCATATTAGTGGTCACTTCCATGAATTGAGTCATTTGTGCCTCCATTTGCACTTTCATTGCGGCCATTTCTGCTTGAAGTTGTTCCATCTGTCGCTTCTCGTTGCTCCGAGTCGGGTAACGGTGGAAGTTTGTAATCTTTATGCTAAATAAAATCAGAAGCCGAGGATGAGAACTCCGGTCCAAACCTGTTATGCATGGCATGTACATATATGAATGTTATGCGTGTAATGTTATGCATGTGATGGCATATTTGGACATTTCCAGGACTCTTAACACTTTGACTCGAGTTTTAGGATTTAGCAAGATAACGAATACTGAAAAGTCTAATTATCATCAAATCAAAAAAAAGTTTACAAGCAATTAGAGCATCGAAACAAAGATTTTTGCAAATCATAGAAAAAGGAGTAATCTCTCATCAACAAGCCTGATGGTGATTTCCACACAAGACAGATAAAGCATAAATCTAAAAATCAGACATAGGAAATCCTTCTGCATCTAGCACATCCAGTTGAATCTTAAGACGTTCCAACTCTCCAACAGCAAGGGATAATTGGGCTTCCTTCTCTTGGACACAGGATTCATATGCCAACTTCTGATTATGCATTTGTTTCTTCAAGTCTTCTATTTGAGCCTTGTACTTCTTTTCCAAACCGATGACAACCTTCTGGTGTTCTCCCATGGGAATGGAGAAATCTTCAACTCTAGGCCTCTTCTTTGTTGAATCAGATGCTTCTCCTTTGAAATACTTGAGCTCATGAGCCAACTGGTTCTTTGTTTGTGTTGCAACAAGACAATCCGCTGCTAATGTCTCATTCTCTTCAAGCAAAAGGCGATTTTGGGAGAGCACTCGCTCATAATCTCCTTTTGAGACAAGATCTGGAACTACCTCTCTAGGATAAAAGGCTGCAGCTCCGGTAATGGAAGGCCACCGACGATCGCTATTTCTCTCCTTAATCCACTGAATATAAGAAGCATAGGCCGTGGGATCTTTCTTGCCAAAATACTGTCCTCCTTCAAGGAGGATGCTCTTCCATGCTTGAACAACCTTAGTCATCATCCCGGTAACACCAGGCACATCATAGTATAGAGTTTCCCATACAAAACTCACGTCAAGAGGTCCCATCAAAGCATAACCCAATTGCCTCAAAGCAAGAGTCAGATTGTAATTGAAACCTCCCCTTATGCCCATGAGAGGGACATTAGGGAAATCTCTGCAACGGATAATAATATTCTCACTCTCGGTCTTGGACATCTCACGTCGACTCTAACCAATATCTTGAGATGTGAGACCCATCAATCTTGGAACCCACCTCATAGTATGCTGAGTGTCAACGAAGGCACCGCTTCGAGGAAGAAAACCCTAAAACCAATGGTATAACAATGGTGCGTAGTAGTTTACAATTCTACCTTTCCCTTTGAAACTCCTGGATTGTATGGAATGATAAACATCTCCCAACAAAGTCGGAACAGGATTCTGTTGAATGAAAATGACGATAGCATTCATGTCAAAAAATTTAGGCTCATTCGGGAATAAACACATCCCATAGATGCAGCAAGCTAAAATGGCATTGAAATTCTTCCAATCCTTCTTGGCGACTTTGGAATTACCTTCCCGTATCAAAAAACTCAAATGAAAGCCTTTCACGTCACCCTTGCTCGCAACATTGGCGGACACCACCGACTTTTCCAAATGAAGAGCTTTGGCGATCTGATCGTCGGTCGGTCTCTCCATAGTGACATGTAAAGGCACTTGATGCAAAATAGGAAGATCCAAGATGCTAGAATACTCTTCCAATGTAGGTGTCATACCCCAAAATTTGCCCTCCATCTACTCAAGAGATTTCATACATCCATACTCAAGGACTCCTCAAGAGTTGATCGGACAAACTCTCTCCTAGACAATCAACCCAAACTAGGGTTTGGTATCTCTCAAGTCAAGATGGATTTCCAACATCTCCAATGGCCTTCATGCCTCCTCATATGCTTCAAAGATTCTCCATGTCAAGTTTCAAGCCTCACAAGTCAAGTTTCCTCAGACAATTGTTCAGATGGTTGAAAATCGGGGTGTATTGGACAAAAAGTCAACTGTGGTCAACGTACAGTCAAAACTTCTGATTTTTGGTCAACATCCTCATTTTGAAGTTACATTCATCATTTGATCAAGGGTTGATCATGATTCATCAAGAAAACTCAAGATTTGCCCAAAAGTCAAACTTTCTAAATTAGGGTTTCTAGATGAAAAGTCAACTGAACTTTGACTGGTCATAACTTTCATACTTTCTCAAAAATTTTCCACCACCTCTTATTTTGAAGGAAATTCAATTCTCTACAACTTCATGTCTCACAAGAATGTCCAAAAAATGCTTCATTTGAGAGGTATAGCTCAAAACATTATAGGTCATTTTCAAAGTCAACAAAAAGTCAACTTTTTGTTTTGAAGATATTTTGAGCATGGTAACTCCAATTGAGATGAGACCAAAGACATTGGTTAGAGGACTCTTAGAGCTTTCCAAAAGTCCAAGAACACTAAAAATGTGGAAAATTGAGCAAGTTACACCATCTACAAGTTGGGCAATTTTGGAAGAATGCACAAAGAGAGATACTTCAAAAATCAAATCTTTGCAAATGGGCCTACTTTTTCTTCATCCTAACTTGTTCCTCAAGCAATTAGGAGTGTCCAAGCCCAAAGCCACGAATTTTTGATTTATTTTTCTATTTAATTTGTAATTTATTCATTTAAATGCAAATTAAATCTTAAAATAAATTATAAAATTGAAATTAATTGCAAAGATTGATTTTATTCTTTCCTTAAGGTCCAATTAACTCACAAATGCCAAGAAATTCAAATTGGAGCAAGAAAGGCAAGATTGGATTGAAATTGATCAAGCTTTGAAGATTTGATTTTCATGGAAATATCAAATTTGATTTCCATTGAATATTGATTGATTCTTTCCAAATTCAATCCCAAATCCATCCAGTATAAATACATGATGCATACCTATCAAGAAAGAACGAAAAAATTGGCTCAGAAACCCTAATCCAAACTCAAAAAAATCGTGTTCTTGAAGCAATTGGCAATCCTTGTTCCAGCTAGTTTCAATCGGTTTTGAGGTGTCAAACACGTTCCTTGATACCCCAGGAGTGATTCCAGATACTTACATTGCCAAAATACATCCAGAATCAAGAAATACGATTTCGGTTTGTTCTTATATTTTCCAAAATCGAATCCTGTTTATCATGCATTTTTAACATGTTTTGACGTTTGATTTGTGTTTAGTTTGAAGTTTGCAAGCTGTCTGGGCAATCGAATTGCATTCTTATGGCTTGAATCGAAATCTGCCATGTTTAGGGTTTCCTGGTTCGAATTGGGGTTTCCTTAAACGACAAATTGGACCATAAGACCTATACTATTGAGTTCGGATGATCGAGGAATCGAACCATGGTCTTAGATATAATTTATATTATGTGTGTTGCATTTTTGATGTTTGTTGTGGTCATAGCCGCCCGAGGCCGACGAAAATGCCTGTAATTCAAACCAGAACGATGAAGTTCTTGGCGCGGAAACGAGACCATACGAAGGCGACGCGTGTAAATTCCACTCACTCCAATTTCCAAACAGTAGCGCGTGTTGGCTCAGTTGGTCAGCGTGTTGGTTTTCAGAGTTTGAGGCCAATGACTCCAGTTCGATCCCTGGCCATGACATTCTTTTTACACTTTTCCAAAACTCTATTTTCATATTTTCACATTATTTTAATATTTTCCATTCATTTAAATTTCTTTTCTATATTTTATTCTGCATTAAAAATTACCAAAAACATTTTTTCTCTTTTACATTATTTTCATAAAAATCTTTATTTAATTTAATAAATTAAAAAATATAATTTTTGCATGCATATTTATTTTATTTTTATTTTTGCATTTAAATCATTATTAATTGCATTTTAATTATTAAATCTTTTCCAAAAAATCCCAAAAAAATTATTTTAATATATTTATCTTATTTCCAGCATATATTAATTTTCTCATATTAAAAATTGCATTTTTTCTAACATTTTTTCTTATTTCAATTTCATCATATTTCCCGATTTTCTTATTCTTTCACAGGTTGCTCCGATTCGGACGTTTTTCTTTTATCATTTTATTTTCCAATAATGTAACTGTTCATGGGATGTAATAGTTTAATTTAGGGTTTTATTTTCCGCATTTTAAATTATGTATCTGCCCCAAAGCCATGTAATAGCGTAGGTTTATCTTTCCGCATCTTTACATTCCGCATTTTATTTTCCGCACCCTTATCAATTGCTAGTAATTAGGCGTGTATGGCAAGATAATAATTGGACATAGCTCACACTAATCTTCAAGATAATAATATCTGAATTTGACACACTTCTTTCACACACGCACCCCTTAGGGTAATTCTCTCTCGATGCCTTTCGATTCAAAATGGTCATGTCCCTCGAACGTAGAGGTATTCTAGCACCGTTGCCTTCCAAACAAATCATCATAGTCCCTTCGATACAAAGATCATAAGACCCACGATGTCGCCTCCGAATACATGATCTTGACCCTCGATTGTCGCCTACGAAAAAATGATGATAGTCCCTTCGAATGTGCTAGGATACTTCCTACAAGTTGCTTTCTATGACCATCCGATGTCCCTTCGAATGTCCCGCTTACATCCAACGAATGGAGCTACCTACTAACTAATGGTATGGCTGGCGCTATTCTAAAAGGAACGTAGAAGTACAACAAAACGACCAATTCTGAGTGGGTAAATAAGTCTCTTAGTTGCTTGCTCTATCAAATGCTGTTCACACCACACACTTTTTTTTCAAAGATTCAATTTCTTTCCAAAAACAAAACATTTCCGAACACTTTGTATACACTCCTACATGAGTCATTACAAAGTCAAAGCGAAATGCCTTTTCAAAACATTTTTGTCAAACACACAGAAAGCAATTTTAAAAAAGTGATCTAGAGCAACTAAGAGCCCGTAGATAACTACGGATGGAAAGGGGTGCTAATACCTTCCCTTTTCATAACCATTCTCCCGAACTCAGAATCTAACGAAGGTCTTTTTCTGTTACTTTTACCTTCCCTTAATTGGATAAAAATAAAAGTCGGTGGCGACTCTTGCTATCCGCATATTTGGATACAAAAATCCTAAAAGTCAGTTCACCGTATCACAGTAGGCATCAACAAATAATCAGGAAATACGAAGCACCTCAACTCGCGACCATAGAACTAGAAAAGGGCCTGGAGCCCGTCCTTCTGGTATTCAGTCAAAGAAGATTTCAACCATGTCAGAATGCTTCCATAATCCTTGGTAAACGTGACAACATTCTCCGGTGTAGACTTGTTAGCCAGTAAGAGGAGATTCTCAAGAGCAGGAGTGGGAAAATTGTACACTGGATGATGTCTCTGATTGTTCTTCTTTTCAATATCCATCTTCCTAAAAAGTTCCCCCAACTAAACTCAAGGGTTAAAATCCTGGAAATAAACAAATATGCATGTTAAAATATGCAGATTAAAATTTTATTTCTAATGAATGCAATGTTTTGGAGCCATATCCTGGATGTTAAACCACTATTGTATTGAAATCTCTGACAAATGCAATAAGGTCTGAAGCTTGCCACTCAATCGAGATATCATGTAGGAACTGAATCCGAATATCACAGGTTCAAAGATCCAGCGTCAAACTGGAATCCCATAGAAAATACCAAAAAATACCATAAAATGTCAAGTCTCCATCAATAACGAAGTCACCGGCAGTAACAAGTCACCAACAGTAACCAACAGTACTTGTTGTAATGATATCCTGCCCCAACTCACAGGGTGATTCTAGACTCAACGGGGGTCCCTAATGATAAACAGAGTCGATGATCCTTTATCGAGTACTTCGCTGACTACACAATAGAGTGTAGGGCGAAAGCACCGTCAATCGAATTTCGTCTGAGTTCGGTACTTCATGCCTTCTCGCACGCACCACGGGATGCGGGATTTGACATGAACATCCATCTAGCCTATGTGTCACTGGCCGGGGTAGTGGGCATTTTACCTCAAGTAACACCCTCCCAAATCAAGAGATCAACTAGTACAACAGCAGTCCAGATACAGGATATATGAAAGCAGTAAATATGCCACATAGAATGCAATGCAAAGCATACAAAGGATGATGCAATAAAGCGAATAAGTAAATAAACACCCAATAGACATGAAAGATAAAGCTAGGATTAACTCTTGGACGGACCAACAATAGGTCAACTGTCCCTAGTAGAGTCGCCAGCTGAAACCACCCGGCTGAACTTCCGACTGATAGGGGTATATCAATGGAGTCGCCATCGAACGTCTTTTATCTCACGACGGACAAAGGAAAACATCGAGTAAACCTGAAGGGAGAAATCACGGTCCTATGACCGAGAGATCAAGAGAATCTAGGTAAGGGAGTTAGTTACGCGAGGGTAAGGGATTAGCACCCCACACTCCCGTAGTACTCTACGGTATCCACTTTCTATTTCTAGCTAAAGGGTGTGTTATATCTATCTACGCTTAATCGCTACAATGCATGCGAAAGAAAAGGGGAAAACAAAGAAACCACGGGGAAAAGAAGGAAGTATTTACAAAGTTTGCTCGATCGAGTCCCGTGACAAGATGCATATGTATTCCCGCGTGCAATGGGAAAGTCAGAGCACCGTAGTTTGACTCATTTGTTTTGGTGGGTTTTGTGTTTTTTACTTGTGAAAAAAGGTTTTAAACACAAAAAGAAAAGCGCGCAAAGGCGAAAAGAGTTTGTGTTGGTTGGTTGCTTTTACCTTGAAAAAGGAGTTCAAACCATTATTAAGTGTTTTGTTTTCAAAGGGAAAAGAAAAGAAAGTTTTAGTTTTATTACATGCATGGATGCAAAAAGGACACTAGCAAAACAAAAGGGAGACTAGCTAAGCACTAACCCTAATGTTGTCATGCAAAGGTTAGACCTATGGTTGAGGAAGTAAGAGAACTTCTACCTATGTTGACATGCAAAGGATATGAATCCTAATGTCTAGGCTCGAGAACTTATCCTAACCGAGCACTCCTGGGGAAAGAACAAACAAACAAGCACAATCCAAAAGTAGAATTGCCCTAAACGGGTCTTTAAATAAACTAGAGGGGTTTCTGAACATGCTTCAACTACAGAAGCCCCATCATGCATCTTTATTCCTACTTCTCATGGCAAAAGAAAGATGTAAAGCCCTACTTCTCATGATATCTAGGAAAGCTATAAGAGAATGCGATAAATGGTGTAGAAACTACCGAACGGATATAGAATCCGAAGAGCACTGCGAGCTAAAGAAATACTCTGGAAAACTTCAAATACTGCAGCCATGCAATAAGAGAAAACCGGTGAGAATTTTTCAAAGCATCAAAACAAGCGGAATACGTGTTGATACGCATCTAAAGCGATAATGCCTGCAAGAACAAGGTTAGACTAAACGAAACAAGATTGATGGTGCACGCGGTGTACAAACACAAACACCTGCAAGAAGGGAGTTAGACCCAAAAAAGCAAGCACAAGAATGTATATGTATGTATACAAGCATCAGAGAAATGTGTCGTATGCATATGCAACACAGGTCCCTGCATCAAACAGAGCACAAATAGTCGCTTGGCATAGCTAGGACATCTACTGTTTGCTGTTAGAATCAAGAAAGAACAAAATGCACCAACACAGCCGCGGTTATATCGCTAAGCGCGACCCAAACAGAGGCCACCGAGCTTAGCCTACTAAGTACCGTGCAAAGCGCGACCTGCAAAACAGATGTTAGTGAGTTTACGCTTAGCGCTCGCGCTTAAGCCGAACTCCGCAACAATGTTGTTTTCGGTCCGGATCACCGTCCATAATGTTCTCATGCCAAAATCCATCCATACGCTAGGCTATAGTCCCATAGCGATAAAAGCCAAATGAACATGCGAGGAATGCAAATCGTATTGATAAAACCAATGTTCATGTGAAGAGTACATGCATGAACATGCGATGAATGCAAATCAAATCGATAAAACCAATATTCATGGATGAAGAGTACATGCATGAACATGCGAGGAATGCAAATCGAATCGATAAACCCAATGTTCATGGATGAAGAGTACATGCATGAACATGCAAGGAATGCAAATCGAATTGATAAAACCAATGTTCAAGGATGAAGAGTACATGCATGAACATGCGAGGAATGCAATTCGAATCGATAAAACCAATGTCCATTTGTGAAATTATGCATGAACATGCTAGGAATGCAAATCAAAATGATAATTCTAATGTTCATTTGTGAAGTTATGCATGAACATGCTAGGAATGCAAATCAAAATGATAATTCGAATGTTCATGTGTGAAATTATGCATGAACATGCTAGGAATGCAAATCGAATGATAATTCCAATGTTCATGTGTGAAATTATGCATGAACATGCTAGGAATGCAAATCAAAATGATAATTCCAATGTTCATGTGTGAAATTATGCATGAACATGCTAGGAATGCAAATAGAATGATAATTCCAATGTTCATGTGTGAAATTATGCATGAGCATGCTAGGAATGCAAATCAAAATGATAAAACCAATGTTCATGTGTGAAATAATGCATGAACATGCTAGGAATTCAAATCAAAATGATAATTTCAATGTTCATGTGAAGAAAACAATGCATGCAAGTCATGCTATCAAAATGTATTAGATGCTTTCATTCAAATCTAAGTTATGCATTAACACAAACACTTGGAATGCATATGAAGTGAATTCATGGACATTGCATTGTGTGCCTAATGATCAAAATGCTTTGATGTCTACATGTCGATGCGTTATGAATGCAAATTATGCTTCAAGTCACCATGAATCAATACAATTCGATCAAACTAAATGCTCTCTAATGCATGAACATGTGATAGATGATGCAATACGCTTGAATTTGTGACTTATATGCAAGGAAGATACAAATGCACAAGAGTATATGCATGCTATGTACAAAATTCCTCCCTCCGATACGAATAAGGTTGCAAAATCCAATTCAAATTGAAGAATCCAAGAGTACAAGTTTAAGAATCAGGACCTACATTGAATTTGCATACAATTTCAGTATTCAATTTCAAGAAAAGCCGAAAGTCAATAACAGCCTAAAATAAGTGCTTAATTGAACTAAACACTTACTTGAACTTGAAGTTTGAATCAAATTGAAGAGGAATTCCTTGTGCTCTTCAAAGAAAATACCAAATCAGTAGCAAGTTGATAATAATCCTTAAAATTAGCCTTGAATGCTTGAGGAAAACTTGAAATCTTCAATGGAGGATTGAAGAAGATGAAGGAGAAATCCTTGAATCATGAAATTGAAGAGAAATCAAGACGAAACAGTTCCTTCCATGTCAGATTCGAGCATAAGAAGGAGATGAAGATGGAGATTCAAATAGGAGAAGTCTGATGGAAGAAAACCAGAAATTGCGGGTGGCTTAGTGGGGAGGTGCGCGGTCTGTGGCTGAGGCAAGTGTTAGACGGAGGTCCGGTGGCGTCCTGTGGTGGTTGTTTGGAGGGAAAGTTGCAATTTGAACTTTGTTTTGAGTTTTGGTTTGGATTTGAGAGAGAATTAGAGTGTGATTGGTAGTGAAAATTAAGCAAGTGATTGTGTTGTTGTGATTTGTGAAGAGGAAAATCTATTTATAGTTTTAGGAATTGGGCCTAAGAACCATAATCAAGCTTAATCATGATTATCCAAATAATTTTTGTAAGTAATCCAAAACAGCTAAATCCGTGCGGAATTTGTAGTCAGAATGTAAACGAAAAGTGTCCAGAACGTGATTTTGCTTGCATGAATCAAAATTCTGACTTGATCCGGTGAATGATCAAGGAAATAAGATTTTTTGAAGTTTCAGCACAGTTTTTGGACCACTAACACATGCAGAATTTATTTGCGCACTTCCGAGATAATGCCTCGGACGAGGGTCTTCTGATCAGAATTTGAAAATGAATGTTTCTGAGACAATTGAAGCTAATGATATTTTTGAACTTTTGGCACTGGTACCATCTCGTTTCGATAAAAATCAAGCGAGATATGATTCTTCGAACTTCGTCCATCAGATGAAAATTGCTCGGTTCAGCTAAAAAGTGCCTTCAAAGAGCAAAATGCTGGTATTGATCGGTGAAGAACTAGCTACCGAGTTGTAAATGGAAGTTGTAAAGGACTTCGATACGGAATGTTAGAAATCGATTCCGCTCGATTCTGAGTTTCCAGCTAAGAGATAGAGACTATTTAGTGGGCAGAACGCGCGGTTCAGCACTAAAATTTAACTTAGCCCACTGGAGAAATCACTTTCATCGGAGACCTTCCTCACAATGTTTGCTTTCGGCTTTCAAATGAAAGTTTTAGATAGTAATGAGAAGGAAATTCCAGTCAAAAATCATCAGAAAATACCCAACGAGATGAGAAATATGCCTTCTGGAGTGTCCAAAATGCACCTAAAACCCGAAATCCGCTTTATTGAGAAATAAGCGAGTAAACTCTTTTCTTGTTGGCCAATCGGGATACCTGGAACATGGCAATCCTCATTATAAATTATTATGCATGCGAATACATATATGTTTTATGCAATTGATTATAAGCCAAAAATGCGGAAAAGAAGAGGGTAAATTTTGGGGTACAACAAGTTCGTTGACATGTTTATGGGAAAACTGACAGGCCCATTCTTCAATCATCTGATTGGAAACTCTTCAGCCGGATTCACCAAGCTCTTATTGACAGGCGAACATATCGAAGCTAGAATCAAGAGCAGAAAGATTCAGGTAGAGTCATTTTCAAATGCTGCGAAGAGATCTTTTGGTGGTAAGAAAGAAGCCAATGTTGTGTATGGTCAGAAGAGCCGTGACAACGCTGATCGCACATAATTTGTGGGGGTAGTCATGATCTCCAAATCCTACACCAGTGCAACCTCAACGAGACAACACGCGTATCCAAAACGTGCCACAAAGACAGATTACGAATATCAACATGTCGTTGCCTCAAGCACTACAACACATGTTGAAAGCAGAGCTCATTACTTTGAGGGATCCTCCTCAACACGTCAACACTTACTCTCCAAATTACAATCCTAATGCAAGGTGTGTATACCACTCCAACAGCCCAGGGCACAACACCAAAAACTGTTGGGCTCTGAAGAACAAGATTCAAGACATGATTGAAGCAAGGGAAATTGAATTCGACCCTCCTATCGAAACTCTGAATGTGATCAACGCATCAATGCCCGACCATGGTAAAAGTGCCAATTCTATTAACAATGACTCCTATGTTTATGATGTGAACGAACTGACTATTCCCCTGATGTCTATCAAAAGAGATTTGCTGCAAGCCGATGTATTTCCAGGATGTCCTGAGAACTGTCGTTGGTGTGCATCTGAATCTGACGGATGTGCTTGGTTGAAGAGGCGTATTCAACGCATGATGGACAACCGAGAAGTGTTATTTCTGAAACCTTCATCTATGGAGAATATGTGCGAAGATGTTTCCAAAAATATGATGATCGAAGACGAAGCGAAGCCATACCGTAAGTCCGATACCTTGGGGCAACCAAGTAGAAAGTTTGGTTTCAGGGTTAAATATACCGCTCCCGAAAGTTACAAGATTCCAATCGAAGACATCAAGGCAACCGGATGGGGAGACAATTATCCAGAAGAGTATGCTGATGTGAGCACAATAAGGATTGCCTATGCCGATCCCGCACCTAGAGTGGCACCTCTCATTATTACCTCGCCCAGACCAATTCCATATTCATCTGACAAAGCTATACCTTGGAATTATTGAGTCAAGTTTACTATCATGGCGCCAAGAAGGAACCTTTGACCATTGAAGACATTGCAGTCGAAGCTACCAATCCAGACATCGACAACATCACCGGATCAAGCAAGGTAACCAGAACCGGAAGAGTATTTTCCCCAGAGGTCTCTCCTCCGAAAAACAATACTACACCAATTCGCATTCTTGCTATCGAACCAGTTCCCAAAACGAGAGGGAAAGAACCAGTGACTCGTCCTGCTCATACAGAAGTACCAAAGGAAATTGCTGAGGACACCTCCAAGAAAGAAATGGAGGAAATTCTGAAGATCATCAAGAAGAGCGACTACAATGTTGTGGAACAGTTGGGACAAACCACGTCCAAGATATCCATGCTAGCTCTGTTATTATGCTCTGAGGCTAATGCTAAAGCCTTAGTAAAGTTTCTGAAGAATGCTCACATACCGCAAGACACTACTGCTAATCAATTCGAAGGTTGTATTGCTAGCCTGACTGTCAATAATGGTTTAGGTTTCTCTGATGCTGATTTAACTCCTGCCGGAAGGAATCACAACAAAGCCTTGCACATCTCCATTGAATGTAAGAGCACTACATTGTCTCACGTATTGGTGGATACTAGTTCTGCTCTGAATGTTCTGCCGAAGAGCGCCCTCGACCGACTTAATGCTGATGAAGTGGTGAAGCCCAGTGACATAATCGTAGGAGCTTTTGATGGTTCGAAAAGAACAGTACTTGGAGAGCTCATCCTTCCAGTTAAAGTCGGTTCCCAGACTTTTGACTCTACCTTCTTTGTCATGGACATTCGTCCAGATCACTCTTGCCTACTCGGACGCCCTTGGATACATGGGGCGGGCGTTGTTACCTCTACCCTGCATCAAAGGTTGAAGTATCCAGCGAAGGGGGAAGATTGTTACAGTATGCGGTGAAGAAGAATATATGGTAATCCATTTCCAGTCATTCCAATACATCGAAATGGAAGGTGAATTTGTCGAAACTCCCTATCAAGCTTTCGAAGCAATTCCACGAGTCATGCCTGTTGACTCTTCTGTCACTCCTGAAGTTACTAGAGTTCCACCGGAAGATGGCCACACTGAAAGACGCCAAAGCTGCGGTTGAAGAAGGAGGTTGTACTATTTGGGGTCAGCTCCCCGATTTTCCATTCAAATCTAACAAGACTGGTTTAGGCTTCACTATCAAAGGTCAGAAGATGATATGCCACGAACGTGCCGGAAAACGTCCTTTCCACATCAATAAAAGCGGAGTCCATGTTGTAGAAGACGATGACAGCAACTTCGACATCAACAATTGGATCTTCCCAACTCCAGACGACGGACTCAGCAATTGGAAGATTGAAGATGTTATACCAATCTCCTTTAGACAGGAGTAATTGCTTTTTCTGTTATGCTTTTCTCTTTTTACGCTTTGAACAATAAACTTTAAGCCTAGTGCCTTTCCCGGAGCACCACGACTCGTTTGTGAGGGTTATTATTTGTCATTTGCATATTTTTACTCAATAAGATCATTGGAGTTTTGCATTCAAATACTGTGCTCTTTTCTTTCTTTTACACACACCCACATGATACACTACAGATTCACTCCGAATCTCATTGATAATGACTCTGCTATTGCTAAATATGACTTTGATAATCAGATCTACCAAGCTGAAGACAAAGGTGAGGAAGATTGTGAAGTGCCAGGAGAACTTGTCAGACTACTACAACAGGAAGAACAGGTTATACAGCCACACGAGGAACCAGTCGAGGTGGTGAATCTAGGTACTAACAAAGACAGAAAGGAAATCAAGATAGGAGCAGGTCTTGAGAGTAATGTCAAAGAGAGATTGGTCCATATGCTGCGAGACCATATCGAGATTTTTGCTTGGTCCTACGAAGACATGCCAGGTTTACACATTGACATTGTGGTACACCGACTACCGACGAAAGAAGGTTTTCTCCCTGTGAAGCAGAAAGTTCGTCGTATACGTCCTGAGATGTCCGAGAAAATCAAAGCCGAAGTTATGAAACAGTTCAATGTCGGTTTCCTAGCCGTTACTTCTTATCCACAGTGGGTTGCGAACGTGGTGCCCGTACCTAAGAAGGATGGCAAAGTACGTATGTGTGTGGACTACTGAGATTTGAATAGAGCAAGTCCGAAAGACGATTTTCCACTTCCTCATATTGATGTCCTAGTCGATAACACTGCTCAACACAAGGCTTTATCCTTCATGGATGGTTTCTCCGATTACAATCATGTTAGTGTTTTTAGTTGGCATTAATTTTGGTAAAACTAGGCTATAACAATGTCTTGATAAATGTCATGACATTCAGAGATTGAAGATAAATCCTACTTGACAAGGATGTTTGAAGTACAGCTCAGAACTGGAAGCTAAAGCTGTGCTGGAAATTCTGCAGAAAACAGTCTGATGTCATAACAGATGTTATGACATTCAGTGTGACATTCTGTTCTGCAGAATCTGTTTTTCCTGAGATTTTTCAGGAAGTTTGTTGAGCTGCTATATTATGTTTTTCTGTTACTAGAATGCATGCTCACGTGGCTGCTAGGTTAATCTTAATTAGACCTAAATTGGTTGTTGAAAAGACCATGTTTTTAGGATTAAATTAAGTGAACCCTAGCTATCTTTATGGAAGCCCAAAACTGAAGTTTCAGGACTGGTTCTATAAAAGGAATTCAACCCTTATACTGTTGCTGCGCCTCTGAAATTTATTGAAGATATAGCAGGTTGTTAATTGTACTGTTAGGAGAGTTAACAGTTGTATTGTGTAATTCTAGTTTCTCTTGTGAGCCAAGAAACTATCAATTGATAAGTGCATTGGACTAGGATTTGTTTATAAGGGTAGTTTATCACTCAAAGCTTTGAAGCACGAGTGTTTGTTTCTTGATTGAAGCTTTGAAGCAAGATCAAGATAGTTTATTGAAGTGTGTCTTCACAATTCAATTATTCAATAGGTTGATATCACTGCTGTGATTGAGGGGGAGTGAGTAGGAACTCAGATCTAAGTAGGACTTAGGTTGAAGTTGCATTGGGTAGGTTTTAAGTGAAGGAGATAAACTGGTTGGTTTAGTCCTGAATTAATTCTACTAATAGTGAATTTCCTCCCTGGCTTGGTAGCCCCCAGATGTAGGTGTAGTTAGACACTGGACTGGGTAAACAACTTATTGTGTTCTTTACTTGCTTATATTTATTGTGTGAATTGTTAACAGAGTGTCGATAGTGTGTCATAACATTCTCTCGTGACATCACGATCCGCCGTGAATTTCAATTGGTATCGAGAGTGCACCCGCCTCTATTTCCGGGTGAGATCTAGGGATAATAGTTTCGCGAATGGATAAGGAAGGAGGATTTGGAGGTAGACCACCCATTCTGATGGGTCTAATTATGATTACCGGAAGCCACGATGGTTGCCTTCTTAAGATCAAGGATATTAAAGCTTGGAGAGTCATGGACAAAGGATGGAAACATCCCACCAAGCTTGAGAAAGATGGGACTACTGTCTTGAAACCCGAGGAGGAATGGAGCAAAGAGGAAGAGGATCTAGCTCTGGGAACTCTAAAGCATTGAATTCTATTCAATGGTATTGACAAACATCTTCGACCGGTCCATCAATGTGAGTGGCCAAGGATGTTTGGGATACTCTCAAACTACTCATGAGGGGACATCCAAGGTGAAGATGTCAAGACTTCAGATGCTCATTACCAAATTTGAGAATTTGAAGATGAAAGAAGAAGAGACTATTCATGAGTTTCACATGAATATTTTGGAGATTGCCAACGCCTCAGGAGCACTTGGTGAAAAGATGTCAGAAGAAAAGTTGGTGAGAAAGATTCTCAGATCCTTGCCTAAAAGGTTTGCAATGAAAGTAACTGCAATAGAGGAGGCTCAGGACATCAGCACCTTGAAGGTTGAAGAACTTATAGGATCTCTTATGACTTTTGAGATGGGAATCAGTGAAACTGTTGACAAAAAGAACAAGAGCATATCACTTGTATCTAATACTGAGGAAGGATGCAAGGTGGAAGATGAAGAAAAGATATCCAAGCTATAGCTATGCTTGAAGACAGTCAACAGCTCATCAAGAGGATTGATCCAAAGTCAAGGTCAAATGTCAAGGACATTTCATCTGACATCAGCAGACCTTATGACTCCAGCAGAAGATCCAAGTCAGAGGAAAAGGGAAGTCAAGGCAGTGGAATCCAATGTCATGGATGTGAAGGATTTGGACATATTAGAGTTGAATGTCCCACCTTTCTAAAGAAACAAAAGAAAGGAATGATCATCACTTGGTCCGATGGTGATTCAGAAGTGAATCGAGGAAGAAGGTGCCAAACCCGCTCTCTCCGGAGTGTACAATTCGATATGGATTCTAGTGATGAGGAAGTGACATTTGAAGAGCTTGTCAAACCTACAGGAAGTCGTGTATAAAAATGGTGAAGTATGTCAAAAATGAGAAATGAAAAAGTTGATTGAGAAGTTGAAGTCGAGAATGTGAAGTCGAGGTCGAGAAAAGGAAAACACAGCCACTATAAATCACCTCAATAGTGATATTATAATGTTGAACTCCAAACTTGATCAGATGTCTAAATCTGTCAAAATGTTGACATCTGGTACTGATAAGTTGGAATAAATTCTTCAGCTTGGACAAAATGCAGAAAATAAGCATGGTCTAGGATATGTGGCTGAAAAGAAACTTGTTGGTGACATTAAGAAGAAGAGACATGGGAAACCAATGTCAAAACAGTTGTCATAACATAAAACAGGAAATGTGTCTGGCTCAGGGTATGTGGCTGCAAAGAGATTTGCTAATAACCAGGAGAGGAACAAACCAGGCAAGTCAATGGCAAAGAAGATGTCACACCATAAAACAGGAAATAGGTCTGCCTCAGGATATGTGGAGGCTAAGAAATTTGTTAATAACAAAAGGAAGAACAGACCTAATGAACCAATGTCAAAACAGATGTCACAACATTGGGTTCAACATCAAAATCATAGAAACTTGAACAAAAAGTTTCAAAGATGGAGATGTCATTATTGTGGAAGGTTTGGTCACATAAAGCCTTTTTGCTTTAGGCTACATGGATATCCTAACCAAGGTTCCTATGCTAAGCCTAAGAACATCAAGGTACCCTACACTCAAAAGTGGAAGAAGAAGACTGTAGCTCTGGTAGCTCACACTTCTCTCAGAGTGTCTACCAAGACAGATTGGTACTTTGACAGTGGGTGTTCCAAGCACATGACTGGAGATAGGAATCTTCTCAATGATGTTAAGCCTCATTCTACCAGCTTTGTTACTTTTGGAGTTGGAGCTAAAGGAGAAATCAAAGGTGTTGGAAACTCAAACTGGTCTGGAGTTCTAATCCTAAATGGAGTGCTGCTGGTAAAAGGTCTGGATGCAAATCTCATTAGCATAAGTCAGCTATGTCATATGGGATTCACAGTCAACTTCACTAAGGCTGAATGTCTTGTAATCAATGATGAACAAGTAGTGATTATGAGAGGAGTCAAATCAAAGGACAACTGCTACATGTGGGAATCTGAGAACACCACTCTGCCCTCTGTGTGTTCTACAGACAAAGATGAAGAAGAAGTAAAGTTGTGGCAGCAAGAATCTGGTCATCCACATCTCAGAGGAATGAAAAGGATCAGTTCCATATAGGGAGTCAGAAGGATACCAAGATGTCACATGGATAAAGGGAGAATCTATGGTAAGTATAA
Source organism: Vicia sativa (assembly GCA_021764765.1). Lineage (NCBI taxonomy): Eukaryota > Viridiplantae > Streptophyta > Magnoliopsida > Fabales > Fabaceae > Vicia > Vicia sativa. The sequence continues at coordinate 130,930,275 of CM038793.1, read as the reverse complement.
GGCTGGACAGGAAATCAGAATGTCACACTCAATGTCTAGACATCTGACCACTCCTAAAGTACTGAAGCAAAGTACTAGGATCTGGCATGAAAGACTAACCAAGCATCTTACTGTCAAAGGATACAGGAGAAAAGCCTTGGATGAAACTCGCTTTGTCATAGGAGGAAAGATCATGTTGCTTCAAACTTATGTTGATAACATAGTTTTTGGAGGAATACCTGACACGATTGTAAGACGTTTTGACAACCAAATGCAGGCTGAATCTGGGATGAGCCTCATTGGAGAGTTGATTTACCTTCTTGGACTGCAAGTCTCACAAATGAAAGACTCAAAAGTCCTGAGCAAGTTGTGCAAGAAAACAAGTGGAGAAAGTGTTGATCAAAGCTTGTATAAAAGCCCTTTTGATGGATGTTTCTTCTTGAGAAACAATCTTATTTCTTGGATCAGCAAGAAGCAACACTGTGTGGCCTTATACAATGTTGAATTTGATTACATAGCAGCTGGGAGAAACTGGTTTAAGATGATCTGGATGAAGCAGATGTTGACTAAGTACAATGTCATGCAGGATGTCATGACATTGACCTGTGACATCTTTACTAAAGTTTTTGAGGCTAGTCAGTTTAAGACTTTGAGGGACAAATTGGGTATTTGTCAATATGAGGAGTTGTAGCAATTAGTTGTGCCTACAACAAGGGATGAAAGGGACTTTTTCAATTATTTTTAAGTGGGTTATTTAGGTTTTTCCACTCTTATTTTAAAAGGTCCAAGAATAGGAAGAGACACTCCCATATAATAGTTTCTTTTTTTGAAAGTAGTATCACTCTTTCTTCTCCCAAAAGAAACTCTGAAACTCTCTGCCATTTTCACTTTCATCCTCTCAAAAACCATCAGCGAAAAATGTCTTCATCATCTCAAGAATCAGGATCTTCATCTCCCTCCATGGCTGAAGTCAGGGCAAATAATGAAGCCATGCAAGCTGAAGCACTGAGGGTTACTCCATTGCGTGCAATAGCTACTGACCCAGAAAAAGTCAAGAAATTGCACACAAGGAATGCAAGAAGGACACAAGCATCTCCCTCGGGTAAGACTTATGTACCTCCTCTTCTGTTCCCCCAGAAATAGTGAACACTGAGGAGTCTAGGGCTGTGCATATAGCCATTGCTAGATTAGTAACCAGGATCCTAAACGAAGACCAATCTGTACCTGGGGTTTCAATTCCCCTAAACTATAAGTCTGCTAGCCCTAGTTTAGCAGTTGATCCAGATGTCACTAAGAATGTTGAGACATCTGGTGATCATGATACTTCCCCTGCCAAGAATAATGAAGATCCTTCAGTTAAAGACTCTAAAGTACGTGTTGATGATGTTTGTAATGAAACCCCTAATGATAAGGAAGATGTGATTTCTGATAGTATCCTTGAAGAATCCCCAGCAAAATTTGCCTCTAAAAAAGCCTCTGTTGACTATATTTCTAATAGCATTCTTGAAGAATCACCAGCAAAGTGTGCCTCTGGTAAAGTCCCTGATGACTACATTTCTGACAGTATTTTGGAAGAGTCTCCAGTCCAAGAATCTGATCATTTAACTGAACCTCCAGTCATTGACTTAGATGAAGTATTCTCAGACAATGATCTTATTGCCAATGTCAATCCAAGCATTGCAAAGAGAATGATGAAAAGGAAGGGAAAACAGGCAGCCTCACAAAGTCCTGCTAAAGAAAAGGATACTGAAGATGTGTGCAAGATTGAGAAGTATCCCAAGGCTGGATCCTCTACAAGGAGAAGTAGAGTAAAAACTATTGGTGGTGACACTAGACCAAAGAGAACACCACTTGTGAAAAAGAGGAAAGAACCTGAATCCTCAGAGTCAGATCAAGACTCTGAATTTAATGTTGAAGAGAATGTCACAGACATTCATCCAAGAAAGAAGCAAACTCTTGGGAAACTGCTCAAGGTGCCTGAAGTGGCTATTGATAACATTTCTTTCCATCATCCTGAAAATGCTGGAAGATGGAAGTATATTTGCTTAAAGAGGGTGGCTCTGGAAAGAGAGTTAAATAAAAGTGCTCTTGAATGCAAGGAAATTGTTGACTTGATTAAAGAGGCTGGTCTGATGAAAACAGTTGTGAGTTTCTCAAACTGTTATGAAGGTTTGGTGAAAGAGTTTATAGTCAATCTGTCAAATGGCTGTGGGGATAGGAACTCTGCTGACTACCAGACTGCATATGTGAGGGGGAGGAAAATCAGGTTTTCTCCAAATGTGATCAACAACTTCCTGGGTAGATCTGATAATGCTCAACCAGAGCTGGAGGAAACTGACAACAAAATCTATCAAACCATCACTTCCAAACAAGTAAGACAATGGCCTCTAAAGGGAAAGCTCTCAGCAAGCAAGTTGAGTGTCAAATTTGCCATCCTGCATAAGATTGGTGCTGCTAACTGGGTCCCAACCAATCACAAATCCACCATCTCAAATGGATTGGGAAGATTCATATATGCAGTAGGCACTCAGGCTACATTTGACTATGGATCCTATATATTTGAGCAGACACTAAAGCATGCTGAAAGCTATGCTATCAAAGGACCCATAGCCTTTCCCTCCCTCTTGTGTGGTATTATAATTGATCAATACCCTGACATTCTGGTTAATAGAGATACAGTGTGTAAAAGAGCTCCTGCCCTTGGTTTCCACTACAAGCTATTTCAAGGGAAACATGTTCCAGACATTGTCATGACATCTGCTGAGACATCAAATGTCAAGGCAAATTCTCAGAAGGCAAATTTCATTGCAGTGCTAAAAGAGACCTGTAGGGAACTTGAAGCAAGGAAGCATACCATTGAAGAACTGATCTCTACACTTAAAAAGGAGGAAGACACAGAGGTTGAGGAAGAAAGGCTTGCTGGTGATGATCCTGCTGCTCATATGGATGAAGATGCTGAGGCTGATCAAGCAACTGCTGGTGAAGAAGGTTCTGAAGATGCTTCCTTCCACAATGCTTCTTCTGGAGAAGAAAGCACGTAAGCAGTACTCCTGTTGCTTCTGTTTTTGTTATGTCAATTGTTGCTTGTTCTTGTATTTTCCAAGTTTTGTGTATTCTGGATAATTGTAATTCCTTTATTGACAGATTTGTAATGCCTTGACAGATATGTACCCCAAACAATGCTGGTACTTTATTAAATGTTGAATGTTTGGGGAAATTGTATGGTTTCCTTTGGCCCTTTATGGCTAAAAAGGGGGAGAAGAAATATTATGGGAAGTATTGGGAAATTTGGGAAACTGTATGAATTTTAGAATTTGTATGTGGGCAATTGTGGGAATTGTGGGATTTCTGTATGGGTAGAATTTATCTTATCTCTAGGTTCTAGTTTCTTTAAGCTTAGAACTAGTTTGTCTTCTGCTGCATAGGTACTCTGATGTGTTAAGTAGTTTTAGCCAAAAATGTGCCAAAGGGGGAGTTTGTTAGTGTTTTTAGTTGGCATTAATTTTGGTAAAACTACGCTATAACAATGTCTTGATAAATGTCATGACATTCAGAGATTGAAGATAAATCCTACTTGACAAGGATGTTTGAAGTACAGCTCAGAACTGGAAGCTAAAGTTGTGCTGGAAATTCTGCATAAAACAGTCTGATGTCATAACAGATGTTATGACATTCAGTGTGACATTCTGTTCTGCAGAATCTGTTTTTCCTGAGATTTTTCAGGAAGTTTGTTGAGCTGCTATATTATGTTTTTCTGTTACTAGAATGCATGCTCACGTGGCTGCTAGGTTAATCTTAATTAGACCTAAATTGGTTGTTGAAAAGACCATGTTTTTAGGATTAAATTAAGTGAACCCTAGCTATCTTTATGGAAGCCCAAAACTGAAGTTTCAGGACTGGTTCTATAAAAGGAATTCAACCCTTATACTGTTGCTGCGCCTCTGAAATTTATTGAAGATATAGCAGGTTGTTAATTGTACTGTTAGGAGAGTTAACAGTTGTATTGTGTAATTCTAGTTTCTCTTGTGAGCCAAGAAACTATCAATTGATAAGTGCATTGGACTAGGATTTGTTTATAAGGGTAGTTTATCACTCAAAGCTTTGAAGCACGAGTGTTTGTTTCTTGATTGAAGCTTTGAAGCAAGATCAAGATAGTTTATTGAAGTGTGTCTTCACAATTCAATTATTCAATAGGTTGATATCACTGCTGTGATTGAGGGGGAGTGAGTAGGAACTCAGATCTAAGTAGGACTTAGGTTGAAGTTGCATTGGGTAGGTTTTAAGTGAAGGAGATAAACTGGTTGGTTTAGTCCTGAATTAATTCTACTAATAGTGAATTTCCTCCCTGGCTTGGTAGCCCCCAGATGTAGGTGTAGTTAGACACTGAACTGGGTAAACAACTTATTGTGTTCTTTACTGCTGTTTATATTTACTGTGTGAATTGTTAACAGAGTGTCAGATAGTGTGTCATAACATTCTTTGTGACATCACGTATCTGCTGCCAGGAATTTCAAATCAAATCAAAATGGCTCCTGAAGACATGGAAAAGACTACCTTCGTTACACAATGAGGCATATTCTGTTACAAAGTCATGCCGCTCAGACTGAAGAACGCTGGCACCACATACCAGCGTGCCATGGTAGCTTTATTCCATGACATGATTCATCACGAGATAGAGGTCTACGTCGATGGCATGATAGCTCGATCACAGACTGAGGAAGAATATCTCGATCATTTGCGAAAACTGTTTGATAGACTGAAGAAATACAGACTAAGACTTAATCCTAACAAGTGCACCTTTGGAGTCAGATCCGGCAAGCTCCTGGGATTTTTTGTCAGTGGTAAAGGTATTAAATTTGATCCCGCCAAGGTTAAAGCTATTCAAGAAATACCAGCTCCCCGTACCGAGAAAGAAGTTAGAGGTTTCTAGGGACGATTAAACTACATTGTCCGGTTCATTGCACATCTAACTGCTTCTTGTGAGCCAATCTTCAAGTTACTGAAGAAAGATCAAGTAGTGAAATGGAACGAAGATTTCCAGACAAATTTTGACAAAATCAAGGAGTACTTACAAAATCCTCCTATTTTGTTACACCACCTGTCAAAGGAAGACCTCTTATCATGTACTTAATAGTATTAGAGAACTCAATGGGGTGTGTGTTGGGGTAACATGATGAGTCTGGTCGAAAAGAGTATGCAATATACTACCTTAGCAAAAAGTTTACCGATTGTGAAATAAGACACTCACAACTTGAGAAAACTTGCAGCGCTTTGGCTTGGGCTGCTCGCTTACTAAGACAGTATATGTTGACCCACACTACCTTATTGATCTCTAAGATGGATCCGATAAAATATACATTCGAGAAACTTTCTCTCTCCAGAAGAATAGCAAGATGGCTACCAGTTTATGCATTTCGAATTCCCAAACGAGGATATTATGTTCATCACCGATTGCGAAGAACTAGGACTAGACGAAGGACCTGAACCAGGATCCCGATGGACCATGGTCTTTGATGGAGCCTCAAACGCACTTGGCAATGGTATTGGCGCCATCATTACATCTCCTACAAGCGGACACACGCCTTTCACCGCCAGACTATGTTTCGACTGCACCAACAACATGGCGGAATACGAAGCGTGCATCATGGGTATCAAAGCAGCTATTGGCTTAAGAATCAAATTCTTGCAAGTGTATGAAGAGTCAGCTTTGGTGATCAGTCAGATTAAAGGCGAGTGGGATATGAAGCATCCGAATCTTATTCCATATTGAGAGCATGTGTTGAATCTGATCCCTTACTTTGAAGAAATCACTTTTGATCATATTCCATGAGAAGAGAATCAGTTGGCAGACGCATTAGCTACCATGTCATCTATGTTCAAGGTCAGATGGTACAACGAAGCTCCCCAAATTACTATCGAAAGACTAGACGAACCAGCATACTGTTGTGAATTGGATACCGAAGGAACAAAAGAGAAACATTGGTTCTACGAAGTGAAGAGGTATCTTGAAGCTCAAGAATATCCCGCACGGGCATCTGTCAATAACAAGAAGTTCTTAAGAAGATTCGTATCCAAATTCTTTCTCAGCAACGACATCTTGTACAAGCGTAATCACGACTTGTGCTTACTCCGCTGTGTAGATTAGAAACAGGGGAACGAATCATGGAAGAGTTACATAAAGGCGCATTCGGTACCCACTCCAGTGGACATATAATGGCTAAGAAGATTCTAAGAGCAGGTTACTATTGGTCCACCATGGAAGCTGATTGTTACCGCTATGTTCGATCTTGTCACAAATGCCAGATATATGCAGATAAAGTGCACGTACCTCCAGTCCCCTTGAATGGTCTGACCGCTCCGTGGCCTTTCGCAATGTGGGGCATTGACATGATTGGAGAGATCAAACCCACCGCTTCCAATGGACATCGCTTCATCCTTGTTGCTATTGATTACTTTACCAAATGGGTAGAAGCAGCCTCGTTCGCTTCTATTACCAAGAATGTTGTGGCTCGATTCATCAAGCATAATCTCATCTGTCGGTACGGCGTCCCCAAAAGGATCATCACGGACAATGGTACCAATCTCAATAACAAATGATCACCGAACTCTGCACGCAGTTCAAGATTAAGCATCACAACTCTTCTCCATATCGGCCAAAAATGAACGGCGCAGTGGAAGCCACCAACAAAAATCTCAAGAAGATCATACAGAAGATGACAGTGACCTATAAGGATTGACATGAGATGTTGCCATTTTCTCTCCACGGTTATCGCACTACACTACGAACATCTACAGGGGCAACCCCCTTCTCTATCGTATATGGTATGGAAGCAGTCTTACCCATCGAGGTTCAGATACCCTCAACCAGAGTACTCCAAGATGCAGAGTTAAACGAAGATAATGGGTCCAGACTCGCCTCGACCAAATCAACTTGATCGATGAAAAACGGCTCGCAGTTGTAATACGGTGGGAGAACTGACTTTGGATTGTTTTGCGTTTGATCGCAAATGTTGCGGATAGCAAGAGTCGCCACCGATTTTTCTTTTATCCAATTAAGGGAAGGTGAAAAGAACACGAAAAGACCTTTGTTAGATTCTGCGTAAGTGAGAAGGTTATGAAAAGGGAAGGTATTAGCACCCTTTTCATCCGTAGTTATCTACGGGCTCTTAATTGCTTTAGCTCACTTTTAAATCTGCTTTCTGTGTGTGTGTTTGAAAAATGTTTTGAAAAGGCATTTCGCTTTGACTTCGTAATGATTCACGCTGGAATGTATACGAAGTGTTCGGAAATGTTTCGTTTTGGAAAAGTGTTTTAACTTTGTAAAAGTGTGAGGTGTGAAAAGATGTTTTGATAGAGCAAGCAATTAAGAGTCTATTACCTACTCAAAACGGTCGTTTCCGTGTTATTTTACTTTCCTTTAGAATAGCGTTATACATACCATTAGTTGGTAGGTAACCCTATTCGTTGGATGTAATGGGACATTCGAAGGGACATCGGATGGTCATAGAAGGCAACTTGTAGGAGTATCCTAGCACATTCGTAGGGACGATCATCACTTTTCATAGGAAACAATCGAGGGACGAGATTATGTATTCGTAGGCAACATCGAGGGACATCGAGGGACTATGATCTTTGATTCGAAGGGACTATGATGATATGTTTCGTCGGCAACTTGTGCTAAGATACCCCCACGTTCGAGGGACTTGACCATTTGTAAGGCAACGAGAGAGAATAACCTAGGGGGTGCATGTGTGAAAAGTGTGTTGAATTCAAGTAAGTTTATCTTATGATTAGAGTTAGCTACATTGCTTTTATCTTGCCATACACGCCTATTTACTAACAGTTTATAGGTGCGGAAAGTAAATTGCGGAAAGTAAAGTGCAGAAAGTAAATCCTACGCAATTACATGGCTTTGGGAAGTTACATAATTGAGGAGCGCGGAAAGTAAATCCTAATTAAGCTATTACATCCCATGAGCAGTTACATAATATTGAAAAAAATGCGAGAAATTAAATAACGGAAATGAAAACTAGTCCTAATATTTTTGGATTTTTGAGATGTGAAGAATAATCCTAAGTCTAATTGATTTTAATTAATTTTTAAGAAATATTAGTTAATACTAACCCTAAATTAATTAATAAAAAATAAGAGAAAAAATTTAGTGGAAGTTGTCTAATTAATCCTAATTGTTTAACCTAATTTACTAATTTTAATTAATTATGAAATTAATAAAAATAATAAAATATGGAAAAAATTTTAAAAATGCGTATACTGAGGAAGCCATCCCGTGTTGGAGTTTTCTGGAAAATTTCTTTCTGAGGCACCTGGTTGGAACTGGGTTTCATTGAGGTGCCCAGAAATTGGAATTTCTGGGGTTTGAACCCACGACCTGATAGAGAGAGTGACATAGTGCACGCAAGGTGAACCGTTGGGGCGGTGATACATCCATTCATCCTTCTGAACCCATAAATAGGTAAGGGTTAGAAGTCTCTGAGTCAGAAGCACCGGAGCAGTGCTTCGATCGTCTTCTCCGGCATGCTCAAATGCTAAAAACCTGAAAAACGTATGAAAACGCAAACAAGAATAATCCAGATCCACAAATTAGGATGCTACGAATCTAATGGTAGTATTTGTTTTTCCTAAAATGGCTTGCTTCGTGGAAACCGGATCTTCACTAAATTCATGCCCTAACAATGGCATCTAGTGATTTACGCGTCAAAGCTTATGGAGGATGGATCAAACATGCTCTAAAAGACTTCATGAACACATTAGCATAGTCAAAAATCAATGAAACAAGGTAAAAAGCAAAATACAATTTTCAACAAAAACATGAATATGGATGCTCATGGATGGCACGATTTAGCATGTTCTGACCATGGATTATGATTCATTCTTACCCTACTTCACTTCAGGAACAAGAATCAATGCTTAGAAGCCCTTAAATCTGGCTGGAAATTGGAATACGATTTGGCCAGCTTTTGAGAATTTTTGAGAATTTTAGGGTTCTTGCAAGGGGATGGCAGCACGTATAAGGGTTGTCTAAAAGTCCCATTGAACTTGTAAGAAAGCCATGTATTTATAGAGGAATGAAATTAAGTTAAGACATTAGAGAAAATATTCTCCTTGAATGGAGAATATTTGATTTGAAAAATTTCACAAAATCTTTCCAAATATGTCCAATCTTCCCTCAATCTTCTTGGACAAAATTGACAGCTTGTAATGAGCTATCTTGGACCCCAAGCCATGTAAATATCCAGCCCATCTTGCCTTATCTTTTATTTTTGCATTTTATTTAATTAAATTTGAATTTAAGCTATTAAATTCAAAAATAAATAAATAAATTGGATGAAGGGCGTGGCTTGCTGCATGGTGATCATGGATTATCTTATGATCAAGTTTCAATCACAAAATTTTAGGCCCATTTGGAAATTTTTAGCTTGTACAATGTATTTCTCTTTATGCACCTCCTCAAAAATGCTTAACTAGCATAATTTGTATCTTGCTAAATTTTTAACACTTTTGGGTGTTCTTGGACTTTTTAAAAAGCTCAAGATGTCTTCTAAACATCCCTTTTGGTTTCATCTTCATTGAAGTTTCCATGCTCATGGACACTTCTTTGCAAAAAGATGACTTTTGTTGACTTTTCTTGAAGGACCTATAATGTCTTGATCCATAACTACCAAATGAAGCATTTTCTGCCCAAGCTTGTGAGACAAGAACTTGTAGAGAATTGAATTCTCTTCAAAATGAGCTGTGGTGGAAATTTTTTTGATAAAGTATGTGAAAGTTATGCTTGGTCAAAGTTCTGTTGACTTTTGTCTAGAGAAACCCTAATTTGGAAGCTTTGACTTCTGATCAGATCTTGACTTTCCTTGAGGAATCATGATCAACCCTTGATCAAATGATGAATATTACTTCAAAATATTGATGTTGACCAAAAATTATGAAGTTTGACTGTATGTTGACCACAATTGACTTTTTGTCAAATACAGCTGATTTTCAACCATCTAAGCAATTGGATGAGCAAATTTGACTTGTAAGGCTTGAAACTCGACATGGTGATTCTTTGAAGCATATGATGAGGTATGATGACCACTTGAAGCATTGGAAGCCCACCTTGATTTAAGAATGGCCAAACCCTAGTTTGGGTTGATTGCTTAGAAGAGGGTTTGTCTGGTTAGCCCTTGTGAAATCCTTGAGTATGGATATGTGCAATGTCTTGAGAAATGGGAGGGAAAATTTTAGGGTATAACAGCAGCCATCTTCCATGGACAAATATACCAGAAGCGAATGATTCGAGCATTCAATACAAAGGTCAAGCACCGAGTCTACCAAGTCGGTGATCTAGTAGTCAAGCGCATCATTCTTCCACAACGTGACCCCAGGGGAAAATGGACTCCCACCTATGAGGGACCATTTGTAGTCAAAACAGTATTTTCCGGCGGAGCCATGATACTAAGCACTATGGATGGAGAAGACTTCCCACATCCTGTGAACACAGACATACTCAAAAAATACTACGCATTAACGAGACCCGCTAGGTTGACTGGCCTAGGAAAAAATAAGGGCATCCTGGTGAACCAAAGAGGTTCGGGCAAAAGTTAAGGATATATATACAAAATTGTACACCCGGAAAGTCGAAAACCTGCAAAGGCGGCTTGGGCAAAAAGGGTATCCCGGTAGACTGAAAACCCAAAAGGGCAGTCTAGGCAAAAGTTAGATATTTAAGCGTACGAATATGTCTCGTCCAGATCACCTGCTTACAGACTACACTACTATCAGCTTCAAGATTCGAATGGCGCAAATCAGTTCAATCACTTTCTTCTAACAGCAACGAGATGAGATAGTCGAAATATATGAGCAATAGCATAGTTGAAACTCGACAAGATTGTTTCCACATAGCTTTTTACTATTCAGACAATTTCCTCTTACTAGGATATTTGTCTCTTGTATACAAACTGCCTGACTATAGGCCAATTTTCAAATTTAATGCAAACTCCTCTTTTCCAGTTCCAATTTTCATTGTTTTGTTTGCATAAAGTCCAATGATTTCTTTGAATAATTATATGCATCTGACAATAAACATCTATTCACAAACATATGAAAAGCGAACAGAAACAGTAATTACTACAGGCTCTAGGAATTGAGATGACGACTAAAGTCACCAATACATCCCCACAGAGTCACTTTCACAAGAAATACCTCCACAGGATCATCTCTACAAATCCCCACAGTGTCATCGCTCTCCATACAAAGACAAACTTTCTCCGACGAAGTACTAATCTCCTCCCAACAGTGTTCCAACACTTCCAACTTCATCACATTAGTCCCCGAGCAGTGATCTTATCATCCTCATCACGTTATTCTCCGAGCAGTGATCCTTTACGTTCATCACATTAGTCCCCGAGCAGTGATCCTATCATCTTCATCACGTTAGTCCCCGAACAATGATCCTATCAGCTTCATCAGCATCAAACTTCATCACGTTAGTCCCCGAGCAGTGATCCTATCATCTTCATCACGTTAGTCCCCGAGCAGTGATCCTATCAGCTTTATCAGCTTCAAACTTAATCACATTAGTCCCCGAGCAATGATCCTATCTGCTTCATCAGCTTCAAACTTCACCATGTTAGTCCCCGAGCATAGATCCTATCAACTTCACCATGTTACATCAGTCTCCAAGAAGTAACAGGTTATTCCATATCACATCATCCCTAGCAAGGTATATACACAAGATAATCATCTTAGCATCTCTCAATGATTATCATTCCCCAACAACAGCAATATCCTGACTTGAAACTTGGTCAGATAGTGCATCGGAGAAATCTGAATCATCTCTTATTCCCCAATCAGGGTTTTCAACAACTTCATCCCCAAGCAAAATCAATGATCTCCAGCAGAACGTTCCTACCTTCTTCAAGATAGATATGTTCTGAAATACCACAACATCTACATTCATACATTATTCATAAAAGTCATAACATGTGCATATATCATAATAACATTGTCATATACTCGCATGCATCATAATCTGCATAAGACTAACCATATCCTGTCAAGATTTTATTTCTCCAGCAGGTAAAAGCTATTTTCCAAACGGAAGGTCAAAGATTAATACCCGAAACAAGACGGGAGAGCTATCTGAACGAACATGCAAACTATTACCAGACAACATATCATAGATTAATACCGGAAACAAGACGAGAAAACTATCTACATTCTGACAACTATTCATCTCAAAAATAACCAAGACAAAGGTTTATTATGATCCTCTCTTATTATCAACCGCCTCGGGTGGCATCTTTAAGCCCATCTCCGATATTTCTCTCATCAAAAAGACAAATACAAAGTTTATCGTACGACTCACTCTCCAGCATCAGCTTCTCTAAATGGCATCTATAAGCCCATTCCAGCGATGATCCCATTCCATACAACAAAGAGTGCAAATTTTCAAGTGTACTCGAGTGTTCAATCATCTTCTACCTTCAGGTCACGAAAGGCAAGCATACCAATCTAACCCTTCTGGTACAAGAAGATTGAACAGGGGAAACTGTTATACCCCAAAATTTTCCCTCCTACTTCTCAAGACAATCCACAACTCCATACTCAAGGATTTCACAAGGGTTGACCAGACAGACCCTCTCCAAAGCAATCATTCTAAACCAGGGTTTTTATATTCTCAAGCCAAGATGGATTTCTAATACTTCAAGTGGTAATCATACCTCACCATATGCTTCAAGGGATCATCATGTCAAGTTTCAAGCCTTACAAGTCAAAATTGCTCATCTAATTGCTCAGATGGTTGAAAATCAGCTATATTGGACAAAAAGTCAACTGTGGTCAACATACAGTCAAACTTCATAACTTTTGGTCAACATCAATATTTTGAAGTAATATTCATCATTTGATCAAGGGTTTACCATGATTCCTCAAGGAAAGTCAAGATTTGATCAAAAGTCAAAGTTTCTAAATTAGGGTTTTTCAGACAAAATTCAACAGAACTTTGACCAGGCATAACTTTCACATACTTTATCAAAAAAATTTCCACCAAATCTCATTTTAAAGGGAATTCAATTCTTTAAAACTTCATGTCTCACAAGCTTTGGCTAGAAATGCTTCATTTGGAAGTTATGGATCAAAATATTACAGGTCCTTTTAAAAGTCAACAAAAAGTCATCGTTTTGCAAAGAAGTGTTTAAGAACATGGAAACTTCAATGAAGATTAAACTAAAAGGTCTGTTTAGACGATAGCTTGAGCTTTCTAAAAAGTCCAAGAATACCCAAAATATTAAAAATTGATCAAGATACAAGTGGTGCAAGTTGAGCATTCTTGAGGAGGTGCATAAAGAGAAATACTTGAAAAAATTTAAAAATTTCTAAATGGGCTTAACCTTTCTTGGTTCAAACTCATTTCTAATCTCAATTAGAACCTCCAAGCCCAATGCCACGCCCTTGAGCTTTTTATTTTATTTATTTTTATTTTTTATTCATTTAAAGTCAATTTAATTAAAATAAAATAGCAAAAATAAATCAATCAATGCAAGGCTGAATATTTGACATTCTTGAGGTCCAAGATACCTATTAAATGGCCTAAATTTCGAAATTGAGTTATTGGCAAGAGATTGGTACAAGATTGGAAACATTTTAACAAAATTGAAAAGATTGACAAATCAAATATTCTTTCATTGAATGGGATATATTTTCTCATTAATTCTTAACCTGGATCCATCCTCTATAAATTCAGAAGGCTTCTAAACCCTTGAGGAGGATTTTTTGCAGCCAAGAACCCTAGACAAACCTCAAGAAAACCATGTGAAACAAGCAATTAGAAGCCAAGGTTCTAGCCGGATTCAAGCAGTTCTAAGCATTGATTCTTGCTCCTGAGGTACAGTAGGGTAATAATGGATCATTATCCATGGCCAAATGTCCCAGAATCGTACCATGCATGAACTCCGTTTGCATCATGTTTTTTATTTTCGTATTTTGTATTTTATTGTGTTTTAATTGAAACTAATCATTCTAACATGTTTATGAGATGTCATAGAGCAGATCTGGGCCATCATTTACAAGGTTTGATATCCAAATCGCGTTACACCATTGTTAGGGCATAACCTTGTTGTTGCTTCGTATCTCTGTTTTCAGGCACTTTCAGACCAAACCAACACCACCACTGGGTTCACAAGGGTCAATTTAGGGGGGGGGGGTAGCCATGATATCTTTCTTTGAATTTGACTATTTTGGCAGGTTCCAGGTTTGGAGAGAGTCGGAGAAGAGAACCGGAGCTCTGCTCTAGCGTCTCTGAGTTCTCTTGACTCAGACAATTACTTCTGACCCTAGGCGTGGTGTGCTCTCATTCGCTCGTTCTAGCATCTGGGTCCCACACGTGTGTTTGTTTAAAAAATTCAAAAGAAGTAGAAACGTGTCAACGCTTCTGATCTGAGGCTTGTGTTTCTAGAACAACTAAGCCTTCTGGCTTAGTTGGCAGCGCGCGTAGCTAGCCAGAGGTTCTAGGGTTCAATCCCCAGCGCCTACCCTTATTCCCCTTTGTTTTTTTCTAACATACTTCTTTGCAGCATACACAACCTTTCTAGAAAAAGGTGTCCAGCTCGAGGAACTTCCGTCCAAGCCTCGGAAAATAGGTTTCGAAGCTATGGAGGAACTTCCATGTTTCGAAGGACGGACTTCCATGCCGAAGTTACGAAAATAGTTTTCGAAGTTCGAGGGAACTTCGTCGCCTTCAAAAGTTCTGGAAAACAGGTTTCCAGAAGTTCTAAAAGGGACTTCCATCAGAAGTTCTGAGACGAGCTTAGTCAGAAGTTCTGACAAAAAAATCATTTTTTTTATTTCTTTTAATTTTCTTTTAATTAGTTTTCCTTGCAAAATTAACTTAACTATTTTAAAAAATCACAAAAAATATTTTAATTTCAGAATTAGGTTAATTAAGCATTTAATTAATTTTTGATACAAAAATAATTTATTTTTTCACGAATTAAATTATTTTTTCATAATTAACTTAGAACTAGGTTTTTATGCATTAAAATCAACCCAAAAAATATCAAAAAATATTTTTCCTTTGCTATTAGGGTTTAGATATTTTCTTTTTATCATTAGACACTTTTCTGCAATTTATTTCTTTTATTTTGTATTTAAATTCTAGAAATCGATGTATAGGTCGCAATGATATTTTTGTAATAGCGTAAGATTTTTATTTTCTGCCTTTACTTTCCGCACCCCTATTATGTATCTGCCCCAAAGCCATGTAATAGCGTAGGATTTTACTTTTCCGCACTTTACATTTCCGCAATTTATTTTCCGCACATATTAACTGCTAGTAAATAGGCGTGTATGGCAAGATTAATTCAATCAACATAGCTAATTCTAATCATAAGATAAATACCTGAATACAACACACTCTTCACACATGCACCCTCTTAGGGTATCCTCTCTTGTTGCCTTACGAGCAATGGTCATGTCCCTCGAATGTAGGGGTACCATTAGCAAAGACGCCTACAAATACATCATCATAGTCCCTTCGATACAAAGATCATAGTCCCTCGATGACCCTCGATGTTGCCTACGAATACATGATCTCGCCCCTCAATTGTTGCCTACGAAAAGTGATGATCATCCCTACGAATATGCTAAGGTATCCCTACATGTTGCCTTCTATGACCATCTGATGTCCCTTCGAATGTTCCTTTACATCCAACAAATAAGGTTACCTATCAACCAATGGTATGGATAGCCTTATTCTAAAGGAAAGCAAAATAACACGGAAACGGCCGTTCTGAGGAGGTAATAATTCTATTTTGCTTGCTCAATCAAAATACTCTTTACACCTCACACTCTTTTCAAAATCTTTTTTTCAAAACACTTTGTATACATTCCAGCGTGAATCATTACAAAGTCCTTTTCCAAAACAAAACATTTCCAAACACTTCGTATACATTCCAACGTGAATCATTACAAAGTCAAAGCGAAATGCCTTTCAAAACATTTTCAAACACACACACAAAAAGCAATTTATAAAGTGATCTAAGCAATTAAGAGCCCGTAGATAACCACGGATGGAAAGGGTGCTAACACCTTCCCTTTTCATAACCGCCTCCCATACTTAGAATCTAACGAAGATCCTTTCTTGTTCTTTTCCTGACTCTTTCTATCCGTAACATTTGCGATAAAACGCAAAACAAACAAGTCAGTTCTCCCACCGTGTTACAGGTTGTAACCGGAGAAACTGTCCATGAATGATAACACTTTGGCATGAGCCGTATTGTCCACCAACACATCAATGTAAGGGAGCGATAAATCATCCTTCGGACTTGTTTTGTTCAAGTCCCGATAATCAACACATATTCTAACTTTCCCATCTTTATTGGGCACTGGCATGATATTGGAAATCCACGGGGGATAAGAAATCACATTCAAAAATCCCGCGTCAAGATGCTTTTGAACTTCCTCTTTAATATTCTTAGACATCTCAGGGTGAGTTCTTCGAAGTTTCTGTTTGACTGGAGGAAAATCTTCTTTCAATGGCAGCTTGTGCACAACTATATCGGTGTCCTACCCGGGCATATCTTTGTAAGACCAGACGAAGATATCTGAATACTCTTGGAGCAAATCGATCAATCTTCGCTTTACACTATCTTCTAGAGCAGCCCCTATCTTGACCTCTCTGACCACATCTGCGGTGCCCACATTTACCTTTTCAATCTCTTCCTGATGCAGCTGAATGACTCTTTCTTCTTGTTTCAATAACCTTGCTAACTCTTCGGAGAGTTTACAATCTTCCTCATCTTCTTATTTAGCTTGGTTGATTAGATTATCAAAGTCATAAGAAGTGATAGTAGAGTCATTATCGAAGGGATCCATTAGAATAGTGGGATTAGATCTGCATGATTAATTTTTATGCTTATTTTAGATATTTGGATGATAAAAGAAAAATAAAGCATTGCCATTTTGCATTTTAAAATTGTGATGTAAAATTGAAAGACAGGGAACAAAATATTTTAATGAAAAATACATTCTTTATTCGATGATAAAATTTGCACATGAAAACATGAGGGCCCTACATATGATTCACTGTGCCTTGGGAAGAGCACATGAATTATTGCATGATAGAAGAAACAACAGAAAATTAGTCTTTGACAATAGTGATTGGGACACAGTCTTCGGAAGTCCAATTGTTAAGCTCAACACCTGGGAAGCTTGGGCGAATCCACTTATCGATGTCGTACTGTTGCACCCCAAAATTCGCCCTCTTCGTTTTTAATAAATAGTTGGCTTACACTTAATCAATAGGTGCATTGCATATATATTATTCATGCATTAACCATGTGATCTAATTTTTCTAATTGAGTGAGAGTGCACGATTATGAAGAAGAGGTTTGGTTCCCAAAAGTTGAATATTTGAGGATCTGTTGTTTCCAGCGACATCTCAATATACAAGATATATGCGTCCAGAAGCTTGTCACTATCTCATGAGAATCGAGGTTTTGAGGTTTTAATTCCCTATCCTGCAGATATTGATTAAGGTTTTCGAGCAAGAGCAGGTTGGGGTCGAATATTTTAGCCCGAAGTGATTCTATGGCCTTTTGTGAGTCTTGAAGTATTTTTATACGATTTATCGATCCACGAGATTCATCAAAAAATCTGAACCTCCCAACGGTCAGAACTTCTGATCCCCCAACGGTCAGAACTTTTGATCCCACAACGGTCAGAACTTCTGATCCCCCAACGGTCAGAACTTCTGATCTCCCAACGGTCAAAACTTCTAATCTCCCAATGGTCATAACTTCTGATCCCCCAACAGTCATAACTTCTGATCTCCCAACAGTTAGAACATCTGATCCCCCAACGGTCAGAACTTCTGATCCCCCAATGGTCAGAACTTCTGATCTCCCAACTATCAGAACTTCTGATCCCCAACGGTCAGAACTTTTGATCTCACAATGGTCAAAACTTCTGATCCCCAACAGTCAGAACTTCTTATCTCCTAATGGTCAGAACTTCTGATCCCCCAACAGTCAGAACTTCTAATCCCCCAACGGTCAGAACTTCTGATCCCCCAACGGTCAGAACTTCTGATCTTCTTTCTTCCAGAAGTTATGATATCCTTTCTTTCTGATCTCCTTTTATATATCCTACTATCGAGTCATTGATATATGCGCAAGCGGAAAGGGTCGGCAGTCATCCCCCGCAGTTCTAGTCCGTGTCTTGTATGGTGCATGTGAATCGTGTTAATATTCCTATTGAGTCGATTACAAAAGTGGCCATAGTTCCCTATTCTGACTCTTCATTCATTCCTAGGGTTCACATTTATTGCTGAGCTCGCATCATTTCCTCTGTAGGTTATGCCTACGCTTGTTTGACATTTGTTTGCGCATTGCATTGTTTGTGTGCTTCTGCCAAAGCACTTGTATGCTTCATCCCTTTTGTCATCTTCGACTCTACCTTAGGTAAAGATTTGAGATAGACATAGATTTAGGTTGCAAACCTTTTCCATTTCCTTTTGTCGTCTTCGGCTCTACTTTAGGTAGCGATTCGAGATAGACATCAATTTAGGTTGTAAACCTTTGCCATCTTCCCTTAGGATTCTCTCGACTCTATCTTAGGTAGCGATTCAAGTTAGACCTTAGGTTATAATACATGCATGAGAACATTAGGGATAGAATTAGATAGTTTCCCTTGATTGTTTTCTAGTTTCTTTTGCATCTTTGCATGTAATAAAACTAAAACTTGTTTTCTTTTCTTTTGAAAATTAAAACTTTTAATAATGGTTCGAACTCCCTTTTCAAGGTAAAAGCAACCAACCAATACAAACCTTTTTGCCTACGGGTTTTCTTTTATGTTTAAAACTCTTTTTCATAAGTAAAAAACACAAAACCGACCAAAACAAGTGAGCTGAACTACGGCGCTCTAACTTTCCCATTGCACGAGGGAATACATAGGCATCTTGTCACGGGGCTCGATCGAGCAAACTTTGTAAATACTTCCTTCTTTTCCCCGTGTTTTCTTTATTTTTCTTTCTTTCACATGCATTCTCTTTTAGCGTACATATATAGCGATTAAGCGGTAAATAGATATAAACACACCCATTAGACAGAAAATAGAAGTGGATACCATAGAGTACTACGAACGTGTGAGGTGCTAATACCTTCCCTTCGCGTAATAGACTCCATTACCCTATCTCTTGGTTGCAAGACCGTGTCTTATCCCTTTTAGGTTTTCGCGATGCGTTTACCTTTCTCCTTTTGCGACACAAAAAACGTTTGATGGAAACTTTATTGATATAGTTATCGGATGATGTTCAGCCGATTGTTTCTCGTACTCACTGTCAAAATCATCAATAATATTCACTTGTCTAGCACTAACACCGGCACTTGCGAACTTGATAAGCGTAGTCCGACTTGGTGCTTTGAGGATCTACCTACGCAACACGGGATCGAAACCCAACCCAAATTTGTTGAATTTTTGCGTCACCTCCGCCACACTGCCCCAACCTTCAAGGCAACTAGCTTCAACTATGGCTCTAGCTTCTCTCAGAGAGGCCATAAAAGATTCAGGTTTGTCTTTCTTCTTTTCCTCCTATTGAGGAGTCTTGATCATGTGAACAGTTTCAAATCCGTGAAACAGGGTCTCATGGAGTTCTCCATCAATCTCGACATACCTGGACAATGTGAGATGACTCACGACGTATTCTTCTACCGCACAGACGGTGATAGTCTTCCCATTAACCGGATATTTCAACTTCTGATGAAGAGTGGAGGTAACTGCCCCAGCTTTATGGATCCATGGACGGTCGAGCAAAAAAAAGTAAGCAGGCTGAATGTCCATCACAAAGAAAGTAGTAGTGAACAAGTGAGGACCAATATTGATAGGAAGATCCAACTCTCCAAATATGTAACGCCTCGATCCATCGAAATATACAGGGGCAAGCTGTCTCTCTGTAATTCACTCTGTGCTTGGAGACATTGTTATGACTTGCAACTTGCAGGTACGTGATGGGATATCAGTATGGGTTCCCTTTCCCCCGGTGAAGAGTACACCTTAATCCAGGTTTCTCCGTTGTGAAGCCAATTCTCAAGCAGAATTCATTTCCAGAAGCCTGATGGACTGATTTTGTTACCGGCGATTCGTGCTTCAACATATTGATATTGTCATACTCCCCAGTAGAAGTCTCGATGTTGGTCGAGGCTTATCCCCAGTGAGATCGATTCTTAAACAGGATTCATTGCCAGAAGGATCTGATGGGTTGATTAGTTCCCCAGTGATACGCACTTCAACATATTAACATTATCATAATCCCCAGTGAATATTGACAGGGATTATCCCCAGTGGAAGCTGCCTTCAAAAATGATAAGTCCTAAGATCTTCGATAGGGTATCATCCTAAGGCAGGGCGTAAATCCCTAGTGCAAGTTATGGGTGTCGATCTCTGGTAAATCCCCGGTGAGGCATTTGATACCTATTCCATGTGAAATTTCCCAGTGAATGTCCGTCGAATTCTCAAATCATCCCCACTAGAAGGTTCTTGCTTTTATTCTCAATGAAGATGGTGTTTGAACTGTTGACTTAGGGTTGATATCCCCAGTGAGTATGCTTGATAGGTGAATTGTTATTGTACTCTCCAATGAACAGTGCCTTGCCACGTCAAAGTTCCCATTGTGAATCGTGCCCCGGTCAATTGATTTTATTCCCCGGTGTAAGTCGCACTCTTCCGTGTGAAGTTATTCTGAGCATCTTCGAGAGTTTTGTTCTCAGGTCAGCCATGTTGGGACAAGAATATTTGTTTCCCTAGTGGAGTTGGATATCTAAGTTTGTTTCCCCATTGGAGCTTTCTATCAGAATCAGATTTCTCTTTCCCCAGTGAAGATTAATCATTCATCTGTTCTGGTATTTTTACACTGATGTGCATTCCCCAGTGTGGTCTTGCTATTGAGATCTTTATTCTTGGAGACAAAAAATTTTATGTTATCCCCGGTGGATTCTTGGATTAAAGATTCATACCCTCGTGCAAGGATTAACTTCGCCATGAAGTAGGTGTTTCCCCAACGGAGTTTCTTTCGGAATTCCCCATGAAGTCTCCGAATTCCCCAATGAAAGTAGGAGAATTCTCCAGAGAATTTTTCCGTATCCTTAGTGAAGAGTAATGACTCCCTCCCCAGGTTTGAAGTCCAATTCGATTCTCCCCAAGTGAAGAACGCTTCCCATATTGGAATTGCAATTTATTTTTGCAGTAGCCGATCACCGATATTATTACTTCTCATTTTATCATTCAAGCATGCATTCATTACATTACATCACTCTAAACGCGTAGCATTCCACTGATTGGGAGCATTACGTCATAAAAATTCAAACATGCATATTAAGTGTTTGCTAATTATGTGTATCCAGAAGGAATATGCAATCTCTGTAGTTTACCCTCAAGATTTTTCTTCTCAACGAATTTCTGCTTCCCTAATTTCCACTTCAAATCAAGTGTCTTATGGGAATCCATTCCCTCTCCAATAGAGTTTTCTGTGGCGTATTTTACCTCGGTCAGGTCAGGCCATGTCTCTTTTTTCCTAGTAAGTCATTGAGTATCTATACTGGGTGTGTGGTAATTCAGATAATTGCCACTCTTGAAGAATTATACCCCGCCTTTGGCCTGAGGGATAATATAGTTCTTGTGCGTTTGCAAGCACCTTCTTGAAGCCCAACATGGTGGAAATCTTTGTTAGAGTCCTCCCTATCGGTATCTTTCCCCTGTAAGTTCATCTCTGCACAGATGTTCTTTTCCCCGGCGAGTCACTTTAACTCGAGTGTCCTCTCTAACTTTCTTCATGGTTCACCTTCTCCTGGCATTCTTCCAATTATTAAGTCCATCTTCACCCGATGGCCTCTTTGTTGTTTGTGTTCGCCTTCTCCTGGCATTCTTCCTATTATTGAGTTTATCTTCACCCGATGTCCTCTTTGTTGTTTGTGTTCGCCTTCTCCAAGAGTTCTTCCTATTATTAAGTCCATCTTCACCCGATGGCTTCTTTGTTGTTTGTGTTCGCCTTCTCCTGGCGTTCCTCCTATTATTTAAGTCCATCTTTACCCGATGGCCTCTTTGTTGTTTGTGTTCTCCTTCTCCTGGCGCTCTTCATATTATTAATTCCATCTTCACCCGATGGCCTCTTTGTTGTTTGTGTTCGCCTTCTCCTGGCGTTCTTCATATTATTAAGTTCATCTTCACCCGATTTCCTCTTTGTTGATAGGGTTTACCTTCTCCTGGCATTCTCCCCAATTGAGTCCATCTTCACCTGATGTTCTCTTTATTGTCAAGGTTCGCCCTCACCCGACGTTCTTCCTATTTCTTGAGTTCACATTCTTCCGGTGCTCTCTTTGGAAAGTTTTGCCTTCTCCCGGCACTCTTTCTATGGTTGGCTCGTCTTCTCCTGACGTCCTACCCTTCTATCGAGTTCACCTTCATCCGGTGCTCATTTTCAAGAGTCTTTTCTTCTCCATACGTCTCTCGTTGGTGTAGATTTCACCTTTTCCTGGTGGTTTCTTCCCCAGTTAGTCCACCTTTACCCGGTTCTCCCTTTTAGAGTCTTGTCTTCTCCGACATTCTCTTGGGGAAAGTATAACCTTCTCTCGGTGGTCTTTTCTATGTAGGTTCGCTTTCTCCCGACATTTCTTCTAGTTTGTCAGGTTATCATCTTCTCCCGATGTTTATCCTTGACGATTGAGTTTTCCTTCTCCCGGTGTTCTCTTTGAGAGTTTCGTCTTCACCCGACGTTTCTCTTTGGTTGAATTTCACCTTCTCCCGGTGATTTCCTTCTTCGGTTGGCTTGTCTTCTCCAGACGTCCAATTCTTTTGATGAGTTCTCCTTCTCCCAGTGTTCTCTTTCAGAATTTCGTCTTCACCCGACATTTCTCTTTGGTTGAATTTCACCTTCTCCCGATGATTTCCTCCTTCGGTTGGCTCATCTTCTCTCGACGTCCAATTCTTTTGTTGAGTTCGCCTTCTCCCGGTGTTCTCTTCGAGAGTTTCGTCTTCTCCCAACGTTTCTCTTTGGTTGAATTTTACCCTCTCCCGGTGATTTTTTCCATTTTTGGTCTGCCTTCTCCCGGTGTCCTTTCTATTGCTAAATTTCGTCTTCACCCGACGTTTCTTTTCAATGTTGATTTCACCTTCTCCTGGTGATTTCTTCCCTCGGTAAGATTTTTCTTCTCCCGACACTTCTTGTTCATTTATAAGATTCGTCTTCACCCGACGTTCTACTCATATTTTGTGTACCCATATCTCCAGTAAGTCTACTTTCTTCCGTCTATCATACCCCAAAATTTTCCCTCCTACTTCTCAAGACATTTCATATATCCATACTCAAGGATTTCACAAGGGTTGACCAGACAAACCCTCTCCTAAGCAATCAACCCAAACTAGGGTCTGGCTATTCTCAGATCATGGTGGTTTCCAACATCTCCAATGGTCATCATGTCTCATCATAAGCTTCAAGGAATCTCCATGTCAAGTTTCAAGCCTTACAGATCAAGTTTCCTCAGACAATTGCTCAGATGGTTGAAAATCAGTTGTGTTGGACAAAAAGTCAATTGTGGTCAACATACAGTCAAACTTCATAATGTTTTGGTCAACATCCATATTTTGAAGTAATATTCATCATTTGTTCAAGGGTTGATCATGATTCATCAAGAAAACTCAAGATTTCCTCAAAAGTCAAACTTTCCAAATTAGGGATTTTGAAGGAAAAGTCAACAGAACTTTGACCAGGCATAACTTTCTCATACTTTATCAGAAATTTTCCCACCAAAGCTCATTTTTAAGGGAAATCAATTCTCTACAACTTCATGTCTCACAAGCTTGGTCAGAAAATGCTTCATTTGGAAGATATGGGTCAAAACATTACAGGTCCTTTTCAAAGTCAACTTTTTGTAAAGAAGTGTTATGGGGCATGGAAACTTCAAATGAGATGAAACCAAAGAGGTTGTTTAGAGGACATCTAGAGCTTTCCAAATAGTCCAAGAACACCCAAAAATGTTAAAAATTGAGGAAGATACACCTTGCACAAGTTAAGCATTTTTGAAGAGGTGCACAAAGAGAAATACTTGACAAAATCCATTTTTTTCCAAATGGGCTTATAATTTTATGATCCAAACTTAATCATAATATTATTTGTGATCTCTTGACACCTTGCCACGACCTTTTCCTATTTTCTTGATTTATTTTTGAATTTAAAAGCATTTAATTTAATTTTAAATTAAATAAAATATGAAAACAAGGTAGAAAACAAGTTGGGTTGGATTTTTATCTATCTTGAGGACCAAGGAAGCCCACAAGACATGCCAATTTTGTGCAAGCTCATACAAGGAAGAGAAAATCAAATTTTGGAAAGATTTGATGGAAATTAACAAGAAAATATTTTTGCATTCAAATTCATATCTTTTTTCATTCCTTTTGATCAAATCCCTTGCATTATAAATACATAACACATTCACAAGACCAGAGGACGAAACCCTAGCCTTATGAAGCAACCCTAAAAATCACAAAATTCTTACAAAGTTGCAATTTTCGAATTCGATTTTCCAACAGGTTTCAATCAAAACCAAGCATTCCATTGTGTTCCTGAGCTTCCCAGCAAGCAAACCAAGCCCTTACACGAAGCCAAACCATTCCAGATCATGCTACACAAGTCTCACCGGTTTGGTATTTTCTCAAATTCGATTTTCATGTTTCATGCATTATTAATTGTTTTTGATTGTTTGTATGGACTCAGGGCATCTCTTAGGACATGTTTGATGCATTACATGCAAGCTTTAACGCAGGAATAAGGATTTGCCATTGTTAGGGCAAAACTGTTGAAAGCTTCGAAGCTCAGTGTACAGGGGTTTTTAGGGCAAACCGATACCACCATTGAACTCGCAGGGGTCGATTTAGGGGGGGTAGCCTTAATATCTTGTTCAAACTCTTTCTATTTCGCAGGTTTTCAGAATCATCTCGCCGGAGAAGATGACCGGAGGTTCGATCTGGGCTTTCTGGCTTGGATCACAGGAGAAGCTATGCATATCTATTAATCCATGTAACTTAATTCATGGATGTATCTCCGCCCCAGCGGTTAAACTTGCGCGCACTAAGTCACTTGTTCCAGAGGGCATGGGTTCGAACCCTGCTTTTGCCATTATTTTGCATTCTATTTTGCTATATTTTAGGTTTTTTCAGAAGGTTTGCCCAGAAGTCATGCTTTCTGGCCCATTCATGCCACGCTCTAGGCCCCAAGCTCCGACGGGTGTGCTTCCACGAAGCCCAAGGCGGGCATCTCAAGCCGAAACTCGAAAACCCAAGGTTCTAGACACCTCCACGCGCAGGAATTGCCCAGAAGTAGACACTTCTAGGCAAGGTCAGCCTAGGATCTCTTAGAAGTTCCAACTTTTGGGAGAATCCTCTCTAGAAGCCTTCTAACACTTTTCTTATTTCTTTTCATATTTTTCCTTTTAATTTATTTTACCTTCAAATATTTTTCTCATGCATTTAAAAATCACCAAAAAATATTTTCTTTTTGCATTTTAATCAGAAAAATGTTTATTTAATTTTTTGACATTAAAATTAATATTTTTGCATGCATATTTTAATTAATTATTAATTAACCATTAAATTTACTTTTAATCACTTTTTCTCATTAAAACCAATCCAGAAAATTCCCAAAAAAAAGTTAGTCTATCATCTAATTATCATTACTAACTCAAAAACATTTTTCTTCATTCAAAACTTTCTTTTACTAACGTATTTTTCTCTTATGCGAATTTCTTATCTTTTCTGATTATTATGTATCTGCTTACAGGTTGTAATAATTAGGATTTATCTTTTCGCATTCTTTTCCAATATTATGTAACTGCTCATGGGATGTAATAGTTTAATTAGGATTTTACTTTCCGCACTCCTATTATGTAACTTCCCCAAAGCCATGTAATAGCGTAGGACATTTACTTTCCGCACTTTACTTTCCGCAATTTACTTTCTGCACCCTATAAACTGCTAGTAACTAGGCGTGTATGGCAAGATAAAAACGAATGTAGATCACTTCTAACTCCAAGAAAAATATCAAAATTTAACACACTCTTTTTACACATGCACCCCTTAGGGTAATTCTCTCTCATTGCCTTTCGAATAAATGGTCAAGTCCCTCGAACGTAGAGGTATCCTAGCATCGTTGCCTACAAACATATCATCATAGTCCCTTCGAATCAAAGATCATGAGTCCCTCGACATGGCCTACGAAAACATGATCTCGTCCCTCGATTGTTGCCTACGAAAAGTGATGATCGTCCCTTCGAATGTGCTAGGATACTCCTACAAGTTGCCTTATATGACCACCCGATGTCCCTTCGAATGTCCCTTTTACATCCAACGAATAGGGTTACCTACCAACTAATGGTACGGATAGTGCTATTCTAAAGAAATGGAAAACAACACGAAAACGACCCATTCTGAGTAGGTAATAAGACTTTTAGTTGCTTGCTCTATCAAGATACTTTTTCACACCTCACACTTTTGTCAAAGTTCAAACACTTTTCAAAACGAAACATTTCCGAACACTTTGTATACATTCCTACATGAATCATTAAAAAGTCAAAGCGAAATGCCTTTTCAAAACATTTTTGTCAAACACACAGAAAGCAATTTTTAAGATGAGCTAGAAGCAACTAAGAGCCCGTAGATAACTACGGATGGAAAGGGGTGCTAATACCTTCCCTTTTCATAACCTTCTCCCTTACTCAGAATCTAACGAAGGTCTTTTTCTGTTCTTTTCACCTTCCCTTAATTGGATAAAAGAAAAGTCGGTGGCGACTCTTGCTATCCGCAACATTTGCGATAAAAAGCAAAACAAATCTCAAAGTCAATTCTCCCACCGTATTACACCGGCGTTTTGCCTTGCTGTTAGGACTCGTTGTCTCCCAGTTTTTCTTTTCGATGTCGATTTCACCTTCGCTCTGTGATTTCTTCCTCGATAAGCTCGCTTTCTCCTGGCGGACTTTTCTTTCATTTGGCTTACCTTCACCCGGTTGCTTTCTGTCAGATATAATGTAAAATTCAAAAATATAATAATTCTTCGCTTGTATTTAGAGCACAAATTTTACGGTTCATTTAAGTATTCAACCATCTTCTACTTTATTGGTTCGAAAGGCATGCGCCAATCTCACCCCCCGGTCGATGAAGATTGAATAGGGGAAGTTGTTGCACCCCAAAATTCTCCCTCTTAGTTTTTAATAAATAGCTTTTAATAAATAGTTGCATACATATTATTCATGCATTAACCATGTGATCTAATTTTTCTAATTGAGTTAGAGTGCACAATTCTGAATAAGAGGTTTGGTTCCTAAAAGTTGAATATTTGAGGTTATGTTGTTTCCATCGTCATCTCTATATACAACATATGTGCATCCAGAAGCTTCTGACTATCTCATGAGAATCGAGGGTTTGAGGTTTTAATTCCCTATCCTGCAGATATTGATTAAGGTTTTTGAGCAATAGCAGGTTTGGGTTGAATATTTGAGCCCGAAGTGATTCTATGGCCTTCTATGAGTCATCAGAAAATCAGAATACCCCAATGGTCAGAACTTCTGATCTCCCAACGGTCAGAACTTTTGATCCCCCAACGGTTAGAACTTCTGATCTCCCAACGGTCAGAACTTTTGATCTCCCAATGGTTAGAACTTCTGATCCCCCAATGGTCAGAACTTCTCATCTCCCAACGGTTAGAACTTCTAATCCCCCAACGCTCAGAACTTCTGATCCCCCAATGCTTAGAACTTAAGATCTCCCAACGGTCAAAAATTATGATCCCCCAACGATCAGAACTTCTGATCTCCTAACGGTCAGAACTTCTGAGCCCCCAACGGTCAGAACTTCTGATCCCCTAATGGTCAAAACTTCTAATCTCCCAACGGTCAGAACTTATGATCCCCCAACGGTTAGAACTTTTGATCCCCCAATGGTCAGAACATCAGATCTCCCAACGGTTAGAACTTTTGATCCCCCAATGGTCAAAACTTCTGATCTCCCAACGGTCAGAACTTCTGATCTTCTTTCTTCCAGAACTTCTGATCTTCTTTCAGAACTTCTGATCTTCTTTCTTTCAGAACTTCTGATCTCCTTTCTTTCAGAACTTCTGATCTCCTTTCTTTTAGAACTTCTGATCTTCTTTATTTCAGAACTTCTGATCTTCTTTCTTCCAGAAGTTCTGATCTTATTTCTTCCAGAAGTTATGGTCTCCTTTCTTTCATAACTTCTAATCTCC
This sequence comes from Vicia sativa, assembly GCA_021764765.1. Classification (NCBI taxonomy): domain Eukaryota; kingdom Viridiplantae; phylum Streptophyta; class Magnoliopsida; order Fabales; family Fabaceae; genus Vicia; species Vicia sativa. Next base: position 130,902,017 of record CM038793.1, on the reverse strand, counting down.
TTTCTTCAAGAACTTCCGATCTCCTTTCTTTCAGAAGTTCTGATCTCCTTTCTTTCAGAACTTCTGATCTCATTTCTTTAAGAACTTCTGATCTTCTTTCTTCCAGAAGTTTTGATCTCCTTTCTTTCAGAACTTCTGATCTCCTTTCTTTCAGAACTTCTAATCTCCTTTCTTTCATAACTTCTGATCTTCTTTCTTCTAGAACTTCTGATCTTCTTTCTTCCAGAAGTTCTGATCCTCTTTCTTCCAGAACTTCTGATCACTTTCTTCCAGAACTTCTAATCTCCTTTCTTTCAGAACTTTTAATCTTCTTTCTTCCAGATGTTTTGATTAAGTGAGATTTGAATTGTAGAGTACGGATGGAAGCTCATTTTTTCTCTAATTGGTGAAGCAATTGATCCCATGTGTGTAGTGTGTTAAATTTCGGCTAAAAATAAAAGGAGGAACTTCTTGACAGGCTGTCATATACAAAGACAGCTCACTTCCTTGCTCTCACTTTTCCCCTTTGCCTCCACCTCTTCACTTTTTCTCTCATTCTCACCTTCAATAACAACGAGAACCATTATTCTCACACTCCCTCCACACGCTCCTTCACCAACCTCTCATCGAAACCGCAATAAACTTTATTCACAACCATAACAACTTTCTCTGACCAACGCAAAAACCATTTTTCTTCTTCTCTCTCTCCACTATAACAGCCAACAGTCCCCTCCCACCTCTAACAACCATAACGGAAACCACCCGCCATTCCTCTCTTCTCCTTGATTCATAACCAAGAAACTCACACTCAACACCATAGCTTCATATCTCTCATCCATAACCGAATCCTAACAATCTTCAACACCACTTTATTCTATCTCCTCTCGCCTCACCACCTTAAATTTTGTTACAAAAAACGAATTGGGGACAGATTCATAAGGAACTCAATCTCTCGATCTCTTCTGGAACTCTTGACGTTAGGCCATCTCCGTTGTTCTGCAAAAGAGAATTTTAGTTACATTCACGATCTCTAGTTACAGTTTCAAAAAGATAACAATCACTTTCTTCCTCATTGCTTCGTTCTCGTCTTCCACCTCCGGTTTTGTCGTCCCCAGTGCCATACCGTCTTCGAAGATCATCGTTCTTCTTATCCTCTACAACAACAAGGAAGATGGGTGGTGTTGTTTTTGAAGAACTCGGACCATCATTATGGTGTAGACTATCGTTCCCGTCGGAAATCGAAAGTATCTTCTCTAGAATATCGTCACTGATGGAATCATCTTCAAGCTTTCTTGCGCTTGCTGAAGATCGTTGAAACAAGTATTGAAGTTTTCGTCTTCGATTGAAGAGTTGGTGATGGTGTTTCTATTTCCGACTGATATGGTTGTCGTCACCGGCAAAGCAGCTAAGGAGGATGATCGGAAATTGCTATGTTGCAGCAACTGTAATGTGAGCCCTATACGTGTCACAATGCTACCAGTTCATGCGTTTTTGTATTTATCGCTGGGATAAAAATGGCTTTTTTTTAATTCATTCATTTAAACTTGACTGATTGATAAATACACGTGATGTAAAAAATAGAAACGTGACACTATAACACAACACTAGTAATAATAAAAATCTGAAATTTTTCTGATTGTTGATATTGGATTGAACTTCTATTGGGTTGGGCTTAGACATATCGATGCCTGCGTTTTGGACCCAATTGATAACTAATTATAGTTCGTTCTGAAGTTTCAGTTTTATACCCCCTGATTCCTTAGTTTATAGCTTCCATAAAATTTCAATTTCACTCGTAACTTCGATTGTTTCGACATGTAAAAAATCTATAAAAATATGTTTCTGACTTTTTAACGTCTTAGGATATTTTTGATATTTTTTGTGGATTTTAGTAATTAATTTCCATTAGTTTTTTAGTCGATTTTCGATAACATGTTTAGAAATGGTTTTTCTCACAATACCTTATATATATTTAGATGCGATTTTGATCGTTTCTTAACAACAAAAATTCCTAAAAATAATATTATGATTCTATGACATATAGGAACCTTTAGGTAGTTTTTCTAATAATTTTTTAGATCTTTTTAGGTTTTTATCCGATTTTCCTTTTGTATGATACAAAAATGCATAATTGTTTTTTATTTCATCTAGTTAGGAATCGATCTTTTGCATATGATGTTCAATGCTTGTTCTAACTTTCAAATAACTTCTTGATTAGCATATGGACATGTTTAGGTAGTTCTTACCTTAGTTTAGAATTGATAATTGGGTCATATGATTAGGGTACCATGAGAGTTAATCCTTGGAGCGATGATTGATCGTTTTGACTTAATTTTGCACATAGTTATGTTTCAACCATGATTTTTATTGTATATTTTGTTTGAGATCATTGAATGTGAATTAGCTACTGACTTGTAGATTTTCATATATATTTGAATTCAATACTTACTTAACTCTCAAGTTTCAATTATATTGTAAGGTTTAAAAGCATGTTTCTCCTTTGTCATTTGGATTGACTAGTTTTAGAAATATAATACAATGTGTTTTTTAGAAACTTTAGAATATTTTCTCCATTTAAGTGTATTTAAATGTATACCTCATCTTAGGGGTGTAAATAGAACTTCGAAGCTAACCTTTAGTAGTTCAATTCCTAGGAACTAGTTAGATATTTGTATAGTTCTTCTGGGTTCCTCTTGCATGTTTAGTTTGCGATATTTTCCTCTATTTCTAGAGATGTTTAGGAAAGCTTTAGAATAGGTAGTTTCTGCCCCTATTAGAAGTTACACTCCATGCCTCGATTCCTTTATGAATAATGCATTCTTTGGCCATTCCTGTATAGATTTTTGGTTTCTAACTACTCTAGGTCTCTAATTATGTTTAACATTTCATTTGAGGACTATTGTGATGGACTTAGCTCAATTTTGATATCGTTCATGGGTTATTTTGTATTATGTGTGCGTGGCTGTCCGGTTTTCCATTCTCATGTTTTTATACATGTTTACATTCCATTTCTTCACATTTGGATCATATTTTGACTTGTGATGTGAGTATGCAATTATATTCCCGCCTCCTTGTTATTTTTGACATGTTTTTTGACTTGTGCAAGGTACATTGAGGATTTTTTGGTTAGGCACCTAATCTTGGTACACTAACATACCATTTCTCCCATGGTTACCACTTCTCTCGTGGTTCTGTTTGCGTTGTAAACTCAATTTGCTTTGTGTTTTCTCATGTTACGGGAAACACATGTTCTGCTATTTTGTCTGGATATGTACCTTTGTGCAGGTGTTCCGATTGTTATGAGGACGTGTCAGCTACACGCATATGTTGCACGATATTACCTTGTGAATTATATTGATCGAGCTATTTCTGATTATTACTTTGTTGATGGCAGTTTACTCGAAGTTTTCCAGAGTATTTTTAGCTTGCAGTGCTCTTCGGATTTTTATTATCCATTTGGTATTAACTTTACTTTATTTACCGCATTCTTTTACCGCTTTTCTAGAGAGCATGATAAGTAGGGTTTTACCACTTTCTTTGCCATGAGAAGTAGGAATAGAGATGAATGATGGGGATTCCGTAGTTGGAGCATGTTCAGGAACCCCTGTCGTTTATTTAAAGACCCGTTTTGGGCGCTTCTGTTTGCTAATTATGTTTGGTTTGTTTAAAGTCCTCTTCCGTGCATAGGGAGGCGCTTTTCATTGTGTTTACAATTGTGCTTGCATAGGTCAGAAGTGGTTAGGACACCCGACGTGGCACCACCAAGCAAAGTCCTACTTTTTATATTTCCTGCTATCGAGTCATTGATATATGGGCAAGCGGAAAGGGTCGGCAGTCGTTCCCCGCAGTTCTAGTCCGTGTCTTATATGGTGCACGCGAATCGTGTTACTATTATATCGAGTCGATTACAAAAGTGGCCAGAGTTCCCTATTCTGACTCTCCACTCATTTCTGGGGTTCGCATTTATTGTTGAGCTCGCATCATTTGCTCTGTAGGTTATGCCTACGCTTATTTGACATTTGTTTGCGTATTGCATTGTTTGTGGGCTTCTGCCAGATTACTTGTTTGCTTCATCCCTTTTGTCGTCTTCGACTCTAACTTAGGTAATGATTTGAGATAGACATAGATTATGGTTGCAAACCTTTTCCATTCCCTTTTGTCGTCTTCGGCTCTACTTTAGGTAGCGATTCGAGATAGACATAGATTTAGGTTGTAAACCTTTTCCATGTTCCCTTAGGATTCTCTCGACTCTATCTTAGGTAGCAATTCGAGTTAGACCTTAGGTTATAATCCATGCATGATAACATTAAGGATAGAATTAGATAGTTTCCCTTGATTGTTTTCTAGTTTCTTTTGCATCTTTGCATGTAATAAAACTAAAACTTGTTTTCTTTTCTTTTGAAAATTAAAACTTTTAATAATGGTTCGAACTCCTTTTTCAAGGTAAAAGAAACCAAAAAATACAAACCTTTTTGACTACGGGTTTTCTTTTGTGTTTAAAACTCTTTTTCATAAGTAAAAAACACAAAACCTACCAAAACAAGTGAGCCGAACTATGGCGCTCTGACTTTCCCATTGCACGAGGGAATACGTAGGCATCTTGTCACGGGGCTCGATCGAGCAAACTTTGTAAATAATTCCTTATTTTCCCCATGTTTTCTTTATTTTTCTTTCTTTCACATACATTCTCTTTTAGCGTACATATATAGCGATTAAGCGGTAAATAGATATAAACACACCCATTAGATAAAAAATAGAAGTGGATACTGTAGAGTACTATGGACGTGTGGGGTGCTAATACCTTCCCTTCGCGTAATAGACTCCATTATCCTATCTCTTGGTTGCAAGACCGTGTCATATCCCTTTTAGGTTTTCGCGATGCGTTTACCTTTCTCCTTTTGCGAGACAAAAAAAGTTCGATGGCGACTTCATTGATATAGTTATCGGATGATGTTTAGCCGATTGCTTCTCGTACTCACTGTCAGAATCATCAACAACATTCACTTGTCTAGCACTAACGCCGACGCTTGCGAACTTGATAGGATTACTCTGACTTGGCGCTTTGAGGATCTACCTACGCAACACGGGATCGAAACCCAACCCAAATTTTTTGAGTTTTTGCGTCACCTCCACCACACTGCCCCAACCTTCAGAGTGACCAACTTCGACAATGGATCTAGCATCTCTCAGAGAGGCCTAAAAGATTCAGGTTTGTCTTTCTTCTTTTCCTCCTGTTGAGAAGTCTTGATCATGTGAACGGTTTCAAATCCCTGAAACAGGGTCTCATGGACTTCTCCATCAATCTCGACATACCTAGACAATGTGAGATGACTCACGACGTATTCTTCTTCCGCACTGACGGTGATAGTCTTCCCATTAATCGGATATTTCAACTTCTGATGAAGAGTCAAGGCAACTGCCCCAGCTTTATGGATCCATGGACGGCCGAGAAAACAAAATTAAGCAGGCTGAATGTCCATCACAAATAAAGTAGTAGTGAACAAGTGAGGACCAATCTTGATAGGAAGATCCAACTCTCCAAACATGGAATGCCTCGATCCATCAAAAGTTTTCACAACCAAGTCACTCGAGTGAATTTCAAGGCCATCATAATCAATCTTCATTAGAGCTATTTTTGGAATCACATTCAGAGATAAATCGGTATCAACCACGACATAGGATAAAGTAGTACCTCGACACTCCCTAGAGATATGCAAAGCTTTATTGTGATTCCTACCCTTTGGAGGAAGATCAAAGTCAGTGAAACCCATGCCATTGCTGGAGGAAATACTTGCACAAACATTTTCAAATTGAAAAACTGATATCTCTCGTGGAACAAAGGCGGTACCCAACAACTTCATAAGAGCATTTTTGTGCGCCTTAGAATCGCGTAGCAGGGAGAGAATAGAAATCTTCGCATGAGTCTGACCAAGTTGATCAATAACACGATAATCGCTTTTTCTGATGAACTTCATTATCTCTTCAACATCCTTCTCTAAATTGGAATTAGTGATCTATAATTCAAATTCCTTCGCTGGTTGTCTACCTTTAGCTTTCGCTAAAGCATCTGCATTGGTTGGCACATTTAGAGTAGAGAAAATCCTACCACTTCTGGTCACTCCTCTACTGCAGGCAAAATTATTAGTATTAGCAACATCTAGTTCATCATCCTTCTTGTCAGAAGAGGACCCCTCATCCTGCGTAACTCCGTAGTAGTAAACATCTGATCCGTAGTTCTAAGGCACGACTTTATCACTAGTATATGGAATTGGACCAGGTTTAGTGATCATTAACGAAATAGACTTAACAGGTGCAGAGATAACAACCAGAGTATAGGGAATGGAAATCACAGAGACCTCTTGTGCCCTGCACTTCTTATCCTTCTTAATCTTGTCAAACTGCAATTCACCATTAGTAATCAAGTTCTGAATACCAATTTTCAAATTTTCACACCCATTTGAGCAGTTTCCACAATCAACACAATTAGGCGCACAACCTACAAAGACACCTCTCTTGATCAAATACTCCTTGACAAAAGGCAACGGTGTCTTCACCAGATTAACATCAATGGTCAAATTCAAAACTTCAACATCCTCCATGATGGCTTACACAACTACCCCAGCATGAGGCGGCATGGGATTTTGAATGACGTTAGGCCTTGGTTGCTTCTATTGAGCGTAAAATTGAATAGCTTTTGAGTCAATCAAATCTTGCACCTTAAATTTAAGTGCTAAGAAATTTTAAACAATGTGACCCATAGCGCCAGAAAGGAACTCTCAACGAGCATTTGCATCGTAGTTCGTTGGCCGTCTGTCGGGAGGATATGGTGTAGGTGCACCCCTTACAGTCACCAATTTGAGATCAAGCAAACGTCTCAAAACCTCAGGATAAAACATTGGGATTGCATCAAACCTTCTCGGTACACGATTGTTGTGCTGCCTTCGGTACTACTGACGCGATGCTTGTTGAGCTTGCAGCTGAGGAGAGGAAATGGTCACAACATTTACCTGGGCTTCACCCCAATTTCCCTTGGTGTAGATAGCACTTGACTCTCCTTCTTTATTTCTGGGATAACCGCTGAATGTTTTCTTTGTACCTGAAGAACTACCACCTTTGGTATACTGAATTTTCCCATATTTCAACCCATTTTCAATCCTTTCACCATATCTAACCATCTCAGCAATGTTGGCAGATGTACTGTAAGCCATGTAGTAATGCCCAGAAAGATTACTAGTGAACATTTCTATCATCTCTCTGTCCATCATAGGAGGTTGAACCCGAGCAGTGAGCTCCTACCATTTCTGGGCACACTCCTTGAACGTTTCACCAGATTTATGAGAGAAGTTCTGTAATTGGGTCCGGTTGGGAGACATATCTATGTTGAATTGATATTGCTAAATTAAGGCATCAACCAAGTCGTGCCATGTTCTGACATGAGTTCTTTCCAAGTGCATTTACCATTCCAAAGAAGCTTCAGGCAAAATTTCTTGGAAGAAATGCATCAGAAGTCTTTCATCCTCAGTATACACAGCCATCTTTCGGAAGTAAGTTGTGATGTGCATCTTCGGGAAGGTTGCACCGTTGTACTTATCAAAAGTTGGAACTTTGAATTTAGGCGGAAGCCTAATCCTGGGTGCTAGCCCCAAGTCAGAAAGATCCAAATCAGACATCTTTTGTCCTTCAAAAGCCCTTAACCTTTCTTCAAGAAGACGATATCTTTGGTCCTCAGCAGGAAAGTTGGCCTCACTGCCATTAACATAGTACACATATTCATTTCGGTCAAAATCAAGACCATGAGAATAGGGGCGGACCCTGCCATGATGCCCCTACATCTCATCATCATAGAAGTAGTGTCCCTATGGTGGAGGTGGAGGTGGCGGGAACCGACTATGGTTGATGTGAAGACCCTGATCATGAAGGTGATCATTAACAACCAAACCATCATTGTTATGAACATTGACTACACGTGGCTGACCCACGAAGAAATCATCAAACGTATTTTCTGGACGCTTAACCTCCAAACGAGGTCTTTCTACCAAAGCTCTCAATTCTTGTTGACCTCACTTCATGGTAGAGATTACTTCCATAAACTAAGCCATTTGCGCTTCCATCTGCGTCTTCATTGCTGCCATGTCTTCCTGGATTTTCTCCATTTGTCAGCATTGATTTCTTCTCATTGAGTAACGGTGGAAGACGGAGTTTGCCATTTTCTGTTGAATAAAAGCATAATCATTGATAAGAACTCTAATAAAAGACCTGTTATGCATGATTTATGTACATGTATGGATGTAATGCATGATGCATGAAATGATCATTTCCAGGATGTTCCTGTGATTTCTCATCAAGCATCAAATAATGATAGGATTAACGCCAAAAATTATCATCAAGACCAAACACGTAATCAATTTGGAAATCAACTGTTCATTGCATAGATGAATAATATTGTTCAAACAAGGGTGCTCAATTAGAGAACATAAGTACAAACATATTAATTGAGTCCCATCCAAGAAGCCTAGCGGTGATTCATAAAAAATACAAATTATCAAATAATGTTTACATTACTTAATTTGGAATCCAATTGCGCCTTGAGCTCCTGGATCTCTGCAACCAACTTTGACATATGGATGTCCCAACCGTTCAGCATGGCATGTGTCGCGTATCCTTCGTCTCTGGACTTTTGCAACTGAGCCTTCATCTCTTCGACTTCATTGGAATGGATAACCATTTGCTTTCGTCGACCCTGGACTTCAGCTTCAAGTTCTTTCTTTTTCTTGAGAGACTCTTTGGCGTCAGATTCTTCCTTGCGGAGTTGCTTCCTCCAGACTCGAATCTCTTCGCTATGCTTCGCTTTCAGCTTTTCATTGGCCACTTGCAAATTTTCCAACCTTTCTTGAGCTTTCTCAAGCTCTTTGGTCATCTGGTTGGAGGAAGAAGCACTACTACTCCTGATCTTCTTTACCTTCTCAAGTAAGCCATAATCACTCAATACCTGATCCTTCTGCTCGATCTCAACGGACAACTTCTTCATTCCTTGCAGAGAAAATGCTAAATCCATGGCTTGATCCTGCAGTTTCACTTTCAAGGTTGAATTCTCCGATTGGAGTTGCTTGTAGAGCTTTGTATGCACAAACCCTGGTACAGTTGAATTCTCCGATCAGATCCTTTCCCTTTGCAAACAAAAACACTTTCTATCATCTGACAAGCAGTGGGTGCTTCCTTCAAAGGATATCCTAATTGGCGACGTGCCAATATAGGATTGTAGTTGATGCAGCCTTTGGTTCCCATTAGTGGCATATTTGGAAACTCTCCACAACTGACAATGATCTCGACTCCACTCGACATGGTATTCCATACTATATCGTAGAAAGTAAGTGCAACAATCTGACGGGACCACAACATGGAATTAGCATAGTCTACAAATGCCCATTTCTTCGGCATATGCGTCTTGAACCACTTATAAAGAAAAGGTATGTAGCATACGACACACCCCTTTTTACCATGACGAGAGTGTATAACATAGGAAGTGTCGGGTAAGATAGTGGAAACCGGATTGTTGTTCATTAACACCGATATAGCAGCAAAGTCCACAAAATTTTCAACAACAGGAAAGATCATTGTACCATAGATCATGGAGGCCAATACAACGTTGAAATTCCACCAATCACTAACTTTAGCAAACTCATCAGCTCTAGACAAAAGAAATCCCAAAGGGAGTCCACATGTGTGGTCTTTAAGAATCCAATTAGCTCTCACATTGCTAACGCGCAAATAAAGTGCTTTAGCAATGGCTTCAAAATCGAGAGTAGTCGGTGCCTGTAATACGGTGGGAGAACTGACTTTGGATTTGTTTTGCTTTTGATCGCAAATGTTGCGGATAGCAAGAGTCGCCACCGACTTTTCTATTATCCAATTAAGGGAAGGTGAAAAGAACAGAAAAAGACCTTCGTTAGATTCTGAGTAAGGGAGAAGGTTATGAAAAGGGAAGGTATTAGCACCCCTTTCTATCCGTAGTTATCTACGGGCTCTTAGTTGCTTTAGCTCATCTTTAAAAATTTTCTCTCTCTGTGTGTGTTTGAAAATGTTTTTTTGAAAAGGCATTTCGCTTTGACTTCGTAATGATTCACGCTGGAATGTATACGAAGTGTTTGGAAATGTTTCGTTTTGAAAAAGATGTTTTAACTTTATAAAAGTGTGAGGTGTGAAAAGTATTTTGATAGAGCAAGAAACTAAAAGTCTTATTACCTACTCAAAAAGGTCGCTTCCGTGTTGTTTTACTTTCCTTTAGAATAGCGCTATCCGTACCATTAGTTGGTAGGTAACTCTATTCGTTGGATGTAAAAGGGATATTCGAAGGGACATCGGATGGTCATAGAAGGCAACTTGTAGGAGTATCCTAGCACATTCGAAGGGACAATCATCACTTTTCGTAGGCAACAATCGAGGCACGAGATCATGTATTCGTAGGCAACATCGAGGGACTATGATCTTTGTATTGAAGGGACTATGATGATATGTTTGTAGGCAACGGCACTAGGATACCTCTACGTTCGAGAGACTTGACCATTTATTCGAAAGGCAACAAGAGAGAATAGCCTAGGGGATGCATGTGTTTAGAGAGTGTGTCAAATTTAGATATATTATCTTGGAATTAGAAGTGATCTATGTTCATTTTTATCTTGCCATACACGCCTAGTTACTAGCAGTTTGTATGGGTGCAGAAAGTAAATTGCGGAATAAAAGAATATCTGATAAGAAATTAGATTTGACACATTTAATTAGAAGTGATGTAAAATGTATATAATGTAAATTACATATAATGATGTAAAAGAATGTCTAATTAAAGTTACTAGCAGTTTACAATTATATAATGATGTAAATTACATTATATAATTAGAAGTGATGTAAAAGAATGTCTAATTAAAGCTACTAACAGTTTACATCATTTTTATCTTAACATAGAATTAGAGGTGATGTAAAATGTATATAATGTAAATTGCATTTAATGTACAAAACCTAATTCTATGTTAATTAACATTTAATTAGAAAAATAATTAAAAATGTGAATAATAAGAAAAAGTTTTTGTGTTATAAATTAAATAAAGGTTTTATTAACCTAAATCTAAATTTAAATATTTTTTAGGATTTTAGAAAATAGTTAAATTGGTTTTTGTTTTGAAAGAAATTAAAATAAGTGAAGAAATATAAAAGAAATTGGAAAATGTGAGAGAAACAAGTGAGAAAAATTAAGTTGGCCCTTCTGAGGTTTGAACCCGTGACCTGGAGGTCATTGGTTCAAAACTTTACCACTGAACCACACTGCACGTGGTGTTAGATCACGCCTCCAATTGTTTTTATGTGGTATCCTGTGAAAATCTGAAATTGAAAAAAAAAATGAGCAAAAGGTGGGGTTCGAACCCTCGACCTTAGAGAGGGCAAGAGACTTAAGAGCATGCTGGCAACCGCTGTGGTGGTAATACATCCGTTCATTTATGCACCTAGATAAATATATAAGAGAAAATGAATTTATGAAATCAGTTATTTTAAAACACACGCGCGTGGGGCCCAGTAACTGTTATGCAAGCCAATCAAAAGGCTGGGAATTGCCACGCATGCTTCACCTGAGTCTCTTGAAAGTCAACGACACCGGAATTAAACTCCGGTCATCTTCTCCGACTAGGAGGATTCTGGGAACCTGCGAAAACCGATCAAAGAATGAAAGAAAAGTGTCCAGATTACATATTTAGGGCATTAAGAATCCAATGGAAGGCTTTTCATGATCTGAAACTGCCTGTATTGTTCAACACGAAGCTTCACCATTTTGGAACCCTAACAATGACAGATGGTCATTCTGCCATCAAAAATTCACCACGATAGTTCAAACATTCCCTATTATGTCTTTTGATCACATTGACAATGTTAGAATGAATTAAAACACGTTAGAAATGAAAATATGAAACTATGCCATATGTACAAACGGATAAGAATGGATAAAGTGTTTCAACGTGTATGGATCGTGGAAAATGATCCAGTCTTACCTTTTCTCACCTTTGGAGCAAGAATAAGTGGTTGGAAGTGAGAGTTTGGTTCTGATGGCTATCCCTCCTCCCTTATGCTGGCATTGTTGCTTGGTATTTATAGAGTAAGAATTTAAGTCAAAATAGATGGAAAGAATCAAAGGCATCAATGTATTTCCAAAACCAAATAAAAATGGCTTTTAAAACTTTCCAAATGAAGAATATCTTGTCTCTTCCTTCCTTCCCACGTTTTTCCATGATCCTTGGGCCTTCTAGAAACAATTTGAATTCAAATTTTGGCTCCATGCATCTTGTACACATATTTTGTGATTTTATTTAATTAATTTTGAATTTTAGCCATTTAATTAAAAAATAAATAAAATAAAAAATAAGGAGGCGTGGCAATGAGTGTAAATGTCATGGATAATGTCAAGATCAAGTTTGGATCAAAAAATCTTACGCCCATTTGAAAAAAAATTGCATTTGCTAAGTATCTCTCTTTGTGCACCTCCTCAAAAATGCTCAACTTGGACAAGGTGTATCTTGCTCAATTTTTAACATTTTTGGGTGTTCTTGGACTTTTTAGAAAGCTCAAGATGTCCTATAAACATAATCTTTGGTTTCATCTCCATTGGAGTTTCCATGCTCATGAACACTTCTTTACAAAAAGATGACTTTTTGTTGACTTTTAAAAGGACCTGTAATGTTTTGATCCATAACTTCCAAATGAAGCATTTTCTGCCCAAGCTTGTGAGACATGAAGTTGTAGAGAATTGAATTCTCTTCAAAATGAAAATTCAACTGTTCAGAAAAGTCAAATTTTGACTTTTTGGTCAACTTTTTCAAATCCAAATTTTTTCAATTATCAATACATTTCAAATGATCCATCAAGATCATAAAAAATCAAATGTGTGAAAAAGCCAACAAAAAGTCAAGATTTGAAATTTTTCTAACACTTAGAAAAAATTTGAAGTGTTAAAAACTTGGTTTTTCATCATTTTCATGGCCATTTTTCACCTAGATCCATTTTGATTCAAGAAAAACTCAAAACATGAAAATTTTAGATCTTGTTACAAGATTTCCAAAATGTCAAACAACTTGGAAAAACATTTTGTTTAGATAGAGTTTTGAGATTGAAACATAATGGTCCATAACCATATTTTACAAGTCATTTTTCAAGATTATAGGTCATTTTTTACATTTTCTTCCTTCTAGAAGCCTTGTAATCAAATTAGATAGAAATTGAGAGATAAATATATGATTCCAAGCCAATCCTATATGCATTTATGGCAAAAATGTCTTTCTTACCCTTTAAGGCAAGTTGTTAAATTTCAAGCCAATCCTTGCCATTTCTTGCCAAACTCCTTTGCCTATAAATAGAGGTCACTAATTCACTCTAAAATCACACCAAAGCATCATAAACTAAGCTTTCCTTCTTTCTTTCTTGTTTCTTAAGTTTCAAGTTTCTAAGTTGGAGAAATTGCAAAACTCCAAGCCTTGAAATTTCTGAGAAATCTTAGGCTTTAAACACTTTCTAAACATCATTAGAAATTTTTTGGAATCCTCAAACTAGCCCAAAAACTATCCAAAATTAGAATTGTCTCCAAACTCCATAAACATGCAATTTTGAGCCTTAACATCCAAACTTCCATTTCACTCGTGCTCTTCAATTTCCAATCATTCAAACATCACCTATATACCATATAGAAGTGATCCATACCATCAAACCACTTATGTAACTCCAGATTCATCACCTCCATACTCAACTTGCTCGAGCTGCAGTTGGACTTGGGTAGGAAGTTCCAGAAGGTTTCAATCCAAGCTAAGCACATACACACGTTCCTTGAGGTCCAGCAGAGCTATAACAATCATCAAAATGCAATTGGAAACACTCTAAGAAAGGATTCGATTTTTGATCATAAGAGGTAAGTTACTCAAATTTGAACTTTGTAATTTCTGCCTTCCAGTTTAAAAATTGCTTGGCCATCTTGTTTTTGGCCCTACATTGGTCATAAACCCTCAATCAATTTCACAAATCATGATCCATACACGATTTCATATTGATTTGTTAGAATTAGGGTTCATCTGAGTTTATGTGAAATTAATCATCAAATACTTAAAATAAATAAAATTAATTGTCATCATCATGTTCCTGGGCTCAAAACGATCAAGTTTGATGTTTACATCTTATGATTTCATCAAGAAACGAGTGAGTTATGGATCAATGAAGATTGGAGGAAGAAGATGATCATGCGCGCGTTTTTTTAAATTCAAATAATTTGTTTATAATATAATTATATGGAGTGAGTTAAATGAACGGATGTATTACCACCCCAGTGGTTTCCAGCACGCCTCTAAGTCATTCCTTGCCATAAGGCCCAGGGTTCGAATCCCCCTGGGACCTTTTTGTTTTTTTCCAATTTTCAAAACCTTCATTTTTCACTTATTTTCAAACATTTTCATAACTTGTTTTTAAATATAATTAAACTGAAGCGTGTTATTAACAAGACACGCATGTGGCCCAGTGGTTAATCTTTTCACCTTTGAGTTTCAAGTCCTGGGTTCAAACCTCCTTAGGACCAAAAAATTTCTTTTTATCACTATTTTTCGTAAGTTTTTTTATCAAACTTCAACATTTTCAAAAACCAATCAAAACTTCTCATTTTGAGATGATTTTTTGCACACTTGTCATTTAATATACCTATTTTATGATTATGTCAAAAAAAATCCAAAAATATTTTCTTTTTGATATATTTTTATTAGGTTAAAATTGAGACGTTTTTCAGTAATTTTAATACTTTTCAAAAAATGTTTTCTTTCTGATTTTCAAACCTAATCTTTTTCAAAACTTCTTGTGAATATCTTTCACTTTTCAAAATCATTTCAAAACTTATAAAACATTTCAATTGACTTACGCACCTTTTTTCCATGATCGATTCGATTTAAAAATATAAACCAAACTAGACTAATTTTCCTCGAATTCAAAATCAAATTGATCATGGGCCTCCCTCACGGTGTAAGTCCCAACCCTTTTATATACATATTCATTTCCTTGAACATAAACACCCTTTTTTACATATTCAATTCCTTTTACATATTCAATCATCTTTGTAAATATTCAAGTATAACAAACTTCATTCGTTTGTTTTCATCCGCATGTTTATAAACTGATTCCATTGGTATTAAGAGGAGCATTATTCTCGGTGAAACTGCTCTTAAACCAATGGGCCTCCCTTAAGGTGTAAGTCCTAACTCCTTTGTATATATCCAAGTATACTAGCTTATCCTCTCGTTTTAAACACTTGTTTATATTTTCACACATCATTTGTATATATTCAAGTTACACTTGCTTTAATTGTTTGTTTTATACACTTGTTTATATATTTCCTTTATAAACTCTTGTTGATGCACACACACACTTTGTTATATATAATTGTTCATATACTTGTTCATGTTTATTTATAACACAACAACTAGTATAACAACTAGGTTCCCCACAGCCTCCTCTTGGGCTTTGTAAAAAATAACTCACCTGTCGAGTTAGCCTCCCCTTGGGCTTCGTACAAAAGAACCCCCTTGTTTAGTTAGGCTCCCCATGGGATTCGTTCAAAAGAACTCCCTCGTTAAGTTTAGCCTTCTCTTGGGCATCATACAAGAAAGAGATATGGAAATCTCTTGCAGCCTCCTATTGGGCTTCCAATACAAAGACTCACCTTCGCTAGGATAGAACCTTAAGAGTATGATTTCCCGGTGAAATCACTCATTAATCCTAAGAGGATGGTTTCCCGATGAAATCACTCTTAAAGCCAAAGCCAGTCATACCCTATAGCTTTCTCTTGAGCTTCATACAAGGACCCTCCATGACCCTCAATGTCCCTCGGCATGCCTCCTCTTGGGCTTACAATACAAGGACCCACAGGCTTCTTAAAAGCATCCGCTATCAATAATCAATTTCTCCTAGAGATTTATAGATGTATCATCTCTATGGAAGAAGTATCTCATCTATAACATCACATAAAAATCAAACTTTTTCTTCAAAACAAACACTTTTTCAAACAAAACATCTTTTTCTTGTAAGTGGCAACGCTTGTACACTCAAGCAAAACGCCAAAAGCTTACAATAAAAGATTCAAAAGTCGTAACGCTTGTACACTCAAGAAAAACACCTAATACTTACAATGAAAGATTTAATCAGACAACCTTTCAAAAATGTATGTGATGAAATAGATTAGATACATTTTTCATTAAGATGACATTTGTCTTTGTCTCTAAATAACACCCTTTGCTTCCACTAGCATAAGTGGGAACTACGATTGCTCTGACTTTCTCAACCTTCCTTTGAGAATACGTAGGCACAAGGTCTCATCCTTGGCGAGCATACTTCTTTCTCCCTCAAACCAAACAAACCCTAGTTCCCTTAGATCCTATCTACAGATGCTCTGATTCCCACTAGGGGATATGTATGCAGAGGATCTCAATGATCCTTGCGAGCATAATAATAACAAAACTTAGGACCCTACCTAACCTACCTTTCTTAAAACCCAAAGGAGAAACTTTCCTAAAATAGAGTAGAAAATAAAACACACAAACATACAAAAATATGCATAAAAAAGTTCCTATAGAAAACTATAGATATATAGGGTGCTAATACCTTCCCTTTATATAACCAACCCCCTTACCCTGGTCTCTCCCCAATGCGTTGCGTCTAGTTCACGCTTGTCGCATCGCATATCATTATTTATTTAGGGTATTTCAGCTTTCCCCTTTTCCATCTTCTTTTCTTGTTTGGAGACAATAAAGCTTGGTGCTCGCGGCATCTTTTAAAATAATAAAAAATCAAAAGAGTAAATCGTTTGAGCCTGAGATTCGAATTCCGATTCGATTCCCTCATTCGTCACTTTTTACCGTGAACAGTCGGCACTCTGACAAACGGCATGCTACTAGTGATGTTGAGACCCAGGAGGAAGAAATATTCTTCGAGAGTCGGAGTGAGCTGGTAGTCTTGAAAGGTAAAGAATCTAAGATCACTATCATAAAACTTAAGCAAAGACTGCATGGCATGAAACTCATAATCCTCCATCAATAAAGGCAGAATGTTTCCATAAGTCTCTCTGAGTTTTTTCTCAATTGGCCCTTCCACAAGAGACCTCTCGCTCTCACTTCAAAAATGTCGAACTGGCAAAAGGAATAAACCACAAATTTCTTGAGAACCTCGGTGTTGGTCTGGGCGTTGTTATCCATCTCGTTGCTGACAATGATCATAGAAAGTCCTGGAAATGATATGCATGCAGGGTTAGATAAATAACATATTTTTCGGACATTTCTTTTGGAAAATAAACATGCTATGATGTAAGTGCATTGTGCATTGATCATGGGTTTACGACTCCCATGACATTGCATATTTGTTGATCTGTTGTACTATTTCTGAACCGGTATGCAATAACTAAAACCAAGGACAGAGTAATGGCTAGAAAATACCACATAATAGAACCACGGTCATCATTAGAAAATACCAAGTCATCATCAGTATCAAGTCACCAACAGTCAACATTGGTACCTGTAATAATATGATGATCTCTCCCCACTCACGTGTGAAACTAAGGCTCGGGTAAGGTCTAAGTAACTCTGAGATCAGGTTCGTCCAAGAATACTACCATTGTAACACCTACGTGATGACGATAGTATCTTGTTTAAAACATCCCTTGAGCGTGGACGACATGACCGCACTACTAGATCTACATCCGTAGACGTCATGCTCCACTATAGTCCTATGTGTTCCTATATGTCGCTCATAGCCTGGGTACGGGGCCTTTTACCTCATGTAACACCCACGCAATCCAAAAACAGATCCAGCACAACAGTAGATCAATATATAGAAGCGATAAAATGTCACATAGGATACAATGCAAAGCATATAAAGGATGATGCGATAAAGTAAGAAAATAAATAAACACCCAATAGATAATAAATTAAAAGCTAGGATCGACTCTTGGATGGACCAGCAAGAGGTCTTGACATCCCTAGTGAAGTCGCCAGCTGAAACTACCTGACTAAAATCATCAGATAAAATATCAATGAAGTCGCCATCGAACGTTTTTTATCCCACGAGAGGAAAGGAAAACATCGAGTAAACTTGAGGAGGAGAAATCATGGTCTTACGACAAAGAGATCATGTAAGGGAGTCTGCTATGCGAGGGGAAGGTATTAGCACCCCACACACCCGTAGTTCTCTATGCTATCCACTTATACTTTCTATCTATTGGGTGGGTTATATCTATCTATTACTTAATCGCTACAATGCATGTGAAAGAAAGAAAATAAGGAAAACACGGGGAAAAGAAGGAAGTATTTACAAATTTTTCTCGGTTGAGCCCCGTGACAAGATGCCTACGTATTCCCTCGTATAATGGGAAAGTCAGAGCGTCGTAGTTCGGCTCACATGTTTTGGTGGGTTGCAATATTTTTAATGGGAAGTTCGATTTCGCATCCTCATAATTGCAACTTGTGCTTGGCGTTGCAGCTATAAGAAGTCTTATGCTCAGCCGCCCACACACCTAGCAATTTGTTTGGACTTGAAAGGGAACACCCTTTTTGAAAAGGTTTTCAAAGAAAAGAAGTCCGAAGACAAAAAGGTTTGAAGTGAGGTTGGTTGCTTTTACCTTGAAAAGGAGTTTGAACCATTATTAAGTGTTTTGATTTTTAAAAGAAAAGAAAACAAGTTTTAGTTTTATTACATGCAAGGATGCAAAAAGGAATAAGAAAACCAACAGGGGAGACTAACTAGTTCAACCCTAATGTTATCATGCAAAGTTGGACCTATGGTTAAGGATAAAAAATATAAGCTCGAAGACTATCCTAACCGAGAGGTCCTAAGGGAAGCTATCATATATCTATCTTGGTTGAACAACCAAGGGATGCAAGGGGAAGAGGAAAGCAAGTGCTTTGGAAGAAGTACGCAAACAATGTAATGCACAATCAAGTGATACACACATACGCGGGGAAGAAGAAAGAAGTCCCATAGCCTCAATGGTAATGAGCATATCATAGTCAAACATGAGCCAACCTGCATAGGAAAACCATAGCCACAAATGGAATTAAACGTGTCAAACAGGAGTTTCTTATGGGATAAAGATATCACAGCATGATATGAATTATCAAGTGTGATGAGCATATGAGTGCGGATGTCAAAACAATGAATGTGAACCCTATGATAAAGTGTGGAGAGTCGGAATAGAGAACTCTTGCCACATTTATTATTGACTCGATAAAAGAAGCTTCACAATTCGCGTGAGCTGAGCTGACACGAACTAGAACTGTGCGGGGGTTGATTGCAAACCCTGTCCGCATGCATATCATATCATTATATATCATATCATCAGTATCAAAGCGGGACTTTTCTTGGTGGTACCATATCAGGTTGCCTGACCACTCATGACCTATGCAAGCACAAATGATAAACACTTACTGCAAGCTACCTCTGTAACACGGTGGGAGAACTGACTTGATTGTTTTGCGTTTTATCGCAAATGTTGTGGATAGCAAGAGTCATCACCGACTTTTCGTTTATCCAATAAAGGGAAGGTAAAAAGAACAGGAAAAGACCTCCGTTAGATTCTGAGTACGGGAGGTAATTATGAAAAGGGAAGGTATTAGCACCCTTTCTATCCGTAGTTATCTATGGGCTCTCAATTGCTTAGCTCACTTTTGAAAACTTGCTTTTTGTGTTTGTGTGGTTTGTAAAGTATTTTTGAAAAGTATTTGAAAATTATTTTGCTTCAAATTCGTAATAATTCTCGTTGGAATGTATACGAAGTGTTTGGAAATATTTGTATGGAAAATGTTTAAAGCTTTGTAATGATTCTCGCTGGAATGTATACAAAGTGTTTGTTTGAAATATAGTTTGAAAATAAGTGTGAGGTGTGAAAAGTATTTTGATTGATTGGAGCAAGCAATAGAGTCTTATTTACCTACTCAGAATGGTCGTTTTCTTATTATTTTCCTTCTCCTTTAAGACAACGCTATCCATACCATTAGTTGGTAAGTAACTCTATCTGTTGGATGTGATGGGAGAATCGTAGGGTCATCATATGGTCGTTGAAGGAAACATGTAGGGATACCTTAGCAATTCGAAGGGACGATCATCACTTATTCATAGGCAACATCGAGGGACGAGATCATATATTCGTAGACAACATCGAGGGTCATCGAGGGACTATGATCTTTGTGATGATTTAACTGAGGGACTTTGCTAATGTTATCCCTATGTTCGAGGGACATGACCATTGTATTCGAAAGGCAACAAGAGAAGATACCCTAAGGGGGTGTGTCATACCCCAATTTTTGACCTAAGATACCACCTTACATTATCCACATATGCATCACTGCATCACTGACAGTTTCAAAACAGAATAGATCGTGCGTGGCTTCTAGAAGACAAAATTAGGGTTTCTTCAAAATCTTATCTGTTCAAGATGTGATCAATTAGGGTTTGAGTTTCCACTCACCTCAATTAATCTATTTTAATAAATCATCAACATTTGATATTCACATTCCCAACTTTTTCTCATGATCTACCTTGAATCGACTAGTTAGGGTTTTGATCGAAGATAGTGAATCATTGATTTTCTACTCAATGGATGACCTATTTGCTTGAAGATTGATCTTAACATCTTCAATGCAACATCTTGACCTAATTTCTTGATTCAAAACATTTCAAAAATCCATGTTTCTTCATCAGACAAATTCTGAACTACCTGATGAAAATTCATCTGCTCAAAAAAGTCAAACTTTGACTTTTAGTCAACTTTTTCAAGACTAAACTTTTTCAATCATAAAAACATTTCAAATAATCCATCATGATCATAAAAAATCAAGAAATGTGAAAAAGTCAACAAAAAGTCAAGATTTGAAATTTTTCTAACACTTAGAAAAAATTTCAAGTTTTAAGAAACATGGTTTTTCCTCACTTTCATGGCCATTTTTCACCTAGATCCATTTGGGTTCAGGAAAAACTCAAAACATGAAAGTTGTAGCCCTTGTTACGAGATTTCCAAAATGTCCAAGAACTTGCAAAAACACTTTGTCTAGCTATGCTTTTGATTGTGAAACATAGAGCTCCAAAACCATGGAATTCCAAGTTCATGCTTCAAAATTATAAGTCATTTTTCATAAATCTCCCTTTCTAGAAGCCTTGTCATCAACTAGGGGTAGATTATAACTGATAAATATCAGTTTTGCATGATTGAGAAGAGGATTGAATCAAAGAGAAATTTCTAATCATGGTTAGAAAGTAACTTTTGCATTAAATGCAAAAGATTCCTTCTTACCACTTAAGCAAGTTGCAAAGCTCTCTCAGTGATAGCCATGCCTTGTCATTAAGATTTCTTGGCCTATAAATAGAGGTCATTTATTCATTTTCAAATCACACCAAAGCTATCATAATCAAGCTTTCCTTCTTTCTTTCTTAAACTCCAAGTTTCAAACTTCAAAGAGGGAAATTTTGCAATCTTCAAACCTTGCAAAACCTGAGTGAATTTAAGTTTCTAACATGTTCTAAACATCATTTAGAAGTTGTATAAAACTTAAAACCACCAGAAAAACTGTCCAAACTCAGAATCATGCTCCAAAATCCATAAACTTGCAAATTGAGCCTTAACTTGCCATATCTCAATCTGCTCGTGCTAGCCTTGATTTATCACTTCAAATACCTTCCATACACTTCATATGAGTGATCCAAGTACTCATCCCTGACCTGTAACATCTCCAACATCAAAATCAAAACTCACTCTAAGTGGCTGTAGTTGGACTTGGGTGGAACGATCCAGACCATTTCAAATCAAGCTAACACTTCCACATCTTCCATAAGGTCCAGTGAAGCTATAGCAATCCTCAAAACATAATTGGAAACATTCTAACTAAGAATTCGATTTCAGTTCGAAGAGGTAAGTTGCTCAGACTTTGAACTCTATGATTCATGCATTACAGATGAAAAATTGCTTGGCCATCCTGTTTCTGCACTCATACTGATCATTAACCCTCAATCAATTTCACAAATCACGATCCATACACGACTTCACATTGATTCTTAGAATTAGGGTTCATTTGTCCTCATTCAAAATTAATCATCTTAAGTTCAAAATAAATGAAATTAAACATCACCATCATATTCCTGGGTTCAAAACGAGCAACTTTGACGATTACATCTTTCAATTTCATTGAGAAATGAAGAATCCATGGCTTGAGGAAGATTGAAGAAGATGATGAACATTGCGCGCGTTTTCTGTTTATTTTTCATATTCAAATAATTCATTTATAATATAATAACATGGAAGAAAATAAATAAACGGATGTATAGCCACCCCAGTGGTAGTCAGCGCGCTTTTCATGTCCTTTGCCTTGCTTATGGTTCAGGGTTCGAATCCCCCTGAGACCATTTTTTTCATCTTTTCCACTTTTCCTTCATTTTAAAACAATTTCAAAGACTTGTTTTAAATATAATTAAATGAAGGCGTGTAAATAACAATATAAACACATGGCTCAGTGGTAAAGCTTTTCACTTCTAAGCCAAAGGTCTTGAGTTCAAACCTCCTTAGGACCAAAATCAAATTTTTACTACTTGTTTTCTTCACATTTCCTATCAAACTTCAATATTTTCAAAAAACCAATCAAAACTTCTCATTTTGAGATGATTTTTTGCACACTTGTCATTTAATATACCTATTTTATGATTATGTCAAAAAAATCCAAAAATATTTTCTTTTGATTATATTTTTATTAAGTCAAAAAATGAAACATTTTAAGTATTTCTAAATACTTTTCAAGATTTTTCTTTCAAACTTTCAAACTCAAATCTTTTCGAAACTTCTTGTGAATATACTTCACTTTTCAAAATTATTTTTAAAACCTTTTCAAAACATTTCAACAAACTTACACTCCTTTTTCCATGATCGACTCGATTTGAAGATAAAACCGAACCAGTTTTTTCCTCGAATTTCTTAATTGATCATGGGCCTCCCTCACGGTGTAAGTCCCAACCCTCCTATGTACATATCCATTTCCTTGTACATAAACACCCTTTCGTGTACATATTCATTTTCTTGTACACATTCAAAAACCTTGTATATATTCAAGTTACACAAGCTTTGAACGCTCGTTTTATACACTTGTTTATATTTCCTTCATAAACTCCTGTGAATATATATCACACATTTGTTTATATAACTGTTCAGCTATAACGTAACAATTAGCCTAACAACTAGGTTCCCCTTTAGCCTCCTCTTAGGCTTCGTATAAGATAACTCATTTACTGAGTTAGCCTCCTCTTACGCTTCATATAAGAAAACTCACCCGTTGAGTTTAGCCTCCGATTACGCTTCATATAAGACAACACTCCCCTGCTGAGTCAGCCTCCTTTTTGGCTTCGTTCAAAAAAACTCCCTCGTTGAGTTTATCCTTCTCTTGGGCATCAAACAAGAAAGAGACCAGGAAATCTCTTAACAGCCTCCTATTGGGCTTCCAATACAAAGAACCACCCGCGCTAGGATAGAACCCTGAGAGTATGATTTCCCGGTGAAATCACTCTTGAAATCCTAAGAGGATGGTTTCCCGGTGAAACCACTCTTAAAGCCAAAGCCAGCCATACCCTATAGCTTCCTCTTGAGCTTCATACAAGGACCCTCGATGACCCTCGGAATTCCATCTCTTGGGCTAACAATACAAGGACCCTCGATGACCCTCAGAATGCCTCCTCTTGGGCTTATAATACAAGGACCCACAGGCTTCTTAAAAGCATCCCCCTAATCCGATCAATTTCTCCTCGAGATTTAGACATTTATCATCTCTATGGAAGAAGTATCTCATCTATCACATCACATACAATCAACACTTTTCAAACTCTTTTTTCAAACAAAAACATCTTTTAATTTGTAAGTGGTAACGCTTGTACAGTCAAGCAAAACACCCAATGCTTACAATTAAAAGATTCAATCATATTTTTCAAACATCTTTCTTAACTCGTAAGTGGTAACGCTTGTACACTCAAGCAAAACACCTATAACTTACGATGAAAGATTCAATCAATCAAACCTTCAAAACATATGTGATAAAATAGATTAGATACATTTTCCATTAAGATGACATTCGTCTTTGTCTCGTAATAACATCTCGTTGCTTCCACTAGCATAAGTGGGAACTACGATTGCTCTGACTTTCTCAACCTCCCTTTGAGAATACGTAGGCACAAGGTCTCATCCTTGGCGAGCATACTTCTTTCTCCCTCAAACCAAACAAAACCATAGATCCCTTTAGATCCGAGCTACAAATGCTCTGATTCCCATTAAGGGATATGTATGCAGAAGATCCCAATGATCTTTGCGAGCATAATAATAACAAAACCTAGGATCCCACATAACTTACCCTTCTTAAAATCCAAAGGAGAAACTTTCCCAAGAATAGAAATAGCAAATTAAAACACACAAACATATCAAACTATTCATATATAAATCTATAGATAACTATATATATTTAGGGTGCCACATTTATTCCCTTTATATAACAAACCCCCTTGCCCGGAATCTCCCCAATGCGTTGCGTCTAGTTCGCACTAGTCGTAATGCATATCATATCAATTGAGGGTATTGCAGCTTTCCCCTTTTTCATATCATTTTTCTTGTGTTGGAAATAATAAAGCTTGATGCTTGCGGCATCTTTATAAACAAATCAAAAGAGTAAATCGTTTTGAGCCAGAGAATCCGAATTCCAATTCGATTCCCTCGCGCGTCACTTTTTAACGCGAACAGAAAAAATGGCGACTTTGCTGGGGAGTACGCTTAACTGTTATTTTCAAAAAAAAATGTGACTCTGCTCAAGAGCACCAAGCTTTTTTGTTTTCAAAAAGAAAAAAAAAAGGGGTTAAGCTTTCATATGTGCATATGTTTGTTTTTCTTTATTGTGTGTTTTCGCGATTTCATCTGATGGAAAGAAATCCTAACCCGGATTTAAGAAACATTTTAAGATCTAGGTGGGGGTATAGTCCTATTAACTTGTGGGAAGTTTCATGACTTACTAAGTTAATTTGAGATCCCTCTCATAGTGGAGGTTGTCTTGGGAGTATTTGTGTTTAGCAAGTATTTGCGAAGACATTTTTCTTTCGAGAGAACTAACGAAGCTGAGTGGCTGTAGAACACATAACCCATCCTGGCCATTTAGGATGTAGTGCATAAGCTATTTATGTGTAAGCTTGGAATAGTTATCATGCGAGACTACGATCAGGCGAGTTTTTCTTGAAAAATATTATTGGACTTCGAGTATTCAACAAATCCGATAATATTTCAAAGAGAAGCGTTGAACCTGTATTATCAGTAGAACCTGTTTCACAGATGAATAAGCCCTTAGAACTTACCCACGTTTGGTTCTTATCGTTGGCCTCATGCTCGTGACTTCAAACGCTTGAATGTGTGTATAACCACTAACCATGTTTGTATCTCTGTGGCATTCATGCATTCATTCAAAAACTTCATTTCTCTTCCCATTTCCAAAGAATTTAGAGATTTTTCTTTGTAAATATTTTAGGTTAAAGTGATGGACATCAGAGGAAGATTTACCAAGAAATACAGTTTTAGAATTCTTGATGTAGGAAAGTTAAAAGAGTTAGCATCCTTGGTAGAAGATCCCTCGGATTTCAAAACACGCTATGGAACTCTTTTAACTGTCCTGAATACTAACATTGATGAAGGAGTTCTCAAAACTTTCGTTCAGTTTTATGATCCAGTCTATCGTTGTTTCACTTTCCCTGATTATTAGTTGATGCCTACTTTGGAAGAGTACTCACACATCCTAGGTATCTCAGTGTCAGACAAGGTGCCTTTCAATGGTTTGGAAGCCATTCCTAAGCCACCAGTCATTGCAGCAATGACCCACTTAAGGAAATCTGAGATAGACAAAAACCTAACTACCAAAGGAAAACTCTTAGGACTAACTTCAAAGTTTCTAATGCAGGAGGCTCTTAAATTTTCCGAAGCCAGTAGCATGGTAGCCTTTGAAGCTGTTTTAGCTTTGCTCATCTATGGATTGGTGTTGTTTCCCAACGTCCCAAGTTTCATTGATATCAATGCCATAAGTATCTTTCTGATTGGAAATCTCGTTCCCACTTTGCTTGGTGACACGTATTTCTCCATCCATCATAGGAATCATCAAGGAGATGGAACTATTGTGTGTTGTGTACCTCTGTTATTCAAATGGATTGTCTCACACTTGCCTAAGTCTCCTATCTTCCGCAAAAACAAAAACAATTGGAATTGGTCTCGAAGACTCATGTCTCTTACAAACGACGATATCCATTGGTATACCTTGGCAAACAATGAGATGGAAATCATTGAAAGCTGTGGAGAATTTGCCAACGTACCTCTCATTGGTACGAAAGGAGGAATCAACTATAACCCATTCTTGGTGAGACGTCAACTCGGGTACGTAAATTCCAGTAAACCTCTTGGTTTTACAGTAGAAAGTTACTTTTATCATGAAGGAGAAGATTCCCAAGGTTTGAAATCCAGAATGATAAGAGCTTGGCATCACATTCGAAGGAAAGAAAAGGGTAATGCAAGGAATTGTGTAGCCATAGAAATCTACACTTCTTGGGTAAAGAAAAGAGCGAAGGAATTCTGAATGCCTTATGCTTATGAAGAACCCTTGTTCCCAGTGGTATCTAAATCGACCACCATTCCCGTTGAGACTATGGGAGAATACCAAGAAGCTTTGGCCAAGATGAGGCTAGAGAACGAAGCTTTGGAAGACAAGTTTCTTAAGACTGACTTTGAAAATGAGAAGCTTAAGAATCAGGTCAAAGATCATGAAAAAACGCTCTACTTTCAAGATGAATGGCTCATGGAGAAAGATGAGAAGATTCGTCGGAAAGATAACGCGATCAAAAGATACATCAAGGAAAGGAAAAGAAAGCTTGAAGAAATGACAACTAGCAATCCTGCTCCTGACGATTGGAAAAAAGTCATCAACAAGCTAAAAGCCGAGAAAGCTGAACTGAAAGCTTACTATGGGAAAGAAATCCTGAAGTTGAAGCTGCATCAAGCATTTGGTTCTTCATCAGACAAAGGCGCTTAATTAGTTTAGCTTTATTTTATCATTTATTATTGTAAGAGCTATGCTCCAAAAAATTGTTGTAATCTTCTTTCAATATTAATAAAATAAGTGTTTTCCATCCAAATATTTACTAGAAATTTCTCTTTTAGCGTAAATTCTTTTGAAATTCTTTTCTCTTTGCATTCATAATCATGCATCATACTTTGCATCTCGAGTTTGTTGTTTAGAGTCTTATCTTTTGGAATTTTTTCCAGAGAGAAAGATCGTTAAGCTGTCGCGTCTTAGAGTTTCTCGACTACGTTCACAGTCAACTCGCAGATACAATACTCGTGCAAATAGGAGAAAAGAAATGGAAGATTTTGAGCAAGAAAATGTTGAGCTTTGTAGCACAGTGACAACACTTCAGGAAGAGGTGGAGAGACTCACTTCCTTGGTAAGTTCGTTGACAACTACCCAAAATCAGCAAACAACATTAAACAGTCAAAATCGAGCGACGATTTCAGAGATCACTACTACTCTAGTTTTAGTTGTTGCAATCAGTAATCCTCTCTTCAGTATGCCAGAAGGTTATCCATGGGGCATGCCTTTCAATTTCAGCATTGGATTTCTTCAACCAACTTCTGAAGTACAGGCAACTACGATTGAGATTCCTACCTTACAGAACTCAGCATTTATTCCGCAGCACGGAGTAACCTTTCCTTAAGTCACTATGTCGGTTTCTCAACCGATCATGACAAACTCAGCTTCTGTAGTTCACGCTACTGTGGACGAAGAAGTCTATCATAACCCAGGCGACAACACGAATCCTCGTGGCCAAATGGAAAATCTCCAGGAACAATTCCGTAAGATGCAGCTTGAGATCAAAACAATCCGTGGAAAGGAATTGTTTGGGAAGAATGCCCACGATCTATGCCTAGTTCCATGTGTAAGGATACCCGCTAAGTTCAAAGTCCCTGACTTTGAAAAATATAGAGGAAATTCCTGCCCGCATAGTCATCTTACAATGTACGCTAGGAAGATGTCTACATATAATGACAATCACCAATTGCTCATTCACTATTTCCAAGACAGTCTCACCGGTGTCGCACTGAAGTGGTACATGGGACTAGATAGTACAAATATCCAGACATTCAATGACCTAGGCGAAGCCTTTGTCC
The DNA here is from genome assembly GCA_021764765.1 of Vicia sativa. Classification (NCBI taxonomy): domain Eukaryota; kingdom Viridiplantae; phylum Streptophyta; class Magnoliopsida; order Fabales; family Fabaceae; genus Vicia; species Vicia sativa. Next base: position 130,873,774 of record CM038793.1, on the reverse strand, counting down.
AATAGTAAAAATTCAATTTGGACATGGCTCCAGATCGAGATCAACTCCGTTCTATGTCTCAAAAGGAAAAGGAAACTTTCAAAGAATACGCCCAGCGTTGGAGGGAAATTGATGCCCAACTTAATCCACCGTTAGAAGAAAAAGAAATGACCAAGGTTTTTCTGAACACTCTTGGCCCATTCTACTACGAACGCATGGTCGCCAGCGCTCCCGGAGATTTCACCGAAATGGTAAGCATGGGGATGCGACTAGAAGAAGGAGTCCGAACAGGACGCTTAACCAAAGAAATAGGGTCTTCAAGCGGAACCAAGAGAGTTGGAACTGGTTTCCCGAAGAAGAAAGAACATGACGTTGGAATGGTATTCCGAGGGAAACCAAGGAAAAATGTCAGTCACCGACAACAGGTAGCCACGATAGCACCAGTTGTTAATACGAGTTCAAACATGGGAATTACCTTGCAATTTCAGCAGAATCAACAGCCTCAACAACAGGCTCAACACTTCAACAATCAGAACCGTACTCCTCGGATCTCGCAGTTTGATCCAATTCCGATGACATACACGGAATTATATCCTGCCTTGATAGAAAGAAATCTTGTGCAAATAAGATTACCAACCCCAGTACCAGACAAGTTACCTTGGTGGTACAAAGCAGATGTGTCTTGCCCTTTTCATCAAGGGGCACAAGGTCATGATCTCGAACACTGCATAGCATTGAAAGCCAAAGTACAAAGGTTAGTAAGGGCTAATCTTCTCTCCTTCAGGAATGCAAATTCGAATGTACAAGCAAATCCACTTCCAAATCATAATGGACATACCGTGAATTTGATACTAAGAAATACAAATCGGTATCTTATCACTGACATAAATATGATAAGAGAAAGCTTGGTACAACTGCACGCTACATTCAATGCAATGGGCGCCTTTTCTAAACAAGACTACACAGCCTGCAGAGTCTGCTTTACGGATTTTCGAGGATGTCCAACTGTGAGAGTAGACCTTCAACGGTTAATAGACATTGGCGACATTCAGATCTTCAGAAACAGGAACGATTATGACGTAAATATGGTAGGGTATTATCCGCATGAGCTTTCAGTCTCAAATATCAACTCGGAAATTCCCGAAGTAAACGTCATTATCCCCTTCTTCCATATGCCCAAGTGTGTAAAAGTTGAGTATATCGGTCCAAGAGTTCCAGACTCTCCTTTGGTAATCTGCCTACCTGGTCCCGTTCCTTACAACTCTAACAAAGAAATTCCCTATCAATACAACACAACTATGATAGAAGATGGGAAGGAGAAACCCATACCAACTCTTTCAATCGTAGTTAACATCGTTGAAATAGGACGAGTAACGCGGAGTGGACGTGTGTACACCCCGTTGCCACCAAAACAGTCCATTGCTCCCGCTATTGGACAAAATCCTGTTGATGCACCTCCTGAGAATCCCATGGGAATTCCTGTTGGTAATCCATACATAAACGTTGGTCCGTCTGATGGAACCAATGTCAATTCAGACTTCGACGAGATTCTAAAGCTGATCAAGAAGAGTGAGTACAGAGTTGTAGATCAACTAATGCAGACTCCCTCCAAAATCTCAATACTCTCTCTACTTCTGAATTTCGAAGCCCACCGAGAAGCCTTGATGAAAGTACTAGATCAAGCTTACGTAGATCACGACGTGACTATAGATCAATTTGGTTGAATTGTAGGCAACATAACAGCTTGCAACGATTTAAGATTCAGTGATGAAGAACTCCCAGAGGAGGGAAGAGATCACAATCTTGCTCTACATATCTCTATGAATTGCCAATCAGACTCTCTGTCTAACGTGCTAGTGGACACTGGTTCATCCTTGAATGTAATGCCAAAAATGACTCTCGCTCGTTTATCTTACAAAGGAACGCCGATAAAATCCAATGATATAGTAGTCAAAGCCTTCGATGGATCGAGGAAATCCGTTATTGGGGAAGTCGGCCTTCCAATGACGATTGGTCCACATACCTTCCAGATCACCTTCCAAGTCATGGACGTGCCAGCTTCTTACAGTTGTTTGCTAGGACGACCTTGGATACACGAAGCAGGAGCAGTGACATCCACGCTCCACCAAAAATTGAAATTCACGACAAATGGGAAGCTAGTAACCATTATCGGTGAACAAGCTCTACTAGTAAGTCATTTGTCCACTTTTTCTTTCATCACTGCCGACGATGTTGAAGGGACACAGTTCCAAGGACTTTCGTTAGAAGGTGAATCTGCAAAGAAAAACAGATCGTCTATCTCCTCTTACAAAGAAGCATCGCAGATAGTAAAAGACGGTAATGCCGTAGGTTGGGGACAAGTAATAAATCCTGTCAAAAACGAAACAAAAACAGGGCTCGGATTTGCTCCAGTATTTCCAAAAGCCAACCAAAGGGATGAAACTCTTCGACCAATTAAAGAAGTATTCCACAACGGAGGTTTCTTAAACCCTGTTCTTCAAGAGGTTAATGTTCTTATCGATGAAGGTAATGAAGACAATCTCTCTGAATCCGAAGAGTGGAGCACTTATCTTGATAGCTCTGAATACGTGTCCCAAGAAGAATCGCATGCGCCGTTCTATCCTCCTACAGACGAATTCAAAGGTATGTTCCTACAAAAGAATGAGAATGAAAATCCATCTATCCCATCTGAAGTTTGGGATACCTTGGGAGAACCAAGTGGAAAGTTTGACTTCATGGTAAGATACACTGCACCTGAAAGCTCAAGAATCAGAATTGAAGACATCCAGCCAACTGGATGGGACAATCCTCTTGAGTACCCCAGTCAACCAGAAGAGTCATACACATCTTCTCGATCTCGTCATCAAATTGACATCCCAAATGAAAATCTCTACTTCAACACGCCTGCCGAGTTTGTTAAGCCAAATTTTGATTATCACCATGTCAACGCAATTATCGAAGAAGATCAGGAAGACAATTCTGGAAACGAGTTGGAAAGTGTCGCAGACAATGAGTCTCTTCACCCAGAAGATTGGGAAGAACATCCCAAGAATCCATAATACATGCCACTTGAAAGCACATATGTTGCATTCTATGCTCCTCGACCTGTCAATCAAGCAGAAGAAGATCGCTTCAGCAGCACAAAAGGCAAGGTCAACCGACCAGAGTTTTCAAAGCCTGTTCGACCAACGACCAAAGTCTACACAAGAAATAAGCCAAAAGGAAAACTACCAGAATACCTAGACTTCCAAGGAGTTCGCCACTATTGGAAGCCTGTTAAAGCTCAGACTGATGTTCATAGTTCTAAGTAGTTTATCTTGCTTTTGTTTTGAACTTTCGCCTCATCCAAGGCGAAGAGATGTTTTATAGGGTTTAGCTTTTAAATAATTTCTCTTTGTCTTGCCCAAGACAAATGAGTTTGTATTTAGGGCCCTGTTTCATATTGTGAATCATAAATAAAAGCGTTGTTTTGATTCCACATTTTGTGTTTGTTTTTCCGTTTTTTTACCTTTTCTGGAAATGGTAATCCTAAAAAACAAATAAAAACAAGCATCTTCAAAAAAAAATATAATAATAATCTGCATACACTTTCACATTAACTTTTTCAAAAAAAAAGAGAAGAGTTAATTCATCAAACATGCAGATTAACAAATGGACAAATCCATTGAACGCAATAACTCTACGTTCTCTCTCAACTTTGAATTTCCTGTGTTTGACGCCGAAGAAGAAGTTGAAGAAGAGATCCCGGATGAGATTTCGCGACTACTTAAGCACGAGGAAAGAATCATTCAACCTCACCAAGAGCCTTTGGAAGCAATCAACTTAGGTTCTGAGGAAGACAAAAAAGAAGTGAACATCGGAGCTCTACTCAACAACAACGTCAAGAGAAAACTGATAGATCTTCTCAAAGAATATGTTGATGTATTTGCTTGGTCCTACCAAGACATGCCAGGTTTAGATACCAGCATCGTGGAGCATCACTTGCCATTAAAACCGGAGTATCCTCCAATTAAACAAAGACTGAGAAGAGTTCACCCAGACATGGCCGACAAAATCAAAAAGGAGGTTCAAAAGCAGCTCGACGCAGGTTTCCTCATCACCTCTAAATATCCTCAATGGCTAGCCAACATAGTGCCTGTCTCGAAGAAAGACGGAAAGGTCAGAATGTGCGTTGACTACTGGGAATTGAACAAGGCAAGTCCAAAAGACGATTTCCCACTACCGCGTATCGACATGCTAGTGGATAGCACTGCAAAGTTCAACGTCTTTTCCTTCATGGACGGTTTCTCTAGCTATAATCAGATTAGAATGGCTCCCGAAGACATGGAGAAGACATCTTTCATCACGCCATGGGGCACATTTTGCTACAAAGTAATGTCGTTTGGATTGAAGAATGCAAGCGCAACTTATCAAAGGGCAATGACTACTCTCTTTCATGATATGATGCACAAAGAGATCGAAGTCTACGTGGATGTCATGATAGCAAAGTCTGATACTGAAGAAGAGCATATAGAATATCTCTTAAAGTTGTTTCAACGACTAAGGAAATTTCAGCTTCGCCTGAATCCTAACAAATGCACCTTTGGGGTAAGATCTGGAAAACTCCTAGGTTTCATCGTCAGTCAAAGAGGTATTGAAGTTGACCTGACAAAGTCAAGGCTATTCAAGAAATACCTACGCCACATACAGAGAAGCAAGTAAGAGAATTTCTTGGACGGTTGAATTACATCTCCAGATTTATCTCTCAGATGACTGCTACTTGTGGACCAATATTCAAGCTTCTCCGCAAAAATCAAGAGGTTGTGTGGACAGAAGATTGCCAAAGAGCGTTTGACAGTATCAAGGAATACCTGTCAGAATCGCCAATATTGATTCCTCTAATCGAAGGAAGACCATTAATCATGTATCTTACTGTGCTAGAAGATTCCATGGGCTGCGTGCTTGGACAGCAAGATGAAACCGGTAAGAAGGAGCATGCCATCTACTACTTGAGTAAAAAGTTCACAGATTGTGAAACTCGTTACTCCATGCTCGAGAAAACATGTTGTGCTTTGGTGTGTGGCTTCGAAATGTCTCCGCCAGTACATGATCAACCACACGACTTGGTTAATCTCCAAAATGGATCCAATCAAGTACGTCTTTGAAAAGCCTGCCTTAACAGGGAGGATTGCTCGATGGCAGATGCTATTATCCGAATATGACATCCAATATCGTGCCCAAAAATCGGTCAAAGGAAGCATTCTCGCCGATCACTTGGCTTATCAACCGATCAACAAATACCAATCTCTCAAGTTTGACTTCCTTGATGAGGATGTTATGTACTTAAAGATGAAAGATTGTGACGAACCATTACCTGAAGAAATACTTTGTCTAAAAAGCAAAAGAACAGCTCGGTAAGTCGAAAACCCGAAAAGGGCGGCTTAGGCAAAAATGAGTGTCTCGGTGGACTGAAAACCTGAAAAGGCAGTCCAGGCAAAAATTAGAGACAATAAACAGAAATTATCCTGCTAGATTGAAAACCTGAAAGGGCAATCTAGGCAAAAATTAAGGATCAAAATGACAAAGTAACTGCATCAGTCCGTACTTCGTCAATCTGAAGAATCTTCTATCAACGGATCTTCAATCAAATCTTCTAAAGCAACAAGCACAGTTGGAATCAAAGTTGTTAGGGATAATAGTGGTTATTTCTTTCAATGTAGCCTTTTCCCAATAAATTATCATTTCCAACTTTTGTAAATAGTTCATGGAATCATGCCTTTGGCTGATTACCATTCTATCAACAAAATTTGAGCCTTGTGCCCATTTGTTTGCAATTCCTGCTTTATTCTGTTTTGCAAAATAACGCTTTTTCTTGTGAAAATCACTTTTGAAAAAAAAATAGTTTTAAATGTATTTTTACTTCAAAATTTTGAAATAAAAGCGAAATTTTCCTTTGAACTATGGACACAGAAAGAACTTCAACAGTTTTCTCCACGAGTGTTTCAACCTCTGAAAGATAAAACAACTGCTGAGAAGTCTTCGTCTCCTCGAAAGAGATCATCAAAGGACGGTATTCTTATCCGAAAAAGAATCCCCAACAAGGTTTCCAATGAAATGCCTTTTCCAGAAAAGTTTAAAGCATGCAACTCGTATTCATCATCAATAACGTCTACACCATGGCTGCAGATTTTGTTGAGTATTTGTTTGAACTGTGACGTATTCCTTTTCCCAAATACTTTTTGTCTTGTCAAGTATCATCAGCATACATATGACATTCATGACATTCATTATTCATACATAATAGCATCATTAATGCATTCCTGCATTTCTCAATGTTTATCACTTGTTTAGGTTGCATTTATTCCCAAAAACAAGTGTGGGTGTGTCATCTCTCCAGTAGATTATCCCCAAGCATAAAAATACATTTTTCTCTCCTGTCTTCCAAATGAGATCATTCCTCATTGGACACAAAGTCTTGATTGACTGTTTCTTTCCAGTTCATTCCTGGATAGAACCTCATCTCTAACCAGCTCAGGTTTAGATTTCACAAAAAAATCTACCTGCAAACAATAAGCAATAGCCTCGTCATTCGAGCTTCTTATTTCCTTTTCATCTTGAAACTTATCATAAAACGATTGTTCTTCTTAGCAAGTCCAATCATGAAAGTTCAAGAAATCTCTGCAGTTGTCTTTCTGTCTAAAGAAAAACCTGTGTCTTTTCAATCAAAATGCCCGCATCTTCTCAAGAGAGAGATCCCTGGCAAAATTGTAGCTGTGAAAATAGAAACTCATTTGAGATCTGTTTCCATCATTGTCTGTTATTCACAAGGCTGAATACTAAGTAAATTTCTCAAGAATTACCTTGTTATAGTTATCACTTTGTTGATAATTGGTAATATCTTCAGAACTCATTACCATAAACTATCACAAGGCTGATAATTGGTAATATCATCTTCAATTACCTTAAACATTGTCACAAGGCTGACAGAAGGTAATCTCCTCGTTTCCCAAAGCAAAACAGATATTCACTTGCTTGGTGAATCTATTTTCCCAGTGAAACATATTGCTTGTTTCCCAACAAACAGGATTCTCCTTTCTTAGACAAATTGAGATATCCTCACAATTTTTCCCCCAGCATATCAATCTTTGATATCTCCTAGGTAAACTTTTTGCAATCATTTTGCATCACTCGCATATTTTGGTATCTTAGGTCCAAAATTTGCGTATTTTGATATTTAAGTCTCTTCACACCTATCGAGACGAAGATCTTCATCTTCATATCTCAGGTTAAAGAAACTTAAATAGGGGCATCTGTTATACCCCAATTTTTGACCTAAGATACCACCTTACATTATCCACATATGCATCACTGCATCACTGACAGTTTCAAAACAGAATAGATCGTGCGTGGCTTCTAGAAGACAAAATTAGGGTTTCTTCAAAATCTTATCTGTTCAAGATGTGATCAATTAGGGTTTGAGTTTCCACTCACCTCAATTAATCTATTTTAATAAATCATCAACATTTGATATTCACATTCCCAACTTTTTCTCATGATCTACCTTGAATCGACTAGTTAGGGTTTTGATCGAAGATAGTGAATCATTGATTTTCTACTCAATGGATGACCTATTTGCTTGAAGATTGATCTTAACATCTTCAATGCAACATCTTGACCTAATTTCTTGATTCAAAACATTTCAAAAATCCATGTTTCTTCATCAGACAAATTCTGAACTACCTGATGAAAATTCATCTACTCAAAAAAGTCAAACTTTGACTTTTGGTCAACTTTTTCAAGACTAAACTTTTTCAATCATAAAAACATTTCAAATAATTCATCATGATCATAAAAAATCAAGAAATGTGAAAAAGTCAACAAAAAGTCAAGATTTGAAATTTTTCTAACACTTAGAAAAAATTTGAAGTGTTAAAAACTTGGTTTTTCATCATTTTCATGGCCATTTTTCACCTAGATCCATTTTGATTCAAGAAAAACTCAAAACATGAAAATTTTAGATCTTGTTACAAGATTTCCAAAATGTCAAACAACTTGGAAAAACATTTTGTTTAGATAGAGTTTTGAGATTGAAACATAATGGTCCATAACCATATTTTACAAGTCATTTTTCAAGATTATAGGTCATTTTTTACATTTTCTTCCTTCTAGAAGCCTTGTAATCAAATTAGATAGAAATTGAGAGATAAATATATGATTCCAAGCCAATCCTATATGCATTTATGGCAAAAATGTCTTTCTTACCCTTTAAGGCAAGTTGTTAAATTTCAAGCCAATCCTTGCCATTTCTTGCCAAACTCCTTTGCCTATAAATAGAGGTCACTAATTCACTCTAAAATCACACCAAAGCATCATAAACTAAGCTTTCCTTCTTTCTTTCTTGTTTCTTAAGTTTCAAGTTTCTAAGTTGGAGAAATTGCAAAACTCCAAGCCTTGAAATTTCTGAGAAATCTTAGGCTTTAAACACTTTCTAAACATCATTAGAAATTTTTTGGAATCCTCAAACTAGCCCAAAAACTATCCAAAATTAGAATTGTCTCCAAACTCCATAAACATGCAATTTTGAGCCTTAACATCCAAACTTCCATTTCACTCGTGCTCTTCAATTTCCAATCATTCAAACATCACCTATATACCATATAGAAGTGATCCATACCATCAAACCACTTATGTAACTCCAGATTCATCACCTCCATACTCAACTTGCTCGAGCTGCAGTTGGACTTGGGTAGGAAGTTCCAGAAGGTTTCAATCCAAGCTAAGCACATACACACGTTCCTTGAGGTCCAGCAGAGCTATAACAATCATCAAAATGCAATTGGAAACACTCTAAGAAAGGATTCGATTTTTGATCATAAGAGGTAAGTTACTCAAATTTGAACTTTGTAATTTCTGCCTTCCAGTTTAAAAATTGCTTGGCCATCTTGTTTTTGCCCCTACATTGGTCATAAACCCTCAATCAATTTCACAAATCATGATCCATACACGATTTCATATTGATTTGTTAGAATTAGGGTTCATCTGAGTTTATGTGAAATTAATCATCAAATACTTAAAATAAATAAAATTAATTGTCATCATCATGTTCCTGGGCTCAAAACGATCAAGTTTGATGTTTACATCTTATGATTTCATCAAGAAACGAGTGAGTTATGGATCAATGAAGATTGGAGGAAGAAGATGATCATGCGCGCGTTTTTTTAAATTCAAATAATTTGTTTATAATATAATTATATGGAGTGAGTTAAATGAACGGATGTATTACCACCCCAGTGGTTTCCAGCACGCCTCTAAGTCATTCCTTGCCATAAGGCCCAGGGTTCGAATCCCCCTGGGACCTTTTTGTTTTTTTCCAATTTTCAAAACCTTCATTTTTCACTTATTTTCAAACATTTTCATAACTTGTTTTTAAATATAATTAAACTGAAGCGTGTTATTAACAAGACACGCATGTGGCCCAGTGGTTAATCTTTTCACCTTTGAGTTTCAAGTCCTGGGTTCAAACCTCCTTAGGACCAAAAAATTTCTTTTTATCACTATTTTTCGTAAGTTTTTTTATCAAACTTCAACATTTTCAAAAACCAATCAAAACTTCTCATTTTGAGATGATTTTTTGCACACTTGTCATTTAATATACCTATTTTATGATTATGTCAAAAAAAATCCAAAAATATTTTCTTTTTGATATATTTTTATTAGGTTAAAATTGAGACGTTTTTCAGTATTTTTAATACTTTTCAAAAAATGTTTTCTTTCTGATTTTCAAACCTAATCTTTTTCAAAACTTCTTGTGAATATCTTTCACTTTTCAAAATCATTTCAAAACTTATAAAACATTTCAATTGACTTACGCACCTTTTTTCCATGATCGATTCGATTTAAAAATATAAACCAAACTAGACTAATTTTCCTCGAATTCAAAATCAAATTGATCATGGGCCTCCCTCACGGTGTAAGTCCCAACCCTTTTATATACATATTCATTTCCTTGAACATAAACACCCTTTTTTACATATTCAATTCCTTTTACATATTCAATCATCTTTGTAAATATTCAAGTATAACAAACTTCATTCGTTTGTTTTCATCCGCATGTTTATAAACTGATTCCATTGGTATTAAGAGGAGCATTATTCTCGGTGAAACTGCTCTTAAACCAATGGGCCTCCCTTAAGGTGTAAGTCCTAACTCCTTTGTATATATCCAAGTATACTAGCTTATCCTCTCGTTTTAAACACTTGTTTATATTTTCACACATCATTTGTATATATTCAAGTTACACTTGCTTTAATTGTTTGTTTTATACACTTGTTTATATATTTCCTTTATAAACTCTTGTTGATGCACACACACACTTTGTTATATATAATTGTTCATATACTTGTTCATGTTTATTTATAACACAACAACTAGTATAACAACTAGGTTCCCCACAGCCTCCTCTTGGGCTTTGTAAAAAATAACTCACCTGTCGAGTTAGCCTCCCCTTGGGCTTCGTACAAAAGAACCCCCTTGTTTAGTTAGGCTCCCCATGGGATTCGTTCAAAAGAACTCCCTCGTTAAGTTTAGCCTTCTCTTGGGCATCATACAAGAAAGAGATATGGAAATCTCTTGCAGCCTCCTATTGGGCTTCCAATACAAAGACTCACCTTCGCTAGGATAGAACCTTAAGAGTATGATTTCCCGGTGAAATCACTCATTAATCCTAAGAGGATGGTTTCCCGATGAAATCACTCTTAAAGCCAAAGCCAGTCATACCCTATAGCTTTCTCTTGAGCTTCATACAAGGACCCTCCATGACCCTCAATGTCCCTCGGCATGCCTCCTCTTGGGCTTACAATACAAGGACCCACAGGCTTCTTAAAAGCATCCGCTATCAATAATCAATTTCTCCTAGAGATTTATAGATGTATCATCTCTATGGAAGAAGTATCTCATCTATAACATCACATAAAAATCAAACTTTTTCTTCAAAACAAACACTTTTTCAAACAAAACATCTTTTTCTTGTAAGTGGCAACGCTTGTACACTCAAGCAAAACGCCAAAAGCTTACAATAAAAGATTCAAAAGTCGTAACGCTTGTACACTCAAGAAAAACACCTAATACTTACAATGAAAGATTTAATCAGACAACCTTTCAAAAATGTATGTGATGAAATAGATTAGATACATTTTTCATTAAGATGACATTTGTCTTTGTCTCTAAATAACACCCTTTGCTTCCACTAGCATAAGTGGGAACTACGATTGCTCTGACTTTCTCAACCTTCCTTTGAGAATACGTAGGCACAAGGTCTCATCCTTGGCGAGCATACTTCTTTCTCCCTCAAACCAAACAAACCCTAGTTCCCTTAGATCCTATCTACAGATGCTCTGATTCCCACTAGGGGATATGTATGCAGAGGATCTCAATGATCCTTGCGAGCATAATAATAACAAAACTTAGGACCCTACCTAACCTACCTTTCTTAAAACCCAAAGGAGAAACTTTCCTAAAATAGAGTAGAAAATAAAACACACAAACATACAAAAATATGCATAAAAAAGTTCCTATAGAAAACTATAGATATATAGGGTGCTAATACCTTCCCTTTATATAACCAACCCCCTTACCCTGGTCTCTCCCCAATGCGTTGCGTCTAGTTCACGCTTGTCGCATCGCATATCATTATTTATTTAGGGTATTTCAGCTTTCCCCTTTTCCATCTTCTTTTCTTGTTTGGAGACAATAAAGCTTGGTGCTCGCGGCATCTTTTAAAATAATAAAAAATCAAAAGAGTAAATCGTTTGAGCCTGAGATTCGAATTCCGATTCGATTCCCTCATTCGTCACTTTTTACCGTGAACAGTCGGCACTCTGACAAACGGCATGCTACTAGTGATGTTGAGACCCAGGAGGAAGAAATATTCTTCGAGAGTCGGAGTGAGCTGGTAGTCTTGAAAGGTAAAGAATCTAAGATCACTATCATAAAACTTAAGCAAAGACTGCATGGCATGAAACTCATAATCCTCCATCAATAAAGGCAGAATGTTTCCATAAGTCTCTCTGAGTTTTTTCTCAATTGGCCCTTCCACAAGAGACCTCTCGCTCTCACTTCAAAAATGTCGAACTGGCAAAAGGAATAAACCACAAATTTCTTGAGAACCTCGGTGTTGGTCTGGGCGTTGTTATCCATCTCGTTGCTGACAATGATCATAGAAAGTCCTGGAAATGATATGCATGCAGGGTTAGATAAATAACATATTTTTCGGACATTTCTTTTGGAAAATAAACATGCTATGATGTAAGTGCATTGTGCATTGATCATGGGTTTACGACTCCCATGACATTGCATATTTGTTGATCTGTTGTACTATTTCTGAACCGGTATGCAATAACTAAAACCAAGGACAGAGTAATGGCTAGAAAATACCACATAATAGAACCACGGTCATCATTAGAAAATACCAAGTCATCATCAGTATCAAGTCACCAACAGTCAACATTGGTACCTGTAATAATATGATGATCTCTCCCCACTCACGTGTGAAACTAAGGCTCGGGTAAGGTCTAAGTAACTCTGAGATCAGGTTCGTCCAAGAATACTACCATTGTAACACCTACGTGATGACGATAGTATCTTGTTTAAAACATCCCTTGAGCGTGGACGACATGACCGCACTACTAGATCTACATCCGTAGACGTCATGCTCCACTATAGTCCTATGTGTTCCTATATGTCGCTCATAGCCTGGGTACGGGGCCTTTTACCTCATGTAACACCCACGCAATCCAAAAACAGATCCAGCACAACAGTAGATCAATATATAGAAGCGATAAAATGTCACATAGGATACAATGCAAAGCATATAAAGGATGATGCGATAAAGTAAGAAAATAAATAAACACCCAATAGATAATAAATTAAAAGCTAGGATCGACTCTTGGATGGACCAGCAAGAGGTCTTGACATCCCTAGTGAAGTCGCCAGCTGAAACTACCTGACTAAAATCATCAGATAAAATATCAATGAAGTCGCCATCGAACGTTTTTTATCCCACGAGAGGAAAGGAAAACATCGAGTAAACTTGAGGAGGAGAAATCATGGTCTTACGACAAAGAGATCATGTAAGGGAGTCTGCTATGCGAGGGGAAGGTATTAGCACCCCACACACCCGTAGTTCTCTATGCTATCCACTTATACTTTCTATCTATTGGGTGGGTTATATCTATCTATTACTTAATCGCTACAATGCATGTGAAAGAAAGAAAATAAGGAAAACACGGGGAAAAGAAGGAAGTATTTACAAATTTTTCTCGGTTGAGCCCCGTGACAAGATGCCTACGTATTCCCTCGTATAATGGGAAAGTCAGAGCGTCGTAGTTCGGCTCACATGTTTTGGTGGGTTGCAATATTTTTAATGGGAAGTTCGATTTCGCATCCTCATAATTGCAACTTGTGCTTGGCGTTGCAGCTATAAGAAGTCTTATGCTCAGCCGCTCACACACCTAGCAATTTGTTTGGACTTGAAAGGGAACACCCTTTTTGAAAAGGTTTTCAAAGAAAAGAAGTCCGAAGACAAAAAGGTTTGAAGTGAGGTTGGTTGCTTTTACCTTGAAAAGGAGTTTGAACCATTATTAAGTGTTTTGATTTTTAAAAGAAAAGAAAACAAGTTTTAGTTTTATTACATGCAAGGATGCAAAAAGGAATAAGAAAACCAACAGGGGAGACTAACTAGTTCAACCCTAATGTTATCATGCAAAGTTGGACCTATGGTTAAGGATAAAAAATATAAGCTCGAAGACTATCCTAACCGAGAGGTCCTAAGGGAAGCTATCATATATCTGTCTTGGTTGAACAACCAAGGGATGCAAGGGGAAGAGGAAAGCAAGTGCTTTGGAAGAAGTACGCAAACAATGTAATGCACAATCAAGTGATACACACATACGCGGGGAAGAAGAAAGAAGTCCCATAGCCTCAATGGTAATGAGCATATCATAGTCAAACATGAGCCAACCTGCATAGGAAAACCATAGCCACAAATGGAATTAAACGTGTCAAACAGGAGTTTCTTATGGGATAAAGATATCACAGCATGATATGAATTATCAAGTGTGATGAGCATATGAGTGCGGATGTCAAAACAATGAATGTGAACCCTATGATAAAGTGTGGAGAGTCGGAATAGAGAACTCTTGCCACATTTATTATTGACTCGATAAAAGAAGCTTCACAATTCGCGTGAGCTGAGCTGACACGAACTAGAACTGTGCGGGGGTTGATTGCAAACCCTGTCCGCATGCATATCATATCATTATATATCATATCATCAGTATCAAAGCGGGACTTTTCTTGGTGGTACCATATCAGGTTGCCTGACCACTCATGACCTATGCAAGCACAAATGATAAACACTTACTGCAAGCTACCTCTGTAACACGGTGGGAGAACTGACTTGATTGTTTTGCGTTTTATCGCAAATGTTGTGGATAGCAAGAGTCATCACCGACTTTTCGTTTATCCAATAAAGGGAAGGTAAAAAGAACAGGAAAAGACCTCCGTTAGATTCTGAGTACGGGAGGTAATTATGAAAAGGGAAGGTATTAGCACCCTTTCTATCCGTAGTTATCTATGGGCTCTCAATTGCTTAGCTCACTTTTGAAAACTTGCTTTTTGTGTTTGTGTGGTTTGTAAAGTATTTTTGAAAAGTATTTGAAAATTATTTTGCTTCAAATTCGTAATAATTCTCGTTGGAATGTATACGAAGTGTTTGGAAATATTTGTATGGAAAATGTTTAAAGCTTTGTAATGATTCTCGCTGGAATGTATACAAAGTGTTTGTTTGAAATATAGTTTGAAAATAAGTGTGAGGTGTGAAAAGTATTTTGATTGATTGGAGCAAGCAATAGAGTCTTATTTACCTACTCAGAATGGTCGTTTTCTTATTATTTTCCTTCTCCTTTAAGACAACGCTATCCATACCATTAGTTGGTAAGTAACTCTATCTGTTGGATGTGATGGGAGAATCGTAGGGTCATCATATGGTCGTTGAAGGAAACATGTAGGGATACCTTAGCAATTCGAAGGGACGATCATCACTTATTCATAGGCAACATCGAGGGACGAGATCATATATTCGTAGACAACATCGAGGGTCATCGAGGGACTATGATCTTTGTGATGATTTAACTGAGGGACTTTGCTAATGTTATCCCTATGTTCGAGGGACATGACCATTGTATTCGAAAGGCAACAAGAGAAGATACCCTAAGGGGGTGTGTCATACCCCAATTTTTGACCTAAGATACCACCTTACATTATCCACATATGCATCACTGCATCACTGACAGTTTTAGAACAGAATAGATCGTGTGTGGCTTCAAGAAGACAAAATTAGGGTTTCTTCAAAATTTCATATGTTCAAGATATGATCAATTAGGGTTTTAGTTTCCACTCACCTCAATTGATCTATCTTAATCAATCATCAACATTTGATATTCAGATTCCCAACTTTTTCTCATGATCTACCTTGAATCGACCAATTAGGGTTTTGATTGAAGATAGTGAATCATTGACTTTCTGCTCAATGGATGACCTATTTGCTTGAAGATTGATCTTAACATCTTCAATGCAACATCTTGACCTAATTTCTTGATTCAAAACATTTCAAAAATCCATGTTTCTTCATCAGACAAATTCTGAACTACCTGATGAAAATTCATCTACTCAAAAAAGTCAAACTTTGACTTTTGGTCAACTTTTTCAAGACTAAACTTTTTCAATCATAAAAACATTTCAAATAATTCATCATGATCATAAAAAATCAAGAAATGTGAAAAAGTCAACAAAAACTCAAGATTTGAAATTTTTCTAACACTTAGAACGATTTTCAAGTGTTAAGAAACATGGTTTTTCCTCACTTTCATGGCCATTTTTCACCTAGATCCATTTGGATTCAGGAAAAACTCAAAACCTCAAAGTTGTAGCCCTTGTTACAAGCTTTCCAAAATGTCGAAGAACTTGCAAAAACACTTTGTCTAGCTATGCTTTTGATTTTGAAACATAGAGCTCCAAAACCATGGAATTCCAAGTTCATGCTTCAAAATTATAAGTCATTTTTCATAAATATCCCTTTCTAGAAGCCTTGTCATCAGCAAGGGGTAGATTATAACTGATAAATATCAGTTTTGCATGATTGAGAAGAGGATTTAATCAACGAGAAATTTCTAACCATGGTTAGAAAGTAACTTTTGCATTAAATGCAAAAGATTCCTTCTTACCACTTAAGCAAGTTGCAAAGCTCTCTCAATGATAGCCATGCCTTGTCATTAAGATTTCTTGGCCTATAAATAGAGGTCATTTATTCATTTTCAAATCACACCAAAGCTATCATAATCAAGCTTTCCTTCTTTCTTTCTTAAATTCCAAGTTTCAAAGTTCAAAGAGGGAAATTTTGCAATCTTCAAACCTTGCAAAATCTGAGTGAATTTAAGTTTCTAACATGTTCTAAACATCATTTAGAAGTTGTATAAAACTTAAAACCACAAGAAAAACTGTCCAAACTCAGAATCATGCTCCAAAATCCATAAACTTGCAAATTGAGCCTTAACTTGCCATATCTCAATCTGCTCGTGCTAGCCTTGATTTATCACTTCAAATACCTTCCATACACTTCATATGAGTGATCCAAGTACTCATGCCTGACCTGTAACATCTCCAACATCAAAATTAAAACTCACTCTAAGTGGCTGTACTTGGACTTGGGTGGAACGATCTAGACCATTTCAAATAAAGCTAAGCACTTCCACACCTTCCATAAGGTCCAGTGAAGCTATAGCAATCCTCAAAACATAACTGGAAAAATTCTAACTAAGAATTCAATGTCAGTTCAAAGAGGTAAGTTGCTCAGACTTTGAACTCTATGATTCATGCATTGCAGATGAAAAATTGCTTGGCCATCCTGTTTTTGCACTCATACTGATCAATAACCCTCAATCAATTTCACAAATCACGATCCATACACGATTTCATATTGATTCTTAGAATTAGGGTTCATCTGTCCTCATTCAAAATTAATCATCATAAGTTCAAAATAAATGAAATTAAACATCACCATCATATTCCTGGGTTCAAAATGAGCTACTTTGATGTTTACATCTTTCAATTTCATTGAGAAATGAAGAATCCATGGCTTGAGGAAGATTGAAGAAGATCATGAACATTGTGCGCGTTTTCTGTTTGTTTTTCAAATTCAAATAATTCGTTTATAATATAATAACATGGAAGAAAATAAATAAACGGATGTATAGCCACCCCAGTGGTAGTCAGCGCGCTTTTCATGTCCTTTGTCTTGCCTATGGTCCAGGGTTCGAATCCCCCTGAGACCATTTTTTTCATCTTTTCCACTTTTCCTTCATTTTAAAACATTTTCAAAGACTTATTTTAAATATAATTAAATGAAGGCGTGTAAATAACAAGATAAACACATGGCTCAGTGGTAAAGCTTTTCACTTTTAAGCCAAAGGTCTTGAGTTCAAACCTCCTTAGGACCAAAATCAAATTTTTACTACTTGTTTTCCTCACATTTTCTATCAAACTTCAATATTTAAAAAAAAACAATCAAAACTTCTCATTTTGAGATGATTTTTTGCACACTTGTCATTTAATATACCTATTTTATGATTATGTCAAAAAAATCCAAAAATATTTTCTTTTGATTATATTTTTATTAAGTCAAAAAATGAAACATTTTAAGTATTTCTAAATACTTTTCAAGATGTTTTCTTTCAAACTTTCGAACTCAAAGCTTTTCAAAACTTCTTGTGAATATACTTCACTTTTCAAAATCATTTTTAAAACCTTTTCAAAACATTTCAACAAACTTACACTCCTTTTTCCATGATCGACTCGATTTGAAGATAAAACCGAACCAGTTTTTTCCTCGAATTTCTTAATTGATCATGGGCCTCCTTCACGGTGTAAGTCCCAACCCTCCTATGTACATATTCATTTCCTTGTACATAAACACCCTTTCGTGTACATATTCATTTTCTTGTACACATTCAAAAACCTTGTATATATTCAAGTTACACAAGCTTTGAACGCTCGTTTTATACACTTGTTTATATTTCCTTCATAAACTCCTGTGAATACATATCACACATTTGTTTATATAACTGTTCAGTTATAATGTAACAATTAGCCTAACAACTAGGTTCCCCTTTAGCCTCCTCTTAGGCTTCGTATAAGATAACTCATTTACTGAGTTAGCCTCCTCTTACGCTTCATATAAGAAAACTCACCCGTTGAGTTTAGCCTCCGATTACGCTTCATATAAGACAACACTCCCCTGCTGAGTCAGCCTCCTTTTTGGCTTCGTTCAAAAAAACTCCCTCGTTGAGTTTATCCTTCTCTTGGGCATCAAACAAGAAAGAGACCAGGAAATCTCTTAACAGCCTCCTATTGGGCTTCCAATACAAAGAACCACCCGCGCTAGGATAGAACCCTGAGAGTATGATTTCCCGGTGAAATCACTCTTGAAATCCTAAGAGGATGGTTTCCCGGTGAAACCACTCTTAAAGCCAAAGCCAGCCATACCCTATAGCTTCCTCTTGAGCTTCATACAAGGACCCTCGATGACCCTCGGAATTCCATCTCTTGGGCTAACAATACAAGGACCCTCGATGACCCTCAGAATGCCTCCTCTTGGGCTTATAATACAAGGACCCACAGGCTTCTTAAAAGCATCCCCCTAATCCGATCAATTTCTCCTCGAGATTTAGACATTTATCATCTCTATGGAAGAAGTATCTCATCTATCACATCACATACAATCAACACTTTTCAAACTCTTTTTTCAAACAAAAACATCTTTTAATCTATAAGTGGTAACGCTTGTACACTCAAGCAAAACACCCAATGCTTACAATTAAAAGATTCAATCATCTTTTTCAAACATCTTTCTTAACTCGTAAGTGGTAACGCTTGTACACTCAAGCAAAACACCTATAACTTACGATGAAAGATTCAATCAATCAAACCTTCCAAATGTATGGGATAAAATAGATTAGATACATTTTTCATTAAGATGACATTCGTCTTTGTCTCTTAATAACATCTTGTTGCTTCCACTAGCATAAGTGGGAACTACGATTGCTCTGACTTTCTCAACCTCCCTTTGAGAATACGTAGGCACAAGGTCTCATCCTTGGCGAGCATACTTCTTTCTCCCTCAAACCAAACTAAACCATAGCTCCATTTAGATCCGAGCTACAGATGCTCTGATTCCCATTAAGGGATATGTATGTAGAAGATCCCAATGATCTTTGCGAGCACAATAATAACAAAACCTAGGATCCCACATAACCTACCCTTCTTAAAATCCAAAGGAGAAACTTTCCCAAGAATAGAAATAGCAAATTAAAACACACAAACATATCAAACTATTCATATATAAAGCTACAGATAACTATATATATTTAGGGTGCCACATCTATTCCCTTTATATAACAAACCCCCTTTCCTGGAATCTCCTCAATGCGTTGCGTCTAGTTCGCACTAGTCGTAATGCATATCATATCAATTGAGGGTATTGCAGCTTTCCCCTTTTTCATATCATTTTTCTTGAGTTGGAAATAATAAAGCTTGATGCTCGCGGCATCTTTATAAACAAATCAAAAGAGTAAATCGTTTTGAGCCAGAGAATCCGAATTCCGATTCGATTCCCTCGCGCGTCACTTTTTAACGCGAACAGGGTGCAAGTGTGATAGAGTGTGTTTGATTCAGATATTTCAATCTTGGAAATTAGGATGATCTAATGGTTTATTTTAGTTTTGCCATGCAAACCCTAGTTAGCATACATCTAAGCAGTTTAATATTTGCAGGAAAATAAAGTGCGGAAAGTAAATGCAGAAAATAAACCTACGCTATTACAAGGCTTTGGGGAAGATACATAATATATGTGCGGAAAGTAAAGGCAGAAAATAAATCTACGCTATTACAAAAAAACTTTGCAACCTATACAACAATTTCTAAAATTTAAAGTGCAGAATAATAAATAAATAATAGAAAAAAATGTTAGTAAAATGTTTTAATGTTAGTAGAAAATATTTTAGGGTTAGTGAACCTAATTATTAGAAAGAAAAAATATTTTTTGGATTTTTGGATTGATTTTAATTAGGAAAATAAATTAAAAGTTAATTTTAATGGATAATTAACAATTAATTAAATAAAAGAAAAATAAAATATTTTTTGACGTCAAAAATAAAATAAAGATTTTTCTATCCTAATTCTGAAAATAAAATACTTTTGTGATTTTTTATGTATTTTAAAAAAAATAGTTTAAAGGGATTAATTAAAAAAAGAAATTGAAAAGAAAATTAAAAAGCAAGAAAAATGTTAGTTTTGCAAAGTAGTAAAAATAAGGTGGGGTGCCAGGGATCAAACCCCTGACCCTGGGGTCATCAACACGCGCCTTTACCATCTGAGCTGGATATGCAAGTTGTTTAAACAATGAAGCAATAATAATATAAGAGAAAACGATTTCTGAAAATATTTTAAAATGAGAAACGCGCGCAGGGGCTTCGTCCCCAAATTCAAATTTCTGTAAATGTTACCCAAGGCTTTTCTGTGGGTAAGGGCTATACCGACGGTGCTCGTCTGTCGCTACATCCCTGCAATTTTCAAAAATTCAGTACAGGCAATATAAATTCACAGTGAGGGCATGAATCAATCTGGTTTGACCTCATGAGCACAATGGTATCATTGGTTTCCTCCAATTTACCTATTCTCAGAACCCCCAAATTGGAGCTTATGAACCCTAACAATGGTGGTTCTTCGTTCCTGCACTTAAGCTTAAATCAAACCATCCAGATAGCTTGCGAACAACATTTTAAGCATGAATATACAATTGAAATAGGTTAAACATGCGTATATGATCAAAATCAAATTTGAAAAATATGAGTGCAAACCGTGATTCTGAAATCGAGTTTCAAGAGCTTTTGATTGCTTGTGAATGGATGGAATTGATCAGAGGACACCAAGGAACATGATGGAATGCTTGTAACGGCCTGAAACGATCCAAAACTCTAGCTGCTAATTGCTTGCAAGTCACAGATTTTTTGAGCTTTGTTTAGGGTTCTTGGCTGCAAACTCTCGTCCCCTTATGATATGAACATGTTAAGTACTTATAGAGGATAGAAAATAGGTCAAGAGATGTGAAGAAAATATATTGCATTGAATGGAAAATATTTGATTTTTCAATCTTTCAAATTTGCATCCAAAGCTTTCAATTTTGTCTCAATCTCATTCCAATAAAATATCTTTGAAATTGACAACTCTTATTGAGTATCTTGGACTTCAAGAATGCTGAATAATACGCCTTGCACTTATTGATTTAATTTTTGCATTTAATTTTAATTAAAATTGGATTTAAATGAATAAATTCCAAAATAAATAAAATAAAATAAAGAGAGGCGTGCAAATGGACTTATGAGTCATGGATCATCTTAGGAACAAGTTTGGATCACAAAAACTTAGGCCCATTTAGAAGAAATTTGATGTTGTTAAGTATTTCTCTTCATGCACTTCTTCAAATTTCCCAAACTTGTACAAGTTGTATCTTGCTCAATTTTAAACATATTGAAGTGTTCTTGGACTTTTTAGAAAGCTCAAGATGTCCTATAAAGACTCATTTTGGTTTCATATTCATTGAAGCTTCCATGTTTATGTACACTTCTTTTGAAAATGATGACTTTTTGTTGACGTTTTGAAGGACCTATAATGTTTTGATCCATAACTTTCAAACGAAGCATTTTTGGCCAAAGCTTTTGATACACAAAGTTGTAGAGAATTGAATTCTCTTCAAAATGAGCTTTAGTGGAAAAATTTCTGATAAAGTATGTGAAAGTTATGCTTGGTCAAAGTTCTGTTGACTTTTTGTCAAAAAATCCTAATTTAGAAACTTTGACTTTTGATCAAATATTGAGTTTTCTTGATGAATCATGATCAACTCTTGATGAAATGATGAATATGACTCCAAAATCTTGATGTTGACCAAAAATGATGAAGTTTGACTGTATGTTGACCATATTTGACTTTTTGTACAATACAACTAATTTTCAACCATCTGAGCAATTGACTGAGCAAACTTGAGCTGTGAGGATTGAAACTTGACATGGTGATACCTTGAGACATATGAGGATGTATGATGATCACTTGAGGCAATAGAAATCATATTTGACTTGAGAGAATCAAAACCCTAGTTGTGGGTTGATTGCTTAGGAGAGGGTTCATCTGGCCAATCCTTGAGAAATTCTTGAGTATGGAGATGTGGATTGATTTGAGAAATAGGAGGGAAAATTTTGGGGTATAATAGTTGCCCCTGTTCAATATTCTTGTACCTAAAGATTTAGATTGGTATGCTTGTCTTTCATGACCTAAAGGTAGAAGATGATTGAACACTCGAGTACACCTGAAAATTTGCACTCGTTGGTGTATGGAATGAGATCTTCAGTTGAAGATGTATTGGAATGGGATTATAGATGCCATTTGGAGTATTTGATGATAAGAGAGAGTCAGAATAAACCTTTTTCTTGGCTTTATCTGAAATGAGTATTCGTCAGGATGAAGATAGTTTTCCCGTCTTATTTCGGGTATTAATTTGTATCATGTTGTCTATTGGTAAACTCGTCTGGTCGTTCGGATAGTTTCCAATCTTATTTCAGGAATTAATCTTTGACCTTCTGTCTAGGAGTTTGCGGATAATTTTCACCTGCTTGAGAAATTAAGTCAAGATTAGTTCTATGCACATTATAATGCATGTAAGTATGTAATGATGCTCATGAATGATATATGCACATGTTATAATTTTTTTATGAATGATGTATGAATGTAGATGTTGTGGTATTTCAAAACATATCCATCTTGAAGAAGATGGGAATGTTCTGTCGGGGATCTTTGATTTCTGCTTGGGGATGTAGTTGTTGGAGACCCTGACTAGGGAACAAGAGAGATGTGAATTCCTCCGATGCACTATCTGACCAAGTTTCAGGTCTGGATATTGATGTTGTTGGGGAATAATAATCCTTGAGAGATACTCAGCTAGGGGTGAGCATCTCGTGTACGAATCTTGTTGGGGAATAATGTGATCTTGTATAACCTATTACTACTTGGAGACTGACATAATAAGTTGATTGATGATTGGTTATGGCTCGGGGACCAATGTAACAAAGTTGACGTTCACTGCGTGGGGAATGACGTGACAATGTAGACGATCACTGCTCGGGGACTAATTTGATGAGTTTATAGAATCACTGCTCGGGGACTAACATGATGAGTTGATAGGATCACTGCTCAGGGACTAATTTGATGAGTTGATAGGATCACTACTCGGGGACTAACGTGATGAGTTGATAGGATCACTGCTCGGGGACTAACGTGATGAGTTGATAGGATCACTACTCGGGGACTAACGTGATGAGTTGATAGGATCACTGCTCGGGGACTAATGTGAAAATGTTGATGATCATTGCTCGGGGACTAACGTGACGAATTTGAGACGATCATTACTCAGGGACTAACGTGATGAGTTGATATGATAACTACTTAGGGACTAACGTGATGACTTGATAGGATCACTATTCGGGGACTAATGTGATGAGTAGAAGCATTGGACATTGCTGAAAGGATGATAGAGTAGTAATCTTGTTGGGAAATCTATCTCTATCGAGGGAGCGATGGCTCTACGGGGATTAGAGATTATTTTGTGGGAGTATTTCTATGAAAATGACTCTGTGGGGAAATTGTTGTTTCTGTTTGCTTTTCGTGTATTTGTGAATAGATATTTATTGTTAGATGCATATAATCATTCAAAGCAACCATTGGACTTATGCAAACAAAATAGATAAAAATAAAAATTTTGAAATTGGAAAAGGAGGATTGTATTAATTTTGAAAAGGGGCCTATAAACAGGCAGTTCGTATATAGAGAGACAAATATCCTATTAAGAGGAAATTGTCAGAAACATTTGGAAAATAGTAAAAGCTATGTGGAAATAATCTCGTCGAGTTTCAATTCTACTATTGCTCATATATTTTCGATTATCTCATCTCCTTGCTTCTAGAAGAAGGTGACTGAACTGATCTGCGCCATTTGAAGTTGATAGTAATATAGTCTGTAAGTAGATGACCTTGACGAGACATAGTCGTACGCTTTAATCCCTAACTTTTGCCTAGACCGCCCTTTCGGGTTTTCAGTCTACCGGGATACCCTTTTTTACCAAAGTCGTCTTTGCAGGTTTTCAACTTGTCGGGTGTACATCTTATATATATATATATATATATGTCCCTAACTTTTGCCCGAACCCTTTGTGTTCTCCAGGACGCCCTTATTTTTTCCTAGGCCAATCGACCTAGCGGGTCTCATTTATACGTAGTATTTTTTGACTATGTCTACATTCACTGGGTGCGGGGAGTCTTCTCCATCCATAGCATATTTTCCCCTAGGATCACCTTGTGGTAGTTGTTCACAGTGATTTCTGGTGAAACAACCGCTAGTCTTCCAAACTATCGAATAAGCGTTGTGATTGTTATTCAATTCCTCTGGTAACTTGCAGGATCGACTAGATTGATCCTATGGGGTATTGGTCGTTTGGATAGAATTAATAACAAAATAAGGATTCAAGTTTAAGGTTTATATTTAGAGTGTTTTATATAAGTCCAATGTATTTCGATCACGGCATTCAGTAACTTAGTGCCATGATTGAATAAAGAAACATAATATTGACTTGAATGAGTAAATAAACAAAGATTCAATTTACAGAAGAAATATAAGTGCAGAAATGCTTAAATGACTTTTAAATGTAAAAGACTTCTCAAAGTAAAGGCATGAAATGTAAAAGACAAGAATGTAAAAACAAGTATGTAAAAGCTTTCTGGAAAATAAGAGCGTTAATGTAAAAGTTTCAGAAAAGTAAAGGATTTCGAAATGGAAGAAAACGTTTAAATGCAAGGAAAGTTAAATGACATTGAATGTAAAGAATTTAAAAGACATTGATGCAGGATAAAGATAAACTGGAAAGATAAAGATACATTATTGAATAATAAAAGTTTTGGTGCAATCATACGTACATCATTCGAGCATTCGTTTCCCTAGCCATGTGGTATTTTGAATGTTTACTGAATTTTTGTACAATAGATATGACACACGAAATCCTAACACTAAGACTCCTATTTATACTATTTCGACCATAACGGTCTGACTTATAAGATCTTGCCACGTTCAGAACATGCAGGACACGGCGCCTCTCTTGCTTCCACGCGTCTTCGAACCGTCTCCAGCGCATACATTCTAACTTCCAATTATCCCGCTCGCGTTTTGAATTTCAAATGCCTTGACCATTTCGACTTCGAACTCACTTCTCAGATACAACCTTACTACCATTTCGAAGCTTGCTTTACATATATCATCATAATTTCCATTCGAAGCTCCAAGTTTCAGTAGGTCCATTCGAAGAGCCAATTCTTTCATCCTGAACTATGGCATTCACTTTGTTCCAACAAATACTAACATTGTTTCGTTTCGAGCTCAATGATTTCTATTCGAATCACAGATATCAAAATCTTCAGCCAACAAAATGCCCCTTTAAAATATGTATTTCGAATCTCTTTCTGAGAAATACTTATTTTAAACACATCCACAAGATTTTGATGTGACCCTGAGTAATTATGACACTGTATATGATGTCCATTACATCAGTCACGACTGCTCTTGGGTTTCCGAACCGCTTCAAAACAGTTGCCACGGTATGGTGCGGTTATCAAAGACAATGATTACCTTTAATCATGCTTATTACCAATGCTCATTTTACGCCACCTCATTCTGTGTCCAACCCACGTCCTCCACGTATCTTAGTTTTAGTTGATGAGTGCTTCAACTTCCTTACTATAAAACTAAACAGCTTTAGTCTTTTAATCTTTTCCACACTCTGTGAACTATTTTTTTCTTCTTCTCTTCTCGTCTAAACCCTAAATTCTTGACAACTTCCAACAATGTCTTCAACAACATCCCAGATGAAGAAGATTTCCAAGAAGAAGAACAAGACCGCTGGAACGATCCTGGAAAGCAAAGTTGGCATTCACCAAGGTCAATCCGTGCTTATTCCCCAAGGAATCTCTAAAGAGCAAGAACTCCTATATTCTTCTCAGGTATTAATCCCAACCAATGCTTCTGGAAAGAGGTTTGCCCTAATGGGCCCTCTTACAGTTTTTGAAATCCTGAAAGACACCAGGACTATCTTCCCTGTTTGCTATGATTTTAAACCTTTGTTCAACACGATGGAAACCCCTAGTCTAGGAACTGAGAATGTGAATGAACCCTCTGCTTCAAAAAACGTAGAAACCCCTGTAGTTCCCCCAAAAGATCCCTTTATTTTGGACTATGTTAAAAGTAATTTTAAACTGTTTCGATCTTGCCCTATCACGATATAGCTTACGAACTGGCTAAGGTGGAGACTAAGAAATCCCATCAGTGGGAGGAGCTAGGGATCTACAATCTAATTAAGTTGTCGAAACCAGGCTTCACCTATAGCCACCCTCTGCTATTTGCGTCCTTGTACTTTTGGGACAGCACTTATAATACCTTTCACCTTCCCGGAGGAATGATCACACCTACATTCTTCGATATAACCGCTATCACAGGCTTATCACGGTAGGAGAAACATATATCCACGATTCAAGACCATTCAAGCATTATTGACTTGACGTCAAGTTGGCTAGCTTTTCCAAGTTTATCACCATTATCACATGAAGGTGATAGTGTATCGACGTAGAGCATATTGCTTTCCTCACCCTTTGGCTATCAAAATATGTATTTTGCGGAGGTCACTACAAGTAGCCGAGGTTTATTCCTCTAGCAAGGGATTTACACGAAACAGAGAATTTGCTTGAGTGAGCTATTCTTGGTTGATCTCTATGAAAGTTTGAGATCACCGTTTGAGCCTAAAATCTCACACTCCTAAGAATATCTTGCTAGTGTCCCTTCGGTTGCTCCATTATGGCTAAATGCCATGTTCGAATCTCTCCATCGGCGATACCATTGTTGAGCAAGATCCGTAAATAGCGGATCGAAATGTCGAAGGCACAAGGCTAAGGAACCGACTCCAAGTGATGATAAGGTGATTTCCGTGTTCTATTCTCACAATATATTATGCTCTTCTCCAAAAGCATAAGTTCGAAGAGAATATGGCACCTTTCGCTTCGAGGACTCATGGACCGTCATGGTTCACCATGTCCCTTTCGGAGGCTGCTAAGAGTAAAGAAATCCAAGACCTCTGGAAAGCCTTCTTGCTCCCGAGACTAATCTCCTCAAGAATCACTCCGACCAAGAACCAAATCCTTCTGTTTGCCTATCAACCCAACTTCGTTTCGAGACAATTTGGTTTATGTCAACTAATTCCTGAACCCCTTTTTCAAACTCAGAGCGCTATTACCTCCGGTCGAACTTTCAAGGCCAGAGAAGCTGTCGCAGAACAATATCAAGAATTTGCCCAGTTCGAATTAATTTCTTTTGAACCAACTCATTTTTCATCAAAGGGCTTTCTGGATTGGTGGACTAAATTCTACCAGACTTATATGTTTCATACTCTCACCGTCCAAAAGAAACTAACCGCTGCGTTCGATGTGCAGGTACATAAGAAGAAAGGTATGTTCACTCATGCTCAAGAGATTAAAGCTTTTCAGAATTACTTCGAAACAACTTATGATCCCACACGCTTGGAGTCCACAGTATATCGAGCGTCCCAAACCTTGAAGGAAAAATTTAAAGAAAAAGTCTCTAAGTTCAGACTTCCTTCAGGGTTGTCACCTGAGGATAGGTATAGGTTGGTACTCGAAATGCATCCACCTAAGTTTCCCAAACTACCTACCTCAGAACTGGCTCTGGCTTGGTTTCCCCCATACCCTTGGTGGTTAACTTGCAAAGAGATGTTCAAGTATCGATCTCAAAAGAAACTAAAGCCATCTGAGACTGTGACATGGGCTCGACACTGGCTCCATAATTTCCCAGGGCATCTTCACTATGACCTTTCTGCCATGTCGATTCTTTCGAATGAAGGCGCAGGTGCGAATGCTTGGGAAATCCCCAAATAATTCTTACTTTCTTTATTTTAACATTTACCTTAATTTTTTCGATTTTCAGCCATTAGAATCAAGACCGTTGCATCGAAGACCAAGGAGGGAAGCAGCTCTCAACAAACCATCGAAACCAATGATGATGTGCCCAAACAACTCCAACAATTACTCCTGTAACAACAACAACAACAACAAACACCATTGCTCCAACTCCAACCATTTCTCCAACTCCAACAACTGCTCCGACTCCAGCAATTGCTCCGGCCCCAAAAGTAAACAGTTTATTCTGGTATTTCGAATAGGCTTAAATTTATGATTGAAGTCTAACTTATGTTTGTACCATTTCAGAATAGTAAACTCCCACCAACTACTCCAAAGAAACGAAAGCCTAATACCACTGGGAAGACTCTCAAGGCTGGGGAAAGTTCGCCAACAGCTTCGAAGAAGAAGCAAAAGAAAGACATTTCAAAGGATACTAACGTCTCTGGACTTGATTCCAGGGATGTTGCTCCCTTCCAGAAATCCAAAAATCCACCTTCGACCTCCAACGTAATGTTGGAACATATAGACAGCAATATATCTTCAGACAATCCACAGGTGAATTCACTTCGAATTCTTCAAAAATGATTATTCGTACCTTAGTTGTAAGTTTCTAATCTTTCTTTATTTGTGTAGGATGATTCAACTCCAGTCCCGACTACTTCGACTCCTCCCCCACAAACAGCTGCTCCGATCCATTCTTCTTCTCATGGAGATTCAAGTAATCTGGTGCAGAACAAAGGCTCCTCCAATATGGTGGTTCCAACTGGAGCTTCTGAACAGCCAGATGACCAAGGCACTTCGCCTCCTCTTAAGGAAACAAACGAACCAACACCTGAAGTTGCTGAGGAGGTGCCTCCAGAAACTTCTCAACAAAAATCCCCTCTCGAAATCCCTCAAGAGAGTAAAAAGCCAACCCAAGCTGAAGAGGAAAAAGCCAATGCCTCTCAAGAGAGCGAAGATTCTAGCGAGGAAGGATCTGAGGACGAAAGAGGAGAAGATGCCCAAGACGGTTCGAGTGAAGGAACGGAGTCTGATAATCACAGTAACGAAAACGATGACTTCGAAGTCGTGGACCTAGTTGGTGATGAAGAAGATGATGAGGAAGAAAATAATGAAGGTAATGGTGCTCCTACCAATGAGCCAATGGAAGTCGAAATGGATGTGACTCCATTGCGCATGGAACTTCCTGAGTCCTCTCAGCGTCAAACAACTGAAGAAGAGTTAGCCCTTTTAAAACAAACTGACCCTATTGACATGAAGGCTAAACTGGCTCAGAGAGATACTCCTCTTCCCAAGGCTGGTGCTGGTTCGAATACTGCTTCAACGCCTTCTAATGATAGGGTTGTACTTCTTCACAAGATTAGGAAAACAATCCTAGACGTGGATTTATTTGAAGTACTCAAGAAAGACAGTACAGCCTGCTTTATCATGAAGGGACTTCTCAACCAAGTCGACCTCACAAACTGTTCTCTGGAGGTTAGCACCATTCTTTTCGAACTTCAATCTTTAATAGACAACGCGACTGGGTGTTTCCTCCAAGATGAATCTGCTACCAATAAGGTTCAAGAGAAGCGAGCTGCAATGGACGCTGCTTATGAGCATGCTTTGAAGCTTTCTAAAGAAGCTGAAGAGCACGCCACGCATATCCAGCAAGCTAAAGCTGATTATGACCTTCGAGCTCAATCCATCCTTCTCTGGGAGAAACAGATTCTAGAACTTCAAAGTAAAATTAAGGAGGCCCAACAACAACAGCTGGCATATGAAACCAACACTTTTGGCAATCGATTCGAAGAGCTCCTTAATAAGGGACTTGCAGAGACTGAAGCAGCTGAGCAATTTAAAGGTGAAGTTGCTATCCTAGAAGGAGCCAAGTGCTTCACTCAACAAAGGCTTGAGTCTTATCGGAGTATCTTCGATCGATTAAGGAACAATACCCATTTCTGAAAATTTGTTTGTTTAATGAATCTTGTATTTCAATGGTTGTCTGTAACACCTTAAACAACGCCATTTTGGCAAGTTAAATCACCATTTTGGCATTTCTTTATATTATTATGATCACATTGTTAATATTCGAATCTCCCGCAGGCGTGGCTTATATTTCTTTAAATATTTCCCATTTACCTTTAGGATTCGCTTATCCTCCGCCAACTCTTCGATTTCATACGCATTATTTGAAAAAGTTTTCATTATTCGAAAAGGTCCCTCCCAATGAGGTGACCATTTACCTAACGCTTTATTCTTTTTGTCCATGGGAAGTATAACTTTCCAAACTAAGTCATTAGCACTGAATATTTTACCTTTCACCCTTTTGTTATATGCCCTGGCTACTCTTTCCTTTTGCCTCATCAGGATTTCCAATGCATGCAACCTAACTTCATCCAATTCAACTAACTCATTCATCATCATTTCCCAATATAAAGAAGATGGGATTTCATTTTGTCTTTGAATTCGAACTGATTGTAGATGAATTTCTACTAGTAAGACTGCATCATGACCAAATGTTAGTTGGAAAGGTGTGGTGTTAGTAGCCTCTTTAGGAGATGTTCTACAGGCCCATAGTATTTGGTCTAAAGTCTTATGCCAATTTCTTGGTTTTTTACCAACATGTTTCTTTATCAAACCTATTATTACTTTATTGGCTGCTTCGACCTGACCATTTGCTTGAGCATAGTATGGTGTTGATGTTAGCAATTTAAACCCCATTTCTTGGGCAAACTCTTGCATCTTTCTACCAAGAATCTGTAACCTTGGTATGTGGTTATGCTCTCTGGCAATCCGAACCTATAGATAATTTGTTTATGAACTCAATAATAGCCTCTTGATCTACACTATTAATGGTATTTCTTGATCCACTTGGTAAAGTAGTCTATTCCCACCAAGATATATTTCGACCTTTAGATGAAGCAGATTGATTTCTCCTATTAAATCTAATGCCCATCCTCTAAAGGGCCATGGTTTAATGATCGAATGCAACTCACTTGCGGGAGCATGTTGAATTCGCATGTTTCGCATTCTTCACACCCTTTAGCAAAATCTATACAATCTTTGAGCATCTTGGGCAAGACATCCCATATCGAAATAGCAACCATTTCATTTTATGGCCGCTTGATGTGCCCCACATGCCCCATTGTGGACTTGATAATGCTAAATATGCCTCACTTTCTCCTAAGCATTTAAGTGTCGCCTTCTTGGGTCTTTTGAACAATTCATTCCCCATGAGGACATATGATAATGCTCTATATTTTATTTTCCTGTCAACATTCAATGTTGGATTTTTTAAGTATGCTATTAATGGACTTCGCCAATCTGTATCTGATAAGGTATTTATGGCTAATACTTCGAATCCATCTTTATCACCACATCCCAATTTAATATTTTCTAAATCTGATGGTATGAGTCTGGTAGCCATAACCCTACCTCTAATTTCAACCAAATCCTCCAAGTTTTTGGCAGAAACTTTATACCCTGAAGCCAATTGTGCTAAGTCATTTGCTTCTTGATTTTCTATTCTGGGTATATGTTGAATATCCATGTATTCGAATTTCTTGAGTAGCCTATTAACTATGACAAAGTATGTCATCAGATTTTCCTTTATGCATTTATATTCCTTTGTTATCGCTTGACCACTAACTCGAATCACCTTTGATTTCGACTCTAGTTGCCCCAATTCCAACAAAGCTTCAAGTCCAACAATGAGCGCCAGATTCAACCGTTGTTCGAGCAACGAGGACCATCTAACTTATACTTGAATTTTGTTGGAATTCCTTCAGGAGAAATTATGAGAACTCCAACACCACTGCCCTCTCTGTGGGTCGAACCATCAAAGTATAGCTTCCAAGGTTGCATTTCGACGTAACCCATGACAGGCTTTTCGACCAATGAATGGTCCACAATGAAATCAGAAATTACTTGACCTTTCACAGCTCTTAAAGGCATGAAAGTCAAAGAATATTCACAAGGCTAAAGCCCATTTACCAACTCGCTATGCATTATTGGTTTTGAAAGCATGTGTTTGATAACATCGAAATGAGATTAAACATAAACATCAACAGGCTTTATATAATACTTAAGTTTCATACAAGAAAAGTATAAACAAAGACACAACTTTTCTATATTACTATATCTAGTTTCTGCATCATTCAACACCCTACTTAAATAATATATGGCTCTTTCGATGCCATTACTATCTTCTTGTACTAACATACTACCTATAGTAAATTCAGAAGCAGATATGTACAATCTCATGGGCTTTCCCCATGAAGGTGGAGACAAGATAGGAGGCTGAGAGAGATATCTTTTAATCTTGTCGAAGGCCTCTTGATGTGCTTCGTTCCACTCGAAGGCTTGGCCTTGCTTTAAACGAAGTAGTGGAGAGAAAGCTTGAGTTTTCCCACTTAGATTCGAAATGAATCTTCTGAGAAAATTAATCTTCCCCAGCAGAGATTGCAACTCCCTTTTCGATGTAGGTGCTTTAGTCTCCATAATAGCTTTGGTGTTATTCTGGTTGATTTCGATTCCTTTTTTGTGAACCACAAAGCCCAGGAAATCTCCAGCCTGCACAAAAAATGGACATTTAAGGGGGTTCATTTTCAAGCCATGTTTCCTCATTCTTTCGAATGATTGGCTCAAATGATGCAGGTGGGTCTCTACAGAGATAGATTTGATGACTATATCATCAATATACACCTGCATAAATGTCTCAATAAAATCATGAAAAATGGAATTCATTGCTCTTTGGTAAGTTTCCCCGGCATTTTTTAAACCAAAAGGCATCACTACCCATTCATAGGTGCCTAAGGCTCCTGGGCAACGAAATGTTGTCTTAGCAACATCTTCTTCAGCAATAAAGATCTGGTTATAACCAGAGTATCCATCTAGCATACTTAGGTATTCGAATCCTGCAGCAGAGTCTATTAACATTTCTGCCGCAGGCATAGAGTATTGATCTTTGGGGGTTGCAGTATTTAAATCCCTAAAGTCTATGAATATTCTCAAAGAACCATTTTTCTTAATAACAGGTACTATATTTGCTAACCATTCGACATACCTTGTGGTTCTGATGAATTTGCAACGCAGCAACCTTTCGACCTCAGCTTTGATCTTTGTGAGCACTGCTGGCGCGAATCTCCTGGGGGTTTGCTTGATGGGCTTCTTGCCATCCTTAATTGGGAGTCTGTGCTCCACTAACTCTCTCTTCAATCCAGGCATTTCGTCATAATCCCACGCAAAGCAATCTTTGTTTTTCTTGAGGACTTCGATCACCTCTTGCTTGAAACTTGGGCTGAGTTTTGTGCTTATGTAAGTTATTCTCTTTGTGTTATCATCCCCCAAATTCACCTTTTCGAGCGGATCCTGCGCTAACATTTTGGCGCCTGAGTTGGTAGGATCCTTCTCGAAGCCCAAGGGTTCTTTGTCATATATGGCATCAAGCCTTTGATCTATTTCGTTTTCTTCACAGGGTGAATCTTTCGAACCATTCCTTTTCATTTCATTTACTTCAACTATATTATGTATTTCAGCCTCTGAACCCGCTTTCCATTAATTCTCAGCCATATAGGCCGAAATCCTTTCAAAGAAGGAGGACTCAGTCATGAGCAGGATTGTCGAACTCCTAGCCTGGTGGCCGTCTTTGCGAAGTGCCTTCGACTCCTTCGTCCCCCTTAATTATTGTCCTATCCCAGTACATGCCATCATGGCGAAGGGTCATATAGTAGTGGGCATCCCTTGTTTCGTTCATTTCGTCACTAGGGGTACAAGGGGTTATTCGTGCCAGGTACTTGTCATAATTCCTTTTGTTGACCAAATTGACTGTTGTCATGAAGTAACTCTTGTCCGCTTCGATATTCTCCACTATACCATCTTCTCTCCATAGAACTAACTGTTGGTGCATTGACGAAGGAACTGCTCCTACGCCATGAATTCACTCTCTTCCTAGCAGCAAGTTATAATTGGCCTTCGCTTCGATCACCATGAACATGGTGGGCCTGCAGCTCGATCCAACGGTTAAATCCACTTGCACCACTCCTAACGTTTGACCTACTTTCCCTTCATAGTTGGATAGGACCGTGTTGTGTGGTTTGACATCACTCTCTTGAATTCCTAACTTTTTCAGCATGAATTGAGGCATTAGATTAACTGCAGCGCCTCCATCCACTAAGACCTTGTTCACCCCATGGACTCCAGCCTTTGCTCGAATGAACAATGGCTTCAAATGATTCTTCATTCTGGCTGGGTGCTCAAGAACGCGCTCGCTTCGACCGCGCCGCTATCCATTACATAGTAGCAAACCGATTTGTGCTTCATCAAGTCTATGGTATCCTCTTCCTCATGCTCTTCGATTTCTCTTGGCCAAACTCGATGGTAGTACAGATACCACATTGCGCTTAAATTGAGTGATAACTCCTCCGATTCGGGTTATCAAGATATCCTCGCCTTCTTCCGCTTGGAGTGTATTCTTTCGATTCATCGTTGTGTTTGGAGAAAAGTCTCCGACTAACCGGAGGTTTATCTTCGTGTTGATTGTTTGTTGTAATTGGCTTGTTGGTACTGACACTTCCTTATTCGGGTCGGCCGCTCCTTTATCTGCCAAGGCTTCTTTCACCTTCGACTGTTGCCTTCGCCATTGTGATCTAGACATGGGGTTTTTCCTTTGTAATTCTCTAGTCTCATTTCTTCCTCTTGCAGTGTTAAACCGCCTCCTATACACCATGGCGTGACGTGTATTTCGCTCGTTGCCTTTCCATTTATCTTTCCCCTTATTGTACTTGACTTGCAGCCACTTATCTGTTGGTACGTCTGCAGGGATCTTGAACGTCACCCTTCGAGCACCTCTTGGGTAGGGACTATCAGGTTTTCATTGAGTATGATTACCCTCGAAGTGTTGACTCATCTCGCCAACCTCCTTGTGATTCCAGCATGGGGCGAAGGGGATGGTTTTGAATGCTCCAGCTATGTTCTGGTCATATGTTGATGAGCACCTTGGGCAAATCAGGCACTTGGTTACCCCTTTGTGACAGCGAACCACGAACTCCAACAAACTTTCCCCAACTCTAGGGTAGCATCTAAATAATTGGTTGTCTTGGCGCCAATTTACTCCAGTTCGAGCCCTTTGTTTCCTTTCAAACTCTGCAGCAATCCTCTGGTTGCATATGATGCTGCATCTTGGACAAAGCTTCATTTCAGCATTTCCCTTGTGGCACAGCATGAGATATTCTTTGAGGTCGGTGTGCAGATAGCCATCCTCCATTTTGTATTTTTCTTTTTCGAGGTATCTTTCCATCTCCTGCATCTCAGAACAGGGTCTCTCCAAATCCACCATATTGACATCCACATCTTCACCTTTGCAACATCACCTCCCCATCCTGATGGTTTGACGTCTTCGATCCGAATCTTTGAACTCTCTGGGACAGAGTATTTTACCAGATAATCAAATTTTCCACTGGGTTCCCCTAAGGTATCCCAGACTTTCTCCTGAGGAATGCTACCATCTCTATCCTCCCTTTTTGTATCATCATCTCCCCATCCTGTGGGCTTGACGTCTTCGATTGGGATTTTCGAACTCTCTGGGGCAGAGTATTTTACCAGATAATCGAACTTTCCACTGGGTTCACCCAAGGTATCCCAGATCTCTTTCTTAGGAGAGGGTTGCTTTGTAATCTGGACTCTCTCTAGTTTGAGCCTCAGGCCTTCAGTAGCCTGTACCAACTCTCGCCTCTGGCTTTGCTGGCCCTCAGTAGCCTGGACTTTTTTCGAAACTACGGATGGCGCTGGTTCGATCGAAGTCTCTGTTTGTTTGTGGATGTCTTTAGTGACTCCATTGTTGACTTCGACCAGCACCCAACTTTCACTCTCAGTGCTTTCCTCTTTCGATGTAGTGGCCCTTGGTCCGCCCACCATATTGATTTCTCCAATGCTCGAAGGCTCGGAGTAGTTGGTGTCTGCAATGTCCAGAGGGTCTTCGTCTACTTTCATTTTTGGTTTGTCAGCAAACTTTAATCTGCCTTCCTTAATCGCATTTTGAATCAAATCCTTGAAAAGAAAACACTGTGAGGTTTTGTGGCCTAGAAAACTATGATATTTACAAAACCCTCTTTTCTTTCTTTGATCTAAAGGAGGTATTTTGACATTTGATGGCACAATTAATTGGCCATCTTTGACAAGCAAATCGAAAATCTCACACACTCACATCGAAGGTATATACCTTCTTTGGGAACTTATCACTTTTCTCATTTTCAACAATTTCTTTCCCTT
Organism: Vicia sativa; assembly: GCA_021764765.1. Taxonomy (NCBI): domain Eukaryota; kingdom Viridiplantae; phylum Streptophyta; class Magnoliopsida; order Fabales; family Fabaceae; genus Vicia; species Vicia sativa. Next base: position 130,837,397 of record CM038793.1, on the reverse strand, counting down.
GGTGGGAACTAATAGTTTACAAGAGTAAGGTGGAGCTGTTTCAACTCGAGATCTATTTCGACCTCTTCAATCAGATAGTCTTGACTTCCTCGCCGACATAGGAAACTCTTTCTTTTTATTACTTTTGAAAGCCATGGCCTTTTCGCCTTTAGTCTTTCGACCGTCGAACCCTATCTCGCTAACCGAGCCATATCCCTCAAGTATTGTGTATCTAATTTCTTTCGAATAGAATAGTCCAGCCACCAACCATTTCGACTAACTCATGTTCGGAACCATCGTGAAACATCTCGATTTCAAGAGTCTAAACCTATTTAAGTACTCATCTATGGGTTCAAGAAACTTCCTCTTAACACTTGCTAGTTCCTTTAGACTTATCTTGGATTGTCCCATATAAAATTGTTCATGGAATAACCTCTCCAAGAGGGTCCGTGTCTATCGATCCAGAGGCAAAGTGGTAAACCATGTGAAAGCATTTTTAGTGAGGGAACTTGGGAAATATTTAATTCTAAGGTTCTCACTATTTGCTATGTCTCTGCTTGATCGATATCCGCTATATGTTCGACCGTGACTCATTAGTATCTCCAAGAAACTTTGTAAACTTAGGGATCTTGTATCCCTTGGTAAATCAAGATGCATTACATAATCTGCTATAGGAGAGGCATAATTTGGCCTTCTAATCCACAGATTATACCGTTTTGGGCCATAATCCTCTATCATGGTGGTTAGGTTATTCTCGCCAAGATATTGTCATTTCAATTCTATGGACAATCATCAAGATCTTGGTTTCGACCCACCATGACAACTCCTCTAGGTTGTTCTTCTCGAACAGTGGGGCTTCTAATCTTTCGACCCTTGCCCCGGTTCCATCATTCCCTTTGTGGTTCCTCTCGAATCACCGAGGCATCTAATCTTCGACCCTTGCTAGTGGTTCTATTAATCCCTTTGTGGTTCTTCTCGAATCAGGGCATCCACCCTTGTGCCCTTGCCCCCAAATTAACCCCTCTAACTCGCCTATAAGGTGGGTCATCGAACTTGTTCGATGATAGGTATGTTCGCTGAACCAATGCACGTTCGCCGCCTCTGGCGGAGCGAATAAATCGCTATTCGACTCATATTATCTGCGTTTTCTCTTGTCACAGCTACATTTTGCACTATTGGGGCAAAGATTTCTTGCATAGTTTGCGCTAACACTCCTATCATATTATGGTTACTATCATCCATTAACTGCCTAAAAGCTATCTGATTTTCTGTGGTTAGGATAGGCAATGCACTATAACCTACTGACCCTTGGTTGTTTGTCATGAATTGGTTAGCCCCAGAACCCGACCCTAATTATGGTAACGTGTTCGAAGTCGAAGTTTGTAAACCTGCCATAAAAGATGTTGGCATCCCATAAGGGGGATTCCTGGGTCTATTACTATCAAAACTGGGTGGTCTAGTTGGTGGTGGGGTAGTGAAATGGGTTTGTGCCCCACTTTGTGGGACAGATCCCCCAATATAATCAGTGGTCCCTGTATTTCCTAGGGTCGAATTGTTTATTGACATGCCATTTGTTCCATTCGTGGCCATATTACTGGTCGAAGATGCAACTGACTGTGCATTCGAAGGGATCGCGCTGGACGTTCCCGTCGAAACAGACGCACTAGTGCCTGCTCTATGTGGGGCGTTTTGTTCCCCTTGTTGATTATTTGGATTAGACATCCTATTATTTCGTTTTCTTCTGGGTAAGGGTTGGTTACTATTAGTTATTCTACCACTCCTAAGGTTCATATACCAACGAACCTTGTTTACTCAGAAGGAACTTTTATAATAATTATGTCTTATAATCCTTATTTTTAATTTGTAACAACCAATGGGTCCCACTGGGCGTGCCAATTTGTTCACAGTGATTTCTGGTGAAACAACCGCTAGTCTTCCAAACTATCGAATAAGCGTTGTGATTGTTATTCAATTCCTCTGGTAACTTGCAGGATCGACTAGATTGATCCTATGGGGTATTGGTCGTTTGGATAGAATTAATAACAAAATAAGGATTCAAGTTTAAGGTTTATATTTAGAGTGTTTTATATAAGTCCAATGTATTTCGATCACGGAATTCAGTAACTTAGTGCCATGATTAAATAAAGAAACATAATATTGACTTGAATGAGTAAATAAACAAAGATTCAATTTACAGAAGAAATATAAGTGCAGAAATGCTTAAATGACTTTTAAATGTAAAAGACTTCTCAAAGTAAAGGCATGAAATGTAAAAGACAAGAATGTAAAAACAAGTATGTAAAAGCTTTCTGGAAAATAAGAGCGTTAATGTAAAAGTTTCAGAAAAGTAAAGGATTTCGAAATGGAAGAAAACGTTTAAATGCAAGGAAAGTTAAATGACTTTGAATGTAAAGAATTTAAAAGACATTGATGCAGGATAAAGATAAACTGGAAAGATAAAGATACATTATTGAATAATAAAAGTTTTGGTGCAATCATACGTACATCATTCGAGCATTCGTTTCCCTAGCCATGTGGTATTTTGAATGTTTACTGAATTTTTGTACAATAGATATGACACACGAAATCCTAACACTAAGACTCCTATTTATACTATTTCGACCATAACGGTCTGACTTATGAGATCTTTCCACGTTCAGAACATGCAGGACACGGCGCCTCTCTTGCTTCCACGATCTTCGAACCGTCTCCAGCGCATACATTCTAACTTCCAATTATCCCGCTCGCGTTTTGAATTTCAAATGCCTTGACCATTTCGACTTCGAACTCACTTCTCATACACAACCTTACTACCATTTCGAAGCTTGCTTTACATATATCATCATAATTTCCATTCGAAGCTCCAAGTTTCAATAGGTCCATTCGAAGAGCCAATTCTTTCATCCTGAACTATGGCATTCACTTTGTTCCAACAAATACTGACATTGTTTCGTTTCGAGCTCAATGATTTCTATTCGAATCACAGATATCAAAATCTTCAGCCAACAGTAGTATGATGCACTTGACTACTAGATCGCCAACTTAATACACTCGATGCTTGACTTTCTTATTGAAGGCTTTGATCATGCATTTCTCATATATCTGTCCATGGCAGATGGCTGCGAGTTATTTCTCATCGGTCAGGTTTATCTGGTCAAGTCGAGTCTGGACCCATTCGTCTTCGTCTAACTCTGCGTCCTTGATGTCAGTGAGGGTATCAACCTCGATAGAACCGCTCATACCATATACGAGAGAGAAAGGGGTTGCCCTTGTAGATGTTCGTACTGAAGTGCGATAATCATGGAGATCAAATGGCAACATCTCATGCCAATCTTTATAGGTCATTGTCATTTTCTGTATGATCTTATTAAGATTCTTGTTGGCGACTTCCGCTGCATCATTCATCTTTGGCCGATATGGAGAAGAGTTGGTGATACTTAATCTTGAACTGCGTGCAGAGTTCGGTGATCATTTTGTTGTTGAGATTGGTACCAATGTCTATGATAATCCTTTTGGGGACGCTGTATCGGCAGATGAGATATGTTTGATGAATCGAGCCACGACATTCTTGGTAACAGATGCGAATGAGGCTACTTCTACCCACTTGGTAAAGTAATCAATAACGACGAGGATGAAACAGTGTCCATTAGAAGCGATAGGTTTGATTTCTCCAATCATATCAATGTCCCACATGGCAAAAGGCCACGGGGCGGTCAGAAAATTCAATGAAACTGGAGGTACATGCACTTTGTTTGCGTATATCTAGCATTTGTGACAAGATCGGGAATATCAATAACAATCAGCCTCCATAGCAGACCAATAGTAACCTACTCTCAGAATCTTCTTAGCCATTGTATGTCCACTGGAATGAGTACCAAATACACCTTCATGTAACTCTTCCATAATTCATTCGGTTGTCTTCGGATCTACACATCGGAGTAAGGCCAAGTCATGGTTGCGTTTGTATAAGACGTTGTTACTGAGAAAGAACTTGGCGGCGAATCTTCTTAGGAACTTCTTATCATTGACAGATGCCCCTTCAGGGTATTCTTGAGCCTCGAGATACCACTTCACTTCATAGAACCAAGGTTTCTCCTATACTCCTTCAGTGTCAAGTTCACAACAGTATGTTGGTTCGTTTAATCTTTCAATCGTAATCTCAGGAGCTTTGTTGTCTCATCTGACTTTGAACATAGATGACATGGTAGCTAACGTGTCTGCCAAATGATTCTCTTCTGGTGGGATGTGCTTGAAAGTGATTTCTTTGAAGTAGGGGATCAGTTTCAACATATGTTCTCGATATGGAATGAGATTTGGATGCTTCGTGTCCCATTCGCCCTTAACCTGACGGATCACCAAAGCTGAGTCTCCATATACTTGCAAAATCTTGATCCTCAAGCCAACAACATCTTTGATACCTATAATGCACGCTTCATATTCAGCCAAATTGTTGGTGCAGTCGAAACATAGTCTGGCGGTGAAAGGTGTATGGCCTCCGTTAGGAGATACAATCATCGCGCCAATACCATTTCCAAGTCCGTTAGAAGCTCCATCAAAGACCATGGTCCATCGGGATCCTGGATCAGGTCCTTCATCCGGTCCGGGCTCTTCGTAATCGGTGACTAACATAATATCCTCGTCTTGGAACTCAAAATGTATAGACTGATAGTCATCTAAAGCTTGATGAGCCAAATGATCATCTACCACACTTCCTTTGATGGCCTTCTAAGTAGTATACTGGATGTCGTATTCGGTCAAGATCATTTTCCATCTTACTATTCTTCCGGAGAGAGAAGGTTTCTCGAATATGTATTTTATCGGATCCATCTTAGAGATCAACAAGGTAGTGTGAGTCAACATATATTGTCTTAGCCGACGAGCAGCCTAAGCCAAAGTGTTGCAAGTTTTCTCGAGTTGTGAATATCTTGTTTCACATTCGATAAATGTTTTGCTAAGGTAGTATATTGTATACTCTTTTCGACCAGACTCGTCATGTTGTCCCAACACACACCCCATTGAATTCTCTAATACTGTTAAGTACATGATGAGAGGTCTTCCTTTGACTGATGGAATCAGGATAGAAGGTTTATGTAGGTACTCCTTGATTTTGTCAAAAGCTGTCTAGAAATCGTCGTTCCATTTTACTACTTGATCTTTCTTCAGTAACTTGAAGATTGGCTCACAAGTAGCAGTTAGATGTGCAATGAATCTGGAAATGTAGTTTAGACATCCTAGGAAACCTTTGACTTCCTTCTCAGTACGGGGAGCTGGTATTTCTTGAATAGCTTTAACCTTAGCGGGGTCAACTTCGATACCTTTACCACTGACAACGAATCTCAAGAGCTTGCCAAATCTGACTCCAAAGGTGCATTTCTTCGGATTAAGTCTCAATTTGTATTTCTTCAGTCTATCAAACAGCTTACACAAATGATTAAGATATTCTTCTTCGATTTGTGATCGAGCTATCATGTCATCGACGTAGACCTCTATCCCGTGATGGATCATATCATGGAATAAAGCCACCATAGCACGCTGATATGTTGTGCCAGCATTCTTCAACTCAAACGGCATGATCTTGTAATAGAAAGTGCCCCACTGTGTAACGAAAGTAGTCTTTTCCATGTCTTCGGGAGCCATCTTGATCTGATTATAACCGGAGAAACCATCCATGAAAGAGAAAACTTTATGCTGAGCGGTGTTGTCAACTAGAACATCAATATGCGGAAGCGTAAAATCGTCTTTCGGGCTTTCCTTATTCAGATCTCGGTAGTCCACACACATATGCACCTTGTCATCCTTCTTAGGTACGGGTACCACGTTCGCAATCCACTGTGGATAAAAAGTACCGGCTAAGAAACTGGCATTGAACTGCTTCATAATTTCGGCTTTAATTTTCTCAGAAATCTCAGGACGCATATGACGAACCTTCTGCTTCACAAGGAGAAAACTTTCTTTCGTTGGTAGTCGGTGTACCACAATGTCGATATCTAAACCTGGCATGTCTTCGTAGGACCAAGAAAAAATCTCGATGTAATCTCACAGCATCTTGATCAATCTTTCTTTAACACTGTTCTCAAGACCCACTCCTATCTTAATTTCTTTTTTGTCTTCGTCGGATGAACGGTTGACGAGATAAGAATTTTTGAAGTTTCCGCACACTTTTCAGGCATTTGACACGTGCAAAATTTTTATTGCGTCACTCGGGGAAATTGCCTCGACGAGGATCGTCTGATCAAAATCCAAACTCGGGATGTTCATAAAAATTGAATCCAACAGAATTTGTGAGCTTTTGACATCAGTCCCATCGCGTTTCGATAAAAATCGAGGGAGATATTATTTTTTGAACATTGCGCGTCGGATAAAATTTGCTCGGTTCGTCTCAAAATCAACTCCAAAGAATAAAATTATGGTATTCATAGAGAGCTTCGATACGAAATTTTAGACATCGGTTCCGCTCAGTTTCGATTTTCTAGCCAGGAGTTATGAATTTTTTAGTGTACCGTGAACACGGTTCAGCCATAAAATTCAGTTTATCCCACTTAAAAGATCAATTTTTCTGGAGACTTTCTTCACGCCATTAGCTTATGACTTGTGAACGAAAATTGTAGATAATATTGAAAGGGACTTGCCAGTCGAAAGGGACTTGCCAGTAGATAATATTGAAAGGGACTTTCTTCATCATATTTAGATAAATTCTCATTTAATATATAAAAAATAGATTAGACAAAAATAAAATAATAAACATAAAATAATAACATAAAACAATATCAAAAATATTATAATAAAATAGAAAAATAAAAGAGATGAAAAATTAGTGAAGATGAAAAATAAAGAACATAAGAGAGGATGGATTAGAGAGGAAGATGTGCGATAAAAAAAGAAATTGAAAAAGAAATATTTGGATAAAAATGAGAAAATGAAAAAGAAAGAATTTAAAAAGAGTAGAAATTAGAGAATAATAGACAAGACGTATGTGGTGAAGATGACGCGATAATGTTGGAAGAGATTTGAGAAGACCAAAACCAATATCATAAGTGTAAGGATGAGAAAATTGTTCGTAATTATAAGACTAAAATATAATAGGTTTAAGTTTGGATGTGAATCAAGTAAAACTTAGGTCGTAACATAATGCAGTTTAATCCGCAAACCGAACCTGCAATTTTATTAACAAATCTGACCGAACCCTGCAATTTTATTAAAAAAAGACCCAAACAAATCCGAATTGATTAATTTGATTAACAATTTTCTATTAGATTGACTTGATTTTGAACACCCATATTTCTTACATCTCTGTAAATTTCATATATGAAAATTATAAGTGACTATTTAAGTTAAAGTCTAAAAACAAAAATCGAAGTTAGGCAATATACAACAATGTGTTATGTTTTTAAGTTACGATCTAAAACCAAAAATCTCTAAGTTAGGCATATACAACAATGTGTTATGTTTTTTTTCCTTTGCCCAAACTTTTGTTCTCAAGCATAATGCAAAAATGTGTGCTGGAACATCCCAATAGCCAAGATATATAGATATTTCAAAAATACCAAAACATACGAAGTATTTATGATGTCAAAATGGAATTTATCCCATCGACAATAAATTGAAAGCAGTAAAGTGTTCACATTCTCAAAACCATTGAACCAAACACTGCATAAGTTCTGTCCACACTACAGTTAAAAAAAACAGTAACATTATAATTATCATCACCATCATTGTTCCTGATTCTACTGCTGGGCGCACTGTACCCTCTGTGCCCCACCAGGCATATCATCATCTTCATCGTATGCCTCCTGTTGTTGCTGCTGTTTCCTCCTTGTTTCCTCTTCCATATTGACATCATGAAGTGTAGTTTCCTCGCACTCATCGAGCTCCATGTCCGTCAACTGTGATGAAGGTTTCGCTGGAAGAACAGCCTCCAAACCCTTCACCTGATCAGGACTTAGAGTCTCAGGGAACTCCACAGTGAAGTGAATGTAAAGCTTGCCCTTCATAAAGGGGGGCCTCTGGTACAAAGGCATTCCCTCATCATTAATAGCCTTGAATGAATCTGCACATAACCAGCAACAAGTACCAATTATTTTAGCAAAGCGTGAAATTGCCATTCTAATAAAACCAATACTAACACATGTCAAACACCGGAAACACCTAAAATCTAAAATGTTTATGCTATACCAGGCTTGACAACTTCTCCAGGGTTGGATTTGATAAGGAGTTGGCGACCATCCAAGTGAGTAAGCACAAACTGGAAACCACATAAAGCCTCAGTAAGAGACAATGTGTGCTCTACAAAAAGGTCTTCACCCTTTCGTTTAAACTTGGGATGTTCTTTCTGCTGAAGCACGAATACGATATCCCCAGTAACTGTGTCTGGCTGCAAAACACACCAAAAAAACAAACTCAAAGTCAGTATAAAGTCTACATAATTTGTGAAATCCAATGCAAATGTCACTAAATTCTCAACATACTGCTTCATCAGCTTCACCAGGGAATGTAATCTTCTGACTGTTCTGCATTCCCTTCTCCACATGAACTTCAAGTACTTTCTTTTCTTGCACAACCTTCTCTCCCTTACACTGTGGGCAGCGATCTTTATCATTGATAGTCTCACCAGTACCCTTACATTCATTGCAAGGATGCTGCATTTGCTGAATCATTGAAGGACCGAGCTGCCTAATAGAAACCTTCATACCAGTTCCTTGACAACCAGCACATTTCAGGGAAGCCCCAGATTTAGAACCTTTGCTGTAAATTATTTCAAATAACAACTATGTAAGTAACGTTGTCTCAAAAATAAGCAACATTTCCGCAATCAAACTAGCTTATGTTTAAATTATTCCAAAACTCGTACGATACCTACCCACTGCACTTTGAGCATAAGACATTCCTCGAGAGGGAAAGCTTCTTAGATGTTCCGAGGTAAAGATCCTCAAGAGAGACCTTGAGAGGGTGAACAACATCTTCTCCACGTCTCTGCCTCCGTCCTCGGCTACTACCACCGCCACCACCACCACCTGTTCAATGAACCAAAACTTATTTAAGATAACCAAACCATACAAAATTGATTAAGAAAAAAGCAAACGAAATAACACAAAACCAGAATCCTCACCAAAGAAAGACGAGAAGATGTCAAATGGATCATGGCCACCGCCGCCGCCACCACCCATTCCTTCCTTAAGAGCATCCTCGCCATATGTATCATATATCTCACGCTTCTCAGGATCACTCAGAACATCATAAGCTTGTGCAAGCTCTTTGAACTACACCCCAATTAATCAAAATTCAATAAATTAATTCAATAATAACGCATAAAGCCTCACTCTCACTTGCTTTTGCAATCTCACCACCAATAACAACAGCACAAACTTAAAGTGAGAATTTTGACACATAAAATTCAATCAAAATCAATTTTACATAATAAATTCACTCAAAATCAAAAAAAAAAAATTCAACTCACTTTTACGCAGAATCAATTTTACCTAAACAATTAACTAAAAATCATTTATTTCCAACTCAGTCATAACCATAATCAATTTTCTCAATATCATTTTTTTACAATGCAAAACCAAACATAGCCTAAATTCAATTAAATCAAAATCAATTACTGCTACAACCATCTGAAACTTTGAGAAAACCTAACCCTAAATCAATGAGAAACACCTTCTAAATGAAATGAAATAATCATTCAAAATCAAAGAAAAGAGATAACCAATTAATCACCCAAATTAGCATCAATCGAAAACAAATCAAATTTCAAAATCAATATTTTTTTCAAAAACATGAAGAACCCTAACCTTCTCAGGATCACCACCTTTATCAGGATGATTCTTAATCGCAGCTTTTTTGTAAGCTTTTTTCAAATCATCCTGAGAAGCGCTCTTAGAAACACCCAGGATTTCATAGTACCTCGTACTATCACTTTTCTTCGGTGCTCTCCCAAACATGGTTGTACAGATCGAAGAAGAACAAGAGGAGTAACAAGGAGAGTTGTAGATCGGAATAAAGTAATTTGTTATATGGGATTTGGTTGGATTGAATGGACGGTTGAGATTGTGTGGTTGTTAAGAGTACGAATTTGGTTCCGTGTTTAGGTGTGAAGCGTTGGATTTTGAAACTTGGCTTATGTGGAATATTTTCTTCTCGATCCTTCTTCGCAAGAGTTGTTTAAATTGGACTCAAATATATTTTTAACTATTCAATTTCTTTTAGTCTTTATAAAATATATTTTATAATTGACCGTTGACATTACGCTATTAAACATAACATGTCACTTTTTAAAATAAAAATAGAAACTATTATTAACGACACGTATTCAAGATACTTTAGATTAAGATAATACCGAGAATTTCCGCAGAGTTGTTCATCAAACTAGATTGTAATTTAGCCAAAATTTTGAAATGGAGGGACTAAAATCTTGAAAATAACAAAATAGGAGGATCAAAATTGTGATTTAGCCAAAATTATATTATTAATGTATCGCTATCACCTATAAATATTATTTTATTAATAATTAAAATAAAAGTAAATTAATTTAAAATGTAATTTTTATCATTCAACCTTTACACTATCGATTCATTTCAATTAACAAATAAATTCGTGTTGAAATATATCTTTTGAAAATTGTAAATTATATAACATTATCCTAAAAATAAAATAATTCTTATCTAAAAATTACTTTCGATCGCACTATATTTTCTATTTAAATTAGTGTTATATACATGCGTTCCCATTAGTATTGGTGTGGTACGTACGATTTTATTTTTAAAATTTTCTAAAAATAAAAATAAAAAACAATTGTTTTATCATTTTTTTAAAAGAAAAATAAAATTATTTTACATCAATAATATATATTTTAATTTTTCATATATTATCTTTAAAAAATATTATATATTAAACTTAAACTAATTTCAAAATAAAAATATTAGTAACATAAATAATTACAAAACAAATAATTTTTCCTATGTTTGGATTCAAATATGTTTTTAAATATATTTACTTTAATTTTTTTTAATTGTATTAAAAATGTAATAACTCATGCTTCGCACATATTTTGGTATGGTTACATGTGCATTTATACGGTATAGGTGTATTATTGTTTACAGGGAAATCTGATAACAATCTGTTATACCCCAAAATTTGCCCTCATATTTTTGAGGTCAAATGATTCAAGAAACATCCTCGTGCTCAAGGTTATTTAAGATTAATCAGACAGACCCTCTCCTAAGCAATTGACCTATAATTAGGATTTTGTTTCTCTCAAAGGAAATTGAACTTCCAAGGCCTCAAGTGGACTTAATGGTGTCTCATATGTCTCAAGATACCCACATGTCAAGAATCAAGCTTTGTATCACAAGTTTGCTCAGTCAATTACTCATATGGTTGAAAATCAGTTGTATTGGACAAAAGGTCAACTGTGGTCAATATACTGTCAAAATTCATCATTTTTTGTCAACATCAAGATTTTGGAAGTTACATTCATCATTTGATCAATGATTGATCATGATTCATCAAGAAAACTCAAGATTCATCAAAAGTCAAAAGTTACTAAATTAGGGGTTTCTTAAGGAGAAATCAACTGAACTTTGACCAGGCATAACTTTCACATACTTCATCATAAATTCCTCAACCAAAGATCATTTTGAAGGAAATTCAATTCTCTACAACTTTTTCTCTTATAGGCTTTTCCCAAAAAATGTTTTATTTGAGAGATATGGGCCAAGACATTATAGGTCTTTTCAAAAGTCAACAAAAAGTCATCTTTTCTCAAAGAATTGTACATGAACATGAAAGCTTCAAGTGAGATAAAACCAAATAGAGGTTTTAGAGGATATATTAGGCTTTCTAAAAAGTCCAAGATTATCCTCAAATTTTGAGAATTGAGCAAGATATGATTGGTGCAAGTTTGGCAATTTTTGAGTAAATGCATGAAGTGAAAATTGAGCAAAACTTGAATTTTGAACTAATGGGCCTAATTTTCGGGTTTCAAACATGTCCCTGATCATAATTAAGACCTCTAAATCCATCCTCATGTTTTTGTGATTTTTATTCATATTTATTTGGATTTTTATTCAATTAAAAACTAAATAAAATGCAAAAATAATAAACTAAATCATGGGGCTTTGTTTAAATCACATGAAGGCCCAAAGAATCAGTCTTGGAAGCCAAGGAACCATGCAAGCCTGATTGGAGTATGATTGAATCTCAAAATAGCAAGATTGGATTATAATTCCAAATTAAATCTTAATCATTCAATCTCAAAGATTTTGATCAAATTTGTTAACTTAATCCATTCCTCTATAAGTACACAACAAGATCAGAATCCAAGGAGACAAAAACCCTGCCTCAAGAACCCTATTCCAATTCGTGAAAAAATCTCAAAACAGGGTGCCATAGCAGACAAAGTTTGAAGCAAATTCAGAGCATTTGGTGGATCAAACAAGCTATATCGGTGTCCTCTGAAGCTATACCATCCATCACAAGCAATCAACACGCTCAGAATTGCAAGAACACATTCACGGTTTGCAAGTTTCTTTTCAAAATTGATTATGATCATACACTCATTGTAAACATAATTTGATTGCATATTCTTGTTCATAACAATCTATAGGACCTTTTTTGGACTGCTTGATTGGAGTTTTAGTGCAGGTACAAAGAGACACCATTGTTATAGTTTCGTTCACCCAAATTGGGGAACCCTAATTAGAGGTAAAATTGGCCGAAACCAAGGGTACCATTGAACTCAGAGGGCAATTTACAATTGATCCATGTCCTTGGATTGAATTTATAATTCATATTTTATGAGTTTTGAATTTGTAGGGGTTATAGTGACGCACAAAATCGTAGGCAAAGGTTTACCTACGAACCGTTCGTAGGTAAACGCCCCTATAAAATTCAAATTGAAAACGATGGTGTACAGTGTCTGGCGCGGTTTCTTTTTTTTTTTTTAATTTCCTTGACTTATATATATATATATATATATATATATATATATATATATATATATATGGTTGTATTTGAATGAATGGACGTATCAGTCACCCCATTGGCAAGCGTGTGCGCATTAAAGCATTAGCCTCTCAAGGCGTGGGTTCGATCCCTGCCTTTTGCAACTTTTGTTTTTCTTCATATTTTTTTATTTACACAGGTAACGCATATCTATTTTCAGGGTAAGCATAATAACACTACAGGCACATGGCCTAGTGGCAAACTTTTGAGCTAGCAACCCCATGGTCACGAGTTCAACCCTCAGCAGGACCATTCCTATTTTTTAATTACTTGTTTTCTGAAAATTTTGGTTAAGGCCAGACTCAGGATGTCGTGACATCTGATCCGACATTACAAAATATACAAGATAGGCATAAACATAACAGTGCAGAAAATAAAGAACACAAGGAATTGTTAACTCAGTTCGATTCTAACCAACCTACATATAGGGGCATACCAAGCCAGGAATGAATTTCGCTATCAACAGTATTAATTCGAAGGGAAACCACCCTGTTTACACTCCTCACTTAATTAAACTACCCAATGATCCTTCTACCTAAGATACCACACTTAGATATGAGAACCTTCACTCACTTCAAATCACCTCAGTGATGTCTATCAGCTACTATCACACCAAAAACTGCATCGACTGCTTGGCTCTTATTAAAATCATCTTGGAGATACCTCACTCCAAACACAACTAAAACAGTTTGAAGATACCACACTTCAAACACAATCAAAACTTATCACTCAAGTGATACAAACTAAACTTGGAATTGCTTCACAGCTTCTTCCAAGGACATAACTACACTCATTGCTTCACAACTTCTAAGTGAGTGAAAGCAATCCTCTTGCCTATAGGCTTCGAGGTAAAATCAGTGACCATCCCACAATCTGGGTGGTTCACTTACATGGCTAACCCTAAAGACTACATCTTTCTAAAACTGGCTAGCTTACTAAAACTAGGTTACAACTGCTTATTTATAACCTATTACCTAACTAGATTTGGGCCTTCAAAATAACAGCATAAGTTGTAACAAACTTTTGCACAAACAAACTTCTGCAGAAACAAAACACAAATAACTTCTGCTACAATTAAGGTCGCCTCTGATTTTTCTCCTTAGCTCTTGGACCTCCACATATGCCTTCAAAGTCACACCACATAAGATGCATAATATTCCCAGAATATTCTGCACTAATTAAAACAGAACTGTAACAAACTTTGATAGTTCAGTAGCGCGATGTCTTAATGTCTAATGTCTCGACATCTCATATGACATGATATTCCAGATGTTGAAACTCTTCAACATAGCATGTTCAAGCATTCTAGATAGGATTATAACTTAGAAATCCTACTGTACAAATACATTGCTGCTGCTATTATTTGTTTTATTAAAATTTCGCCAATCCATATAATTTGGAACTTACAACTCCCCCTTTGGAAAATTTTAGCTAAAACAAATAATTACAAATACAAGCAATTACATAAAACAGCAACAACAATTACAATTAAAATCTGGTCTTCTGCTCATAACTTTAAATCTTGAGTTTCTTGGGATGTTTGGACATCCAACTTGACATATTCTTTTCTCCATTTAGCCAATGCCATAAGTGCCTTGGGGCAGGGAGGAAGAGACTCAGTGCTAGATTTACAATTGAAATACCTCATGAGTAGCATGAGAGATTATCTTCATGTAACTCAGAACACAGGTCACAATTATGTTTCCTCAATCAATGATGAGGAACAAAACTCAGAATACAGGTCATAAGAGATTTTTAGGGGAATCTTCTGTGGACATGTTCTTTTCTTTGTAGCAGCAGTAACGAGACTGGGAATAGAGAAACGGTAGTAAAACTCTTGCAGTACATTTGCAATTCATTATTCTCCCCCTTTTTAGCCAAAATTTGACAATGGGAGCCTTCACAATACCATATCCAGGCACATCAAGCCCATATTCGAATTACTTTCATGATGATGAGGAGATAATTATTTGCTTGAGAGTAGAGGAAGGGGGATCCTTTATAAATAGAACATTTGAAGCCCGTGGTCAGGCTTTGGTTTAGGGACTGTGCTAGAGACAAGCATGTATTGTCCAAACTAACTCTGACTTTATTGTTTTCTGCCAGATTCCTTTTGATGGAGTTAGTTCCAACAACTTTTGTACATCATGCAGGAGCATGTGATTGTCACCTCTTCTTT
Source organism: Vicia sativa (assembly GCA_021764765.1). Lineage (NCBI taxonomy): Eukaryota > Viridiplantae > Streptophyta > Magnoliopsida > Fabales > Fabaceae > Vicia > Vicia sativa. The sequence goes on along the minus strand of CM038793.1, from coordinate 130,822,237 downwards.
CACCAATCAGGACAGTAGCTTCAAGAGATATCATATCTCTACACCTAATTCAACTTCTCTAAACATTTTCAACAATCAACCAACCAAACCCTATAAACCAACTATCAAATTTTCCCCAAATCCAAAATACAATTATCAAACCCTAACCATATGAGATAGAGAAATCAAACCCCTTACCATGGAAGCTTTGATTGATCTTGATGATTCTATAAACCCAACTTCAAGATCTAGCTTTCCTCTTGTTCTTCTCATGCCAAAACCCTCTCATTTCCTCTATGTTTCTATTCTTGGCTTTGTTTTCCAAATGGGAAGAAAATGAGGAAATGTGGTTTTATAATGTTGTTTTCTTACTAGTTATCCAAATTTCTATGTTTGGTTTTGGTATGTATGAATGGAAGGAAAATGAGGAGAAAGGTTTATAAGGGTATTTTCCTTACTAGTAAGCCAAGGGTGAAAACCCAAGTCCAACAAAATGCTCCCCACACCCCTATCTAATTATATCATTAATTCAATCAATTAAAATAATTCTGGGGAATTAAATATCGGATCCGAATAATATTTTACCGGACCGAACAGAACGTCGCCAAATATATTATCATATATAACGATTAATATAAATATTCTCGTCGCAGAATAAATATCGATCGGAAATTCGAAAATATTAATATAATATAATATTAATAAAAACGGGCGTTACAGTTTGCCCTTTGGGAGATCACCAAGCACCTTGTGGAAGAATTATTTCTTGTGTGTGATGATTGATATTTGACTAACCATGATGTGTATACTTTGCTCTCTAAATGTTGTAGGTGAATGGTGCATAAGTTCCTCAAAGAGCTGATGGGTCCATGAGTGTATTTACATGCTTTCTCTAATCAATTCTCAAGATTTTGAAAGTATTGTCTCTCATTGAAGACTTATCTTATCATCAACCATGCTCTATTATCTTGAATGTATGCTTCGTGCTTGAAAGAGATCATCAAATTCATAGAATTCTCCATCCTATGGCCATCTCTCTTGAAACTAGGGTTTTGGACTTCTGAGGACCATATCTTGATGTTTGTGTGAAGTTTATGGATGAATGCAAAGCCATTTGATTCTTAAGAGGATTTCCAATTGAATATTCTTGGATCCAAGAAGTTTAATTGATGAAAATATTGTTTTAGAAGTCTATGATTGCCCACCCTCTAGATTGATGCTTCATCTATCTTGTATGACTCCAAAGGATCATAACTTGGTCATATCTTGTCTCCTTCAGCTCATTTTCTTTCACAATGAACCTAAGGGTGTCTAATACAACTTAGTTCAATTGGTGAGAAAATAAAATGCTTGTAAACTTGTCTATGAGGTCAAAAGAACACAAGTCCTTGATGAATTCCTCAACTTTTGGTCAATCAACTTCAAATGAACATATCTTGATCATCGTTTATCATTTTGAGGTCAGTCTTTTTGCACAACAATCTTGAAAATGTGAACCTTATCTCCATATAAGCCTTGAATATTGGAAGTGTTTGAAAGGTGCTTGAAGAAGTCAAAAGATTATAGGTCATTTCACAAATTTTCATCAAATTCACAAGATTATAACTTTCTCAATTTTTGGAATTTTTGAGTGATTATTTTTACCAAATGTTCCTTGGGAGGTCTACTTCATATCATACTTGAAAATTAAGAGCAAATTTTGAGTGGAAGGGCAAGTTTGAAGAAGAAACATTGTAGGTCATTTTTAGAAAGTGGCATGTTTGACCAAGACTTGGCCAGAAAAATCAATGATTTTGCAAGAATCCTAAAGGCTCAGTCTCTCAACTCCAACATCCATTTGATTTTATTATTTTTTTCATTGTGTTCTACTCTTTTAATACTTAATTTGGCTCAAGAAAAATCAAGAAACGCACGAGGAAATTGGATTTAGCCTCAGTTCAAAGTTTGAGCCAAAACCTATTTTACACTCACCATCAGTTTGTGCATTTGCGCGTGTAACTTGATTTTAAGCCAAATTAAGCCTTGCTTTCGTGACTAATTATGATTAGGAACTTCCCAGGATTAATTAGCACATCAAAATGCAAAGAATGATTGAGTTTTGATGCACATGAAGTCACACTTTCTTCGTGAACACGGGTGCACACGATTTCACTCTAAATTGCATCATTCACCCTCCCTTTTGATTCCATTCACTTCTCCTATAAATAAGGGACACATTTCCTCAAGCTTGGAGAGCCATAAAATCGCTTCCAAACTCACACCAAACCTCACATTTCTGATATTTTGTTTTCACTTTTAGACCACTTCCAGTTTGAAATTAACCCTTGATTCTTCTCCCTTGAGCCTCACTGAAGCTAACAGAACAAGAATCGTGCCTTGAAGCCTCCTGAATCGTGCTATCTAAGTCCAGTTTCAGAGCTCTGAAAGTGAATTTCGTTCAGGTAGAAATCTCCATCAAATCTTGCAAAATAAAACATCATTTTACTCTCCTCATCTCCCTGATCCTTGTGATCTTCACCGTTTGCATTTTCATCAAGTATTGACTGAGAAATCCATCAAAATCCTATTCGCTATTATTTAAGTTTTTTCCAAAATTCTCTTCACTTAGTGTAAATAAATTTTTTGCGAGCATGTGGTTGAGATCGTCTTGAAGAGACGAATCCAAGGATACCACCCATTGTTATTGATTTTACAGTTTGAGAATTGAGCATGAAGGATGGCTGGAGGTTGAAGACGACCTACGTGTCTGTCTTCAACCAATGAGGGTTTGACGTGTAATTTTTTTGAATTGGATATGGTGTTTTGATTTTACCATACACGCGTGATGTGAGCCCTTGGATCTGATTACTTTTGTGAGTTAGACTGTGACACCCCGATTTAATTCGAATATTAAATAATAAGGAATTTAATTATTTAATTAATTAAAGGCTTGATTATTTATATTTTTGGATTTAATTGGACTAATTGAAGAAAGAAAGGTTGGAGGTGTGTAGAGTAAATAGTGGGTGTGAGGAGCAAATCACTCTACTTTTACTAATTATTAATTATGTGTTTTATTCGGAAATAATAAAGGAATATAACAAGGGTTATAAAAAGGAAAATAAGGAAAAAGAGTCTTTTTGGGAAAAGTTATTTTCACGTAGAATTGGAGAAGAGAAGAGAAGAGAGGAAAAAGCCAACGCAGAGGAAATCGAAGATCATCGCAAGGTAAGGGGTGATTTCGTTCGGTTTTAATGCCTTATGGGTTTTGGGAATAAAATGGACGATTGGGTATGTTAGGAAAATTGATTTAGGTGATTATAGGTTTGTAGGATTAAACCCTATTTTGTGTCGGATTATAGAATTAAGATCATTAGTGTGTCGAATAATTAATAGGAATTATGAAACTATGATATATGATGTTGTAATGATGTATAATGGTTGTATTTTGGTGTTCCTGAAAGTATAATTCGTATAGGAATGATTGGGAATGATTTGGAATGATTTGGAATGCATAATGCTGTCAAAAATAGCAGAAAATGATTCTGCAGGTCGTGGGAACCGGTTCCCTATGGGGAGGAACCGGTTCCCAGTGCTAATTTTCAAAAGGGCATTTACATGCGTGGGAACCGGTTCCCAGTAGGGTAGGAACCGGGTTCCCAGTAGGGTAGGAACCGGGTTCCCATACATTTTTCCAGGGGCGTGATTTTTGAACTTTGTGGGAACCGGTTCCTGCAAAGGGAGGAACCGGGTTCCACTGAAACTTTTTGGAAAATTCTAAAACTTTGAAACTTCATAACTTTCAAACCGTAAGTCCGTTTTGAGCGCCGTTTTGGACGTTGTTTCTTAAATTTAATGCTCTATCTTATAAAATGAAAAGATTTCCTAAAACTTGAAATTATTTTGAAAATGAGTCGAGCTTTCGATTTTGAAAAGTGTGGATAGTTAAGGATAATGGGAAAATTAATACAAATGGTCTGAGTTACCGGATGAGAACTAATGCGTACAATGTTGTATTTTGATATTCATTATGATTGAATTTGATACATTGGTGAATTGGCATTATGTGAATTATATTGATATCATGATCTGTGAAGTGATGATTGCATGCTTTTATGATGCATGCATAAGCATTTGTTAATTGGTTCATTCCCATTGTGCGGAAGTGAACTGGCTGAGCCAATAGACTTACCTGGATTTAGAGGTAGTGAGGTTGGATTCTTGACCCAGTGGTTATGGGCGAATCATGGATTTCCGCTGTCTTTCCACATGTAAACGGAGCAGTGGGTGAACTCGGTTCACGTTGTGGTACCACATGCATAGAGTCTGCATTGAATATGGGATTGTAACATGCTAGGATGGTTTCCAGTGTTGCAATTTCCATTGTGTGTTATATTACATGTTCATTGTGTGAGATGCCTTTGTGAATTGACTACGACTATGTGTTTGGATATTGGATTAATGTATTCAATTATTCTGTTGTATTTAAAAACGTATAATGCATTTTATCTTGGATAGAAATCTCACCCTTACTTTGATGATTTCAGATTTGAAGTGATTAGCTGCTTGGAATCAGTGAGGATAGCTTCTAGAGTCGAGTCATTAGTTAATCCGCGTGTCAGTCTCGTGCTCTGGTAGATGTAACACTAGGGAAACGTTTGATTGAGATTCTTTTGGATAATTAAATATTAGTTTTGATTAATGCTTCAATTTATTGTCCTGAAAATAATTATGAATGACGTATTCAGGATTTGTTATGTTTCATTTCCGCTGTTAAACATAACTTTTGGTTTAGTATTTAATGATTTCCTTCAGTGAAGGCATGACATCTGTTTGGTTATAATTTTGAATTATATTAAAATTGTGATGCCTCTTAATATGTGTTATATACTCTGATTAATATTTATAAAACGCGGGTATTTAGAAGGGGTGTTACAATAGTGGTATCAGAGCTAGTCGGTCTTGTCTTAGTGTCGTTATCCCTTTAGTATGCGACTAGTGTAAAGTAACACTGTCGATACTTGTGTGTTGATGTGGATTGTTTTGTAACGTTACATGACAATGGCTGGAAGAGGTAACGGAAGGAACGGCGATGCTATTGCTGAAGCTTTGGGAATGTTGGCTGGAGTGCTCGGAGGGAATCAGCAGGGAGCTGTTATTGGTGCTGACAGACAATTGGGGAATTTTCAGAGGAATAATCCTCCATTGTTCAAGGGTGCACATGATCCCGAGGGTGCTCAGAAGTGGTTGAAGGAGATCGAGAGGATCTTCAGAGTGATTGATTGTACTGAGGGGCTGAAGGTGAGGTATGGTACTCACATGCTGGCAGAGGAAGCTGATGACTGGTGGGTTGCTACCAGGACTGAAATGGAAGAAGATGGCATTGCATTGACTTGGGCTGTGTTCAGGAGAGCTTTTCTGAGAAGGTACTTTCCTGAAGACATTCGGGGTAAGAAAGAGATTGAGTTTCTGGAGCTCAAGCAAGGCAACAAGTCTGTGAGTGAGTATGCTACGAAGTTTACTGAATTAGCAAAGTATTATGCTCATTACACTAACGATGCAGATGGAGAATTTTCCAAATGTATCAAGTTTGAGAATGGTCTGCGTGATGAGATCAAGCAGGGTATCAGGTATCAGCGCATTAGGAGGTTTCCTGATTTGGTTGACTGTAGTAGGATTCTGGAAGAAGATCTTGCTAGTACTAAGTCGAATGCTCAGAGTTATGCTGACCGTAAGGGCAAGAGACAGATGGATTGTGGTAAGCCTTATGACAGGAATAATCAAAAATCTGGTGGTTGGAAGAAGCCTAGTGGGGGAGACTCTGGTTCTTCTGGTTCTTCCGTAAAGTGTTACAAATATGGTGAATTGGGTCACCGAGCTCCTGAATGCAAGAATGATGCGAGGAAGTGCAATAATTGTGGAATATTTGGTCATTTAGCTGCTGAGTGCAGATCCCGAAGGATAACTTGTTACAACTGTGGCGAAGAAGGACACACTCGTCCGTAGTGTACTAAGCCAAAGAAAGAGCAAGCTGGTGGGAAAGTGTTCGCTTTGTCAGGATCAGACGTTAAGCCAGATGATAGGTTGATTAAAGGTACATGTTTTATTAATGGCATACCTTTAATTGCGATTATTGATACTGGAGCGACACATTCTTTTATTGCTTTGGATTGTGCTAAAAGATTAAATCTGGAAATTTCTAATTTGGATGGAAGTATGGTTATTGACACTCCTGCATCGGGTTCAGTGACTACTTCGTATGTTTGTAGGAATTGTCCTATTGTTATTTTTGGTAGAGGTTTCGGTATGGATTTAGTGTGCCTACCTTTAGAACAACTTGATATTATCCTTGGAATGAACTGGTTGGTCTTCAACCAGGTTCATATCAATTGTTTTGAGAAGACGGTCATATTTCCTGAAGAAGTTAAAGTTGAAGATGTGACTATGTCAGTTAAGCAGATGGATTCAGCCGTTAGAGAAGGTGATGTAGTGTTTATGTTATATTCTTCGACGGAAGTGAAAGGAAAGGCTAAGAGTGGTGAATTACCTGTGGTGAATGAATTCCCAGAAGTGTTTCCGGAAGATGTTAGTGAGCTACCACCTGAGAGAGAAGTGGAGTTTACTATAGATTTGATTCCTGGAACTAGACCGGTGTCGATGGCGCCTTATCGCATGTCGGCATCTGAGTTATCAGAGTTGAAGAAACAGTTGGAAGAGTTGCTTGAGAAGAAGTTTATTCGGCCTAGTGTTTCACCGTGGGGTGCGCCGGTATTGTTGGTTAAGAAGAAGGAAGGTACGATGAGACTGTGTGTTGATTACAGGCAGTTGAATAAAGTGACAATCAAGAATCGGTATCCATTGCCGAGGATTGATGATTTGATGGATCAGTTAGTTGGAGCTTGTGTATTTAGTAAGATTGATCTGAGGTCTAGATATCATCAAATTCGTGTTAAGGCGGAAGATATTCAGAAGACTGCATTTAGAACGAGGTATGGGCATTACGAATATTCTGTTATGCCATTTGGAGTTACTAATGCACCTGGTGTTTTTATGGAGTATATGAACAGGATATTCCATCCGTATCTTGACAAGTTCGTGGTGGTATTTATTGACGACATTCTAATCTATTCAAAGAATGATGAAGAGCATGCAAAGCATCTTAGGATTGTATTGGAATTATTAAAGGAGAAGAAACTTTATGCGAGGTTGTCTAAATGTGAGTTTTGGTTAAGCGAAGTGAGTTTTCTTGGTCATGTGATTTCCAAGAATGGAATTGTTGTTGATCCTACGAAAGTAGAAGCGGTATCTCAGTGGGAAGCGCCGAAGAATGCTTCAGAGATTCGTAGTTTTCTTGGTCTTGCAGGTTACTACAGGAAATTCATTGAGGGATTTTCAAAGTTAGCCTTACCGTTGACTAAGTTGACGAGAAAGGGTCAAGCGTTTGTTTGGGATGCAGATTGTGAGAAAGGATTCCAAGAATTGAAGAGGAGGTTGACTAGTGCTCTGATTCTAATTTTGCCGAATCCGGCAGAATCTTTCGTGGTGTATTGTGATGCGTCTTTGATGGGTTTAGGTGGTGTTTTGATGCAAGATAGGCAGGTTGTGACTTATGCTTCGAGACAGTTGAAGATTCATGAAAGGAATTATCTAACTCATGATTTAGAGTTGGCAGTTGTTGTGTTCGTTTTGAAATTGTGGAGGCATTATCTGTATGGTTCACGGTTTGAAGTGTTCAGTGACCACAAGAGCTTGAAGTATCTTTTTGACCAGAAAGAGTTGAATATGAGGCAGAGAAGGTGGTTAGAATTTCTCAAGGATTATGATTTCGGTTTGAATTACCATCCTGGTAAGGCAAATGTTGTGGCCGACGCGTTAAGCAGGAAGTCCTTGCATATGTCAATGTTAATGGTTCGTGAATTGGATTTAGTGGAACAATTCAGAGACTTGAGTTTAGTATGTGAAACTACTCCGAATAGTGTGAAATTGGGCATGTTGAAGCTGACTAGTGGTATTTTGGAAGAGATTCGAAATGGACAGAAATCTGATGTTGGTTTGGTAGACAAGCTGACATTGATTAACCAAGGTCAAGGAGGTGAGTTCTGAATTGATGAGAATGGCGTTATGAGATTTGGTGATAGAGTGTGTGTTCCGGATGTTGCTGAGATTAGAAAGAGTATTTTGGAAGAAGGACACCGTAGTGGTTTGAGTATTCATCCTGGTGCTACTAAGATGTACCATGACTTGAAGAAGTTATTTTGGTGGCCTGGAATGAAGAAGGAAATTGCCGAGTTTGTGTATGCGTGTTTGGTTTGTCAGAAATCAAAAATTGAACATCAGAAGCCGTCAGGGTTGATGGAACCGTTGTTTGTTCCAGAATGGAAATGGGATGGCATTTCAATGGATTTCGTGTCTGGTTTGCCGAGGACAGCGAAGAACTGTGATTCTATTTGGGTTATTGTCGATCGATTGACAAAGTCTGCTCACTTCATTCCGATAAGAATGGATTATCCGATGGAGAGGTTGGCAGAATTGTATGTTGAGAGGATTGTAAGTTTGCATGGTATTCCGCCTAGCATTGTGTCGGATAGAGATCCGAGGTTTACTTCTAAGTTTTGGACAGGATTGCAAGAAGCTTTGGGTACTAAGTTAATATTGAGTTCCGCATATCATCCATAGACAGATGGTCAGACAGAGAGAACGATTCAGTCGTTAGAAGATTTGTTGAGGGCTTGTGTGTTAGAGAAAGGTGGAGCTTGGGATAGCTACTTACCGTTGATAGAGTTTACCTACAACAATAGTTTTCATTCGAGCATTGGTATGGCTCCGTTTGAGGCATTGTATGGTAGGAGATGTCGGACACCGTTGTGTTGGTACAAATCTGGAGAAAGTGCTGTGATTGGACCAGAGATTGTTCAACAGACTTCAGAAAAGATTAAGATGATTCAGGAGAAGATGAGAACTTCTCAGAGTCGTCAGAAAAGTTATCATGATAAGAGGAGAAAAGATCTCGAGTTTAGTGAAGGAGACCACGTGTTCATGCGAGTTACTCCGATGACTGGTATTGGTCGAGCTTTGAAGTCAAGGAAGTTGACTCTGCGTTTTATTGGTCTGTTTCAAATTACCAAGAGAGTTGGGAAGGTTGCTTATCAGATTGCTTTACCGCCGTCACTTGCGAATTTGCATGATGTCTTTCATGTATCTCAGTTGAGGAGGTACATTGCGGATCCGTCTCATGAGATTCAGGTAGATGATATACAAGTGCGAGATAATTTGATCTGAAGCCATGCGAATCGAGGATCGGAAAGTGAAGCAATTGCGGGGTAAAGAGATAGCACTGGTAAGAGTAGCTTGGGGAGGACCAGCTGGAGGAAATGTAACTTGGGAGCTGGAGAGCCAGATGAAGGACTCGTATCCCGAACTTTTCGTCTAAGGTATGTTTTCGAGGACGAAAACTCTTTTAGTGGGGGAGAGTTGTGACACCCCGATTTAATTCGAATATTAAATAATAAGGAATTTAATTATTTAATTAATTAAAGGCTTGATTATTTATATTTTTGGATTTAATTGGACTAATTGAAGAAAGAAGGGTTGGAGGTGTGCAGAGTAAATAGTGGGTGTGAGGAGCAAATCACTCTACTTTTACTAATTATTAATTATGTGTTTTATTTGGAAATAATAAAGGAATATAACAAGGGTTATAAAAAGGAAAAGAAGGAAAATGAGTCTTTTTGGGAAAAGTTATTTTCACGTAGAATTGGAGAAGAGAAGAGAAGAGAGGAAAAAGCCAACGCCGAGGAAATCGAAGATCATCGCGAGGTAAGGGGTGATTTCGTTTGGTTTTAATGCCTTATGGATTTTGGGAATAAAATGGATGATTGGGTATGTTAGGAAAATTGATTTAGGTGATTATAGGTTTGTAGGATTAAACCCTATTTTGTGTCGGATTATATAATTAAGATCATTAGTGTGTCGAATAATTAATAGGAATTATGAAACTATGATATATGATGTTGTAATGATGTATAATGGTTGTATTTTGGTGTTCCTGAAAGTATAGTTCATATAGGAATGATTGGGAATGATTTGAAATGCATAATGCTGTCAAAAATAGCAGAAAATGATTCTGCAGGTCGTGGGAACCGGTTCCCTGTGGGGAGGAACCGGGTTCCCAGTGCGAATTTTCAAAAACTGGGCATTTTTGTACGTGGGAACCGGTTCCCAATAGGGTAGGAACCGGGTTCCCATACATTTTTCCAGGGGCGTGATTTTTGAACTTTGTGGGAACCGGTTCCTGCAAAGGGAGGAACCGGGTTCCATTGAAACTTTTTGGAAAATTCTAAAACTTTGAAAATTCATAACATTCAAACCGTAAGTCCGTTTTGAGCACCGTTTTGGACGTTGTTTCTTAAATTTAATGCTCTATCTTATAAAATGAAAAGATTTCCTAAAACTTAAAATTATTTTGAAAATGAGTCGAGCTTCCGATTTTGAAAAGTGTGGATAGTTAAGGATAATGGGAAAATTAATACAAATGGTCTGAGTTACCGGATGAGAACTAATGCGTACAATGTTGTATTTTGATATTCATTATGATTGAATGTGATACATTGGTGAATTGACATTATGTGAATTATATTGATATCATGATCTGTGAAGTGATGATTGCATGCTTTTATGATGCATGCATAAGCATTTGTTAATTGGTTCATTCCCATTGTGCGGAAGTGAACTGGCTGAGCCAATAGACTTACCCGGATTTAAAGGTAGTGAGGCTGGATTCTTGACCCAGTGGTTATGGGCGAATCATGGATTTCCGCTGTCTTTCCACATGTAAACGGAGCAGTGGGTGAACTCGGTTCACGTTTTGGTACCACATGCATAGAGTCTGCATTGCATATGGGATTGTAACATGCTAGGATGGTTTCCAGTGTTGCAATTTCCATTGTGTGTTATATTACATGTTCATTGTGTGAGATGCCTTTGTGAATTGACTACGACTATGTGTTTGGATATTGGATTAATGTATTCAATTATTTTGTTGTATTTAAAAACGTATAATGCATTTTATATTGGATAGAAATCTCACCCTTACTTTGATGATTTCAGATTTGAAGTGATTAGCTGCTTGGAATCAGTGAGGATAGCTTCTAGAGTCGAGTCATTAGTTAATCCGCGTGTCAGTCTCGTGCTCTGGTAGATGTAACACTAGGGAAACGTTTGATTGAGATTCTTTTGGATAATTAAATATTAGTTTTGATTAATGCTTCAATTTATTGTCCTGAAAATAATTATGAATGACGTATTCAGGATTTGTTATGTTTCATTTCCGCTGTTAAACATAACTTTTGGTTTAGTATTTAATGATTTCCTTCAGTGAAGGCATGACATCTGTTTGGTTATAATTTTGAATTATATTAAAATTGTGATGCCTCTTAATATGTGTTATATACTCTGATTAATATTTATAAAACGCGGGTATTTAGAAGGGGTGTTACACAGACTCCATCCAATGCGTGACATTAATTCTGATTTTATTTTTTAAAGTCTAATTTAATTGGTGATCCGGTGTGATTTCCAAAGAGGTCCATACCAAACACAACGCGTCTGATCCATTGGATTAGCTTACTAACGCGTTTTGACTATGACCAAATGGTCCACATTTTTTCTGCTTTATTTAATATTTTGATTTTTATATTTTAAATGTTTTAAACTTCAAAAAATCATATAAATTTCATTTTTAGCCCAAAAATGATGAAAAAAAATTCATAAAACTATTTTGAAATATTATCTTTCTGAATTTTATTTTATTTTCATAATTTTATTTTCAGATTTGATATTTTTTATGATTTTTATCTTTTATTTGATATTTTTAATTGTTTTAAATTACTTTTTGACATTTAAAAAATTCCAAAAAATTGTGGAAGGATCCAATGGTCATTTGACTAATATTGGTGACCACATTTTATTTTTATTTCGGATTTTACTATTTTTTACTATTTTTTGGCTTATTTCATCATTTTTCTTTTATTTTAAAAATAGCTTTTGACTTAGAAAATTTCTAAAAAAACTTTGTCAACACTTGTTGACCTCTGTTTGACTTTGGGTAATTTTCTTGAAATTTTATTTTGATAAAAAAATTACTATTTATGTATTTCGTCAATAAATTCCAATTAAATAACCTAATTTCAAATTTCCTTTTAATTCTTTTACTAGATTTTTATTTTTAATTTATTTTGCTGACTTTTGAATTTAATTTGGAGTCACAAATTTCTTCAACATCAATGTCAATGGAATTTGGATTATCAAGAACAATCTCATTTGTCGGTATGGTGTGCCAAACATGATCATTACTGACAACGACTCGAATTTGAATAATAAAATGATGGCGGAACTTTGTGAAGAATTCAAGATTGTTCATCACAATTTCGTCTCCTTATAGAACCTAGATGAATGAGGCAGTTGAAGTTGCAAACAAGAATATCAAGAAGATTATCCAGAAGATGGTCGTCACCTACAAGGATTGACATGAGATGCTACCATTTGCTTTATATGGGTATCGTACTTCAGTACGCACCTCAATAGGGGCCACTCCCTCTCTCTTATTTATGGCGTGGAAGTAGTAATCCCCATTGAAGTTGAGATTCCATCTTTGAGGGTGATTATGGAAGCTGAATTATCTGATGCTGAATGGGTTCAAAATTGGTTTGACCAGTGGAATTTGTTTGAAGAAAAGAGAATGAATGCTTTATGTCATGGTCAGTCATACTAGAAAAGAATGAAGAAAGCTTTTGATAAGTAGTTCAAACCTCGTGTGTTCAGAAAAGGAGACCTCGTGCTCAAAAAGATCATATCTTTAAACTCCGATTCTAGAGGCAAGTGGACTCCTAATTATGAAGTCCCATATGTTGTCAAGAAAGCCTTCTCTGGCAGTGCATGGATTCTTGAAACTATGGATGGCGAGGAGTTCCCACATCCTATGAATGTTGATGTAGTCAAGAAATACTTTGCCTAAATAAATAAAAGAACATCTCGCTAAGTTGAAAACCCGAAAGGGCGACTTAGGAAAAAAGGAGCGTCTCGGTAGGATGAAAACCCGAAAGGGCAGTCTAGGCAAAAATTAGAGACAAACAGAATAAACCTCCCAGTAGGCTGAAAACCCGCAAGGGCAGTCTAAGAAAAAGTTAGGGACTTATATGGCAAACAACTACATCAGACAAGACTTGATCATAGAAGCAACAATCTACATGGATCGTCTTCATACCTCAACTGAAGACTACAATACAGGAGTTCAAAGTTGGTAGAGAGAATAGGGCGCATTATCTTTCAATGTACCTTTTCCATGTATTTACCATTTTTCAAAACTCTGTAATCATCTACGGAGTCATGCTATTGGCAGCCTACCATTCTATCAATAAAATTTGAGCTTTTATCCAATTCCTTGGCAATCTTGTTTTTATTCAATTTATAAAAATATTCTTTTATTATTGAAAATACGTTTCAAAACAAACATATTTGTTAGAACATACTTGCAATTTTTTTGTAATTCAGGTGTGTTTACTTCGGATGTGAAGCAAATGGATAAGATATCATTGTCCTAATAACAAACAAGATTGATAATGTTGAAGTTGGTACCACCAGGACCTCTTTAACGTCTTTCGGTCGAATATGAGATATAAGTGCAAAGCAGATTGCTCCCACGAAATATCTCATTTCTCCCCAGAAGAGTTTAAGCAAATGATGCCCTGATGAGACACAATGATGTCTCCATAAGATGTGTTCGTTAAATAAAGCCTAGGAATGTTGGCAACGCGCCTGATAGGAGTTTTCCTTTTCAATCCCATAGTTCGCGAAGGTTTTATGTTGGCCGAGTGTCGTCCGTGCACTATTTGATCTTCTTTGTCGATCCTCAATAAGATGTCCATGTGCATCTCATGCACAGTCATCCATACATTATGTAACTTTAATTCATTACCCATTTGCATATGTTGGTAATCAGGATATGTCTTATCTCTCACAAATTGTCAGCTTTAAGTATAAAAAAAAGAAGGGGAGTTCATCTTTTTGTTGTCCCCACAGTTATCCTTCGTGGAAAAATAGAGTCTCAACTAGGCTTTCATCCGTTCAGAGCCTCTTCCCCGGCGCAGTCTTGGTTTGGATTCTAATCTTTAAGTGACATTTTTGTTTCAATACTGTAAATTCTGGATGTATATTGCACAAAGAAGACTTTATCTCTTCAACGGGGGTTGAACTTGATTTTTCCTAAGAAGTATGTTCTTATTCTCCAATAATATTGTCACTATTTTCTCCTAATAGCAGGTGACAATTTCCTTATTTGAGCAGCTGATTTTCCCCCAACAAGTCTTTTGATGCCAATTTGATCTCATTTCGGTAACCCAACGAGGAGTCTCTTTCTAGAGATTGACCGTTTACCTCCAACAAGTTGAAAAATTATTATGGAAGTCCCCAATGAATGGCAACCTTGTCCTTATGGAAGTAGTTTATCGAAGATTTGTTATTCCGATGAATGGAAACCTTATCTTTATGGAAGGTATTTTATCGAAGATTTGTTATTCCGATGAATGGCAACCTTGTCTTTATGGAAGGTAGTTTATCGAAGATTTGTTATTCCGATGAATGGCAACCTTGTCTTTACGGAAGCACTACGCCAAGAAAGACCTACGAAAGCGTTTTTTTCCCTTTAAAAGTGCTTAAAAGCGCTGCTGTAGGTGGCGCTGCTATAGGTTTTATCAACACTTTTTGTTTAGGCAAAAGCGCTGCCTTAGGTATACCTAAGTCAACGCTTTTTCCTAAAAAGCGCTTTCTTAAGTAGGCTTTTAGTAGCGCTTTTTTATGGAAAAGCGCTTTCTTAGGCCTACTTTAGATTGCCTTTTATGCTTTCTGTAGGCATCTTTAGAAAGCGCTTTTCTAGGAAAAGTGTTGCCTTAGGCCTACCTTTGAAAGCACTTTTAAAGAAAAAGCGCTGCCTAAGGTATACATAACGCAACACTTTTGAAAGCGTTGTCTTATGTATATCTTAGGCAGCGCTTTTTCTTAAAAAGCGCTTTCAAAGGTAGGCCTAAGGCAGCGCTTTTCCTGGAAAAGCGCTTTCTTTGGGGTTTTTAATAAACCTATAATTTATATAATTCACAAACCTGTATTTTTTGCAGCATTATTTCATAAACCTAAAATTTACAAATGTAATCCCATAAACCTGTAATTTACAATCGTAATCCCATTATTTCAACAAAGAAGAGATTATATACAAAAAAGGCATTATAATACCATTATATACCATTGTAATCCAAAATATATATACACCATTGTAATTCAATTCACATATTTCTAACACAACCAAAATCAGTCTTACAAAGTCATCCCGAACAATAACAAAATTAACCCTAACAAAATCAGCCCTAACAATAACTAAATCAGCCCTAATGTATGAACAAAACACGGTCAATAATGTATTCACGATTCTGGTCCTGCAAGGTATGAACATAATAACACGGTCAATAATGTATTCACACAATAATGTATTCATAACACTTTTCACACAATAATGTATTCATACCTTATATGATTCTTTGCTCAATAAAATATTGACACAATTCCTCTTTGATTTCTTCCAACTGAAGTTTCGTATAATATGCACACTTGTGTTCATCGAAGTACTACATAACAAAACATAATATGCATGATTTAGTTAAAAGTAATAAATTATATGAAATATCCGATAAATAATAAAACAAATCCTAAGTTATAAATCCATACCGTGATTGGAATCTCTATTTGATTCATTTGATGGATTTTTTTTTTATAAACCTCAAAACGAAGTACCTGCAATCTATACTGTTTTGTTGTTGAGCACACTACATAGAAAAATAAATAAGAATGTATAGTTGTCTTGTTTTATCAAGTAGCATCACTATTATAAGCAAAATTGTGAAAATTAATGTACCTGCACTTTGATCCATGTAATGTTGTTGGATTTAGACCGTTGTACTTGAGCTTCTCTTTGGCTTCAGAATATTTGTATTAATCTAACAAAATAAAAACATATATTTAGAACAATTTCACAGAAATAATTAAATATATAAGTATACACGGATATTTAGAATAATCTCACTTACGTATCAATCATTAACTTCATATCCAGATAATTAGTCCAATCACCATCTACCGAATTTAGATAATAAACCACTTCTTTTATAGGATCCATAGCAACCAACAACCAGTGACGTCTATAGATTCAAACAAACGTTTATATGGAAATTTTCTACGCAAAAGAAACAAAGATTAGAATAAACTTAGAATGAAAATCTAACCTTGTAGGAATAGTATTATACGCCCAAAGATACAAGCTTTTTGTATTTCTGGTGGCCATGAATCTCTCGACTAAGTTCTCTCTTACTGACTCTGTTCCCTAACAATTGTCGCACCGTTGACACGGGAGGAAGCCACGTAATAGAAGTTGTTTGACAATTGATTCTCGCGCATCAATTTGTAATATAACAATGTTAAATAAAAAATAATAAACATTAGACTATTTTTATTGAAATGTGTAAATAAATTGTTCAAACAATTAAATAATATATTGATCGGGTTATCAGATGTATGAGTGCATAACACCGACGCCTAATTCTCTATGATGAAAAATCTCTTCCATGTCCTATTGTCCAATTGTTTCGGTGCAAGAAAAACCAAAGATACCTTCATCCATATCCATTTGGCGAATACCACCATTCATTATATTTGATGTTGTGACAAGTGTTTCAAGACACTGCCGGAATCGAGGCACAAATTTTCTGAGAGGAACCCTTTTCTTGGGTGGTACGCTACATATTTTCTGGATCACTTGTTGTGACCCTTGAGCAGGTACCTAAAAATCATATAACTTAAGTAAATTATAAAATCATGAAATTTTTTATTTGGATCATATAATTAACACTTTAAACATACCTCTTTTTGTGATGCAACAGACTCGTCGTGCTGCAAAATCCTTTTATCCTTAGATGCGGGTTTTGTAGGAGTCTAAAATTACCATGTAAAAAAAGAGAGGTCAGAACTGACATTTGAATACTTAAAGATTCATAATGGTTTTCAACATACCTGATCATCTATGAAAATGAGGTCTGATGGCCATGCAACAAAAGATCCTATTACATCTCGCAGCAATGTGGTCTCTGAAACAGTGTCAGGTACCGGTAGCAACACATCCAGATCTAAAGCAATATCAACTGATAATTTCATGTGTCCATCCGGTAGAGGTCTATGGTGAATTAAATCTCCCAAAGTGTTATGCACTTTTTCCTTTCCAACTAGGCGATAAGTTGGTGACGATAAGTATAGCTGACAAAATGAAATGCCCTAAACCAATAATAAATATTTTACTGTTAATATGTATATATGTCAATTAACATAAATGTGCTACATTAATTTCACAATAACATATATAATTACCTCGGGAAATTTATTTTGACAGTTGATACTAGCTTTGTCACTAGTTTCTTTCAACTGTGAACTACTCTTTTCCGTCATATCTCTCTCTTTATCCTTTTGCAATTCACGGACTTGTGCTTATAATTTCTGCAATGTTTGCATCACTTCTGCATTGCTAGGATTTCTTTTCCTTGAATACTTATACAAGGAGGTTGGAGTCACACCATGACCTTTACCCCTCACCCGATCGGGATACTCAGCAACATTTAATGCTCGACTAAGTACGCTCCTGATATCATGGTCCTCACCTATGGATACCGATTACGATAGGGTCTCTTGTAATTCATTTACATATCGAAAATTATTAGTGGAGATAAAAAATTAATTATATATTAATAAACATTTGATTTAATTAAAGACACAATGTTATACTTACACATTCATCATAAATATGTTGAACATCGGGATTGACAACTCAATCCTTACCCACACGAGCTTCCTTCCACAACACATGCGCTAGTAGCGATGTTTCGTCACTTTTCGTCTCGTCTAACTACGCATTGATACAAATAATAAGATCATCAATTATGACACACTAAGATAATTAATAAGATTGTAGCATTTATATTTACTTACAAGTTTTTCCTGTAAGCGTGCATATCCCAAACGCCCATTTTTGTATGGATACGTGGGTTTTGACGCTCTCTCGTGATTTATGGCACTCACTTTCTTGAAATTCTCGTCTCTTCTTTGGCCTACAAAATCAACCCATTCTTCAGGTGTAATGAAGTTCTCATACTTTTTTGGACGTTCCGGATCCTCTTCCACAAAATTTCCTTCCTCATCCTTAAGATACTTGTTTGTTTAAAAAGCTCTCCACCCTCTGTGTCTTTTTCTGGCCAAACCAAGTATATAATTTTTACGGGTATCTTCAATGTTAAAAGACCTCTACGAAAAAACATACGCATAATGTGTGTTAGTATAAGTAATTTAAACACATTATCGTCAAGATAAAGCAAATAACAACAACCATATATGGTACCTTTATCTCAGTCCAAATTTTCTCTTTACCCTCATCCAACTCTCCTCTTTTCCATCTAGGAGAGGTGATTGGAATGTGCATACGAATAAGTGTACCAATGTAGCTTGTCAACTTTGCAACATTAGACCCAATTAGTTGTTCCTAATCATTCCAATCTACATTATATGTTACTCCTTTATCTCTATCATGGATGATTCCCCTCATAATAGTTATGTCTCGTGTAATATCTTTTTCTGAAGTATAATCTGGAGCATTTGCATCTTGTGAGTTTTCTTGATTACTAGCCATTTGACCTGTAATAAAGAAAGAAAAAATAAAAATGAAATGACAAATATAAAAATCCATAATCAATAATCCATATATATATATATATATATATATATATATATATATATATATATATATATATATATATATATATATATATATATATATATATATATATATATATATATATATATATATATATATATATATATATATATATATATATATATATATATAAATTTTATTGAATGATATAGACTATAATTATACTATTACCTTTTCATTAACGTCTCTTTCTTTTCTTGGTAGGAATATGCTCTACTCGTCTCTTAACAACGCGGAGGTTGGATTGACCCAAATACCCTCATTATGATCATTTCTAATACATGATTCATTCTTATTTTGATCATTTATGGTAAAAGATTCAATATCAACACCAGTATCACCTTGATCTCCAATGTTTTCATCAATTACTTTGTTAGATAAAAGTACTATAGACCATGTTGTACTTGTCGGATCAGTGACATAAAACACTTGTTTAGATTGAGAGGCTAGAATGAAAGACTCATCTTTGTACCCCACCCTATTAAGATCAACTTGCAAAAATCCTGACTTATCCATTCGTATGCCATTATTATTTTCAACCCACTTGAAACCAAATATAAGAATCTGAAACTTCTCGTAATCAAACACCCAAATGCGCTCGATAACCCCAAAATATGACAAATTTGCAAATTTCGGGTTTAAGCCCTTCACACTAGATATGTGCATTACTTCAGCTACCAAGGTGACACCACTATTTTGCAAAGTACTTTTATCATCCTGTTCTTTGGTATAAAATATTTATCCATTAATTGTGTATTCGCTATAAGAAAACACAGGCAAACTTGGACCATATGCTAAACATCTCAACCTTTCTATTATTGAAGCGGGATCTGAACGATACTTTGAATAAATAGGTTCCTTAAACCATGGTATGAAACTTAGATTGTGCTCTCGTACTATCCAATTCTCATTTCTATTCGGACTTAAACCTCAAAGAACACCCTTGTGCATTTCAACATACGGCTCAACCTCAATCTCATTGTGCAGAACATACAAATGCACTTGATCCCGTTCGACCCTTGATACTGTCACAACTTTATTTCCAATTAGCTTCTTACCTACTTTTTTTTCAACAATATGATATTTGGGGAGTCCAATTAATTGAACATTTGACAGATATTCAGTACAAAACTCAACTGCTTCTTCAACAATGTATCGTTCGACAATACAACCCTCTGGTCGACTTTGGTTTTTCACATGCCCTTTTAATATTTTCATATAATGTTCAGCAGGGTACATCCATCTCATATAAGCTGGTCTGCATAATTGTGTCTCTTTCACAAGATGAACGACAAGATGAACCATTATTTCAAAAAAAGAGGGAGGAAAATACATTTCAAGATCACACAAAGTAACAACTATTTCTTTTTGCAATGTTGGTAAGATCTTAGGATCGATCACCTTACTGCAAATTGACTTGAAGAAAAAACACAATTTAGTTATTGCACTTCTTACTTTTTCTGGCAGAATAGAACGTATACCTATAGGTAGAAAATGTTCCATTATAACATCGCAATCGTGCATCTTTGAACTCTTTAACTTGAGGTCTTTCATAGACACAAGTCTTCTAATATCTAATGAGTAACCTTCTGGAACTTTAACTTCACTTAGGAACTTACACAATATTTTTTCTCCTTTCTAGATAGAGTGTAAACAACAGGTGGTAGATATGTTCGTCTTCCTTTATTCACGGGTCTCAATTCAGTTCTTATTCCCATCTCTACCATGTCCTCCCTTGCTTTAAGGCCATTCTTAGACTTCCATTTTATATTGAGTAATGTACCAATAACACTGTCAAATACATTTTTTTCAATATGCATAACATCAAGAAAATGTCTTACGTACAAATATTTCCAATATGGCAATTAAAAAAAATCGACCTCTTCTTCCACCCACCTGTGACAACTTTATGTGCAAAAGGCTTGCCAAACTAAATACTCACATCTTTCACCTTTTCAAAAATTTGATCACCTGTCAATCCAAACGGAGCTCTACGTTGTTCGGTATCTCCATCGAACGCTTTTCTCCATCCACGATATTGATGTTTAGAATTTAAGAATCTACGATGATCGAGAAAGACATTCTTCTGACAAGCTTTCAACCGCGTCGTATTGGTTCCATCTTCACATACAGGACACGCTTTTTCACCTTTAATGCTATACCTAGATAGATTTCTATATGCTGGAAAATTGTTAATTGTTCCAAACAACATCACCCTCAAGTTGAAACTTTCTTTCCTATACCCATCATAAACCTCAACACCGTTCTCCCACAAAATCTTCAAATCTTCGACTAAAGGTACCAAGTATACGTCTATGTCATTTCCTGGTTGTTTAGGCCCAAAAATTAACATACATAACATCATGTACTTACGCTTCATACATAGCCACAGAGGTAGGTTATAAATTATAAAAATCACAGGCCATGTGCTATGCGAGATACTTTGAATACCGTGTGGGCTCATTCCATCAGTAGACAATGCCAAGTGAAGGTTTCTTGCTTCTTTTCCAAATTCAGGATAATCATTATCAATTTTCATCCACTGTGGTGAATCTGTCGGATGTCGAAACTTTCCATCAATAACTCTTTCATCTGCATGCCAAGTCAAGTGTCTTGAATCGGTTTCACTATGATACATCCGTCTAAATCTCAGAATTATAGGAAAATACCATAAGACTTTTGCAGGATACAATTTTTTCTTATATCGAGGGGCACTGCATTTATGACACTCATTTAACGATGCATACTCATTTCGAAACAAAACACAATCTTTTGGACAAGCATGTATCTTATCATAGCTCATGCCAATAGAGTACAACATCTTTTTAACCTCATACATTTGATTGGGAAGAACATTATCCTCTGGTAGCATATCTTTCATAAGGGCTAATAACTTTGTGAAACTTTTATCCAACCATCCATTGCCCGCGTTTAAGTTGTACAATGTTAATACCGCAAACAATCTTGTGAAGTTTGTACAACCATTATACGATAGTTTCTCTGCATCGCTTACCAACCTCTCGAACATTTTGGGACAATCATTAAGATCTTCTTCAAGCGCTTCTGCAATCTCTTCGACTCGATCATAATCGTATGTATCTGTGCAATTGTTGTTTGAAGCATAGGTCGCATTATCCCCCGATTCAACATTCCCGTTACTTTTCTCACCATGCATATTTCAACATGTATAACTTCTATCAATTCCATACCGTATTAAATGCGATTCCAAATGAATCGCATTAACCCGACTCCCATAACAACAACCCAAATAAGGACATGTCATTCGACTGGGATCTTTGGCGTGCGCAACAACAAACTTAACGAATTCCGATACCCCATTCTTGTACTCTTTCGACAATCGATTGGAATACATCCACGTCTTATCCATGATTTTACTAATTAAGCTAAACAAAAATAACTAATTAGGGTACAAAACGGCATAATGCGTTTCTGTCAAAATGCAAAGTATACACGGAATGGATCCAGAGCAAGAAAACGCAACATATTCACACAATTTCAGACAAATTCATCACAATACCAGTAATTTGAGGAATAAATTTACCTCGAATTTACCGAACTCAAGGAAATGCAGAGAATGAGCATCGTACGTCGAACTAGGCCGGGAAACGCAGCTAATTCAAAGGAAAGAAAACTTCTATTATAAAAAATTTCATACAATAAAAACCAACTCAACCACTAATTACAGTTCATTCACAAGTAGAGAAGTAAGCAACTAATTTAAGTGGAAACGATCCATCATGCTCAATGAAATTATCTTGAACTAAGCTTGCTCAAACTATAAACAAGTTAGTAATCACAAGGTATACAATCAAAATGAAACTTATATGATGCACATGAACAATTCAAGAACCAAGTAATCGACCATTCAAGAAATTCAATTCACAAATGAAACTAAAACCAAAGAAACTCAAGTTATTATTCAATTCACATTCGAAACATGGAAAATCGAATTCATAGTAAGTTCTAAACCCCTGATCGCAACTTTGAGAGTCTATAGATTAGACTGACTACAAGTGCATAGTCGTGTCGGGTAGTTTTAAAGATTGTCGAACCTCAAACACTATAAATCAATCTATCGTAATCTAAACCTACAGTGTAAAGCTAAAGCTATCGAATAATTAATTGGGGGAATTTTTGGGTAATAAAAACTTAGATCTAGTTGAATATAAATAAAACGAGTATCGGTATGCAGGTATCAATTTAGGCGATCTGAAGGTTTGTTGGCCAATTTTTCCGATAGATTCAAATTACTAAATTCAGTAAGCAATATTTATTTAAACATCCTTATCTCAAACTTCCATTCTATTGACTTATATTATGCTAATAAACCCTAATGTACGCTTCCGCTGTCCCGCCGTATTTAAAAACACTTTTTGAAAATAAATAAAAACCTAATTCGTTTTAAAGTGCTTCCTGTATTTAAAACCAACACCTAGTAATCACTATCCGATTGAAAACCTCAAACTTCCGTTCTATTGATTTTAACCTTAGCCTGATTCTTACTTCTGTAAAAACCCTTTAAAAATTATAACTGGAAACTAAACCAGAAAAGGCAAATTTTTTATAAAAATAATATTTGGCCAATTCATTTCAGATCCCTTAATTCGATTTAAACCTACATACCGATACCTAAACTATTTAGCCAGACATAGTAATAATTTCCAGAGCAGAGCAGTAAATAACAAACGATAAAATAACATATACCAACATATTAATAATTCTCATACAAAACAATGTATAATAAATATCAAAGCTGTAAATAGAAACCTGAAAATTATATTAAATTTGGAAACTGGAACAAACTTCAAGTACCGAACACTCCACCACAAGCCGGCTAGATTTGTTCTTCGAAGTAATAATTAAAGCGACTAAACAAGTTAATAAAAACTAAGATCTAACGTAAGGATAGATCCCGTAAAAATTACACAATAGTTCCCAGTGTAGAAACTATTGTGAGAACAAAAAACTGCCTAAACCTAACGAAAAGGAAACTGTAGTGTTTGAATGCAAGGAACTGCTGAAAAATTAATTGCTGAAAACTGTATCAAATTCCCCAGCCCCCTTTGGTTTACAAGGCATTCTATTTATAATTTAAGTTTGTAACTGCCTTTTTCCTCTTTTCTCGCTCTTTCGATTCCATGTTCCACTTTCCTCGTTGAGCCTAAATCGCAGCGAACAAGCTGTGGGGCAGATGCCCTCTAATGCAAGGGAGAGTGGGGCGGGCGCCCTCTTGCACAGGGGCTTCGCTTCGTGGCTTTCTCGTTTGGGCCTTCGTACGTTATCTAATTACTTGCTGGCCCATTACTCTCTCACCCCTATTGTGCTACTTTAACCTCCCTGCCTTCTTTAAATGATTTTTTCACATAATTTTCCTCGATTTCTTATATTTTCTCAATCGTTTCTGAATAGAATCAATACTTGAAACACAAGAGATACCATTGTAATATTGAAATAAAACAATGTAAATTACGGAAAAACAATAACATTATTTATGAGAATTAAGTCGAATAAACGCTATAATTTCGTGTTATCAAACTCCCATACACTTGAACCTTTCCTTGTCCTCAAGCAAGAAGTGATATGAAAAATCTTTTGAACTCGTGGTGAATGCAAGTGTAGGACACAAATCAATTCATATTTGGTTGCTAGGCGTTCTTGTCTGAATAGTATATGCTTGATTTCAACACCAAAGCTACCGTATTGACACTAGACAACCCCCACCTTATCCAGACCAGTTTCAGTCATGCTATCATAGCGCAACCTAATTCTTTTGTTTTGTTTCACCCACTTCATTTGAACGTAATCACATTAAGCCCATCATCTCTTCATGCATATAGAAGATTAACTGGTTAGTGACTATGATCCCTTTAACAGCTAGGAGCTAGGGTACATAAGTTTGGAGACTCCTTTATTTACCCCTTTGCAAATTGCAGGGGGATCGAACCGTAGTCCGCCCTACCAAGTTCAGCACCAAAAATCACTGAACCAACTCACAAAGGGTTGCTTTTAATAAAAATATTTTTGTAGGGTCCGCAACTGTTGGATTAAATGATCGAGTGAGGATCACCTAACTTAATTAGTGCATTTCCTGAGCAGAAGTTTTGGATTTTCGAGATCATTCACTTATATTCATCGGTTCTCCGCGTAGTTTGTGATTAAGACGATGTCGTCTTCTTATATAAACTACACGGGGTTACTTTAAAACTAAATCTCAAGGTATTGGTATGATAAGTACTTAAACCGATCTAGCGTACTGGGGTTTTAGAGTGTTTGGACGGTAACGATTTTGCTCAAATCTCATTCAAGATCTTAAAAATGTGCAACTTCAAAACGTTTGAATGTGTCGAGTCATGCGTCTAACCAATGTAAATTTTGTTATGGCTCAAGAAAATGGAGGAGATCGACTAAACACATAAATTTCGGCATTTAAAACTTAACATAACATAAATAAGCTTTTTTATATTGAAGGGAAATCTACTTAAGAAAACTGGAAATAAACTAAAGATTGTAAAGCTTCCTCCCCTACACATAAAACTTGCATTGTCCTCAATGCTACAAAATAGGAAGGAAGAAAAAGATCACTCCTCATTTCCTCTACCGCGTGCTCTTCCTCCTCTAGTTCGTGGTCCTCTACGCCTTTCCGTGTTGTTTTGAAAAATGTTGTGAATGTCGTCTACATGGAGATTCATAGCTTGCATTTCAGCGCTAAAATTCGACATTTGCTGAGACATTTGCTCGCAGCTGTGATTATTCCAGTAGGCGTAGTCATGCTGATCTTGTTGAATTTCTCGGACTAGTTGCATCATGCCATTGTGGTGCGTTTCTAATGTTTGGAAACGCTGGTCTTGTCGTAGCACCACGACATGAATGGCTTCGAGTGTAGCCGGTGGATAGTCATTTTCCGGAGGTGCTTGTGCAACAGGTTGGGGAATTTCTCGCTCTAATTCTTGCTCCATTTCATCCACAACAGCGTTGTTAGCATCACCTTGGTTTTCTTGTTCGTTTCCCTCGGGAGCGGGTTCATCCATATTATATTTCCAATTGTGTACTTGTCGCACATCAGTTCAATTTGGACTAGGCAAAATTACTCCTTCGACCATACTGTTATTAATCACCAAGTTAAATCTTCCATCTGGTCTCGGAGAAATTAAATGTGAGTCGCGACAATAAGTTATATCAAGAAGTTGCGCCGACATTTGAGTGAGACCAATAGTTGCTAATTCAGTGGCCAGTCCAAGAGAGAGGGCTATCGAAGTGATGATACCTCCAAAATAGAACGTGTTTGTTTCGCTTGCCCGAACTGTCGCCCGAATGTGTTCCAGAAGGGAAGGAGTTGCATTAAATGCCTCCCAAAGAGTGCACAATGTATGAGGAATATTTCTTTTTGGTTCACTTTATGGTTGTTGGTCCGTCAAAAAATAGTGTTCGACAAGATCTTGTGGAAGTAGCGAATTTTCGGGTTGTGAGTATGCGAGGCATATAGATCTTTCCAATCTTCTATTGTTTCTCCGGTCGAATTTCTCCAGAGAGTGAATCCCGTGTGCTCCCAAGGTACTGCGTGGTTGGCCAAATTGGTAAGGTTGACCGATTCGGGTCTATAGAGGACATTTTCCCCTCATGAAAAATGTAGCATTTCGGCTACTCTATCTTGGTCTAGCACATATTCTTGATTAAACATCTGAAATTTTGCAGTTCCCGTGAGGAAAGGAGCATCTAACAGAGTCTCGTAAGAAAAAGAGCTTAAAAATTCCAATACCAATGGCTCAAGAGTGGGAAAACCTCTGGCGCAAATGTGTCGTAAGCCTGTATTGTCTAGCATGCACATCACATTTTCAATCAACCCCAATCGATCTAAATAATATCCATCTAAATACTTCGTGGGTACCACTGATCGTTGATAGAATTTCATATATTTCTCCATTTGCTTCCCACCATCTTAAAAATGACACGTGAGAGATCTGGTGGTGGCCTGACCGGTCTAAGTGTTCTTTGGTTTTGAGCATGTCGGGCCATTGTAAATTGTTGTGAGGAAGAAATATGAGAAAGAGATGAAATGAGATGGTGTATAATATTAAGCGAGTGGTTATGGGGATTTATAAGAATTGTTGTGGGAGTGGAGTTGGAAGGGTGGTGTTATTGAATTAATGGAGAAGGAATGAATGAATGGTGTGAAGATGGGAAGTTTGAAAGTTAAGAATGGAGTAGAAAATGAATTAAGAGTAGAAAATGAAATGAATTTGTATTAATTTGGGAGTTGAAGTAAATAAATATGACGAGTGGAGGAAAGAGAAGGAAATGAGTGAAATGATGGAAGAAGCACGCGTGAGGAGGAAGCTTGTTAAGTTCAGAGTCACTCCAAAGAATATGCCATGCATACGTTAGGGAATCAAAATGCAGGGAGGGGGCCATAGGCATGGGGCGATCGTCCCAATGCTTATGCATGGGAATCTTGCAGAAATAAAGCAGGGCGGAGGCCACAGGTAAAGGGGCGGGCGCCCTCTACTTATGCATGCGTAGCTTTTCAGGGAATCTAACAAGGAAAAACAGGGCAGGGGCGGTTGCCCCGATGCTTATGCATGCGCTGAATAGGAATAATGCAGAGTGTTGATTTTGTCTCTTTTTATTTATCAGTTTTGGTCAAAGCATACCTTAAAACAGTAGCATTTATATCAGTATCGGTTACTGTTATCAGGGGCATCAGTAGTACACATCAGTAGCATTATGCAATTAAATCATACTCTTATGCAGAAATAAATAAATGTAGCAGCAAATCATAATCTTATCAGTCTGCATATAGTAAATTTAATAGCAACATTTGGCAAATTCAAAAACAGCTAATAGTACTGAATAACACAGATCATAAAATGCATAACTGGAACAACATCAAAACCAAAACACATGTGTAACTGAAAAATTCAAACTGCATTAATAATAAAAACCAACAATTGCTAACAAAGTAAAGTGCTGATAAAATGACATAAATTAAATACTAAAAACTAAATTTTTTCTAATGAATTGAAAACAAAAAACAATAATGAAATCCTAATTAACTTCTAATAACTATTTCCTTCCCCTACACTTAAACAAAACAATGCCCTCATTGTTTAAATGTAAGGTCCAGAGACTAATAAAACTCCAAAATAAATCCTAGCCACGTCGAGAGAAAATATGTTGGTATAAGTCATCCATCTGCTGAGAAACTACATCCATAAAGTCGTGAAAATCCATGCGCAGAGTGGTGAATTCGCCTCTCAGATTATTAAATTGAGTGTCCAAATTTGTCAGAGCAGCGACGACGTCAATGGGAGGAGGTGAAGCCTGAGCGTTTGCAGCAGGAGGAGCAATATCATGATATCTAGGAGGTGTCTCGGGGTCTTCTTCAGAGACTTCCAAAATCACATAAGCCTGAGGGGTTTCAGGAGTGGGTGGTCGAGACGGGGGATGATCTAAACCATAGATCCAGTTGGCTCGGTTATGCACACTGGTGGAAGGGTTAGATAAAGTAAAAAGGTCCACCACTTGGTTGTTGATAAGCAGAGAAAACTGGTGTGGGCCAAGATTACCTATAAGACCTGTATTAAAGTAGAACTGAATATTCATGGATTGGATGCCACTGAAGGGGTTTAGGTATCAGAATGGTTGTCTTAATCCAAGAATATTAGCTATCATGGTCACTAGGCCACCTATCTGAATGGGCATGTGATCGGTCTCAATGAGACGCTCAAAACTACGTAGCATATGCGTGACTGCATTAACGGGCGATTCTGTGATGCACAAAACATGATGAAAAGTTCATCACGAGACACTGTAGTAATGTTCTGGGGTTTTCCAAATAGGGTGTGAGCCAGTATCTTATGGAAATACCTAAAGGCTGGGTTATGGATATTCTCTAAGCGAAAGTCAGCAGGCTCAGGGTTAAGATTACCAGAAACGGACCCCCAAAAGTGGTCGAGTTCCCTAAAGCCTAAATACTCCTCCTGAGTTTCATGATAGACTCCTACTCCACTAGGAAATCCTAAAAGGTCAGCTAACTCCATATGCTTAAACTTATAGTTCATCCCAAAAAGTCTAAAAATGATGAGTTAACGGCGTGGACCTAACCCATGGTTTGGTAGATAAGTCAAGGAGCTAAGGAATTTTAGGGTTAAGTTCTGATAAGTGGCATAACATATCATTAGGCGGGAGGCATCCCACCCAATTTGGTTCATCAAAAAGAGTACACTATTTCTAATTCCCAGTGCTTCCATAGCACTGTTATGAGGATAAATAGTGGGAAGCATTTCCCACTCGGCCAATACTCCAAACTTTCCTACCTGATGCCTTCCTCTGAAAGTAACTTACATATCATCAACTCGAGACATATTGAGAATAGAATTAGTGACTAAAAATTATCCTGGAAATTAGTAAAATAAAAGAAAATCAGCATTGGCCAAATGCCGATAGAAAGAGAATAGAAAAATAAAAATAAGATAAAGAGGAATTTAGAAAATAGGAAAAGTGAGAGAAAAAACAAATATAAGAATTCAAAAAAAATGAAAGAAGAATAAAATAAAATAAAATGATAAAATTAAACATAAAAATAAAACGGTGGGTTGTCTCCCACAAAGCGCTTTGTTTTATGTCGTAAGCTCGACAAAATTTTGTTATTTCCTAATCCTGTGAATCGTCAGGCAGCTTGACAAGTAAGAGACTAGCGGAGTAATCTCCATTTTCTACGCAATGATAATGTTTCAAGTGCTGCCCATTAACAATGAACGGTTTACATGATTGACCCTTAATTTCTATAGCCCCACTAGGTAAAACCTTTGTAACTTCAAACGGATCGGACCACCTAGAACCCAGTTTACCAGGAAATAATTTCAACCTAGAATTGAATAAGAGTACTATATCACCCTCGTTGAAAACTTTCCTAGATATACGTTTATCGTGCCATTTTTTTGTTCTTTATTTATAAATTTTGGCATTTTCATACGCATCGAGTCGAAGCTCTTCGAGTTCGTTTATGTCTAAGATTCTCTTTTCTCCTGCCGCAATATAGCTGAAGTTTAGGGTTTTTATAGCCCAATAGGATTTATGTTCAAGTTCTACTAGCAGGTGACATGATTTACCATAAACTAACTTGAAGGGTGTAGTTCCTATCAGTGTTATATAGGCTGTCCTTTATGCCCATAAGGCTTCGTGTAACTTAGCAGACCAATCTTTTCTTGACAGAGCAACAGTCTTTTTAAGGATTTGCTTAATTTCTCGATTCGAGACTTCTACTTGCCCACTTGTTTGCGGGTGATAAGGCCTTGCTACTCGGTGATGGACTCCATATTTCACTAAGAGTTTTTCAAAGATTTTAGAGATGAAATGCGAGCCACTGTCACTGATGACTAGTCTCGGCACACCGAATATTGGGAAGATTGTATTTTTGAACAGCTTGATTACAACTCGTGTGTCATTTGTTGGAGAGGCTACGACCTCAATCCATTTTGACACGTAGTTGACAACTACGCGTATGTATTTATTTCCAAAAGAAGATGGGAAGGGTCCCATCAAAACAATTCCCCACACGTCGAAGACTTCTACTTCTAGAATGCCTTTCTGAGGCATTTCATCGCGTCTAGAGATGTTTCCAGTGCGTTGACATCGGTCGCAACTTAAAACAGCAACGTGCACATCCTTCCATAAATTAGGCCAAAAGAAGCCTGATTGTAAGATCTTAGCGCACGTCTTCGAGGTGCTTGCGTGTCCTTCATAGGGAGCATCATGTCAGTGGGAAATTATGTTAGCTACTTCATCTTCGGGGACACATCGACGAAAAATACCATCGGCTCCTCTTTTGAAAAGAAACAGCTCGTCCCAATAATACTATTTAAGGTCGTGGAAGAACTTCTTCTTTTGTTGGTAGGTCAGGTCGGGTGGAAGTACTCCGGCTGCTAGGTAATTGATGAAATCAGCATACCATAGAAGTATTGAGTTGGAGACCACGTCGACAACATCATTTTTTTCAGCAACGTGATCAGATGAAGGGTATTCGATCTCGTTATATTCTATCAAGGTGATTAGGCAGTCATGCGGAAAATCATCGTTTATAGGGACGTTAGTAGGTTCAATTCCTTCTATTCTTGACAGATGATCTACTACCACATTTTCTGTACCTTTCTTATCCTTAATTTCTAAATCGAATTCTTGTATGAGTAAAATCCATCTTAAGAGTCTTGGTTTAGCATCTTTCTTGGTCAATAGGTATCTAATTGCAGTGTGATTGATATAGATTATTATTTTTGCTCCTACTAGGTAAGAACAAAATTTATCTAGAGTGACTACAACAACTAAGAGTTCTTTTTCAGTGGTGGCTGTAACACGGTGGGAGAACTAACTTTGGATTGTTTTATGTTTGATCGCAAATGTTGCGGATAGCAAGAGTCGCCACCGACTTTTATTTTATCCAATTAAGGGAAGGTGAAAATAACAGGAAAAGACCTTCGTTTTAGATTCTGAGTAAGGGAGTTGGTTATGAAAAGGGAAGGTATTAGCATCCTTTCCATCCGTAGTTATCTACGGGCTCTTAATTGCTTTAGCTCACTTTAAAATTTGCTTTCTAAGTGTTTGTTTGAAAATGTTTTGAAAAGGCACTTCGTTTTGAATTCGTAATGATTCACGCTGGAATGTATACGAAGTGTTTGGAACTATTTCTTTTTGGAAAAGAAATTTGTAATGATTCACGCTGGAATGTATACAAAGTGTTTGAAAATGATTTTTTAGAAAGGTGTGAGGTGTAAAAAGATGTTTTGATGGAGCAAGAAATTAAGAGTCTATTACCTACTCAGAACGGTCCTTTCCGTGTTATTTTACTTTCCTTTAGAATAGCGCTATCCGTACCATTAGTTGGTAGGTAACCCTATTCGTTGGATGTAAAGGGATGTTCGAAAGGGACATCATATGGTCATAGAAGGCAACTTGTAGGAGTATCCTAGCACATTCGTAGGGACGATCATCACTTTTCGTAGGCAACAATCGAGGGACTAGATCATGTATTCGTAGGCAACATTGAGGGTCATCGAGGGACTATGATCTTTGATTCGAAGGGACTATGATGATATGTTTGTAGGCAACGGTGCTAGGATACCTCTACGTTCGAGGGAGTTGACCATTTATTTGAAAAAGACAACAAGAGAGAATACCCTAAGGTGGGTGCATGTATGAAGGGAGTGTGTTGAGTTCAGATATGTTATCTTGTGATTAGAGTTAGCTATGTTGATTTTATCTTGCCATACACGCCTAGTTACTAGCAGTTTATATGGGTGCGGAAAGTAAATTGCGGAAAATATAAAGTGCAGAAAGTAAATCCTAAGCTATTACATGACTTTGGGGCAGATACATAATATAGGAGTGCGCAAAGTAAATCCTAATTAAACTATTACATCCCATGAGCAGTTACATAATATTGGAAAAAAGAATGCGAGAAAATTAACCTAACTATTACAACCTGGAAGCAGTTACAACAATCGGAAAAAGAATCGAATTGCGAATAATAGAAAATAATGTTAGTGAAAAAAGTTTTTTGGGTTAGGAAAAAGGTTTTAGGGTTAGAAAACCTAATTAGATGAGAAAATAATTTTTTGGGAATTTTCTGGATTGATTTTAATAAGGAAAAACAATTAAAAGTCAATTTTCCGATTAATTAACAATTAATTAAAATATGCATGCAAAATATAATTTTTTTATGTCAAAAATTAAATAAGTATTTTTATGACCTAAATGCAAAAATAAATAAATTTTTTGTGATTTTTTAATGCATTAGAAAATTGTTTGAAAAGAAATTAAATTGAATGGAAAATATGAAGAAAATATGAAAAAGGAAGTTAGTTTGAAAGGTGATAAAAAAAGAAGTGTGGTCGCTGGGAATTGATCCCAGGACCCTCTAGGTAATCACACAACACCTTGACCATTTGAGCTGTGCGCGTTTGCTGTCTATGGAATACCTGCATTGGATTATATGTGATTACGTGTTCTATTTTGAATTTCAAACCAAAGTCAAGTCGTGGGCCCCTGTTATAACGTGTAGCCAATCAAAAGACAGAACGGAGCCACGCATGCAGTCAACCGGTCAGCACCTGAGTCTTCGCCGGAAACCTAACGCCGGTCATCTTCTCCGGTGACGATTTTTTTGGAACCTGCAAAAAACTAAAAATCAAAGCTCATGGTTAAGGCTACCCCCCCTAAATCAACCCCTGCGAACCCAACGGTAGTGGCCGTTTGGCCTGAAACATCCTGGAGCGTCTGGTTCGAAGCTATTCCAATTCAAAGCCCTAACAATGGCAAATCACGTTTCGGCCGTTAGGAGCTCCATGCGATCGTCCAAACCCGTTCTATGATGTCTTAGGGATACACTACCGCTGTTAGTTTCAGACAAAATGCAACAAATATTGAAACACGAATTTGAAAAAAATATGCAAGTGTATGTTCATGTATGGCACGATTCAGGGACATTTGACCATGACTATTGCCCTATACTTACTCTATCACACCTCAGGAGCACGATGGAGTGCTTGGATTTGATTGAAAACGACTGGAAAATAGGATACGAAATTTGCAAGTTTGTGAAATTTTTTTTAGAGATTAGGGTTGGCTCATGAGTCTAGGGTTTTTCCTCTCGTGCTTGTGAATGTATCATGTATATATAGAGCATGAGATTTGATCAGAAATAATGAGAATATATCTTCCCTTGAATGCAAAAATATTTCCTTGTAATATTTACCAAATCTTTCCAAAAATGCATTTTTCCTTCCTTGTAGTATCTTGCACGAATTTTACAGCTTGCATGGGCTATCTTGGACCTCAAGATAAGTAGAAACCAAGCCCAACTTGTCTTAGACCTTGCTTTTGTATTTTATTTAATTTAAAATTGAATTTAATGCTTTAAATCCAAAATAAATTAAATAAATTAGAAAGGAGGCATGAAAAGGAGCATAGAGACCATGGATAATGTAAAGATCTAGTTTGGATCATAAAATTATAAGCCCATTTGAAAAATATTTGCATTTGTCAAGTATTTCTCTTTGTGCACCTCCTCAAAAATGCTCAACTTGCACAATGTGTATCTTGCTCAATTTTTAACATTTTTGGGTGTTTTTGGACTTTTTAGGAAGCTCAAGGTGTCTCCTAAACAGACCTTTTGGTTTCATCTTCATTGGAGTTTCCATGCTCATGAACACTTCGTTTCAAAAAGATGACTTTTTGTTGACTTTTAAAAGGACTTGTAATGTTTTGATCCATAACTTCCAAATGAAGCATTTTCTGCCCAAGCTTGTGAGACATGAAGTTGTATAGAATTGAATTCTCTTCAAAATGAGCTTTGGTGGAAAAATTTCTGATAAAGTATGTGAAAGTTATGCCTGGTCAAAGTTCTGTTGACTTTTGTCTAAAAAACCCTAATTTAGAAACTTTGACTTTTGATCAAATCTTGACTTTTCTTGAAGAATCATGACCAAACCTTGATCAAATGATGAATATTGCTTCAAAATGTTGGTGTTGACCAAAAATTATGAAGTTTGACTGTATGTTGACCACAGTTGACGTTTTGTCCAATACAGTTGATTTTCAACCATCTGAGCAATTGACTTAGCAAACTTGACTTGTAAGGCTTGAAACTTTACATGAAGATTATTTGAAGAATAAGATGAGGCATGATTACCACTTGAAGTGTTGGATGTCCATCTTGACTTGAGAATGGCAAAACCCTAGTTTGGATTGATTGCTTAGGAGAGGGTTTGTCTGGTCAACCCTTGTGAAATCCTTGAGTATAGATATGTGAATTGTCTTGAGAAATGGGAGGGCAAATTTTGGGGTATGACAACATCGTTTGTTCACAACACAGGTGGTCTTTCCATATGTTACGTTATGATATTGAATGATACGATGTTGCGGCAGTAGCAGTTTATGATTGTCGTTATTCATAGGTGCCTCCTCATCTCCGTCGAATTGATAAATGTCTGAATTTAGCATCTATATAAAATATATATTGTCTAAATTGAAAATCATATAACATACTGCTAAAGCATATACAGATAACTGAATTTAGATTGTTGCTTAGTTTTGTTGTAGCACAATCTGTAAGAAAATGACACTGTTGAGCACTAAAGTTGTCTTGATTGCATATATTAGATTTTTTTCGTTTGAATTTCATTAGATGTTGATGATAAGTAATTTGTGGCATGAATTGTGGCTAACATCTAAACCAGTACCAGCTGTTAGGCAGACACCTCACTTCAATAAGGATTTGGCAGTCTAAGTAAATAATAATTTTTTGTATTTATATTTTCCCTAATATCATTCCTTGTGCATAAAATATTTTTATGTTTTTGTTTCTTGATGACTTCATTCACTTGCTAAGTTGTGTCTTTCAAAGATTCCACAGTTGGAAGGTTGTCTTCTGGCGTGTTCTCAAGCCCAAGTTCTTTGGTATAAAGTGATATTGGAAATAACATGTTAAATCAGAATATAATAAAGTGAAGGAACATATTGTACTATTATGGGGAGGGTATGTTTATTAAGAATCTTTAAGAAATTAAGTTTATGTAAATTAATGTTTGTTAATGTAAATAAATGTTTCTTATAAATAAATGTACTGAAACATATTTTTTTTTTGGAAAAAAAATATATTCTCGAAAAAAAAGTAAAAATATTTTTTTTTTTATAATATTTGTGAAAGAGTCAGAAATTTGAGATTGGAGTAAATCTCAACCAACTTCTGATGTAGAGATAACTTCTGAAGATGAGTCAGAAGTTGAAACTTCTGAAGAAGAGTCAGAAGTTGAAACTTCTGAAGAGTCAGAAAATGACATTGAAGACTTTGAAGATGAGTTAGAATCTGAGGTTTCAGAAGAAGAGTCAGAGTTAGAAGATGACTTTGAAGCTGAAGACAAGTCAGAATCCGAAGGTAATTCTGAGTCTGAAGAAGAATCAGAAGATGAGTTAGAATCTCAAGGAGATTCTGCTTCTGAAGATGAGTCAGAATATGAAGGTTCCGAAGATGAGTCAGGACTTGAAAGTTCTGAAGAAGAGTTAGAGTCAGAAG
This sequence comes from Vicia sativa, assembly GCA_021764765.1. Taxonomy (NCBI): domain Eukaryota; kingdom Viridiplantae; phylum Streptophyta; class Magnoliopsida; order Fabales; family Fabaceae; genus Vicia; species Vicia sativa. The sequence goes on along the minus strand of CM038793.1, from coordinate 130,786,340 downwards.
ATGAAGAATCTTTTGGAGACTCTAAGGATGAGTCAGATGGTGAATCTGATTTTGATCCAGATTTTGATGATGATCAAGAATTTGGTGGTGATCATGCTTCTGGAAGGGAAAACTCTGAAGACGTAGGTTCTGGAGGACAAGCTTCTAGAGGTGATCAAATTTTTAGTGGTAATCATGTCTCTAAAGGTGGACCTTCTGAAGGAGGAGCTTCTAAAGGTAGTCCAGCCTCTGGTGGTGGTCATGATTTTGAAGGAGGAATTTTTGAAGGTGATGGTTCTGGACAAGGTCTAGAAGTTAACAAAGGTGGAACTTCTGGTGGAAGTAAAACTTCTAAAGAAAGTCCAGAAGGAGATACGATTCCAGAATCAAAAGGAGATTCTGAACAAATAGGTATTGGAGAAGTTCTCAAGAAAAAAGTGTGGTTGAAGGCCATGAAAGAAGAACTCGAGGCTTCAGAAAGAAACAAGACTTGGAAGTTAACTGAGCTTCCAAAGGAGAAGAAAACCATCAGTGTCATATGAGTTTTTAAGGAGAAATCTGCATTTCTAAATGGAGTATTCGAAGTTGCACACTGTAGCAACCAGAAGAAACTTGCAAAAGTTCTGATGAAGGATGTAACACCCCTTCTAATTACCCGCGTTTTATAAATAATAATCAGAGTTTTTAATCACAAATCAAGAGGCGTCACAATTTAAATAATTCAAATCAATCAACACAGTTGTCATGCTTTCAATCAAGAATATATCATTAAATAAAAGACTTAAAGTTATGTTTAACAATGAAATGAAACATAACAAATCCGAATACATCATTCATAGTTATTCCGGATAATAAATCAAAACATAATTCAAAACCATTAAGGTTATCCATTAACGGATTTCAAAACAAACGCTTCCCAGTGTTACATCTACGAGCACGACAACGACACGCGGATTAACTAAGCGACTCGACTCTAGAGCTATCCTCACCAATTCCAAGCACTAATCACTTGAATCAAATCATCAAAGTAAGGGTGAGATTTCTATCCAATATAAAATGCATTATACGTTTCTAAATACAATGAATAATTGAATACATTAGTCCATTATCCGAACACATAGTCATAGCCAATTCACAAATGCATTTCACACAATGAACATGCAATATAACAAACAATGGAAATTGCAACACTGAAACCATCCTAGCATGTTACAATCCCATATGCAATGCGACTCTATGCATGTGGTACCAAAACGTGAACCAAGTTCACCCACGCTCCGCTTACATGTGGAAAGACAACGAAATCCATGATTCGCCGAACAGAGTCAAGAATCCATGATTCGCCCATAACACCGGGTCAAGAATCTAGCCTCACTACCTCGAACCGTAAGTCTATTGGCTGCCATTCACCTCCACACAATGGGAATGAACCAATAACAAATGCTTATGCATGCACCATAAAAGCATGCAACATCAATTCAACGGATTATGATCACAACATAATTCCACATAATGCCAACATCAACGAATATCGCATGATAACAACATAATCATGAAATAATTATCACAAAGCATAAATATGCCAAACGCTTACTCTTCAATTAGTAAGACTAACACCAGTATATACAACAATAACAACTGAGATTAACAACCATCATGAATACACAACATCGACAACAACACATGATATCAATACAATCATGAATAGACAACAAGGAAACCAACACATAAGCGTCAATCTTCGCTCACCCCCGTAACAATCTAAACCAATTCACAGATGATGATCTCAACATAATTCACTTAATGCCAATCATCAATATATCGCATTCAATCATAATGAATAATCAACACAACATTGTAAGCATTAGTTCCCATCCGATAACTCAGACCATTCATAATAATTTCCCATTATCCTTAACTATCCACACTTTTTCAAAAATCGGAAGCGCGACTATTTTTAAAATAATTTTAGCAAAATAATATTTTTCTCTTTTTAAAAGATAGTATTTTTAATTTAAGAAATAATGCCGAAAACGGCACTCGAATCGGAGTTACGGTTTAGAAAATATGAATTTTGAAGTTTAAGTATTTTGAAAAATTACACATGGAACCGGTTCCTACATATACAGAAACGTTCTGTGAAGTCTGAAAACACGCTTCGAATTTGTATGGGAACCCGTTCCTACATATCAGAACCGGTTCTGTACAAAATTCCCAGTTTGAAATTTGAACACGGGAACCCGTTCCTCCCAGGAACCGTTCCCACGACTGTAACCATTTTCGCTATTTTGACAAGACTTATGCATTCCAATTCAATTCCAAACATTTCCATACGAGTTATGACATTAGAAACACTAAATTACAACCATTATACACCAGATAACATCATACATCATTGTTTCTTCCTTTCTATTGATTGTTCGACACATTACTTCTTAAATTCTATATTCGACACAAAATAGGGTTTAATCCTATAAACCTATATTCACCTAAATCAAATTTCCTAACATACCCAATCACCCGGTTGATTCCCAAAACCCATAAGGCATTAAAACCGAATGAAATCACCCCTTACCTCGCGATGATCTTCGATTTCCTCGGCGTTGGCTTTTTCCTCTCTTCTCTTCTCTTCCCCAATTCTACGTGAAATAACTTTTCCCAAAAAGACTCCTTTTCCTTCTTTTCCTTTTTATATTCCTTGTTTTATTCCTTTATTATTTCCAAATAAAATTCATCAATTAATAATTAGTAAAAGTAGAGTGATTTACTCCTCACACCCACTATTTACTCTTCACACCACCAACCTTGTTTCCTTCAATTAATCCAATTAAATGCAAAAATATTAATGCTTAAGTCTTTAATTAATTAAATCATTAAATTCCTTATTATTTAATACTTGAATTAATTTGGGGTGTCACAACTCTCCCCTACTAAAAGAGTTTTCGTCCTCGAAAACATACCTTAGACGAAAAGTTCGGGATACGAGTCCTTCATCTGACTCTCCAACTCCCAAGTTACATTTCCTTCAGCTGGTCCTCCCCAAACTACTCTCACCAATGCTATCTCTTTACCACGCAGTTGCTTCACTTTCCGATCTTCAATTCTCGCAGGTACTGCTTCAACAGTCAGATTATCCCGCACCTGCACATCATCTTTCTGAATCTCATGAGACGGATCCGCAATGTACCTCCTCAACTGAGATACATGGAAAACATCATGCAAATTCGCAAGCGACGGCGGTAAAGCAATCTGATAAGCAACTTTCCCAACTCTCTTGGTAATTTGAAACGGACCAATAGAACGCGGAGTCAACTTTCTTGACTTCAAAGCTCGACCAATACCAGTCATCGGAGTAACTCGCATGAACACATGATCTCCTTCACTAAACTCAAGATCTTTTCTCCTCTTATCATGATAACTTTTCTGACGACTCTGAGAAGCCTTCATCTTCTCTTGAATCATCTTGATCTTGTCTGAAGTTTGTTGAACAATCTCCGGTCCAATCACAACACTTTCTCCAGATTCGTACCAACACAACGGAGTCCGAGACCTTCTACCATACAATGCTTCAAACGGAGCCATACCAATGCTCGAATGAAAACTATTGTTGTAGGTAAACTCTATCAACGGTAAGTAGCTATCCCAAGCTCCACCTTTCTCTAACACACAAGCTCTCAACAAATCCTCTAACGACTGAATCGTTCTCTCTATCTGACCATCTGTCTGCGGATGATAAGCAGAACTCAATCGTAACTTAGTACCCAAAGCTTCTTGCAATCTTGTCCAGAACGTAGACGTAAACCTCGGGTCTCTATCTGACACAATGCTAGACGGAATACCATGCAAACTCACAATCTCCTCAACATACAATTCTGCCAACCTCTCCATCGGATAATCCATTCTTATCGGAATAAAGTGAGCAGACTTTGTCAATCGGTCGACAATAACCCAAATAGAATCACAGTTCTTCGTTGTCCTCGGCAAACCAGACACGAAATCCATTGGAATGCCATCCCATTTCCATTCCAGAACAAACAACGGTTCCATTAATCCTGACGGCTTCTGATGTTCAATCTTTGATTTCTGACAAACCAAACACGCATACACATACTCGGCAATTTCCTTCTTCATTCCAGGCCACCAAAATAATTTCTTCAAATCACGATACATCTTAGTAGCACCGGGATGAATACTCAACCCACTACGATGTCCTTCTTCCAAAATACTTTTTCTAATCTCAGCAACATCCGGAACACACACTCTATCACCAAATCTCATAACGTAATTCTCATCAATTCGGAACTCACCTCCTTGACCTTGGTTAATCAATGTCAGCTTATCCACCAAACCAACATCAGATTTTTGTCCATTTCGAATCTCTTCCAAACTACCACTAGTCAGCTTCAACATGCCCAATTTTCACACTATTCGGAGTAGTTTCACATACCAAACTTAAGTCTCTGAATTGTTCCACTAAATCCAATTCACGAACCATTAACATCGACATATGCAAGGACTTCCTGCTCAATGCATCTGCCACAACGTTTGCCTTACCAGGATGGTAATTCAAACCGAAATCATAATCCTTGAGAAATTCTAACCACCTTCTCTGCCTCATATTCAACTCTTTCTGGTCAAAAAGATACTTCAGGCTCTTATGATCACTGAACACCTCAAACCGTGAACCATACAGATAATGCCTCCATAATTTCAAAACAAACACGACAACTGCCAACTCTAAATCATGAGTCGGGTAATTCCTTTCATGAATCTTCAACTGTCTAGAAGCATAAGCCACAACCTGCCTATCTTGCATCAAAACACCTCCTAAACCCATCAAGGACGCATCACAATACACCACGAAATATTCTTCCGGATTCGGAAAAATTAAAATCGGAGCACTAGTCAACCTCCTCTTCAACTCTTGGAATCCTTCCTCACAATCTACATCCCAAACAAACGCTTGACCTTTTCTCGTCAACTTAGTCAACGGTAAGGCTAACTTCGAAAACCCCTCAATGAATTTCCTGTAGTAACCTACAAGACCAAGAAAACTACGAATCTCGTATTCTTTCTAAATGTAATTAATTAAATTAATATTTAAATTATTTAAATCATCAACACGGTAATCACGGGATGTCACAATTAATAAATAGAATAAACCTTCAATCAGCGGTAGCCATGCTACAGAGGATCATCATCCAACAATTCAATCATTATAAGACCATGTCTTACAATGAAATACCAAAACCAAAATTTAATAAAACATCATGGTTCTCAAAGAATTCAAATCCAAAACAATTAAACAATAATGATTCTCTTAACTAAGCGTTCCCCAGTGTTACAATCTAATCAGAGCATGACACTGACACACGGACTAAAAGATAAGCTCTAGAGCCATCCTCACCGACTGCTAATTTAAATCTGAAAAGGTAAAGTAAGGGTGAGACTTCTCATAATTAAAGCATATTATAAGTCTTTCAATCAATAATATATCACAAACATATTATGTCACCCACTTAACATAAATCCAGATTCACATACACAACCACCTTCATCATGCATAATCATAAAAGAAAAGAAGACATCCTAACATGTTACCACTTCATACAAATATAATACGTCATACATGCGGTACACGTGACCAAGTCACCCATCACGATCCATCATCAATCGGATACGATTCGTCCATAACCACGGACAACCAACCACCCATCCTCACTGGCGGTTATCGAATCAAATTCCGCACAATGGGAATTAACTTCACCAAACAATGCAAATGCGCGCGCATCACTAGCATGTCTATGTATACATTCATTTAACATAATGAATCACCACAATCAACATGATACATCAACCAATCATGCATACATCTAACATCGATAAACATGCAAACCAATTACCATGATACATCACCAATCATGCATACATCTAACATCATAAACATGCTATTACATCTACACCATACAATACATCCATCAACATAGGATCTCTATGTACAATTCAATATGTCCAAAGTCACCTATCTAGGAAAATGGCCCATTTTCAAAATAATTTCAAGTTTTGGAAAATATTTTCATTTCATAAAATAGAGCATTAAATTTAGAAAATAACGTCCAAACGGCGCAAAACGGACTTACGGTTTGAAAGTTATGAATTTTCAAAGTTTGACATTTTTCAAAAATTTGAAGTGGAACCCGGTTCCTACATATACAGGAACCGGTTCCTGAAAAGTTCCAAAACCTCATTTCTGGAAAAATGTATGGGAACCCGGTTCCTACCCATACAGGAACCGGTTCCTACGTGTATTTTTCCAGTTTTTGCCAATTTTTCAAAGGGGAACCCGGTTCCTCCCCACTGGGAACCGGTTCCTACGTATTAAAAAGCCATTTCCTGCACTTTTGACAACATTTCTTCATTCTCAATCCAACCCAAACTTGTCCATACGAATCCCAACATGGAAAACACTAAACCACATCCTATTGACATCATTATCACATCAAACAACATATTTCCATCATTTATTTTCATCTACTGACACTCTAATCATATTCCATACATATTCTGACACAATCAGACTCAATCTGACACCATCTGACACTATTAGGTACACGTCCATGGGAACCTAGAAATTCCTAAACATAGATTTCCTAACATGCCATGATCTATAATATTAAAATCAAAACCTATAATAAACAATAACCAATCGAAATCACCCCTTACCTCGTGGGTTCTTCGACTTCTGACGCTTCTAGGTTTTCTTCCTCCTTTTCTCCTCTTCTCACTTCACGTATTCTTGTTTCTCCAAAAATGATTCTATTTTTCCTTCTTTCTTTATTTTATTCCTTTAATTCCTTTTTAACATAATTAAAATAAATCAATTAATGTGAGTAGAGTCTTTTACTCTTCACACCCCACTTTACTCAACATACTCCCACTAAATCCATATTTAATCTCAATAATTCAATATATTAATAAATTACATTCTCAATTAAATTAATAATTAAAAATCGTAATTATTTAATTACCGAATTATTTTGGGGTGTCACACTTCCCACTGAGATACAGCTTCTACTTTCGTAGGATCAACAGCAATACCATTCTTAGAAATCACATGACCAAGAAAACTCACTTCGCTTAACCAAAACTCGCATTTAGACAACTTTGCATAAAGTTTCTTCTCCTTCAGTAATTCCAATACAATCCTAAGATGATTTGCATGTTCTTCATCATTCTCTGAGTAGATCAAAATGTCGTCAATAAACACCACCACAAACTTGTCAAGATACGGATGGAATATCCTGTTCATATACTCCAGAAAAACACCAGGTGCATTAGTAACTCCAAATGGCATAACCGAATATTCATAATGCCCATACCTCGTTCTAAATGCAGTCTTCTGAATATCTTCCGCCTTAACGCGAATCTGATGATATCCAGACCTCAGATCAATTTTACTAAATACACAAGCTCCAACCAACTGATCCATTAAATCATCAATCCTCGGAAATGGATACCGATTCTTGATTGTCACTTTATTCAATTGCCTGTAGTTAATACACAGTCTCATTGTACCTTCCTTCTTCTTAACCAACAACATCGGCGCGCCCCACGGCGAAACACTAGGCCGAATAAACTTCTTCTCTAATAACTCTTCCAACTGTTTCTTCAACTCTGATAACTCAGATGCCGACATGCGATAAGGCGCCATCGACACCGGACTAGTTCCAGGAATCAAATCTATAGTAAACTCCACTTCCCTCTCATGTGGTAGCTCACTAACATCTTCCGGAAATACTTCTGGAAATCCATCCACCACTGGCAATCCAACTTACTCGGAACAATCTCAAAACAATTCTTCACTACCGGTAATTCATCACTCTTAGATTTTTCTTTCACTTCCGTCGAAGAATACAACATAAACACCACAGCACCATCATTAATATCTACGCAACTCTAACCATCCCTCTTAATTCATTATCCTTATTAGAGCATTCGTCAACTCATATGGTTCACAAGCTTCTACCACACTTCATCCATATTCATCACTTTATGTCCCAATTAGATAGCAAGACAATTATATATCGTCCAATACGATTCCGTCTACTATCAACAAGAGATTAAGGGTGATCAACTCCTCAATTTGTCAATAGACATCCGATAATCATACTGGAGCATAAACCATCATTACTAGCACTTCCAATCCTCAGAATCGTACTCGCCTTTTTGCACTTCCAACTATGACTCACGATCCAAATGATTCCAACAACTCTAACCACTTTTACACTATCTTCTCAAGCAATACCTCGTACCATCGACTTACAATCGGAACATATCCGGGAAGCATATCTTCTCCCCCACTTAGTTCACACTACTCCTGCAATAATCAATCCGAAAAGTAACAAGTACCGACAGTGTTGTACACACTTGTCGCGTACAAAGGGATAATGACATTAAGACACTGGTCACAACGACCGACTATGCTCTGATACCACTATTGTAACACCCCTTCTAATTACCCGCGTTTTATAAATGATAATCAGAGTTTTTAATCACAAATCAAGAGGCGTCACAATTTAAATAATTCAAATCAATCAACACAGTTGTCATGCTTTCACTGAAGAATATATCATTAAATAAAACAGACTTAAAGTTATGTTTAACAGCGGAAATGAAACATAACAAATCCCCGAATACATCATTCATAGTTATTCCAGGATAATAAATCAAAACATAATTCAAAACCATTAAGGTTATCCATTAACGGATTTCAAAACAAACGTTTCCCCAGTGTTACATCTACCAGAGCACGACACTGACACGCGGATTAACTAACTGACTCGACTCTAGAGCTATCCTCACCAATTCCAAGCAACTAATCACTTCGAATCTGAAATCATCAAAGTAAGGGTGAGATTTCTATCCAATATAAAATGCATTATACGTTTCTAAATACAACAGAATAATTGAATACATTAGTCCATTATCCGAACACATAGTCATAGCCAATTCACAAATGCATTTCACACAATGAACATGCAATATAACAAACAATGGAAATTGCAACACTGGAAACCATCCTAGCATGTTACAATCCCATATGCAATGCAGACTCTATGCATGTGGTACCAAAACGTGAACCGAGTTCACCCACTGCTCCGTTTACATGTGGAAAGACAGCGGAAATCCATGATTCTCCTAGAACACTGAGTCAAGAATCCATGATTTGCCCATAACACTGGGTCAAGAATCTAGCCTCACTACCTCTGAACCAGGTAAGTCTATTGGCTATGCCAGTTCACCTCCACACAATGGGATTGAACCAATAACAAATGTTTATGCATGCACCATAAAAGCATGCAACATCAATTCAACGGATTATGATCACAACATAATTCCACATAATGCCAACATCAACGAATATCACATGATAACAACATAATCATGAAATAATTATCACAAAGCATAAATATGCCAAACGCATACTCTTCAATTAGTAAGACTAACACCAGTATATACAACAATAACAACTGAGATCAACAACCATCATGAATACACAACATCGACAACAACACATGATATCAATACAATCATGAATAGACAACAAGGAAACCAACACATAAGCGTCAATCTTCGTTCACCCTGTCAGAACAATCTAAACCAATTCGCAGATGATGATCTCAACATAATTCACTTAATGATAATCATCAATGTATCGCATTCAATCATAATGAATAATCAACACAATATTGTAAGCATTAGTTCCCATCCGATAACTCAGACCATTCATAATAATTTCCCATTATCCTTAACTATCCACACTTTTTCAAAAATCGGAAGCGTGACTATTTTTAAAATAATTTTAGCAAAATAATATTTTTCTCTTTTTAAAAGATAGTATTTTTAATTTAAGAAATAATGCCGAAAACGGCACTCGAATCAGAGTTACGGTTTAGAAAATATGAATTTTTGAAGTTTAAGTATTTTTGAAAAATTACACATGGAACCCGGTTCCTACATATACAGGAACCGGTTCCTGTGAAGTCTGAAAAACACGCTTCCTGGAATTTGTATGGGAACCTGGTTCCTACATATACAGGAACCGGTTCCTGAGTACAAAATTCCCCAGTTTTGAAATTTGAACACTGGGAACCCGGTTCCTCCCCACAGGGAACCGGTTCCCACGACCTGCAGAACCATTTTCTGCTATTTTGACAGCACTTATGCATTCCAATTCAATTCCAAACATTTCCATACGAGTTATGACATTAGAAACACTAAATTACAACCATTATACACCAGTATAACATCATACATCATTGTTTCTTCCTTCCTATTGATTGTTCGAAACATTAACAGTCTTAAATTCTATATTCTGACACAAAATAGGGTTTAATCCCTATATTCACCTAAATCAAATTTCCTAACATACCCAATCACCCGGTTGATTCCCAAAACCCATAAGGCATTAAAACCGAATGAAATCACCCTTACCTCGCGATGATCTTCGATTTCCTCGGCGTTGGCTTTTTCCTCTCTTCTCTTCTCTTCCCCAATTCTACGTGAAATAACTTTTCCCAAAAAGACTCCTTTTCCTTCTTTTCCTTTTTATATTCCTTGTTTTATTCCTTTATTATTTCCAAATAAAATTCATCAATTAATAATTAGTAAAAGTAGAGTGATTTACTCCTCACACCTACTATTTACTCTTCACACCACCGACCTTCTTTCCTTCAATTAATCCAATTAAATCCAAAAATATTAATGCTTAAGTCTTTAATTAAATAAATAATTAAATTCCTTATTATTTAATACTTGAATTAATTTGGGGTGTCACAAAGGATGTCAAGACTAAACACCTTATCTGTTTGAGGGATGAAATTTGTGTTGTTAGTTTCTGATGAATATGAATTAGAGTAATGTTATTCATACACCAAAATCCTACACCAATACTTACATCAAACACTATTCATCGTATTTATACGGTGAATAGTGTTTTTTAATAAAAATATATATTTATGAACAGTAATATATTATTATAATAATATTTATTTTTATAAAAAATTATATTTTTTTAATAGTAAAATAAAATTGGTTAATGAAATATAAAAAATTGGTTAATGAAATGATGAAGTTGGTTAATAAATTTTTTTTCTGACTCAAGCGCTTAAAATGGAACATTATACTATGTTGAGCAGAAGATGAATTTAGAAGTTCTAAGGAAGAACTTCTAGAACACGCACGTTGTAAAGAAAACTTCTGAGTGAAGATTGAAATACAAACTCTAATAGAAGCACCATATGTAAACCCCTGATAGAATATGTGTTCAACAAGGCTTACAGAAGATCATGAAGTATTAGAAGTTCTAATGAAGAATAGAACTTCTGGTCAAGCACGTGAAAGAAACTTCTGAAGGAAGCATGCTAACGCAACCTCTAATAGAAGCACCAAAGCAACCTCTGATAGAAGTGCTACTAAATTATTTTTAGTATTTAGTCATTTATTAACCAACTTCATCATTTCATTAATCAATTTTATTTTACTATTAAAAAAATATAAATTTTTTATAAAAAAATATTATTATAATAATATATTACTGTTCATAAATATAGTTTTTTTATTAAAAAAACTATTCACCATATAAATACGATGAATAGTATTTGATGTAAGTATTGGTGTAGGATTTTGGTGTATGAATAGAATTACTCTATGAATTAAGGGATGATGTTGAGAATAATTCATATCCAGAACTTCTGAGGGTCAGCAGAAGTTCTGTTGCTCAGAAGTTATAGAACTTCTGAGGTTGTATTTGGAAGTTGTAGAACTTCTGAGGTTGTGTCCAGAAGTGTGTTTAACTTCTGGTTCCTTAACTTAGCTATTAAGTTTAGTTTTAAGGGTACTTTAGTATTTGTTAGTTTGTACTGTTAGTACCTTTTATCTTGGTCACCAAGATTAGTTTTATTAGGGCCTATGTGACAATTAAATCTGATCAATATACTGAATATTAACGAGAATATTAAATTGTTGATCAAAATATTGAATATTAACGGGAACATGAAGTTACTGATCAAAATATTGAATAATAACAAAAAAGTAAATTTATTAATTAAAATATTGAATATTAACGGAAACATGACGTTTTTATATATTGAAACAATAATACGCACTGATTTATTATCTATTTAAAAAAAATTATTATTTTTAATAATATTTTGGCAACAAATGTATGTACCATATCGGTACCCGTGCAATAATTATAACAGAAATATGAAATTATTGAGCAAAATATTGAATATTAACGAAAACATAAAATCACTAATCAAAATATTGAATATCAACGGGAACACGAAGTTATTGATTCAAATTTTGAATATTAACGAGAACATGAAATTACTGATCAAAATATTGATATTAACGGGAACACGAAGCTACTTGAATATTAACGGAAACATTAAGTTAATGATAATATTTTTAAATATTAAAGAGAACATAAAATTATTAATAAAAATATTAAATATTAACGGGAAACGAAGTTATCAAAATTTTGTTAAGTTTGTTGTATAAGCCTTAGTTTTATTTTTATACAACTAACTTAAAAAATCTTTTATTTTACCTAACTTTTTTTTAATATATAAATAAATTACTATAAATCAAACCATTTTTTCATTTTATTTAAAATCATTTTTTTAATTATATTTGCCTTTGCAATAATATCAATATTGAGAAAAATAAGAGGGCTGGAACGGGTATCCGTGCGAATATCTCAATAATATTAACTGCAACATGAAATTATTAATCAAACTATTAAATATTAACGGGAACATGACGTTAATGATCAAACTATTGAATATTATGGTAACATGAAGTTACTAATCAAAATATTGAATATTAACGAAAACATAAAGTTATTGATCAAAATATTATATATTAACGAAAATATAAAGTTACCTATCAAAATATTGAATATTAACTCGAATATAAAATTATTTATTAAACTATTAAACATTATCGGGAATATGAAATTATTGATTAAAATATTGAATATTAACGAAAACATATTTACCTCTCCAATAATATTAATATTGAACAAACCTTGTCATTCCAACTCAATCGCACAACTCAAATACATTAAACATATCTTGCAATCTTCTACTGTAGCAACTTTTCCGGAGACTGTTTTGGTAAAACTTATAATGTCTGGGCAAAGTAAATCATTTAGGTTTTACTATTGGACAACTTCAATTATGTGTCTTCTCCAATACAATAATAACACATTATATAATATATCAATGATTTATTGGTCCCAAATAATAATAACCATCTCTTATATTATTAATCTTGTATTCTCTGATATTTCATTAATACAATATGTACTGAAAATATTTTTTTAATTATTATATTGTATATTTTATTAAAATATATTTTTTTATGTTTATTAAATTTTATGTACCATTTGTTTTTACTTCGTATGTTCTACCTATTTTTTTATTTCAGACTAAATTTTTATATTTTAAATATCTTTTTTTATAATGTTAAATTTTACATTACATCAATATTAAACAAAATAACGCACGGGTGGCACGCTAATTATAATTAACATAGGAGAGTATAAGTTTTTGGAATAATTTGATTCGGTATAAGATACTACCCAAGTAAGCAAATAATTAGTCATATCGTTAATTACCCACGACCGCTCCCAGAAACCTCTGTTAACTAAATACTATGGAGTTTCCTTCTCTCCCCAATCTCTTCCTTCTTCTCTCCTTCTCAGTTCTCTTCCTTTCATCTCTTCACGTTCAAGCTAAAATTACCTTCAAATATTGCGGTAATCTCAATCAGTATTACCTATTAATCTCGATCCATTTGATTCGATATTTATCTAATTCAGTTATTGATCAAATTTTCAGTAGTTTATTGTGGATAGATTTTACTGCTTTATGTAATCGTGTATGTTTGTTCAGATAAGAAGGAAGATTATCCTGTCAAGGTGACTGGAATTGAAATATTACCAAACCCTGTTGTCAGTGGCAACCCAGCCAATTTCAAGATCTCAGCTACCTCTGGTAATATCTCTCATTTCCTTTTGATTTTCCTTCTTTTTACTGTTTTCATATTCCTATTTTTTGTTTGTTTGGATACTTGTATTTTTTTGGATATACTAGAAACTCACATATAAACTCTGAGTATCAGGGTCGAACCCTGGTGATGACGTCTAACCTAATATCGGTTTCTGTGTGTTGAGTTAGAATTTGCTGATTTATAAATGGATTTTTTGTCTATACTTTATGCAGGTAAGGCTCTTTATGGTGGAGATGTAGTCATTGGAGTTTCCTATGTTGGTGTGCCTGTCCATTCTGAAACCATTGATCTGTGTAAGGAAGTATCTTGTCCCGTTGCTAATGGCAATTTTGTCATTTCTCACACCCAAACATTGCCTTCAATCACTCCACCGGTTAGTTCCACTTTATCAGATAAACTCTTAATAATGCCTAAGGTTTTCTACAAAACATCCTTTCATATTTTTTTGGACCCCTTGAGCCGTGCACTTATACTCATTTCGGCATTAAAAACTTTATATAACTCTGTTTTACTGCTAAGTTTATGGAAGTGCCATGGTGTTTATAGCAGAAATGATAGCTTGAAATAGGGGTTTGGCCTTATGCCATGATCTGCCATTCGTAATTGATAACACTAAGGATGATAGAGGCAACCAATCAATATAATGAATTGGAACTTTGACTGAATCAATTGTTTATTCTGTTTGTGTAAATTTAGAATCTTTTTTGACTAAAAAGTAATTCTGTGGGGGTGAAAACTAAATTCAGAAATTTGATAGTGGTTAGTATGTTTACTTCAGCTCATGCTACATCTACATTCTACTGTATTTATTCTTTGACTATGAAGCACCACGGGCACATACATGTTGACTCTGATAATAATCAAAGAAAATGGTATAATTCAATGTAACCACACGGATTGGTGTTGTGTCGAACACCAACATGTGTCAAACAGGGCTCCAAAGCTCTCTGATTTCACTTCTCCACCTCCCTTACACCATTTTAAGCAATTTTCATTTGTGATTTTTATGTTTGGTTTTCCTTTGTGGTTGAAGTATCTTGGATCCATTAGGAAGTGATTGAAATGTCATACATTGGATTCAAGGTAGGTGGATAAAATTAGAACATGTTTAAAGTATGATTTGTGATCTCCAACTGCCCATCAATCTTATAGATAAACTATGCATACAAATGTATGACCACCAATGTTCTACGGTAGAGAATATTTGTTTGTAAAACCCTAACAAGAGCTGTAAATAAGTATAGTAGACTAGAGTAGAGATGATGACAATAATGATTAGACAATATTTGCTTAGGCGATTAGACAATTATGATCTATTACTGTGGGAAACCTTTTCTATTTTAGTTTAACATTACCTTGATATTTATCTTTGCAGGGACCTTATGCTTTGAAGATGACATTGAAGGATGACAAGGGCGATCTGTTAACTTGCATCAAGTTTAATTTTAAAATCGTTTTCGGATCTGCCGTGTCTGACATGTGAAGTGTTATCCTCTGAAAGATTGATCTGGATTAAGGTTGCTTTGCTTTGTTATCATGTTTTTCTTTTTCCACTGTAAATTTGTGTATCACCTTTCAAGAGTCCTTTCATGACAAGGGCTAATGTTGTTGAATGTTGAAGTCATTTATGTTCAATATGGTGAATGAAGAATCTTCTTTCCTTTGTCAACTTGGATTAGAAGTATTATTTCAATAACTCAACTTCATGCATTATGAATTGGAAAATATAAGATCTTCATCATCGTGTGTATCAATATAATCCTTAACAATGTAAAAACCATAAAATCTATTACTTTCTTAAAACACCCATAGACTTAATAGATGGTTGAAGATTCCATTGATAGGAGGAAAAGGAAAATTGGGATGGTAAAAAACTCAAAAAACACCCATAGACTTGATAGATGGTTGAAGATTCCATTGATAGGAGGAAAAGGAAAATTGGGATGGTAAAAAACTCAAAAAACACTCATAGACTTAATAGATGGTTGAAGATTTTGGGATGGTAAAAACTCAAAAGGTTAAGTGAAGAATGTAATGATAATTTATCTTCCAAACGAGAAATTTTCAGTACCAAACAGTATTTTTCAAATTCACTAGGTTTTTTTTTTGTGTGTATGCAAGATGATATTAAAGGGAGAACTAAGGGTTATCCAACCTGATTACACTTGAAATCGGGAAAAAATCCGACAAAAAAAGAAAGAAATTACCCACCAATTATGTTTTTGAGAGAAATAACAAAGAATCTTTGCTAAAATCGTAAAAGCTATAATTGAGATGAATAATATCTCCTATAAACGACAACTTCCAAACCAAAAATTTTATATTCCAGACCGTATTATATTGGAGATTTCGAAGAGATGTCGGAAATTTCATGAAATATTATGAAATTTATTGTATATTTGTGTAATTTATGGTATTTTGTACCAGCAATTTTGAAATTTATGGGTTTTGTGTTACCTTTTGTACTTGAAATTTTCGGAGCTTTACAGTATGTACTAGAAATTTTAAATTGTTCGGTAGTTCCTATTTTTGTGAAAAATATCGGAAATTTCAAAATTACTGATAGTTCATATTTTCCTTTTTTTCCCCTCCATTTATTACTATTTTAGTGAGGACCAGGGACAAAGACATTTTTGTTGCGCGCAGGGAAAGCTTAGGCCCGGGATGACGAGGCGCATGCTTCTGAGCTACGGGTAGGAAGACGTCTTCTAATCGGTTCACATTAGAAATAGATGATTGAACAACAGATGTAGTTCCGCGCACCCTGTCGTCATACTGTTAGAGGTTCTACTGCTGAGGAGGTACATGATCCTGCTCTTGCTCGTGCTCTTGTGGATGTGCCTAAAATTGAGCAGGTTGTTATGGAGCCGACTATTGAGCAGACTGTTGAGGAGGTTACACATGTTGTGGATCTGATTGTTGAGCAGGTTTGGAGCCGGTTGTCGAGTAGGTTGTGAAGTCGGCAACTGAGCAGGTTTAGGAGGGTGTTGTCGAGCATGTTGACAAGATGTCCCTCAATAATACAGAGGTCGCGACTCACGCGTCTACGGAGCCATCAGTTCACACTGATGAATCCTTTTTAGGAAGACCTTCAAACATGTCTATACTGATAGGATTTGCTGACCATGTCGCTTACAAGATATGACATGGCGAGGTATATAGTTTATTTTCTGATTCTTTGTTGATGTATAATATTTAATGTATAAGTTTTTTAATTCTTTGTTTCTTACAGGAGCGACATGTGTTGAAGGTCGCTTCCCATTGTTCAAAGTTGAAGAAATTTCGAAAGGGTGAGAGGCCTGAGGAGGCCACACGTATTATTAGAGAGTTTCATCTGTTAGAGTTCGTTGAGTGCATCTTGACCATGATGGATGCCTTCTTGTTGTGTGCTTTTGTTGATGTCGCTTCTATGTATTTAAGATATATTAGGTGGAAGAACCATGTGGCTAGACACTTGCTTGAGAGATGTCTACGACAGTATGTTAAATCCAGGACATCCCTCGTCTAGTTTCCGAGATTCCAATTAGTGGCATTGATAGATGGTTTCAAAGTCACATCATAAGCTTTGTACGCGAGATCAAGGATAGATCAGTTGCGGTTCAATATACTTCACAATGCGAGGATGGATACTTGGAATGGTATCGCAATGTATCACACCCTCGGGTCATACCACCAGCTGCATCATATGATGTTCTAGGGCCTTCACGTGCTAGGGTTTCTATCGAGCCGTCGTCACCACCTCCCTCACTTGCAGGTGATCAAGACATCCACCTATAGTTTATTGTAGTTCATTTAGATAATCTCATGAGTTTGGTAAACCCTGATGGTGAGATTTATATAGGTTTGGCTAAGTTAGCCGACATAGCCTATGGGGGCCCTATGTAGATCTATTTTATTTTGGTTATATATATATATATATACACACACACACACACACACATACTTCTTATATATTGCATAATATTTTAGTGATTACATATTTTGAATCGATGATGAACATAACATAAAACAATACAACAAACATAATCTACAAACAACTACACATGAAAATTATGCACTACCAGATGATTCTGGATGTGTCAACATTTTGATTATGTCTTCGAAGGATATTCAGACCTCTACATCCAACTTGATCGTACCTTTTGTTATCCTACGATGAAATATTTTTCACATGACCTTCATCGGTCTTCAAATCAATCAGGTTGTATTTCACCCAACCATATGTATCAATATAATGGTCTAGAAACTTAATCTTTGTCACCCTTCTATTATCGAAATCAAGCTGCAATGCATTCAACGTTTCTTTCAAGGTGGCAAGGGATGTGTGTCATGCATACATAATACCAAAATATAGAACATAAAATTCATAATTGACTACCTTCCACTGAACCAAAGACTCCTATAAAGGTATGTCCTCCATGCGAGCAGTGTGCTCATGAAAGACCTTGGGTGAAAGACCTTTTGAAAGAGGGTCTGCTATCATGGAGTTTGTCCACAAGTGTTCTATAGAAATATTTCCACTTTGTACCCTTTATTTAACACCTAGGAACTTAATGTAAAAATGTTTTGACTTAATCGAACTCCTATTATTGTTACATGACGACTGATTTTTTGTCACAATATAACTTAAGTGGTCTTCCAATTCTTTTCATAATTTGCATCCCAGTGACAATATTCCTCACATGAATCCCATGGTTGGATGTGTAATACCCCATCTCCTCTCAAATGCTCTAACAAGTTTCATTTAAGACAAATATCGTTCCTATGTACTCTCTTTGTTGTCAATTGAGATCTAGTGAGTTCCTATATACTCTGATAACTTGTTAGTTTGAACCAATAGAGGAATTAATGGAATCAGATTAGCCTAAACCTCTCTATTAGAGACTGACTTTTATTAATTAATATCAGATGAAACCTTTTGGTAACATTAGTAATTGTTCAATTACTCTAGTAGTGTAAAAAGATCTCAAGAAATATTAATTTTTAATATTTCTTTTCAAACTCTTAATATCAACCATTCATTTTCTACTCTTTCTATCATTCATTCTCTTCCACTTGTTTCATTTTTCATACTGTGAAGTAAAGGAAAGTTAAAAAGACCAAGAAGTAAAAAGAAGGGTAATAGAAGAAGACCAAGGATATCAGTGGAACTTGACAAAGAAGTAGAAACATCACCAACACTAACTCTTTTCATCATCTTCGATCGTCAATCTAAGGTGGGTTTTAGTTAGAATCTTTACTAGAGGAAAAGCTAGGGTTTTGTGTGTTTGATTGAGTTATGAACATAGTAATAGATAGTAAATAATCTCTTGATTTATGATAGAAACCATCACTTGTTGTTGTTGTTGTTGTTGTTGAGTTCTTGATAATCTATTTGGTTCTTGTTGAATGATTGAGACATGTTCTTGTTGTTGTTTCAAGCTTATTAATGATTGTGTTGGTGTTAAATTTTGGTGCAATTTGATTCATGTCATTTAGGATTTAGGAAATTGTGGATTCTGCAAATTTACCTATTGGTTCTGTTATATATTATAGCAGGGAATGTTAACTTAGAAAAGGGTACTGAACTTGTTAACAAAATAAAAAGAAGTAGTAAACTGTAACATACTGTAACATTAGAAAACAAAGTAGTAAAAGAAAAAAATAGTAAACTGTAACATTAGAAAAGAAGGATCCATTACCAAGTGTTGAACCTAGAACCTATTGATCATTATAAATGTTTTGTACCATTGAACAACTTCAATTCTGATGTTTATTGATACTGGAAATTTAGACAGAATAGGAATATTGATTGTCATGGAACAGGATCGATTGGCTTTGGCAAATTATAGTAGGTTTTAGAAAATGAGTTAACATAGCTTTAGTCAATTGATTGTTATTATTAATCCTTTTAGAAACCAAAATGTACATTCACAAGATTTGAACCCATGACATCTTGGTCACGATGCAAGATGTTTACCACTAGACCATATTTGTTTGTTGACATTTTATATCACAATAGCTTAATATTATATTAATCATTATTCAATGTTAAATCATTTTAAAATGTGATAACATATGAACTAACTCTTGTAAATTGTTGAGAATTAATTATGTATTCTGTGGATTATATTATCATGAATTATATTATCATGCTATGTAATAACATGAATAAAATCCTATGATGATAAGTGAGAAAACTAAGGGATAAAAATAGGTGAATGGACTAGGAAGATAAAAAGATAATGTAGGTTATGAAAATACTGTAGTTGGTGATACTTGGACGTAATTGTACAATGGTGTGTACTACGGATAAGTAGTCGCTTGATAATGCATTAACATGCATTGTATGGAACATGAAAGTATGTTATGAGATCGGTGAAAATGATCACCCAGTGGTTGAGAAATTCAATCACGTGGAATGATGAAACCTAATCACATATTCAGATTTTTCCCTTAATTGTGTACTTCCCAAGTGATATGCTTAAGTAAAGTAAAAGTTGGGGATGTGGCACGCATGGTTCGCACCTCATAAATGGTTTGAGCCCATAAAGGAGGTTGTCTCATAAGTGGGTTCGAGTCCCATAGAGATGTGGACACCAAAGTGGGTTCGAGTCCTATACGGTGAAGGATACTTAAAGTGGGTTCGAGTCCCATACGAGTGATGGTTCTTATAAGTGGGTTCGAGTCCCATAAGGGAACCTAATATCCACCAAAAAGTTGAATCATACGAACATCAGTGACTCATGCCTTGAATTAGAAGTAGTTCTGGTTTGGGGAAAAATGTTTGTTGTTTCCGGATAGTGATTGATTGAGTGAATGCACTCAAGTGTCCATGTTTCCATACAATGCAAGAATTTCCCCATACTTAAGTCTTCTCCCCATTTATATGACTTAAGTTATAAAACTAGTTAGTTACCCTATAGAGCTGAGTGGACCCATAAGATAGGGAACCCACTGAGATTATTATCTCACCCCATTATTTGTTGTTTTTTTTAGGAAGTTCTGTGCAGGTGAAGGATAAGGGCAAGATAGCTTGATGCTTCTTGATGTATGACATTTTGGATGATGATATTTTCGCTGCGTCTGCGTAGATAGACATTTTGGGATCATTCAGAGAATGATCTAGATCTTAGTATTTTGAAAGACACCTTTGTATATAATGTGCCTTAATTTGTATTATATTTTGGGCATGTACATATATACACTGTTGCCGATAGGTCTTATGTATTTCAGTACCAGATATTACACTATGTATAATATGTATATTCTAGACATATATTATATGTGAGTGTTACAATTGGTATCAGACCAGGTTGATTCTCGACCCAACCATGAAATATCTTAAGCCATTCTTTCTGCCTCATATGTGTATTGTTATCATTATCCTCTATGTCATATTTATAGCATTGAGTCTGATCAACTTAATTCTATTTGTATGACCTTCAGGATTATGGCTGACAGACGCAGAGGTCCGGGTAGGCCTAGAACTCAACTTCCGATTCCATAACTAGCAGTTGGGAATGATGGATTTCAGTGGCCTCAGTTTGTGCAACAAATGCAGCAGCAACATAACCAATTCATGTAGCAGATGTTGCAACAGTTGAATGGTGGTATGCACCCTCAAGTGATTCCACAAGAAGCTACAGGTGGTAATTTCTGAGATTTCTTTAGGATGAATCCTCCTGAGTTCCATGGAGGGCTAGATCCTGTGAAAGCTCATGAATGGTTAACTAGCATAGAGAGGACCTTTCAGATGTGCACTGTAGTGAAGAGGATAAGGTTGTGTTTGCTTCTCATATGTTGAAGGGTCCAGCTATAAGGTGGTGGGAGAGTGCTTCGACTCTTATGACTAATCAAGGAGTACAAAGGGATTGGGAACATTTTAAGATTTATTTTCTTGACAAGTACTTTCCAAGCACCTTGAGGACTCAAAAGGAGTTTGAATTCCAACAACTTAGGCAGAGCAATATGTCGTGGTCGAGTATGCGAAAGTTTGAGGATATGGCTTCCTACTCCAGGCAAGCCATATATGCTCCAGATGAAAAGTGGAAGGTTGATCAGTTTCTATTTGGACTAAGGGGTGAAATCTCTCATAGTGTTTCTCAAAGAGAGTTCACTACTTATGTAGAGTTGTTGAGACAATGTTATGTGGCTGAAAATAGCTTGAAAAAGGTTCACGAGGAAAGAGATCGGTATAGGTTTGGTCAAAAGGACCAAGGAAGACCAAGTCAACAGTTTAAGCCTAGACCTCAATCTTTCAAAGGAAAACAAGTGCAACATACAAAATTTATCAAACCTCCTCAATGCCAAATGTGTAAGAAGTTCCATTTTGGAAGATGTACTGGAGGTGTGCTTAGGTGTTTTCAATGTCAGAAGGAAGGACACATGGCTAGAGATTGTCCTCAAAAGAATACACAAGTGCTAGGAAAGAATACTGGCCGGGTTTATACTTTGGATGCAAAGAAGGCTAAGGGTAACAATTCCCTAATTACTAGTACGTGTTATCTTAATAATCATTCTTGTCTTGTATTGTTTGATTGTGGAGAAACCCACTCTTTTATATCGAATCAATGTGTGAAGCGTCTTGGTTTGAAAGCAGTTCCCATATCTCCTCCAATGGTGGTAACTACTGCCATGGATGATGTTTTAGAAACACATCTAGTTTGTGAAAATTGTTCCTTATCGGTAAATGATAGAGTTTTTCATATTGATCTTATATGTTTACCTCTTAAGAAAGTTGACGTAGTTTTGGGAATGGATTGGCTTTCCGCCAATTCAGTGTTCATTGGATGTGAAGAAAAGCTAATTATTATTCCATCTAGTGAAGCCACTCCGAAGGATGTACTAACTACCATCTTGGAGGGTACGGTTGGTATAGTTAATTACTTGTTTGAGAAGGAAAAGTATGTTCTCTTAGCTCTCACCAAGGAATCAAGTGAAGATTTGAAGGTTGCACAAATTCCTTTAGTTTGTGAGTTTCCTGAAGTTTTTCCCGAGGATGTAACTTCTCCCTCCGTAGGGAAGTAGAATTTCTATTGATCCGATACCGGGGACAGCCCCAATATCCATCGCTCCATATCGTATGTCACCACTTAAACTGAAGGAATTGAAGAATCAATTGGAAGAGTTGTTGAGTAAACACTTTATTAGGCCTAGTGTCTCGCCATGGGGAGCCCCAGTGCTACTAGTAAAGAAGAAGGATGGTGGTATGCGTTTATGTATTGACTACCGTCAATTGAATAAAGCCACTATCAAGAACAAGTATCCATTGCCAAAAATAGACGACTTATTAGACCAACTGAAAGGAGCATGTGTGTTCTCGAAAATTGACTTGCGGTCGGGCTACCATCAAATTCGTGTTAAGAACTTTGACATCCCTAAGACTGCATTTAGGACCCGATATGGTCATTATGAATTCCTTGTAATGCCATTTGGAGTAACGAATGCACCTGCTGTTTTTATGGATTACATGCATCGAATATTCCAAATTTTACTTGATGGTTGTGATATTTATTGATGACATTCTTATTTATTCTTGTACTCCACAAGAGCACGAAGAACATTTAAGAATTGTTTTGTCAGATTGAGGAGAAACAAATTTTGCCAAGCGAGCAAGTGTGAATTTTGGATGACCGTTAAGTTTCTTGGTCATGTCATATCACAAGGAGGAGTAGTAAATCCATCTAAAGTTGAAGCTTATTAATTGGGAAAGACCAAAGAATGTTTTCAAGTTAGAAGTTTCTTAGGTCCGGCAGTTACTATAGAAGATTCATTAAAGGGTTTTCAATTGGCGCTACCGATGACTCGATTAACACGAAAGGAGATTCCTTTCACTTGGGATTCAGAGTCTGAACGAAGTTTCCGAAGTCTAAAGGAAATATTAACTACTGCACCTGTTTTAATTATTCCTGATCCTAGCAAGCCTTACGAAGTGTTTTGTGATGCATCTAAGAAAGGATTAGGTGGAGTATTAATGCAAGATGGCCAGGTAGTGGTGTATGCTTCTCGGCAGTTGAAAACTCATGAAGAGAACTATCCGACACATGATTTGGAGTTAGCAGCTGTTGTTTCTACATTGAAAGTGTGGCGTCACTATTTATACGGAGTACATTTTGAGATGTTCAGTGATCACAAGAGTTTGAAATATTTATTTGATCAGAAGGAGTTGAACATGCGACAAAGGAGATGGATGGAGTACTTAAAAGACTTTGATTTTGAATTGAAAAATCATCCAGGAAAAGCGAATAAAGTTGCAGATGCACTGAGTAGAAAAGAGGTACACAAGGCGGAATTAATGATGTTAGAATATTCACTATTAGAGAAGTTTCGAGATCTTAATCTCCAGTTTGCTTGGACTCAGAAGGGAGTAATAATGGGAAACTTGAATGTTACGTCTGATTTGGGAGAGAAAATTCACCAAGGGCAATTGTTTGATGAGAATTTGCAAGAGATGTTGACTCAACCTGGTTTCACTCAAGCTATAGATGGATCTATTCTCTTCAATCAAAGAATTTGTGTTCCGAATGATGTGGATTTAAGAAGAAGAGTTTTGGAGGAGGCGCACAAAAATGCTTTTACCATTCATCCAGGCTCATCAAAGATGTACCAAGATTTAAAGAAGAATTATTGGTGGCCTGGTATGAAGAGGCAGGTTGCTGATTATGTATCCGAATGTGCAGTGTGCCAACAAGTAAAGATTGAACATCAAAAGCCAGGTGGTTTATTGCAACCATTAGGAACTCTGGTGTGGAAATGGGATAGTATTTCCATGGACTTCGCAGTTGGATTACCACGTACTCAGGGTGGTTATGACTCAATATGGGTAATTGTGGATCGATTAACTAAGTCAGCCCATTTTCTAGCCGTGAAAACTACCCTATAAGGCAATTAATCTTGCACAATTGTTTATTTCAGAGATTGTAAGATTGCATGGTGTTCCTGCTAGTATTATTTTAGATAGAGATCCGAAGTTTACTTCGAGATTCTGGGATGCATTTCAGCAAGCTATGGGATCAAAGTTGTGTTTGAGTACGTCTAATCATCCTCAGACAGACGGTCAGACAGAGAGGACAATTCAGACCTTGGAAGATATGTTGAGGGCATGTGTGTTGGAGAGTAGAGGAAATTGGAAGGAGCTTTTACCATTGATAGAATTTGCATATAATAATAGTTATCACGCAAGCATCGGTATGGCTCCATATGAAGCATTATATGGAAGGAAATGTAGGACACCTCTTTGTTGGACAGAAGTTGGTGAAGAAAGAATAATAGGGCCATAAATTGTTCAAGAGACAACAAAAAAAGATACAGATGATCCGAGATAAAATAAAGAAAGCCCAAGACCGTCAAAAGAGTTATGCTGATAATAGACGTAGACCTTTGGGATTCGAGGAAGGTGACCACGTGTTCTTAAAAGTTACTCCAAGGTTAAGATTATAAGGACCATTTAAGTCTCGAAAGTTGAGTCCAAGATATGTGGGACCATATCAGATCACTGAAAGAATCGGTGAGGTAGCTTACAGACTAGCATTACCGCCTTCCTTACCAGGGATGCACGATGTCTTCCATGTGTCTCAACTTAGGAAATTCATTCCTGATCCTCTCCAGCCTATACTTCCAGATACTATTGAGGTGGAAGCAGATCTTTCTTTTGAACCTCAACCAAGTCATATTGTAGCACGCGAAACAAAAGTGTTAAGAAACAAGGAGATCCCTCTTGTTAAGGTTCAGTGGGACAAATCACATCCGAACGAAGCCACTTGGAAGCTAGAGTCTGAGATTCGAGAAGTTTATCCTCATCTTTTTCAGGTAATCTTTCAATTAGAGGACAAATTTTTATTTAAGGGGGGGAGTATGTAATACCCCATATCCTCTCAAATGCTCTAACAAGTTTCATTTAAGACAAATATCGTTCCTATGTACTCTCTTTGTTGTCAATTGAGATCTAGTGAGTTCCTATATATTCTGATAACTTGTCAGTTTGAACCAATAGAGCAATTAATGGGATCAGATTAGCCTAAACCTCTCTATTAGAGACTGACTTTTATTAATTAATATTAGATGAAACCTTTTGGTAACATTAGTAATTGTCCAATTACTCTAGTAGTGTAAAAAGATCTCAAGAAATATTAATTTTTAATATTTCTTTTCAAACTCTTAATATCAACCATTCATTTTCTACTCTTTCTATCATTCATTATCTTCCACTTGTTTCATTTTTCATACTGTGAAGTAAAGGAAAGTTAAAAAGACAAAGAAATAAAAATAAGGGTAATAGAAGAAAAACAAGGAGGTCGGTGGAACTTGACAAAGAAGTAGAAACATCACCAACACTAACTCTTTTCATCATCTTCGATCGTCAATCTAAGGTGGGTTTTAGTTAGAATATTTACTAGAGGAAAAGCTAGGGTTTTGTGTGTTTGATTGAGTTATGAACATAGTAATAGATAGTAAATAATCTCTTGATTTATGATAGAAACCATCACTTGTTGTTGTTGTTGAGTTCTTGATAATCTATTTGGTTCTTGTTGAATGATTGAGACATGTTCTTGTTGTTGTTTCAAGCTTATTAATGATTGTGTTGGTGTTAAATTTTGGTGCAATTTGATTCATGTCATTTAGGATTTAGGAAATTGTGGATTCTGCAAATTTACCTATTGGTTCTGTTATATATTATAGCAGGGAATGTTAACTTAGAAAAGGGTACTGAACTTGTTAACAAAATAAAAAGAAGTAGTAAACTGTAACATTAGAAAACAAAGTAGTAAAAGAAAAAAAATAGTAAACTGTAACATTAGAAAAGAAGGATCCATTACCAAGTGTTGAACCTAGAACCTATTGATCATTATAAATGTTCCTTTTAGAAACCAAAATGTACATTCACAAGATTTGAACCCATGACATCTTGGTCACGATGCAAGATGTTTACCACTAGACCATATTTGTTTGTTGACATTTTATATCACAATAGCTTAATATTATATTAATCATTATTCAATGTTAAATCGTTTTAAAATGTGGTAACATATGAACTAACTCTTGTAAATTGTTGAGAATTAATTATGTATTCTGTGGATTATATTATCATGAATTGTATGAATTACACTATAATTATATATTTGTGTTAGCTATGTAATAACATGAATAAAATCCTATGATGATAAGTTAGAAAACTAAGGGATAAAAATAGGTGAATGGACTAGGAAGATAAAAAGATAATGTAGGTTATGAAAATACTGTAGTTGGTGATACTTGGACGTAATTGTACAATGGTGTGTACTACGGATAAGTAGTCGCTTGATAATGCATTAACATGCATTGTATGGAACATGAAAGTATGTTATGAGATCGGTGAAAATGATCACCCAATGGTTGAGAAATTCAATCACGTGGAATGATGAAACCTAATCACATATTCAGATTTTTCCCTTAATTGTGTACTTCCCAAGTGATATGCTTAAGTAAAGTAAAAGTTGGGGATGTGGCACGCATGGTTCGCACCTCATAAATGGTTTGAGCCCATAAAGGAGGTTGTCTCATAAGTGGGTTCGAGTCCCATAGAGATGTGGACACCAAAGTGGGTTCGAGTCCTATACGGTGAAGGATACTTAAAGTGGGTTCGAGTCCCATACGAGTGATGGTTCTTATAAGTGGGTTCGAGTCCCATAAGGGAACCTAATATCCACCAAAAAGTTGAATCATACGAACATCAGTGACTCATGCCTTGAATTAGAAGTAGTTCTGGTTTGGGGAAAAATGTTTGTTGTTTCCGGATAGTGATTGATTGAGTGAATGCACTCAAGTGTCCATGTTTCCATACAATGCAAGAATTTCCCCATACTTAAGTCTTCTCCCCATTTATATGACTTAAGTTATAAAACTAGTTAGTTACCCTATAGAGCTGAGTGGACCCATAAGATAGGGAACCCACTGAGATTATTATCTCACCCCATTATTTGTTGTTTTTTTTAGGAAGTTCTGTGCAGGTGAAGGATAAGGGCAAGATAGCTTGATGCTTCTTGATGTATGACATTTTGGATGATGATATTTTCGCTGCGTAGATATACATTTTGGGATCATTCAGAGAATGATCTAGATCTTAGTATTTTGAAAGACACCTTTGTATATAATGTGCCTTAATTTGTATTATATTTTGGGCATGTACATATATACACTGTTGCCGATAGGTCTTATGTATTTCAGTACCAGATATTACACTATGTATAATATGTATATTCTAGACATATATTATATGTGAGTGTTACAAGATGCCTCATAACATGCTATAAACTATGATGTCATGGTGGATGAAGCCGTAAGAGTTTTCTTGGAATTGCGCCAAGAAATTGCACCACCAACCAACATGTATATATAGCCTGAAGTGGATCTTTTGTTTTTTTGGCATCCAACAAAATATGAGTTAGATTATCCAGTGATCTCTAACTGGTCTAACCTCCTATATGTGAGCATATAGTCTTTTGTTCTCTTTGAATACCTTATAACCTTTTGGTTGTTTTCCAATGATCCATTCTTTGATTGCTCAAATATCTTTCTAACATTCATTGAAGAATGTCGTCTTAACATCCATTTGATGAATTTCTATATCATAATGTGTAACAAGAGCTATGGTTGTCCTAAAAGAGTCTTTCGATAAAACCGGAGAGAAAGTCTCTTTAAATTCAATCATTTCCTTTTGAGTATAACCCTTAACTATAAGACAAATTTTATACCTTTCTACATTACCGTTAGAATCTCGTTTGGTCTTAAAAATTCATTTGCAACCATTGGATTTCACACCTTTTGGTAATGAGACAAGTTCCCAAAACTTTATCGTCTCGCATGAACTTTATACTCCTACTTTATTGCTTCAATCCACTTACCATTATTTTCCTCATGTTTTTGAAGAAATACTATGTAATCATCCCGAATAGCATTTCTCCTTTCTTTAATGGATCTCGGCAAATGTAATGGTTCTTGTAACACTTGTTCTTGAGGATTTTGAGTTTGTTCTTCATGAATTACCAAATCATATTGAGTATGAGGAATATTAACAATGTCTTGTGGAGGTTCCATACTTGCTTGATCAAAAGCAACTGTATGAATTGATTCTTGAATTGTTACCGATTCTTCCTCTAAAACAAAGTCTCCTTATTCTTCCCCCAAACTCAATATCCTAAAAAAATGTGGTTGTTCCCGTCTCAACAATTGAATGTAATTTGGAATCATAAAATTTATAGACCCTAGATCTTTAACAATAACCAATAAAGTATCTTGTCACTGTTCGAGAGTCCAATTTATTTTCATTGGCTTATAAGGTCTTGCCTCAATTTTCAGGAATTTTCCATATGGAGCTATTTTGTCAAGAAAATATAGATTATCATGATCCATAAGTGAACGAGTTCCAAAAATATTTGAATTGAAAGACAACTTAAACATATTGTTTCCAAATGAACAAAAATAACCTAATTTTTCCAAATAAGAAACCGAAATTAACTTCCGTATAAATGACGAAACCACATAAGTGTCTTTCAAATCCAAATAAAATTCAGTACATACTAAGAATCTAAAATGCCATATAGCTTTCACCTCCACCGACTTGCCATCTCCAACATAGTTGTATCTTTCAACATCATTTGACTTTCGGTAGTTTAGGCAACCCTTCATTGAAACACTGATGTTAGTAGTTGCACCAAAGTCTAACCAGCAAGTGTTTCTAGATACTTGATCTAAATTGACCTTAGAACAAACCAAAACATGGCTCATGCGATTGGAGCGATCCAACTTCTCATAATATTTTCTCTATTAAGGTGGTTGCTTCATCCTTCATGCATGGTCAAATTTCTCACAGCCAAGAACAAATTTCGTGTTCTTATTCCATTCTTTAAAATTTGTCTCATTAAGGACTTGAATCTTACTATTATTTGCAGATATTGAGGCAGTTGGAACCAAAAAACAAGAACAAAATTAAATATCTTAAATATACTCACATAAAAAAAATTGAATTATCAATTGCTCAAATAAAGACATAATCCATCTCAAGATACCTAGTGCACCATCAATATTGAGTCTTTGGACACTAATATTAATTGCTAGTGGTACTCTTGTTGTAACGATCAAACATTGATAATAAAAACACGTCGAATATAAACCCCTCTTTGGATTGATTTATTATTCACATGAAAGACCTTATAATTATCACATGTTTACCATCACAAGCGCATGTGAAATTCGGCTAACCACCAACTGTCCTTTGGATCAATTGATACTCGCATAGACAAACATACACACAGCCAAAAAATTATTTAACATTTTCATAAGCAATTTTCATAAAATTGTCACTTTAAATTTTTTTTCATTTTCATAAGCGCATGTGAGCATCCTTCAAACAGTTACAAATAAATGTATATAGAATCCACAGAGAGCACTATAAAAAACACCATTGCTAGCATGAAGGAACCACATGCTATTAGCCAATCTACAAGTATATAAATAATCATACAACCACATGTTATTCCTAACTAAATTAAATGCTAGTTCTATCATATAGAGATATACTGGTACACAATATCAATTACTGTTTCAACATTGTATTAGTTGAAATCTAACAATCATTGCACAACATAGGAAAATAATAACAAGTTGCATGACAAAATAATAACAAATTGCATGGCACGACAACATGCTAACACCATATGCTTACTCACAGCTAGTTCATTACGGTAACTATTATGACTACAATAACAAGTTAAACTATAGATTCAATAAAATTCATATAATGAATTGAATCAAATAATTAAACGTAACATATATATAAATTGATTTTAAAATAAACATAAACCTTAAAAAAAATTGGAAGATAAAAAAAAATCCCAATTTTAAAAAACCCCTAATATTAAATATTTCAAAATCACAACATGAAAATTGTTGATTTATATAATTAGAAGATAACTTTAAGATCAAATTGAATTAAATATAAGTAGCTCTGATACCACTTATTATGTTTTATTTATAAATCTTATAATTTCTATCAATATAGAAATCTAGAATAAATCTTAAATAAAATCCATAAATTCATATTTGAATACAATTATGAGAATGAAAACGGGAGCGTACATGAATTTATCATTGAGAATCACTGAAGGTTTGTGGGTATGTGATCTTCCAATTTATAGAGTTTCTTATGGTTTCTTGATTCTCCTCTGATAGAGATGAAGAGAGAAATTCTTATATGCCGTTTTCTCGTTGTCTACAAATGGGACCATAACCCCTATAAATAACTTTAGAGTTATTTCTTAGTATTCAATATTTTAATTTGGTCATTCATCAAATTAAATATTGACTTATGGTATCTACACAATAACCATATATTTCATGATATTTATGTTTTTAGCCACAAACTTAATATTATATTAATTAGACCTCTTTAAGTCTTGACTAATTAAAATAATGACCCTAACACCTTAAATATTACATTTGTGACCCAAAATTCTAACACAAGGAACTATGAAATATTACAATAGTATTATTTAATAAACTATTTATTGATTCTTTAGTTCATATTGAAATAATAAATAATAATGATATTTTAAAATAATATTGTGTAGTTATATTAAATAATACTCATTTCAAATAATATTTCATAAATATATTATATATTTAACACATGATATTAAATTACTTATTTTATTGACTATATTTATTTTGCATATACACATCATATTTATTTAGTATTTACTTATACACATTTATTTACTAATATTTCAAAATGATAATGTAATAAATATACTCATTTAAAATTTAAAATAATATTATTGAAATAAATATACTATGCTTATTTTTGGATTTTTGAATATAATATTATTGAATATGCAGAGGAGATGTGATGGGTTCAATTCCCATTATTGCTATATTTTTGGATTTTTGAATTAGTAAACAATAGTATGTAATAAGATATTTACAAGAAAAAGATATGAGAGAACACTCATGTGGTAATATGGTGAAAAATGTATTGAAAAAATAATAAAATGTGTACATTGTAACTCTATTCACAAACTCACTTGTCTACTAACTAACTAACTGACTGACTAATACTTAAGTAATGTCTAACTAATTGAACAGCCTTCTTCAAGTTGATAGGCAAGTGAATCACAACCAACTTGAGTAACATCAAACAATCACTATTCACTAAAATATACAATATTCTGTTTTGTACACATTACACTTTAACCTAAAAATGAAAGGAAGCAAACATTTTCTATAGTGTGCTCCAAATACCATCAATAAAACAGTGTAGAAGAAGTTTGTCATCTGTTCCCTCCTCGACAGCTTGAATAGTAGCAAATTCATAGGCTGCTCCACCTACAATACTTTCAATAATACCAAGCAATGGCCATGAAATCAACAGTACTGGTAGTACACATGTGCAGATAACAATCTTCAGAAGAGTTCCTAATTGCCTAGCTCTCAGAACACGGTAATAACACCAAATTAAATGTGGCTTTGTTTAGGACGTATATCAAATGGACACAGTTGACTGAAAGATGTGAAATCACCATAAGGAATCACACAAATACAACTTCTAATAAAGAACAGAAAAGCAATATGACAATATCAATAATCACTCACCTACTATGACTGCAACTTTATCATATGGTGGACTGGAATAAACATCAGCCCGAAACACAACCTTCACCTACATTCAAGCAGAATAAAATATTTCAAATTAAAATCTTTAGGAACTATCATACATTCATAATCACATTTTTCAGAAAATTT
This sequence comes from Vicia sativa, assembly GCA_021764765.1. Taxonomy (NCBI): domain Eukaryota; kingdom Viridiplantae; phylum Streptophyta; class Magnoliopsida; order Fabales; family Fabaceae; genus Vicia; species Vicia sativa. The sequence goes on along the minus strand of CM038793.1, from coordinate 130,753,526 downwards.
CTTACTCATTGAAAAATTGAACTTGTCCAAATCTCATACTGCAGTCTCAATAGCAATAAGAAAGTTACTACAGAAATTAAAGTGAAAAATGGAACATATGTCTAGTTAGTTAAATCATTTAAATCATAAATCTTCTGTTGCTGTTGTAACAAACTGACAGTACAAATAGTCACATTAATCAACATACATCTATCTAGAGACAATATTGTTTGATAAATATAATTTTTTTTCACCAAGAATGATATATAACAATATGTTGTTACATAATAATTAAGTAAGAAAATCAAGATTGGGTAAAGGTGTTTTCACCGAACCTGTAATTTGTGTCAGATGCCATCAGGGGGCCAAACATCAAATATCTGCAACATCAGAAGCAACAAAGATGAGTAGGTCTCTTTATCTATAGAAGACCTTACATTAAATAAAAACTATTAAGAATGTAGGGTAGCCATCTAAAAACTGCAGTGTAGGATGTCTCCATAAGACCATCACTATCTGTAATCAAATTAAAGAAAAGAATAATTATTCAACTTCCAATAAGATAATCCTCAATACAGTGTTTTGAATAAGATTATTAAGAATGCAATCAGTGATAAATTAAATCAGAATCAGAATATTAAGAACGCAATCTGTTTTGAATCAGAATCAGAATATTAAGAATGCAATCAATGATAAATCAAATCAGAATCAGAATATTAAGAACGCAATCTGTTTTGAATCAGAATCAGAATATTAAGAATGCAATATGTTTTGAATCAGAATCAGAATATTAAGAACTCAAGGAAATAAAATTAAAAAAACTAAACACACATCCCTATTTTTCTAGCACGACCAGAACTCCAGAAGGTTGTGGCTGAGAATGTGATGATGAGACACCTGCTTTTCCAGATCCTCCTCTTGCTGCTAAAGACATTTCTTGAAACTGAAATAATGAAGAAAACATTTTAAAAAAAAGAAGACTTCTAGATAACAGATTTCACTCTCATTTAAACCTCATCTAAAGCTCTAATGGTATGTCTCTAACTCAAAGTTGCATTGAAAGAGTATCCAGTACAAAGTCTTTGGGTGTATCTGTGCATATATTTGCTTCACGCAAAGTAATTTCTACAGTTGTCAAGTAAGAATTTCCTTAAGAAAGAGAAAAACATCTTACCTCAAGGTCAGGACAGTGATAGAACGATGGATCTCGTGAACCAAGAACCATATTTCTTGCACCTGGAGACTATACAGAGCACATATAACAAGTAGAAAAGAAATGTTAAATCGTAAGCCTTACCTTCAACTTACCTTTAGATACAGAATCCAGGGTTTGCGAAGGTTACATGAGATTTTATCGGACAAGGTTGAAATTTGCAAAGGGTTCATTCTCTTTGTCGGTTGCTGGGCCTTTAAAACACTCCAAAATCTAAGAGTCTCGTCTGAGGCTGCAGATGCCACGGTACACCCATCTGGACTCTGAGTCATATAAAGTGCCCTGGAGGTGTGACCGTTGAGCTCGGCCATCTTCGCCATGGAAGGATATTTCCAGAGGATAAGTTGGTTGTGAGGGAACCCGTGTGAGCTAAGAAACTCACGCTCTTGTTCCATAGAATGGAACAAACTTGATCCCGTATCAACGGATTTCAACCTTGCACCCGTGTGTGTATTCCACGCCTTAATGCATTGATCACCGTGACCTCCGCCAGATGCCAATAGATTAGCCTGATAAGGACACCAAGCCAGTGCCTTGACAGCAGCTCCGTGTTCCTCAAATCTATGAAGGAGCGAGTAGGTGAATTTGAAGAAGCCATTGACCTATCCCATATGTGGACAACATTATCGCTTTCCACCACTGGCCAATTGTTGTCTTGAGGGTGACCACTTGAGTCCACAAACTTGCTGGGTGTGTCCCTGTAAGTTTCAACAATGTGAGACCTCTCTACAATCATTGTTTACTATTTTACCATCCAATCCCCAGTTGTGAGAATATGAGCGCCAAGCCAAAGAACCAACGCTATGTATGTCCAGCCTTGAATGTCCTTAGCTGCAGGCAGGCAGGCAGGCACCAAAATGAAACATAAGATTTGAAAACAAAAGAAAGAAGGGTTGAAATAGGATTAAACAAGACACAAAGAGGTGTATATTTTTACCTGTTTAGTAGCAGTGGTATCCCATATCTGGACATGGGAATTGTTGAGACCAATGGCTAAGTGGCGACCATCTGGAGCCCAGCTAAGACTAGTGACAGGACCATGTTCCTCACGCACGGTGATAAGTTCAGAGGAGGAACTATTGTCAGCATCCCAAAGAAAACGGTATCTTGAAGGGCAATTATAGTACATTACTTGTACCCCAATCTAGTAAATTGAAGGAAAAGTCATCAATCATATCTGGTAGATCCAAGGTTCTGTCAGATTTCTGCAGAAACAGATTATAAGCATGCAAAATGTAACAGTAATGGGGTAATAATATAAATAGAAGAAATAGAAACAAGTAGTTACCTTGGGAATGCATCGTTTTGGTTTGGAGGGAGGAGGAGGAGGTGGTGAAAGAGTTTCTGCAGAGAGACATGCTGGAGGTTTGTTCTTGAAAGCGAGGATTCGAGTTTTATCGTTGATGTTACAGGCTTCAGAGAGACATTTCCGGTAGGCTTGTCGTGACGGAGAAGTCACAGCCTGAGGAATGTTTTTCTTCTTACAGCCTTGTGTCAGCATGTAGTAGGCGTAACCAAAATCCATTGCCGATCGGTTTGGAATAAACCTATCCAACTGCTATTTCAAACATAAACATCAAATTAGAAACCTATGAAATCAAAACAAAAAACATAAACATAGAAATTGATGAAATCAAAACAAAAACTTACATTATCCTGAGAAGTGTTTGGGTGGTGCTGTTGGAAATCCATCACTGCAAGAAAGAGAAATTAAGAGATGATTTTCAAACAAAACTGAATGAAATAATGAAAACAGTAACAAGAAATAATGAAAAATAAATGTTTGTTAGCGTCGAAGATGAGAATCAGTGAAGATGAGAGTGATGAGAACAGTAACAAGAAATAATGAAAAATTAGCGTCAGTGATGATTTAGCGTCAAGAATCAGTGATGAGAATGTTTTGAGAGAGATGAGAAAGAACAAGTGACGACTCATCAATGCTTCTTTTCTATTTATATTATTACCTTTCGCGTTTTTTTTTTTATTTGCTTTCGCACCATATCTTTTTCAATTTTTTTTTTTTCAATCTTTCACACAACCATCACCACCTTATTTCTTTTTTTCTATTTTTTTAAATATAAATTAATATTATAGAGAAAACTAAAAAACTTACTTTGAAAGTTATTTTTAAAATATATTTTAGAAATTTTTTTTTAAAAAATTATTCGGTTTGAAAAGAGGGTTTTGGCAGTTTAAAATATTTGACCTTCGGAGTAAAAGGAATACGTATAGCTTCATTGGTGGAGAGGAAAAGAGGTGGTTTATTTAAAAAAAAATTTGGGAACTGACGTTTTAGTGGTCATGATTAGCAATAATCGCTAAACTTGCACGTTTGGAAAGCATGTGAAAAGACGTTCTTACAGAAAAGTGTTTGATGGTTGATGTCATACACAGTAAAGTCATCATGAGTTAGGTTTATCAAAATCACATGTATGATTTGAAAATGGGTATTTCTCTATATATCGAAATACACATTTTCGAGGGACAATTTGTTAGCTGGTGATTTCGATAAGCAATTTGATTCGGAATAATGGGCTTCATGTTGTTTGGGTTTTATTCTAATAAGGAAAATAAGGTCCATATGTTATATTTCGTTTGAAAAGAAAGAGCTTCGAATTCTTTGTTCCGTTAAAAGCTTGAAAATTTGAAATGAAGGATTGAGCAGGTATATCGAAGAGATTTCGAATTCAAATGAAAAGATTTGATTAAATCCGTTGAAGATTCGAAATTCAAATTTAAGGCGTCATTCTCCTCGAAACTCGTAGGTAAGAGGCAACATGTTTTGTTCTTGGAGGAAGTTGTGAAGCAACTCCAAGGTGTGTTCTAAGCGAGAAGCAAATTGCTTTAAGTCTTAGGTAATTTGTGACAGAAGCGTATCTTCTGATTCTGTGTCTTTTGTTATTGTTATTATCAACGTGTGTGATTGAGGGGGAGTGAGAGGGGTTCACATATCTAAGAAGTTCTTAGGTAGAAATTGCATTGGGTAGTAATTATGAGTTGTAATGGGCGCTTAGCTCAATTAATACACGATAAGGATTTCATCCCCGGCTTGAAGCCTGATGTGTGTAGCACCGAACTGGGTAAACAATTTTCTGTGTTCTTTTTGTTTCCTGCCATGTAACTTTTACCTTGTCTATGTATTAATGTCAAATCAGATGTCTTGACATCCTTATAAGATATTTGGGACTGATGTGCCAGAATTTCAATTGGTATTAGAGCGGACATCATGTTCTACTTTGGGTGAGATCTAAGGGGGATACTTTCTGGTTATGTGCAAGTTAGAAAGTTTGTACTGGAAAAAATTGTTCGAACAAGGCTGGTTCATATTATGTTTATATGGTCCCTTAAAGTGTAGGATGGACTGTCCATATCAAGAAGTGTATTGAATGTGTTTTTGGAGAACTATTGTGTATTGAAGACCAAGTTGGCCAAAACAATTATATTCTCTTGATAATAAAAGAAGAGGTTGGAGTTAGAACAAAAGAATGTTGATATCAAAGCCTTCATGCGGGAGTGAAGATCTTGATAAGTTATTTCTTAAGTTTATTTATGGTGACATAATTAGGAGAATCTTCCTGGTTACTGGAATCTACTCCTAATCTCGAAAAGGAGGTATCTGGTGTGTGTAAGATGATCAGGACACGATCAACAACTTATCTACTACATGTGTTAGTTTATTTCTGACCAAGACTTATGGGAGTATAGAGGTTAAGCTCCATGTTTTTGAAAAAGAACTTGTAACGTCCAGAAATTTAATTACTTATTTAATTAAGAAAATATTGGTTGGAATTAGTTGAAGATTGGAAATTATCGGTGTTATTATAAGAGGCATTAATTGGATTAATTGTTGATTAGTCGATAGATTAATAATAATATAATTTGACTATTAGTAATAATAATAAAATTAGAATAATTATTGGGCTTGTGTTGGTGGTAGTATGAAGTAAAGGGAGAGTGTAGAATTTAGGCCCAATAAGAGAAATATAATTATTAGTTAATATAAATAATAAGGAATTAGGTTTTTTGAAAGAGGTTTTTAGAAAACAAGGGAAATAACAAATTGTACGTGACAAAGGAATCGGAGAAAGAGGAATAACGTTTTTTCGAAAAATTATCGTCGGGAGAAAACTGCAGACCGAAAGCCAAACCGAAATTCGATCGGAACTCCGTAAATTGAAATTCAATCCAAGAGAAGGGTGAGGTTCTGACTTTCTAATAAATTGTATGATGAGTAGTACGTGAGAATTAGGATAATAGGGAATTTACTACGCATTTACGGTTGTTCTGTTTGGTGAGAAATTATTTGATGTCATGTATAGAAATTATTTTTAAATTGCTTATTTAATTGACATTACTAAAGAAATATTATAATTTTATTTTCACCAAGAGTAGTCGATAATTATTTTGTGGTTATAGTATTGTATGGTGTATGAACTAATTGATTGAGAGATGATGTTATGTTGAAATTGGGTGTTTTAAAATATGAAAGAAAAATTGCTAGGTGATTTAATTAATTTCCTGACGCAGAAACACATTCATTAAATTTATAAAAATATGTTTGTTTCTAAATTTTAATATAATAAATCAAAGGTGTCGTAAATATTTGATTGGGAATAGTACCATAGTATTGTTAATATTCAGGAGAGGGGATGATGACTACTAAACAGAGTACTCGTGTTCTCATAATAGCTACGTGTATGATTCATACACATGAAAATTCTACGGTGCACGAGCGATCACTTTTTAACCAGTTTGATTTGTATACTTGATATTAGTATGTTACTAATAGTTTTTTATTTTCAGTATACATGATTGTACAATGGGTGTAGTGAAGAAATTGACATGAGTTTGGTTAGACTATATTAATCTATATTGCAATATAATCCATGTTTTAAAAACTAGTCTATTATACAATATAATTAAAATTAACAACAAAAAACACTATTATATAGGAACTTATAATTATTGATTTGATTCTTGAATGGTTGCATGGATAATCTTCATCGTTACTGTTGTTCGGTGGAAGATGAAGGCCTATACTTTATTAAACAAATTTCAACCTTACTAGTATATTAAACAAATTCACCCTTACTAATATGTATTATTATATGATTGGATGACCATTTAAATTAGGTCACATTTTATAATTAAAGTGATTATATCATGTGATACATTGTGGAGTTTGGAAGAATAATTTAGTAACAGAATGGATTAAATGAGTGCACGTTAATTTTACTGTTTTAATTAAGTTGACACCATAAATTATATTATTTTAGTAGTAGTAAAAATAACAAGACTAGTATTAAAATACTAGTAATGGATTTAATTTATTAAATTAGCAGTGACAATGTAGGCTGGATAGATAGTAGTGCATAATAGAAAATTATATGATTTTTAGCCGATAATTAATTAGTCGGAAATAGTCGAAATAGTTTGAATAATTGTGAGGTTTATTTGTAGTTTATTTTGGTTGATTCGGTGTGTTATATATTTGCTGTAAATTGTGAATTTGCAGGTGATAAATTGTGTTGTGTTGTTTCCGTTGAATTGTTGTTGTTGTTTGCTAGTATTGATATTGTTAATAAATTGCGAAGTTGCAGTTGATAAACTATTATTATTGTTAAATACGTTGTTGTTGTTGAGTTGTTGTTGTTATAAATTGTTGTTGATACGTTGATGAAGTTACAGGCCTATGGCCAGTGTTGAAGTGACGATGGGTACCTCTATTTATTGGTAACAATGGTGATATAGGCTTATGCCTTTGCGACGAACGATGATTGTTGTTATTTGCGATGTTAATTGCGATGTTAATTACGATGTTAATTATGATGTTAATTGCAATGTTAATTAAGATGTTAATTGCGATGTTAATTGTTATTGTTGCGAATGTAATTGTTGCATTCATTGAGTCACATGCATTTGCATCTTTGCGATGACCTGGATTAGCACGACGTTGGCCTGGGTTGACAAAATTAGCAACGAATGCTTATGCCTTGCCCTTGATGGCAAACATGATGGGAGTTCTGCTCCAATGGTACCACATGCATGTGCATTTGAATAAGTTGTTGCATCACACAATGGTACCACATGCATGTGCATTTGAATAAGTTGTTGCATCACATGTTGCATATTTGAGTTGTTATGATGGTGACTTTGTTGTTGTGTTACGTTGACGAATATGTTGTGATAAATATTGTTGTATCGATAAATTGTTGTCGTTAATTACGTTGATGATTATGTTGTGATTGTTGGTTGTGCAAATAAGTTGTGAAGCGGTGATTTACATTATCTAAATTATATCATATACTATTTATCATACGATTTATTAGATTGTTAGATATCTCACCCCTTCTGTTGTGATGTTGCCTCTATATGGGTAACGTGCAGGTAATGAAGAATGAAGTTCTAGTCGTTGTTCGTTCGAGTTGGTGTTGTCGCTCTGATACGTAGCACTCGGGGGGATAAGCATATGTGTTATTTGATCGTTGATAATTAGTCCGATGTTGAAGTTTACGTTGTTTTATTGAGAAGTTTGGTTGTTTTTAAAGTGTTTGCGTTTTGATAAAGATGCTATGTTTTATTCTCAAAAGTTTAACATTGTGAATCCGCTGCGTGGTTATTATTTAAAGTTGATTTATGTTTAAATACTAAACAGGTTGTTGAGATCATCTTTATGATTAAAGTGCTATGTATCTGTTTTAAGCGAAATTACAGGTTGTGTTTTAAGTTGAGAATGTGATATTCCAATTGTTGTTTGGAATTTTATACTCTGGTTTGTTTATAATTACCGGGTAGAAATTGGGGTGTTACATTAATGGTATCAGAGCAGGTCGGTCCGTCCGACCAAAGTTGTTGAGTCGTAGTGTCGTTTAACAATCGAGTATTGTTAATTAGTTCTAACAATTGTTTATGTTATAGTAATAAGTTGAGATGGATGAAAGAAATGATGTTGCAATTGATGTTGGTTGTATGGAAGATGTTGTTAAGGTGATAATGTGATATTGGATATCCCAGAGTAAGTATGATATAGTTGTTATTGATTTGGATGTTGATATGTCGGTGTAATGTTGAAGTGGTTGATAAGTTATTAACGAATTATGTTGCGGAAGTGTTGAATGTTTAGCGTAGTGTGTATTCGATTTAAATCGTGTTGAGTTGTTGTTATGTCGGAAAAGTAGTGGTCGAAGTGTTGTCAAACGCGACTTAGAAATCAATGAGTTAGATGCGAACTTCGCGTTAAGAATGTTAGTAGCTATTAGATTTTCGAGGACGGAAATATTCTAAGTGGGGGAGAGTTGTAACGCCCGGAAATTTAATTAATTATTTAATTAAATTATTTAAGAAAATATTGGTTGGAATTAGTCGAAGATTGGGAATTATCGGTGTTATTATAAGAGACGTTAATTGGATTAATTGTTGATTAGTCGATAGATTATTAATAATAATAATAATAATAATAATAATAATAATAGTTGACTATTAGTAATAATAATAAAATTAGAATAATTGTTAGATGGTAAAAGTAAAGTAAAATAGAGAAAAATAAATTAATATAAAAATTAAATTAGTTTTTAGAAAGAGGTTTTTAGAAAACAAGGGAAAGAAGAAGTTGTACGTGAGAAAGGAATTGGAGAAAGAGGAATAACGCTTTTTAGGAAAATTGTCGTAGGGAGAAAATTGCAAACCGAAAGCCAAACCGAAATTCGACCGGAACTCCATAAACCAAAATTCAATCCAAGGTAAGGGTGGGGTTCTGACTTTCTAATAGGTTGTATGATGAATAGTATATGGAAATTAGGATAATGGGGAATTTACTACACATTTTCGGTTGTTCTATTTGGTGAGAAATTGTTTGATGTCACTGTGTGGAAATTATTCTTGAATTACTTGTTTAATTGACATTGATAAGGAAATATTATAATTTCCTTTTCACCGTGAATAGACATCGATAATTGTTGTGTGGTTATAGTAATGTATGGTTTATGAACTAATTTATTGAGAGATGGAGTTATGTTGAAATTGGGTGTTTTAGAATATGAAAAAAAATTGCTAGGTGATTTAATTAATTTCTTCTGTAGGTACAAACAATGGCATACATCATCTTAAAGTCAGACATAAGGTCTAAAGAAAAGCTTATTGAGATGTGGCTTGTTTTATCCCCTGCATATGGTGGTAGTCTGATCCTGAAGATTAATCAGATGTTGTTGGTATATTTTCTTATGTTAACCCCCGCAAGAGTTGAGTATGAGTTACTATGAATGTCACCCCTAGAACTATAGTAAGAATGGACGATGTCATATGAGATGCTGGAACATCATCTCAGCTTCGTCAGTTATGAAAGTTTGTTTTTTTGAATTAAGTTTAAGGTCAAGCCACTGACCTAAGCTGAAATGTTTTGGCTTCCATGATTGGATGGATGCCTTGTCAAAGATTCAACAAGTATGACAAGTGTAAAGAAGAAAGTTGTCCAATTGATCTAGTGAGTACTTTGACGGGAGACTAAGTACTTGTTAGAGTCTGAAGCTGAGTAGCTGTATGATGTGCTTCTTCACAAGACAATGATGTGTGGTAGCTTCACCTGATAGGAAGAGCTAGTTTTTTCTAGAAGATGTGTATACAAATAATTGCAAATATCTTGACGGGAGTTGGATATCTATATAATAAATGTGTGCTAGTTTACCTTACAAATTCCTTAAATAAAAAAGGATGTGAGAGGGTATGTATTCTATAGATATTTTGGGAATCGAGAATGATAAAGTGTGTGATGAGGAGAAGATGATGTTCAATATGATCATAATTATTGAAGATACTAGATGCTGAAGCTCAAGAAGAAGTATCTCTGATTGTATGGATTAGAATGCACATACTTTAATCTTGACGACGGGAGAATATGGATGAAGAAGAGTATCAGACAAAGTGATCGGACTAACATGCTTGTATACAATGTAGTTTCTTCTACTATAAGTGATTGAATGTGGCAATCTGAATCTTGTATAGTAAGCAAACTAAGGACCTCGAGTTTGGAACATGTGAGAAACTCCAAATCAAGAGTTCTTGTGAGGACTATATCAAATGCGTACTTATTGTGTGTAACTCATGGAGTTTGAAGTGGAGGATTTATCAAGGGTGTTCATGTAGATATGTGAAGTAGTTGACATCAACTAAGAGAACTTGAAGTTTCTCATGTACTTGATTTGTGCCCAAATAACTATGCTCAGCAGAAGCATAGGTTATCTTTGATAGGGGGAGTCAAATGAATGTTAAATGAATTTGTGTTGCTATAGTGCAGTTATGATGGATCTTGGATGAGATTCAAGCCTGGGAAGAGTGTGAAACAAGGAATAACTGCTTGCTCTTGTCTTTGTTTATGATTTCATAGTTTATCCACTTATCCTTCCCTACAATGTTGGATGACACCCATTATAGGATCTGTGTGGAGATAATCAGTGTGACTGTTTAGTATCAGGAATTATGGATTATATGAAGAATTAAAGGTGTGAAATTGAAGATCAGTGGAGACATTGTGTACGTAATTCTATGCTTATGGATACATCTGGGAATTTGCTTAGATCATACTGATGAAAAGTCTGTTTGTGCAACTATAATTAAGTGTCTTCCTTACTATATTATGGCTAAAAGGAGGGAGTTTTTTAAGGGAAATTTAGGGAGTTTGGTAAGAGAGTGACTTCAGAGCCAAGGCAGATAGAAATATTGTTGTAGATGTCCTAAATGATGTTGAAACATCATATTTGGTATTGTGAGTCTGAATCAATGGTAGTTATGTCTATTATGGTGAGGAAAAAGATATTCAAGAAAGAGCATACTCAGACAATGCATTCTTACTAGCTTGATTTAGAAACTTCACTAAGTATCATCAACCACCAGTGAAGGGTTTTTACGCAGAAGAATACTTAATCTGAAAGTTCTTTTGTCATATAGTCTGAATGAATTATTTGTTACACTAAGAAGAAGTTAGTGATTAAATTCAGACTACTGTCACATGACATCTTAACATCTCAAAAGAGTCATGACAATGTGTGGACACTCAGAGGTATAAGTGATAAGTGTTTTCACAAGTTTATCTCCCTGAATGAGGTATGAAGATATCTTTAGATTAATGCTACAATAGCACAAAAAATTTCAATCCAGAATATTGCTCCTTATTAATGAAGACATATGAAAGGAGTGATGTCAAGGCAACATGTTACGACACAGTGAAGTTATGGATATCTTGATGAAGCATTTCTGATTGGTGGAAGAAAAGTTTTAGGTCACATAATACAAGAAAACAATGCTTGCATAAGTGTCAGGACATTATTCAGGACATGTCTTTGCATGGTAAACAAAAGTCATGTGATCGATGCATACATTGGGACTGATTCAGGTCAACAAGTACCTAAAGCTATTAAAA